>JAOXOE010000001.1:95274325-95287154 GCA_028565055.1 Phoeniculus purpureus
GTTCCAGCTGACACCCATTGCCCCTTGTCCTATCACTAGATGCCACTGAGCAGAGCCTGGCTCCATCCTCCTGACACTCTCCCTTCACATTAATGGGGTCACCCCTCAGTCTTCTCTTCTCCAAAATAAAGAGAATGGACTTATTCCCCATAGGAAGACAAAAAGAAAATCCTCTAAGTTTTCAGAGTAGATGGCTTTGGCAATATTTGAGAGGGAAAAACCTGCTGTAAGGACAGAAGGTGGGAACACAACGTGAACTGCAAAGGAACGTGGTTGAGGCTCCTTCACCCCCAGTTTTTAAAGAGGGGCTGCACAAAAGCCTGTTGGGAATTCTGTAGTTAAAGTAGCTGCTTTAACTAGTGGATCACAGCATGCTCCCTCCAGCCCTCTGCTTTCTCACTCTGCACGGTTCTTGGTCTCTTTGCTGCAGCTAGGAATAAGGGAGCCAATTAACACTAATTGGGATGCAGCCACCTTCCCACTAGGAATTGGATGAAGACGAAGGCATTTCATACAGGCCACTAAACAGCTGTCAGATGGTAACGTGCTCAGTTGTTACTGACCTGGGCTGCAGCTATACTTTAGTGACTGGCCGTGAAAAGCTCTGTGTGTTATTATCAATCCCCTGGGCGATGTAGCCCCTGTTTTAGGGTTGGTTGACAAACGAGGTACAGTTCCAAGAGACATGCTGCAAGGTAGCACCTCTTTATTCCTAGATATTAACTTATCACGCCTCCCACTGTCTCTCTTTTCTCCCTGGCAATGTCAAACAGACACTAAACAAGAGAATAAGGAGACAGAAGGGGAGGTATTTTACTGCAATACGTTTTAATGCTGTTATCATAAAGGGAGATTTCAATTGGCCCATTCAAAGAGGGAAGTAGACACAAACTCTGGTGTTTTGAAATTACCAGGAGTATTTAATTTTGTGAAAAGAAATGTCCTTTAAAACAGTATCATTAGAAGACTGTGTAAGTATGGTTTGAGGTTCTTAAGCTTTCTGTTGAGAGTCCTTCAGTTTTTTTATTGCAAGGTTTATATTACCGCTCTGTCTACTTATGGCTGATGCTAAACACGCCAGGCAAAAGGCATCACTCCTCTTCCTCCCCACCCCGCAAGAAAAGGGGAAAATGAAAAAGAAGCTGTTTGACAACCAAAAACAAAACGAAAGAGAAGATTTTTGACAGCAAATAGCTAACTAAAATCTTGTTTCCATTTGTAAGCCACACAGAAGTTCTAAGTACGATACAAAAAGAAGATAATTTGACAAAAAAGTTAACCCAAGTTGTTATGGGAACTGGATTTGGAAAGGATGTGGTTTTAAAGAAAAAGGAAAAGATTTATGTTCCATCTGGTCTAATCACTGTGCTAAAACACAACAGTTAAAGAAAAACAGCTAATAAGGATAATTTCACATCTGGCATCAAGCCTGTATGATATTTCACATCAACGAGACTCCCAGATGTGAATCAATTATCGCTCAAATATCTGCAGCTTATCGTAAGATGACTGCAGATCACGCTGAATGACTAGTTTGGATTTAATAATTCTGAACTATGTTACTGTGAGCTTTCAACTCAAACGTTTGCGTTTGCTCTTTTGTGCTTCATGCATTGCGCGCACTGGTTTTGATTAACGCCTATTAGCGCACGTTAATTATCTGGTGTAACTCATCACACACACTGCTTCTGGATTTGTGTTGGTGGGCAGCACTGGGAACGAGGAGATGCCTTCTCTCACTAGGTGCTGCAGCCTACTCAATAAAATCTCCACTGGCAGTTAGAATAAAAGGTGACTGGAAAGGGGCAAATGTAAGTTTGTACGAGGGGATCATCTAGACCAAGATGCACAGGAACATATCCAGGTGGGTTTTAAACATCTTTTTTGAAGATTGGAGTGACATTTGCTCTCCTCCAGTCCCTAGGCATCTCTCCTGATCCCCATGACTTAGCAAAGATAATGGAGACTGGCTTAGCAAGGATGCTTCTCCTGGAAAGCATACACATAGTGGATGTTTCTCAATGGGGCCGCACTAAAAGTGGAGGTATTAGTGACATTGCAGTAGGAAGCTGCTGTACTTTGAATGTCATTTCCCCAGCAGGAATCATATCTGGATCACATACCACTCTATAAACAATTATTTGATTACAGGGAAAACAGCCTTTCATTCAGAAGTTCGCGATGGGTGAGGGTCGTTGGAGTGAAAAGTTGCTTCACTTGAAATCCTTTAATAATCTTAAATTCATATTCCAGAAATATAAAGTGAGGAAAATGAGTTATATAAAAGCCTTTCACATTCTCTCTGTATCAGCATAAGGACAGTCAGATCTCCTGCCCACCAGTCTTAGACATTTGTCTCCTTAAGCTTTATTTGGTTTAGGTGATATTGTGTCTTACTTGCCAACACTCCCTCCATCATCCCTGACTCCTCCACGTACTGCTAGGTTTGCGTGGCCACAGTTGATTTCTGCTCTGCAGTAAAGTCCAGAACAACAAAGTATGACATTGCTGAAAGAATCTATCACTTTAACCCCTAGTAAAGCCAAGGTCAGAATACAATTACAAGGTTCAAGTGCTCGGTAAGTTATTGGCTTGCACAGATTGCTGATGGATTGTTCTACAATTATTAGGCAACTGCTAACAACAGTGAGCAAAGGAAAAGTAAAAAGAAGCAGGAAGGAAGGAAAGCTTCTACAGACTAGGGCTTGTGCATAAATAAAACACTGGAAAGCTGATTACCTCAAGACAACCTAGGCAGTGGCAGATAAACCTAAAATCCATTATTGTGCATGACTCCCTATTGCTGTGCTGAGTAAGAAGTTTCCTCTGACTTAAACAACAATAATACAGCTGTTCATGACTTTTAAAAGAAATTATTCTTGAACTGTAAAGCACCTCATGTACCTCACTGGTTTACTTAACTTACTTTGATGACAGCTCATCAGATCTTTTCCAGTGATGGAGTGAGCATTAACTATTGATGGAGTGACCATTGTCTTAGGATAATGGAGTAACCACCTATTATTGTTAAAAATCATAAAGCTTAGCAACTAGTATTGTGTAGGAAGATGGGAGGCTGGGTGCACCCTGTCAGAGAAGAATTGCTAAAATGCTGGCAGCGACCAGCTGTACTGTTTGGACTAGTGACAGGAAACAACAGGGCATGTGTGGAGTGATGGGGGGGCAAAAGGTCAACCCTGAGGAAGACTCTTACTCCATCACAAGATGGCATCGCGATCCTCAAAAAATGACCAGCAAAAGAACCTGTGCAAGCTCAAGAAGGAAGAGACTTAATTAACATAGGAAGCGAGGACAGGTCATGCATATGTGTAGGTGTGTTGGAATATCTAATGAGTATGTATTGTTTTACGGCATGTAGTCATGGTTTGGGGGGCCAGCGGTGCGCACATCTGTGGTGGCGTTAGCCCTCTGTGCACCCGCTAGCGAATGAATTACCTCCTCAAAGACTCTAAACAGAGTTCTCCGTACGTCACCAGCAAGGGCAAAGGACAAAGTTGGTTCCTAGGCTTTGCAGGCTGCTTTATGGCCCTTGCTAGTCTTGCTCTGTCTGTGGCCAAGGACAGTCTACCCTATGACATTCGCCTGTAACAGTTCAGGGACAAGAACATTAATCAAATCCCACATTCTTTAACTCAGAAACACTTCAGAGCAATTTTGGGCAGCATGGCAGAACTTGGACACATTCTGGCTTTTACTTTCTGTGAACCTTTAAGGGCTGCTGCAAATGGACTATTTAGCCTTTTTCTTTTGTCATTGTGCCCTAGGGTGGATCCTACTCCTGGCTAGTAAAGCTTCATGGTGAGTACAACAGAGCTTAGGAAACAGGTTCCTTTGCTTCTGCACGGGCATGATCACAGCCTGTTTCATGCTGCACTGCAACTGATTCTGATTTTTTACACGGTACGCCACAAGGTTTTAGTTATGTGGAGAATTTCTTATAGCACGTTAACCTGGTAATTCACAACATCTGAGCAAACCAAGAGAGAGAGCTCAAAGCAGCGTTGCTTCAAGGTAGATCAGATTTGCACTTCTTCAAAGGTCAGAGGTACCAGACTTTGGGGACTTGGAGTTGTGCTTAGTAATAGTAAAACATTTATAGAAGTTGTAGCTTAGCTTCCAGCAAAGGTAAAATACTTAGCAGCATAAAGAATGTGTGTGTTGAAAATGTTTGTGAGGAAAACTAAAGACCTTTAAGAACCTGACTGAAGACAATCCTGTAAGAGAAAAGATGTCTCGTTACTAACCTGTTGGAGAGCAGTGTAGGAGAAAGGGACCTGGGGGTCCTAGTGGACAGAAGGATGACCATGAGCCAGCAGTGTGCCCTTGTGGCCAACAAGGTCAATAGCATCCTGGGGTGGATCAGAAAGGGGGTGGTTAGCAGATTGATAAATGTTCTCCTCCTCCTTTACTCTGCACTGGTGAGACCACATCTGGAATGTTGTGTCCAGTTCTGGGCCCCTTGGTTCAAAAAGGACACAGAACTGCTGGAGAGAGTCCAGTGCAGAGCCACAAAGATGGCCAAGGGAATAGAACACCTCCCTTGTAAGACCAATTCAGGTCTTTAGTGTACTTCTAGCTTTTAATAGCTGAATCCTTTCCCTCAGAGGATCCTCAGTACACCCAAGCTATTGTCTTTCCCCCAAATTCTTGGGTTTTCAATATCTTCACTGCCAGAGTTTAAATGTAAAGATCCCTTTATCGTTTATACTTCGAATAACAGCGAGCCCCAGAAAGAAGAACCTAATTAAGATGTTTAAGGAATGTGTTCTCGAATTCAAGGGCTGGGTGAATATATGACAGAGTCAATTTTCTCTGCTTTTGTTGGAAGGTAGCCAGCATAGCCAGAAGGTGGGGCCAACCTAGGAGAAGGAAGAGACTAAAGTGTCTCTGGAGAAAATGGATGTGAAATGAAACATAACTTTTCTTGCTATATAGTGTGTGGAGTCTTGGGCATCTTATACTTACGGAAAACAGAAGATCCTGTTGATAAAATGCAGATGTTCCAGAGCTATGTCTTTCCTGAAGACTCGTAAAACCCGGTCCAACATGGATCATTTTAAACCATTGGGATACTGAGCTCTTCATTGCTTCAGAAACACTTGATCTACTCAAGTGCTGAACACCTAAGGAGGTGTATGCATCTGGCTGAATCTAGGCATCTACAGGAGAATCATCTAATAATCTGAAATGTCACTGTCGGTTGCACATAACCATGGAAAGACATAGACCTTTTGAAGACAAGACTGAACACAACAAGCAGTTGATCTAAAAATTAATCACAGCTTTAAAGTGTTCTTTCTCTTCATTTACAGTACATTGACGTTACAGTAGCCCGGGCAGACATAAATAATTTAATGATAAATGTCTAGTTAGGCAACAAAAGTCTTCAGGATGTAGCTGCCTGATGGCAAAAGAGGAAAATAAATCTCCAAGAATATTAGCAGATAAAAACCCCTGGACAAGCTGGAGAAGGGGGTCATGTGAACCTTCAACAAGGCCAAGTGAAAGGTCCCGCACCTGGATTGGAGCATTTCTCGATATCTATACAGACTGAGGGATAATGTGATTAGAGCAGCCCTGTGGAAAAGCACTTGGGGGTACTGGTGGATAAAAGGCTGGGCATGAGTCAATAACATGCCCTTGCAGACCAGAAAGCCAACTGTATCCTGGGCTGCATCAAAAGAAGTGTGGCCAGCAGGTCCACAGAGGTGATTCTTGCCACTCTATTCCACTCTGGTGAGACCCGACCTGGAGTGCTGCATCCGTCCCTGGAATCCTCAGCATGAAAAGGACAGGAACCTGCTGTAGAGCGTCCAGAGGAGAGCCACAAGAATCAACAGAGGACTAGAACGCCTCTGCTGTAAGGAAAGGCTGAGTTGGGATTGTTCAGCCTGCAAAAGACAAGGGTCCTGAAAGACATTTTTGGTGGCTTTCAGTACTTAAGGGGAGACTACAAGAAAAATGGGGAGAAACATTTTAGCAGGACCTGTTGTGACAGGATGTAGGAGAGAATAGACTGGACATGAGAGAAATTTTTTACAGAGAGGGTGGTGAAACACTGGACCATGTTGCCCACAGAGGTGGTAGATACTCCATTCCTAGAAACATTCAAGGTCAGGTTGGATGGGTAGCTGAACAATCTGATCTAGTTTAAGATGCCCCTGTTTATTGCAGCACTGTTGGACTAGATAAACTTTGAAGGTCCTGTCCAACTCAAAGCATTCTATGATCCTATGGTTTTCCCTCCTTTCCCCTTCCGTTTTCTTTTTCACCTTCCTCTATCCCTTTTCTGTGCACTCACAGAATCACACAATCACAGAACATTAGGGATTGGAAGGGACCTCGAAAGACCATCTAGTCCAATTCCCCTGCCACAGCAGGGTCACCTAGATCAAGTCACACAGGAACACATCCAGGTAGGTTTTAAACATCTCCAGAGAAGGAGACTCCACAACCCCTGCAGGCAGCCTGTTCCAGTGCTCTGTCACCCTTACTGTGGAGAAGCTCCTTCTCATATTGACGTACGACCTCCTATGTCCAGCTTATACCCATTGCCTCTTGTCCTATCACTAGATGACACTGAGCAGAGCCTGGCTCTATCCTCCTGGCACCCACCCTTCACATATTTATAGACTTCAATGAGGTCACCACTCAGTCTCCTTTTCTCCAAGCTCAAGAGTCCCAGCTCTCTCAGACTTTCCTCATGAGGGAGATGCTCCACTCCATCATCTTTGTGGCTCTGTGCTAGACTCTCTCTAGAAGTTCCTTGTCCTTCTTGAACTGAGGGGCCCAAAACTGGACACAATATTCCTGACATGGTCTCTCTAGGGCAATGTAGGGGCAGGGAAGAACCTCTCTCGATCTACCAATCATCCCTCTTCTGATCCACCCCAGGATGCCATCGGCTTTCTTGGCCGCAAGAGCACGTTGCTGGCTCATGGTCATCCCACAGTCACAGAATCACAGAACATTAGGGATTGGAAGGAACCTCAAAAAAATCAGCTAGTCCAATCCCCCTGCCAGAGCAGGATCACCTAGACCAAGTCATAGACTTTTAATTTCTGGAAGAAATATACTAAGGAATTGAAAAACACTTTAGCACCTGACTGCAGAGGCAGCAAGTGTGTTCCATTGCTGGTACAAACTTTTTCATGTAAGAACAGGAAAAATGAAGCTGCCAGTTTACTAGAATTGTGTGACACTAATAGCGTGTGAAAAACGATCAGTTTGCTCCCCACAGCAAGTTAACATTTTCTAAAGTTTACCTTTGGATGAAGGTTGTCAGTAGAAAAGACAGTGAAAAGAGAAACACTGAGATTCTTCACTTCATGGACACGTGGAGATGTTTGGACGTCCCAGTTTACGCACAAGTTCTGCAGTGCAAAATGAGGAAAGAAGCAGGAAAATGTAAAAAAAGCCTCAGGAACTTTCAATGTGACTTGGAAGACTGGATGAAAAACCTGTATGATATTGCCCATATCTTGTAAATGGGTAAACTGCTCCTTTTCAGTCGTTAATGCTCGTGTGTATCACCTACACAAAGAGCCAATTGCAGAGAATCAGTGACCAGGTAACCTAATGGCTCATCCTGTCAACCCTACCTCGTGGTCATTAATCCTGAGGAAGTGTCATGAGCTTTGCTGGTTTCTATTTTAAAGAAAGAGGGGATAGACTCAGGTTATGTGAACTGCCTCCGTTTATTGTGGGTCTCCTACTCTGCCCTTCTGTCATTCCTCTTTCTGACATTTCTTACGTGGTATCGTATCTTGTCATATGGGTGACTAAAGCTCAGGAAGAAGTGATGCAATTTAATACACTGGATAGAAGCCCACTGAGACTGCTTTTCAGACAGCTTGACATAAAACAACAGTTGACCTAAAGTTAACAGCAAGTACAGACTTCAACCTTCACACAGTTGTACACTTCCCACCTGTGAGTCAGTTCTATCTGAAAAAAGAGACTGAGTATACCTGACCACTGCTGTGGTTTTGTTGTGGAGTCTCCTTCACTGCAGACAATTAAGACCTGCCTCGATGTGCTCCTGTGTGACTTGGTTTGGGTGATCCTGCTGTGGCAGGGGGATAGGGCTAGATGATCTTTTGGAGGTCCCTGCCAATCCCTAATGATTCTATGATTCCATGATCTCTTGTAAACTCCACTACCACCTAGGTTCAGATTGCTACCTGTTTTATCGTAGTGCAAACCAAAGGATTTTTAGCTGCCTTTCACTGCTCAGGGAGTTTGAATGACTTCAGATATTCTGCTTTTTACAAGTTTCTTCAAAGCTCATCATCGTTAAACAAATAAGTGATGCTAAGTTATTTGTTAATAATAATAACTAACTAAATAACACTGAAATCCAAATAGAACAAAAATGAAAATCACTTGATCATCTTAGATACCTCCGTTATCACGGACATCTAAATGCGATTTGCTTGAATTCACCGCTTAAGGGGCAGAGCTCCATCTAAAACAACACCCTCTAAGACTCACATAAACATGAAACACATTATTCTGATTGAAATTAAATTAGTTCAGCTTTAAAGAACTGCGTGTAAGAACCTCGTGTCAATCAATACCATGTGCGTTCACCCTACTCATTATGGGAGAGGCACAGCACGCAAACCACAGGAGAGCTAATCAAGAACATCCTTCATAGTACAATGAGAAAACGTTGTACAGTTTAGAAGACCTTCAACCCATTAGTTGGCCTCAGTAATTACTGAAACATGCTCTCCTTATTAAGCAAAGTCTTAAATAATTGATCCTTTATTTGCCCCTGCTCACTAAGGAAATGCCATACATCAATAACGTTTTTACACGTGTGGTATCTTGTTTGCAAATGCTGCTGTTCAGAAATCTGTGATTAGGGCTGTGTATCAGGAGAGCAGAGCTGCAGTCCCAGGTCTGCAGCTGATGTGTTATATGACCTTGGGAAATCCACCCACTGGTCTGCCTTTATGTTAACGAAATACTCTTATATCTGTTGAGCATTTTGTCTGTTTTAAATTGTCTTAATATCTCTGACCCTCCTGCAAAATGACATTTCCCAGTCTACTTGAGATCAGTGTCCTCCAATTTTCAATTTAATTAATATATTCAATTTAAACAATAATCTGAAAAGAAACCTAATAAAAAGAATCAGTGAGGTTAGTACGAAAAGCAGCTACTGACTTTTTTATTCTGCTTTAGTAAGCTCATTTAGTTTTCATTATTTCACCACATTCTGCAGCTCTCATGGGCATGGCTCAATTTGAGGATTTTTCTGGAAGATGCTTCCTGAGGAAAAAACCTGTTTCTCAGAATGTGTTCCTGTTCATGCTGCTGCTGAGGCCTTGTTGCTCTTCTCAGTTCATGATGAGTGGATAGAAGTTAACACGACTTTCTCTATACAGCGCCGGTGTCCAGTTTTCATCACCTCATTCTGTGAGCGCCAGGAGGGCAATGTGATAGGAAGGAGGCAACTGTCCAGCACGATAAAGCTTAAGCACATGAGTCTAGGGAACTGAGGGGACACCGACTGTGCTGGAGGGAAAGTAGAGGACTTTGAGTACTATTTCATATTCCACACAGTTCATAAGTACGAGCACTGTCTCATCTTTCATACGGTTCATCAGTGCAAGCGAATGACGACGGATACAATTTCACAAAGGAAAATTAAAACGAAAAGGAAAGCTCCGTGCTTTTGCTTCAAGAGACTTTGAGTAATCCTCAAAGCCCTTCACGTGTTGCTTTGAGTAAATAAACACACCTCATAAACACATCTCAGTCTATGAATCCCACAGAAAAACACTACTTTGAAATTACTTCTCATGCCATGCTCCTAATGACAACGTGGATTGTGTAACGATCGCATTGTAATGAAGAGACCTGAGGATGTAATGCATTTTTAATCTAAAGTACTACAAAGAGCGTAATAACCCTTAAGAGGAATGCTTCTAGAGTTGTGTCTGAGAGCCTAGGAGGGATCTGGATAGAAAGAAAAAACATTTCACGTGAATAGATTTTAATTAATTGAATATTAGACTTACATATTGTTAGCACACTTATTGAGGAAAGGGCTTACGTGTGGCTTTCCATCATAGCCAGAAGTCTTCCAAGTCCTCCATCCCTAGTGTATCTATTCCAGCATTTCATAGATGTTTAAAGGAGGTAGCAACAGGACATTTTATTACAATATTGTGTAACCAGAGAATCTGGAATTGCAGGACATCTAAAACACATTGCAGGTGTAAATTTATGCTTTCTCCGGGACCCTTGGTGGAGGCTTTTCTCAAGACTGAACTACGAAGGTGGTCAAACTGGAGACCAAACAGTTCGGGGTGGTGCTTCCCAGTGTAGAGATGTGCCGAACAAGATGCAAAGTCCCAAAGGGGCTGCAAAAAGTCTTTATGGCTTTATGCACAAACTGTAGGAAAAATTATCGTGCTTCATTATTGCACTTCATTATTGTGCTTCATTAATGTCTATAAATACGGGAAGGGTGGGTGGCAGGAGGGTGCAGCCAGGCTCTTCTCAGTGTCATCTAGTCATAGGATGAGGGGCAATGGGTGTCAGCTGGAACATAGGAGGTTCCACAAAAATATGAGAAGGAACTTCCTCACAGTGATGGTGACAGAGCACTGAAGGGGCTGCCCAGAGGGGTTGTGGGGTCTCCTCTGGAGATGTTTAAAACCCACCTGGATGTGTCCCTGTGTGACTTGGTCTAGGTGATGCTGCTGTGGCAGGGGGATTGGACTAGATGAGCTTTCGAGGTCCCTTCCGATCCCTAAAGTTCTGTGATTCTCTGATTCTGTGGGATTTTGTGGACTTTCCAGTATGTCAGTGGTGTTTTATCCATGATTAGCAAAGACACAGTCTCCCTTCTTATGAGAATTTTTCTTCACACAGAGAATATTTTCTTGCAGTTCTGTTTAGTAAGGAAGAAAACCTCCATAGAATGGCTGATGCCTTTCTCACTCAAAGGCAAATGCAGGGCTGTCTATCCAAGCTTTCTTATACTGCTTCCCCAGGGAACATCGCATTTGCTCCAAGACAGTGATCTTCTGGCACTTGAGCAAGGTTTCTAAAAATTCATTGCTTGCTGGGAGATCATAACATCCCTCCAGAGCTAAGTTCTGCAGGCATGATCAGACTGTCAGCTGCAAGGGTCAACCCACTAAAGCAAGCAATAGAAGAAACAAAGCTATGAAATTCCTTCCCAGAAAATACAACAGTTCCTTCTGAGATTTCAAATCTTACTCTTCTATCTACTGCCAAGTTTTCAAACACTCAGAAAAAGCCCCAGATGTCTCTTCCTTCTCTTCCTTGTCTTCTCTCACTTGCCCCAAATTTGGAGAATCAATTGGAAGATTAAGCAATTAACGCTGTTATGGATTAAGTAGTGTGTGGAGTATGCAGAACATTTCCAGTTTGACACCCCAGGCTTTTGCGTTGCTATAATGCCCTTAAACCAAGGAGGACCAACCGTTTTCCTTCTATATTAGTATGATCTGCCGAGAGATTTGATCTGTCAGAGAGGTACATCCTCAGCCATGCCTAAGAAGCTCCTTGAGCATGCAATCTAACTTGAATACTTAGGGGAAAAATACAGCTTCACCTGGGAACTGAATGGTAAAAATGGATCAGCTGAGAGAGAAACACTTGTGCTTCTTAATCGTGATTCAAAGTGTGAATTGTATGAAATGACACTTGAGGGAGGGCTGCACAAAGGGGAGATTTATGCTATTTTCTTAGCACTGCAATAAATGGGCAACAGCTACGTGCTTCACAGAGGGGAAAATAATGGATGTATTTGTAGAACATCAGTTTAAAATAGACTGCATCTATTTCTGCTGCGGATCAGTGTCCCCCGTGACGCCCACTCTGCTATGGATGTCTGTAGATGCCGTGGGAGCATTATGTCGTAGAACATCGATGAAGCTGCTGTCGGAATGCCTTATCTCCTCTGTATCTTGACACTGTGCACTGAAACACTTTTTTCCACCTCAAAGTGATAGCAGTTTTACCACCTCAGGCTTTCTCCAGGTTTTCATCCTGCTCTGACAGGGGGATTGTACTAGATGATCTTTCGAGGTCCCTTCCAGTTCCTAATGTTCTGTGATTCCGTGAATTTTCCCAGGTTCTTTCAGGCTGTGACACTGACAGTCTCAATTCCTTGCACAATTCTGCTTGCATTCCTCACCTTGTAATTCCTCTTTGCTGCTTATCCCATTCTCACCATCCTGTTAGCCAGTTTAAGGCAGATACAACTTGAAAAAATTCGCTTCTTTATTAAATAGTGTCTTCATAAACTCAGGAGACTGCCCAGATGACCCCAATAAACTTTATTAGCATAGTGTGAATCATTTGTCCATTAAAAATATAGTTTTAAATACAAAGTAGAGATGCTTTCTTGCAAGCGTTCCCAGCTAGGCTTTTTCTGGAGTCAAAAGACACTGGTCTGCTTCCAAGATCTGTCCCCACGAGGAAGCTCCCAGTATTAATTTTTCATAAGAAAATGTTTTTCCAGATAGAAAACCTAAAAGCTTTTCAAAGTTATTAGGAACTCCAATAACAGTGATATTTTGCAAAACTTTCATCGACATCAGTAGTAACTGGTTTAGACCGGCCAAATATAGCTGTTTCCAAAATGCCAACCAAGTCAATATTAGACACGGAACTGCTGGAACGAGTCCAGCAAAGATGATAAGGGAGTGGGACTTCTCCCTGATGAGGAAAGGCTGAGGGAGCTGGAAAAAAGGAGACTGAGGGGTGACCTCATTAATGTCTATAAATATGTGAAGGGTGGGTGTCAGGAGGATGGAGC
>JAOXOE010000001.1:95287254-95308244 GCA_028565055.1 Phoeniculus purpureus
TGGGCAGGCCATTCCAGTGGCCAATGGCTCTCTCAGTGAAGAACTTTCTCCTCACCTCAAGCCTAAATTTCCCCTGGAAATTTAGGTTATGCTGCCACACGAAAATCACAGCAAATACACTTGCGTTGTTTTTCTACTGACACCCAGCGCATCCCTTGAAGTGAACCGTCACTTCGGTCGTTCTCAGCGAGGATGTCACGCGTCAACCACAAATTAGAAGCTAGTTCCACACAGCGAAAGTGTAAACCCATGCATGGCACGAGAAGGCAATAATGTTGATGAAATGGCTCTCATTGAGTTTAATATTTTTCATCTAGTGATGCCAATTAGTTATATTTAATTTTATGGCTGTTTTTTTTAAACCAGTACTGAATAAGATATCTCTTGACTAAGTTCCTTATTCATAGATGTGTGGCTGAATGCTCCCATTGAGCAAACAGATCAAGAAGTGAAGGAAAATATTTGTGCACTGTACGCCAATATTTTAGCAGTAGCAGACTTACTCCTTTGAGTTAGTGTTACGTAAAATACTCTGGAAGTCTAGTCAGTCCAGCAAAAGGATTCTAGGGGATTTTTTTTTGCATCTTCTTTAGCAGTGTTTAGAAAGTGTAATTAAAAAACTTGTTAACTTTGCATTGTTTGATGTAACGACGGCGTAAAATTCTTCACAATAACGCAAGCCATATCCCTTCGTTATTAATTATGTTATGATCATGAAAAATAACTACAATTATGAACAACATGAGCTGTAAAGTAAAGGAAAATGGAAGGAAATGTCACAAGTTATTTATGAGTCCAGAGAGAGGCACTGACAGCGTAAAACAAGTAGGTTCAGTAATATCTTATCTAGGTTCACAATGAGAAGCTTTAATATGAAATGTTATCGTTTCCCCTCCTTTCACAAGCACTAATTTCCTCATAAAGGTTTAAAAGGAAGTGAAAATAAGTACCAGAAAGAGAGGCTGGAATTCCAGAAGGTGGCTAGCAGGTGAGCACAGGGGAAGGGGCAGGGAATCCCATGCTGGCGTTTCATAGCAAAGCATCCTCATACCAGCTCTCCTCACTCCCAATATGTCCTGTGAGGTAAACACAGACAGGACTCTGTAAAGAAATATTAAATCATTTGGTGTTGAGAGCAGTAATGTGCCACAGGGCTCGTGTTTTTCTACTGGCAGTCTCAGGTTTGCACTATGTACTCATATGTCACTGTATTTATTGATCTCAGGGCTGGACTAAGACAAATCAATACAATTGTACTTGCCTATTATGTCAATTCCACACTGCCATGACCTCTGCTCCTGATTAATGTAGCAGCAGAGGGGCTTCCCTTCCCTGTGTTTTTCTGAGGAAGTGAGGAGATGCAGGAATATTGATGCCCATCCACACCAGAAAGCTTATTCCAGGTTCCTTTTTAACTTCTTTTCAGGAGCTCCTTTGTGGATACGATAAAGATCTAGTGAACTACTTTAAATCCTCTTCCTGCCCAGTGTGATGAGACAAGGGGTCGGGAGTTGCTAACTCTACCAAGCAACCTTAGTCTTCAGCACTAGGACAAACTTACAGCTCAATTTCTCACACCTCTTCAGAGAGACTTTGGGTTTAGAGGAGCTGTGGAAACAAACTCTGCAGTCCATGCACTACACATCAGTAAAGCCACTGGACATCAGCAACGTCAAGAAACATTTTATGTAGTAGAATCTGCAACCAGAGCAGCAAGTTTTGGGCAGCTTCGTGTAGTTCATAATATTTAAAGCAGTCTCAGCAGCAAGCTACACTTTCCTATTACTGGTTCTCCTTAGAGAACCTTGGCACAACGCAAAACTGCTCTCACTGTTGGTCTCATATGTGAGAGGCTCAAATGAAGACTTACATCAGCAGGAAGCTCTGTGTGCATTCTTCATTCAAATGCACAGTAGAAAAATCAGGGGGGGTTTTATTAAGGGGACACCTCCCC
Organism: Phoeniculus purpureus; assembly: GCA_028565055.1. Classification (NCBI taxonomy): domain Eukaryota; kingdom Metazoa; phylum Chordata; class Aves; order Bucerotiformes; family Phoeniculidae; genus Phoeniculus; species Phoeniculus purpureus. The sequence continues at coordinate 95,289,209 of JAOXOE010000001.1, forward strand.
CTTCTCACCTCTCCCACAGAAGGGAGAGGTTGGTTCCCTCCTTCCCATTACCTTTTGCTTGTGCTCGGTAGCCCTCTTTCATGCAGCAGTCCAGCCTACAGGCTTTAGAGGAGAGGTCGCTTGCTCTCACTGGTTCTCATATCTCTGCTGGTTGATGGCTGACAAAGACTCTAAAGCAGGGAAGTGATCTCAGGGATCCACATGCAAAACATCAAAGAAAACTTCTGGGAGGAGATGTCTTCTCTGTACTCTGCCTGGTGGCATCATTTTAAACCCAGCACTATGAACTGCTCGCCCAAACCTGCCTTTGGGCCAGGGCTGAGACAAAGGACAGTGAAGACTCATTCACCACTTATGGTTCTTCTGCCATCACTAAATCTCCACGTGCCAGAGCTGCCACACCTGGCAATAAATATCACACCACTGTTCTAACAGAGCATTAGGAGCTCAGAGCACTTTAGGGAGCAACAACAAACATCCCAGGCACTGCCTTGGAGTTGTTGAGCATTGTGTGCTGGTTATGGCACTGAGATTATCCCCCGGCACAGGTTATCAACGTTAGCGTTGTGAACAGGGAAGTGACACATCACTGTGGTTGTTTCAGAACTGAAGGACAGGACAGTGGTGTCAGTGAGGTACAGTGTTGACCACAGGCAAAAAACGATGCTCTGTGATTTTCAATTTCATGGACTCTCAGAAAGATCCCCAAATCTAATGAATATTGAACAACCTCCTGAAATTCCACTTCCATTACTGGCTTTAAAAAACAACAACAGCAAAAGCTTTAAAGTGCTGTCTAAAAATAAGTGGCACTTTAGAAAAGTAAAAGAATATTGGTATTCCACAAACTGCTCCAATATTAATTTCAGCACAATGCACAGCATCTTCCTTTGGTTTTACACTTAGTTGCTCCTTGAATAAAACCAATTAGCTCTTCCTAATTACCAGTGAAAATAAAGTGTCTTTTGCTGCAAAGGGGGGGGGGGAAATATCCTTTCCAAAATTTTGAGGAAAAGACTGGATCTACAAAAAGTTCCAGCTGCAAGAGGCTGAGATGATATAGCCTGAAGCCAGCACCTGTCATTGGATGATATGTGAGCAGAACAAAGTCTCCAGCTGGCTGCTATCAGGGCTAATAGAGGTATTTTGGCTCGTCTACCTGGTAGGGCATTTGTCAGGATGTCATTTGTCTGTCCTTATCTTGAAACCTGTTTGGTTCTTCTAGTTCTCGATGTCTTCATTTTATTACACTGAATTAGATCAAATGCCTATCCAAATCAAATGCCCTAAAATCAACAGGATGCTTGTTAAGATCTATGAAAAACTAACTTGAGGATAACGGAAAGGGCAGCATTTTTCTCCCTGCAACATGCATTTTCCCAACACCTGGGGGCTATTAAACTTCAGAAGTACAAGACATGGTACGATTTTTATTAGCTGGTGTCAGTGAGATGGAAACTTGATGTCAGTGGGTGTGCAGCATGTCGCTGCTGACTCACTAATGTTCTGAACTATTATGTCAGTGTTCAGATTTAGTTTGTGAGCATTTTTTCTAGGAAGAGCACTCCATCACAAGATGCTTTAAAATGTTCTGTTTCTAATCACATTCATAGCTATGGAAGATGCTGTTGTAAAGGCTTGATAGGTAAATAAATATTTGCCTTGCTTTTCCCGAGACATATTCACAAATGTAGTCAGATTTACAGTGACGGCACCAACAGATTAATGTCAACTACATTATGTCTTTATAATGTCATGAAGATCAGTGAAAATTGCTTATTTCTCTGCTGTGTGTTTACGTGCGATTGAGCTGTACCTGTTCAAAACCAGTGATAGTCGTGCTGTCTGTGCTGAAGATTGAGATGCTCTGTCACCTTCAAACTTCCTTGATTTTGATGATGAGACAGCCTCACGACTGATTTGAAGCATGCTGAGAGTTGTTCTCATTACAGATGATTAAAGCATTGCACGCATGATTATGTCCTCTCACCCTACTCTGTCTACCTTATGTATACGAGAACAGGATGACTGCATTCAACACACATATTTTAAATACATTCAACTGGAGCATTTATCCATATATTTTCAGCACAACCATGACTGGAGCAAAAGCTAGTGATTATGTCCTCTCACCCTACTCTGTCTACCTTATGTATACCAGAACAGGATGACTGCATTCAACACACATATTTTAAATACATTCAACTGGAGCATTTATCCATATATTTTCAGCATAACCATGGCTGGAGCAAAAGCTAGTGAGCAGAATCTAGCCCATCTATATCTTAAGTACAATCAGTTTTAAATTCTTCTTCTAATAGACCTTGCACAGCAACTGCCTACACAGGGCATAAAACAAACAGGCTCTTGCCAAAGAAATTGGAAGATTCCACTATGGAGGTGGTAGGGGAAACCCAAAACAAAATACAGAGGGATTTTGATATTAATAGATCTAATGGATGAATGAATGAGTGAGTGAGCGAATGAATGAGTAGGAGTGGCAGGTAAGAACATAATGGGATAACAGAGGAGCTGTCGTCTTACTGAAGAGCTCCCAAGACAGCCCATGCTCTCAACTTTCTCAATTGCTTTCGGACTAACTATCATCTCATAAACAGATCATTGCAGAGATCAATATTGCATATTTATCCTCTTCCTTTTTTTATTAACTGCAGTTGTTCACATGCGCTCCTGTCCTCTCTAACCCAACACCCTCACATGCCTTCTCTGTTTTGCACTTAAATCCTAAATCTTTTCGTTGATTACACCCACAATCGTGACAGTTCTGTGGAGCACTGCAGGGCTCATGCAAGTAGCACGTAACTTATATTTAACATCGCGAGTGTTCAACCTGGCGGCTGCACTGACAGCTGTATTAGAGATGGCTCAGGCTTTGTATTTCATTATCACTTGGCACAAGAGTCATCTGAGATCTGATTTCTGTTGACTTGCTACGACTCTAAATGAATCCTGAAGAAAACTTCAATCAAATTAACATCCAAAAAAGTGCTAATTGCAGACCAGTTACCAGCGAAGCCATTTGTAATAAAGAGGCAAGAAAAGTGTACGCGCTGGGCTGGTTTTAAGGGTCTTATCAAAACTAGCACCTACGATTCTGTGCCGCACCCTCACCTGAAAAGCAAGTCAGTGCCTGCTGATGCACTGAGAGGGATGAAAAGACAAACGAGTGGCTGTTGGGTAGTTTTGGTGCATTCAACCAAAAAGCCAATTCATATGGGCTGAATTCAAAACAGAATTGAAGATACACACGGCCCCAGTATAAAGAGAGAGATTTCGTTTTGCAACCTGCCAATTCAGTGAGCACCAAACCTAGAGGGTAGGTTTTGATGACTCACTTTGGTTAGTGTTGGCTTTGTCTGGTTGGAGGACAGAGTTTTCAGACAGAGACAACCAAGGTCTGGAATGGTCATGAGCTTGGCAAGCACCATGGAACAAGTGATGCTACCAGCAGAACCTCAAGCTCCTGGTTTGTGGTGGTGGGGCTTCAAATGGATAGCTTACACAGATACACATCTCTGATGGAGCTCCATCTGGTTTGCACTTTTATTTTGCCCTTATTTGAAATTGTTAAAAGATTATTAATGTTGGCATCTCAGGTAGTGCTTACTTCAAGGAAAGTACCTCAGCAGCCCTAAGGCATGCTGAAATATTCTGATTCTGTCTGTTTTAACACTTGAAAACCAGTCTTGGCACAGGAACCATGTGAAACCACTGCACCTCTCAAATCACCCAAAAGCCTCCAAGGTAGAAGCAGCTTCAGTGTGCATATGGAAAGAGGTCTCTGCAGCTGTGTTGCTGCAACCTGCTTTCTGTATGGAGACCTCAGATGATGCACTGAATTTGCTAGTGCTGAGGGCCATTCCCCCAGGTTCTTCCCGTGCTGGCACATATCTGTTCTGTAGCCCTTTCCTCTAGCCAGGAATAGCCCTTCCTCTAGCAGGATAAAACATCAGTACAACGTGTGCAAGCGATGTGTTTTGATGATGTTTTCAAGTAAAAGGTGTTAAACATCCATCACAAACTAAATTGCTCATTACTAAGAGCAATACAGGTCTTATCGGTAGCATTTACGCAGTGTCCCGTTGCCAAGCCTCACCAGCATCTAAAGACAGAGCATTAGTTTTCGAGCTGCTGTGAAAGGAAGTTGCTTCTCAGTGTTTTAGCAGAGATATATTGATTTACACTGATTGTGGACCTGGCTCTACATGTCTACCTGTTACAGTGCTAAGGATCTTTCATGAATAAAAGCATTGGCTGGCAGCAGATGATGAAATCCACAGGATTTATATGGGAGTCTTTTTTGAGATGAATTGCAGCTGAGTGTCTTGTGATTCACATCCTAATCCTCACAGCCCTCCGTTTGGTTGCAAGGCTCCCAGTGCACATCATTTTGTGAAGAAAGCACTTTTAAGAGTCTACTTTTCTCTATGATTTTCAATTAAAATATTAAACTCACTCTTTTATCTCTGCAGCACATGAAGAAAAAATCGCAAGGCTGCTGAGCAGCCTGTGTCTCATCAGTGTTTAAGCTCTGTCTAAATTTGCCTGGGTTTGAAAGAACAAAGACCTTCCTGTTGGCTTTGGTAGCTCCCTTGTATGAGCAGCTTGCTTTGGGCACGTGTCAGAAAGCGAAGCCTCATCACCAGCAACTTTAACACTATATGTGGTTGCCCTTTTAGGAGCTGTTGGGAAGAATGATGGGCTCTGAGCTTTAATCCTGAAATGTTATAAGCATCTTTCCATGTGGCTGAGTGCCATCTTTTCACATAGCATCATAGAATCATAGCATCATAGAATCATAACGGATTGGAAGGGACCTCAAAAGATCATCTAGTCCAACCCGCCTGCAACAGAATGCAGTGGGTGCTGGTACTTTCAGGAGATGTAAGTACATTGCAGGATTGGGCTCTAATCAATAGTCAAGACAAATCACGAATAGAATTTAATGTGACTTTGGCTTGAGCAAAGCCATGGGGTGGAGTAAGGACACGATCACTGTGATTTAATAAGAAAGGCCTCAAGACACATGTTTTAACTTTTGTTTATCAGGCATCACAGAGGAGATTTTAAAATCAAGGACCAGTTTTTAACTCTCTCAATTTTTTCACTGTACTGTAGTGTGCCTGAAGAAAACAACCTGCGCCACTCACTTGTCTGAAGATGCCTGGCAGGTAACACCGGGGTCATCAGTGAGAACGTTTCGGTGCCAAATGGTGTCTGAGTGTCAAGAGCACACCACCGTGACTTAGAGAGAATGAAACAAGGAGAAAGGGACATTTTTTTAAAATTTTGAAGTAGAAAAATATTCATCCAAGAGACTTGAGGAAAAGTCTGGGATGTGGCCAAGACATGACCTACTCCAATACCTACACTGAGTTTCAGGGTTGAAGAGTAGATCATAGGATGTTAGATGACTTATACATTTCACTTACTTTGAAGTGCACATGAAATAAAAGCTGAGGATGTTAGTTCCTACTTGTTCTCACTGGGCTTTGTGGGCTAGCACTGCATTGCAGACTAAAACATCTGGTGTTTACTCTGTAGCACGTATGGGAGCAAAAATGAAAGCAGAGACAAAGCCTCAATATAATCCAGGGGTGTTGTTCAGAGAGCTGGAAGATGTTTTTTACAGTCCTTTCTTTCCAATCACAGCAAAAGTATCTATTATTGACAGCCCAAGACAGATCTTAATAGCCATGAGCTGTATTCAGCCCCCAAAGAAGCCCCTGCAGAGGTATTTAAATCACAGACTGCAAACTCACATATTCTTCCCTAATTCTTGTTGAGGGAAGAATTAGGGAATCCCTCAAAAAGAATCAGGACTAAGATTTTAGTGTCTCAGTGGATGGATAACGATGAGTATGCATCTGGGAAGATGACAGGAAATCTATAAGCAATGCACAGCACAGACTTCAGCTTGCAACGTGAGCCAGAAGCCAGGCTGGTCATTTCTCAGGGCAGTAAGACACTCTTTAGAAGGCCAAACAGCCAGGACTGCCAAGTGCTAGTGTCAGCTGAGATCAAGCACACCAGAGCAGGACATCTTGATGTGACCTGTTCCAGACTGTAAAGCTGGATGGTTGACCCATAACGTCTCCGAGCAATAATGTGTTCCCTGCACAGTGTGGTGGGCTTCACGCACTGCACATGGGCCAGTTGTGGGTCATTTCTCTGACCAGAAAGGAGTTCTCTGTTTCAGCCCTCCAAATTCTTAAGACAGTCGGCATCTTGCCTCATGTAGAAATACAAGAGGGACACTTCCCTAATTACATTTTCCCTTTGAAATCCCACTGGATGTCTTTATGCCTCTGATTCTATGCAAGACTCAAAAACCAAATGAAATGACACGTGCATGTTGACAGATAAAAACATGTCTTGAAAGCTTTAATTTTAAATATTATTATTATTAAATAGTTGTTCTTATTGAAATCACCTTGAGTTTGGAATTTCTTCAATAATAATAATAATATTGACTAGAGTCTCAGATTTCTTAAGACTTCTCACATATTAGTAGGTAAAGCACAGGACCCATGCAACCTCTTTCTGCGGATGCAGCTGAGGACCAGAAGGATATCAAAGCATCAACCACTGTATTGGGTTGAATTCAGCCCTGAAAGGACTCTCTGTAAGTCAACAACAGATAAGTTACCAGTATAGTGAACAGCTTCAGCTGGCATTTTGCTCTTTGTAGCTGATCTGAAAATAGCATTGCAACTGCTAACGTGCCTGCATCATTTAAAAAAGCTAAAAAGACAGAGAAAAGTCCTGGGCTCGCCCGAAGAGATATGCCGGAGTACTGGGAAAGAGAGAGAGCCCTTGGGCACAGATCTGCTTATGTCTGAAACGCACCAGATGTTGTGGTTATGTCTTTTCATTTTAGTTGCCCATTTGTCACATTTAGTCAAATTAAGGTTTTTCTTACATTGGGTGCAAAGCGTGTTTGTTAAGAAAGGAGTAAAAATGCTGCCGTGCAGAGTGTTTTCCATATGCAGAGAATCAGAGTCAATACTACGGAATTGAATCAGTAAGTGACTTAAGCCACTCGATGTTCTATTAAAAACAGAGGAAGAAAGCGTCAGCAAATCTCTGTATTTCATGAAGGAAGGTGGCTCTCTTATACTATAATGTGGTTCATGAGATATAGCGGTGACAAGTCTAAATCTTTGTCTATGGGAGAAATATGTGGGTTTGGGGGGTGGTTCTGTCATGGATTTGTCAGAAAACAGTCAGGTTCTGAGCAATCAGCTTGTTGACTTGGCAGCAATGTTCATCATGCAGAAACTGGCTCTCTTAGAGAGGCCACAGGCACTTTGCTGACTGGGGGGCATGATAGCCCTGGATAGATAAATCTCACCTACACAGTTCTCTGAATGTACCCAAAAAAGCTCCTATATCAGTGTTGGTTGAGTCTTGCTTTGTGTGTGGGGTACCAAATCAGCCTGTGCAGGCACGGAAGGCTGGGCACGTCAGGATTAGTGGTCATGGCAGATCAATGTCTCAGCACATGCATGCACCATAAACATGACATCTGTGACATCTCCTGCAGTGCTCCTGTTGCATATGTGCGATTTCTCAGCACCTGCTATTTTTCCCAGCAGTACAGGGATCTTGGAAAAGCAGCTGGCAGCTGCAAAACTGTGGGAAGAGTCCTAGATAGTATTCTTCTCCTTTATTGTACAGAAACGGTTAATGAATGCAGCATGAAAGCAAAACACTTACCTGTTTATTAACAACACATATTCGATCTGTTTACTCACTATGTGCATCTTAGACTATCAGTAGCATGTAGTAAAATAAGTGGAAGCTAGATATGCTGTCTGCAGTACGTCACGAGTTACTCCTCAAATATACCCTCTCTCTCTCTATATATATATAGATATATATATATATATAGATATATGGATATAGATGTATGCACAGCAAGTCATAGATGGGTGAGATACTGACTAAAATACGCAGCCTCTTATACACAGGCACTAATGTTACTGAATGTAAGAGTTATATAATTAAGCTAACAGGAATCGGTGAGAACAGAAAGTCTGCTTTCATGTACTGAAACTAATTAACAGCAAAACTATCCAGTTGTCTTGTGGTGGAATTCAGCACAAAACTTAGCACAGACAGCTGTAACGTGATTTTTTAATTATTGGCAAAAATGTTCCTCTTTTATCAATTTGTTTCTACACTCCCGGGGTGTGTCAAACAAAAACTCTGCATTGTCCCATTCTTTTTACACACCACCCAATAATACCTGAGAGCCCTGCATATTTGCTTTTGGTATTGTACTAAAATCTGTTCCTCTCAGCAGTGTTTTGCATCTATCACATTCACACCTGACTGTCTGCACTGTTGCAGATCCATCAGATTGATAGGAACCCAAGGCAGAGACAAAAAGAGCCCTGAAAACACTGACCAGGCAGCAGCAGCATGTCGCAAACATGCCCACTTACCCTCTCTCCAGCTGCTTCTACCACTGAATCACAGAATCATTCAGGTTGGAAAAGACCCTCGGGATCACCAAGTCCAACCATCAACCCTACTCTACAAGTTCACCCTTAAACCAGATCCCCCAACACTACATCTAAGCATCTTTTAAACTCATCCAGGGATGGGGACTCAGCTAGTTCTTTGTAGTGTAGCATGGTAAATTTGACTGGGACATGATAAAGAGAAGGAGAAAACAGTTCTAATACAAGTGCAGCACTTGATTGTTTGATACCAAACTTAGGGTTCCAGCCCATGTAACTTAGGTAATCGTCTTGAATCTATATATCAGGCGTCAGGTGAAACAATCCTGCTAAAGAAGGATGGTGTTCCAACTCAACGTTAACTAACTCATGCTAACCAGGATGCTTCCTTCTATTCTCCAAGCATGAGTGATCGGTAAGGAAAGCTAAACCCTTGAATCTGCTGACGGACCTCAAGGGCAAAAAATCAGAAAATAGAAGCTCAGGAAAAATGTGGAACTGCTGCTGTATGGGGCAGAGTCTGACGACGAAGGACATGAGGGAAAAGGCTACGGCAGCCAATATCCTTCTTCACGTCAGTCTCTAATGTTAACTCTGACCTTCAGGAGTCTCAGTCCTCTGACACCAAAACGTGGAGCAAGGAAGACTTATGATAGTGGAGCAGAATCAGGTTACAGAACAAAACATTCATTAGCCATACACAAGCGACTTCATGGGAGACACTAGGGCTAAGGAGACAACTAATGTTATTGTGAGGCCAGTCTGGAAAGGTCATGATGACCAGGAGGGCTTCTTGAGGACTGGAAGAAAGTCGTCATTCTTATTCCTTGCTCAAGTAAGGTAAAAAGAAGCATGTAGGGAACTGCAGGCTATCCAGCTGCGTCTTGATCCCTTGGAAAGCGGTGAAGCAACAATCCTGGAAAGCATTGCCAAGCACATGAAAGACAGGAAGATGGTGAAGAAGTCAGAATAGATTTGTGAAGAGACACGTTTGACCCAAGCTGGTTTGCTTCTATGATGAGATAACTGACTTGGAGGATGAGAGGTGAGCAGAAGTTACTGTTTATCTTGACTTAATAAGGCTTTCAAGACCACCCCTCATAGCATCATCACAAATTGATGAAGTACTGACTAGACAGGGATGTTGACCTAAAACTGCAGCTGTTGTACTGCCCGGCACAAAAGCCTGTGATCAGCAGCACATTTCAGCTGTGGGCTAGTAATTAGTGGAACACTCTGGGTAAATACTGGGTCCAATACTATTTAAAATCTTCCTTAATGACCTAGGTGACAGGATTGACTGGAGCCTCAGGAGTTTTACAGACTGAGAATAGCTGATATGTCAGGTGGTTTTGCTGTCATTTAGAGAGACTTTGACAGGCTGTAGAAAGACACTGACAGGAATCTCCTGCAGTTCAAGAAAGGGAAGAGTGAAGTCCTATGTCTGGGGAGAAAAAATACCATGAACCAGAAACCCATGAAAGATGAAATGTGGAGAGAGATGAAATCTGAGGAGAGATGAAATCTATGTTCAGACACCTTTCTAGGACTAGAGTGTGGTTTTAAGGGCTGAAATTGTTTGGCTAGACAGAAACCATCTGAACCTGAAGAACAACCTGAAAGTGTACGAGTCCATGGGACCCGACGGGGTACACCCATGGGTACTGAGAGAACTGGCAGATGAGGTTGCTAAACCCCTCTCTATTATATTCCAAATGTCATGGCAGTCTGGCTGTGTGATTCCGTCTAGGTGACTTGGTCTGGGTGATCCTGCTGTGGCAGGGGGATTGGACTAGATGATCTTTGTAAGTCCCTTCCAATCCCTAATGATTCTATGATTTCCTAAGATATATCTCCTAATCTATAGTGGCCACTAAAGGAAGTTGAGTGTCTCCTGTAGGCCAGTGCCATGAGGACGAGGATGTCTTAGGTAACCTGGGACACCTCAGAGAGCAGTAGAAGCTTGTCTGGTTGCCTGAATCAAACCTTGGATCTCCACTGATTACTACAGAGCTTTAATACATGAAGGAAGGGATCAGTCACCTGAACCCAATCGCCTAGTGCCATTTGAAATACCACAGGACTTGCCAGTCTCTATCGCAGATAGAGACTTGCAGATCTTGTTTCAGCTGCCATGCCCATGCAATTGCCTTGATAAATCTGCATCACCTCAACAAAGTAGCTGCTGAACTGTGAAGACAAATGAACCCTTTGAAGTTTTTTGGGTGGCTGAAATCTCAGAGGGTTAAACATAAATACAGACTTCAGTACACATATTATTTAATAGACATAGACACGTAATCAAAATTTTCTAGGATCCTGAAGCACTTTCTGCCTACATGTGGGTTTCTAAGGCACCTACTTCTCTCCAGTGACTATACTATGAATGTAGGCAGAAGTTTCAGGTAGGGGTTTTCATTAAATGACTTCCTTAAAGTTCACTGGATTCTTCTCCTAGTTCTGCACGTGTAGGCAGGTAGAAGCAATTGATACGCTCTAGGGTATGCCACCTGGTATCCAGGTCTCATTCCAGAATGGCACTTCTGTACTTCTGTACCTGATGCTGTGGCTGCCAGCCCTATCTGAATGCCCCAGGTATCCCAGAGCACTGCAAATGGTACTAAATGGCATTTAGGCAACTGAATTGGCTCCCTACTGTTCTTTTTGTGCTTAATCACAGAGAGATTAAAATATTACCAGTTTAATCAGAGGGTCATGAACAAAATAAAAGGCAGTCTCATGTATACAAGTGAGTATACAAATGCCACCTTGTAGACATGCCATTGAAGATAAAACATCATTGCTGGAGCAGCATAATGTGATGCCGATGTCCTCTTCTCGCTAGATCTTTAGCATGCACATATGAGAACACTAGACATGCACACCTACCTCTAAATACATATAGTGTTGGCATAACCTCCCCTCTTTTTGTCATCAGTCCAAAAATAACACTGAAGTCTCATTTCAACACGACTGAGAAAGCAGACAGGCAAACGACTCCCACTGTTGTAATGAGCTATAATTGTGTGCACACTTTAAGTACTTCCCAGTACTGCATACTGAAAACATTCCTCCAGGGGGTCTATATCTGAACCAAAATACGCTCAGAAATTAAAAGCCAAAGGTAAAACAGGTCTCAATACTATTACAAGAACCTCTAAATATTATAAGATTTTACGTCACTTACTGCAAATAAGGCAGTACCTTAACACAGCAAAGGGAGAAGGGTGGAAACAGCTGTAGTCCTAAACGTAAGTTTAGTGCTTTTGTTTGGCCTCCTTGAACATTGCTATTGGGAGAGGAGAATAAGAAGTAGTAGGTTAAAATGTTAGATCACATAAAACAGTGCCATTTCGAAATGGCATTCTATTAACCCTTAGATATCTCAAAGTCTGCCATTTTTAATGAAGCTTCATAGCTTCACAGCCTTCATTCATATGACTGTTAGTGTCCAAGAAGTACTGCTGTAGAAAGTGATCTTTTTAGGGACAGAGACGGGTTGGCAGATCCAGAGTGGTTCTCCTCACCCTGTACTCTGCCCTGGTGAGACCACATCTAGAGTATCATGTCCAGTTCTGGGCCCCTCAGTTCAAGGAGGACAGAGAATTGCTGGAGAGAGTCCAGCGCAGAGACACTAAAGATGATGAAAAGAGTGGAGCATCTCCCTCATGAGGAAAGGCTGAGGGAGCTGGGTCTCTTGAGCTTGGAAGAAAGGAGACTGAGGGGTGACCTCATTAAAGTTTATAAATATGTAAAGGGTAGATATAAGGAGGTTGAAGCCAGGCTCTTCCAAAGATAGGACAAGGGGCAATGGGTGTGAGCTGGAACAGAGGAGGTTCCACATCAATATGAGAAGGAACTTCCTCACGGTGAGGGTGACAGAGCACTGGAACAGGCTGCCCAGGGGGGTTGTGGAGTCTCCTTCTCTGGAGACATTTTTATGTTCCTGTGTGATTTGGTCTAGGTGATCCTGCTGTGTCAGGGGGATTGGACTGGATGATCTTTCAAGGTCCCTTCTGATCCATAATGGTCTGTGATTCCGGGAAGTCTTTTAAACCTTTGCCTTGTCTGCCACTGCTCCAAAAGAAGCAACAGGTGTTTGTGGAGTTGTTCTGGTAAAGCACTCTAGAACAGACTTCTCTTCCATGCCAACACATACAGCCTTCTTGTTTCTCAAAATTCACTAAGTCTCCAATGGTTACAGACTTTGCACAAAATGCTGGAAGAGCAATTTAATGTACATAGTTTGTACTGACGGCAAAGAACCTGAACTGTGAATAGAACTTGAAAAACAACCAAACAGATGAGCAACTAAATAAACAAACAAAAAACCTCTTAGGGCAACACCGCTTGTATGAGGGACTGGGCTACTGCTGTGTCATTGGAATAATCCTATAACATTCCATATGGAAGAGACAAAAGCATTGTAACCCTCTGGTAAAGCTCTTCTTTAGTTGCTGGATTAGGGACAAAAGGCTTTTGCAGTCCTCAATGGCCAGCAAAGTGCGCAACCTCAATCAACCTCTTTTCTGGTCACTGTCTCGCTGTGAAAACGTTTTTCTCCTCTCTTTGGAGGAAAGTGCTGTAAGTCACTATCTCAGTGCTATAAATCATCGACGTCTCCAGCTGCTGGCTCTTGCCGAACTGACTAGCAATCAGGAAAGAACTTACTCACTTTCTTACAGTGTGGGGAGATCTCTGAGGAGGGAGACGCAGACATTTTTCCTGCTAGTTTGATTAGCTATCTCCAGGGAAGGGAACCAGCCTCATTATCAAAGGTAATTCCAAGAAGAAAACCCACATCTTTTAGTACTTAGTGGGTACCAGAATCCTTTTGGAACCCCTGCAGGCTAGGAATTGGAGTGCCTGGCTCCACTGAATACATCTGAAGATTTAAGGCAGTGTCTTTTAGAACTCCCTCCATCAGTGCAAAGAGAAACTGTTCTGATTAATTTTCAGCTGTTCCTCTACAAGTGAAAATACAGAGAATAATCTTAGTTCCACTTCATTTATAATTTAAATGATGATTTGACTGTTTAAATAAAGCTTTATTTTGTTTTTGAAGGGTCTTTATTGTCAAGTTAATTAACACTTTAGAATCTGCTGTAAATCCTGGGGAAAAGGCTATAAAATAAATGCTTTATTAAATTTTAAATAAGCTGTAGTTTGTAGGAAATGCAAGCAGTACACATATGTCTAGGAAAATATTCAAATGTGAGTGGTTTCAGGCATGAAATAGGGATGGAACTCCTCAGCCCAGCCACTATGCACTTACATAGTTGAACTGAACATAAAGCCACCTCTTCACTGCATCACAGAATGGTTAAATTTGAAGGTCACCTAGAGGTCCCCTGCTCCAACCTCCTCCCTGCATCAAGCCAAGATTTTGCCACTTTCTTTACCATAAGAAGGTCACTACTATTTCTGTTCCATACAAACGCTGTGGAGTATTTGTATTATCATCACAGTAAACATAAAGCTACCAGACACTGTCATTGGTATTGTGGATCCAACACTGCACAGAGCTGTTCATCTGTATGTGCACATCTGCTTCAGTCATGTGACAGACAAAGGAAACACGGTGCAGCCTCTGATACCACCAGAAGAAAGTACGGCTGCAGCTTCATTCATTGATGAGGGTATTTAGTCCATTAGATTCAAGGGCTGAAGTAAAATTGCAGTGCCTTTTGCTTGCTTACTGCTTACGACTGCTTTGAGCTGTGTGCTGGTATAAGGAATTTGCACGTCACAGAATCATTAAAATTTGGAAGAGACATCCAAGATCATCAAGCCTAACCACAAATCCAGTGCCATCATGCCCAGTAAACCATGTTTTCAAGTGCCACATCTACACATTTTTTTCAACACCTCCACGTGTGGTGACTCCACCACCTCCCTGGGCAGCCTGTTCCACTACCTGGCCACTCTTTCAGTGAAGAGATTTTTTGTAATGTCCAGTCTAAACCTCCTCTGGCTCAACTTGAGGCCATTTCCTCTTGTTCTATCACTAGTGACTTGGGAGAAGAGATCAATGCTTAGGATGGTCAGACAAGTTAAAGGCATCAGATATCAAAGTAGCATACATTGTTTTCTTGATTGTCCTTACAGTAAGATAGAAGTTCCCTTCCTAGTTCAGTCCAGCCAAGACTATGCTCCACTTACTCCCTAGTCATTTGCATCCATTGTTTGGGAAACCAAGCCACTTCCTTGGCATGCATCTGGTTAACTATGTGTCTCTGCATGACTAAACGCCTTGAGGCACTCTCGTGGTCCTCCATAGAGAGAAGAAATCAGGTTTTTTAAGCTAGATCCACAAATAATTGGGAAAAAAAAAAGTAAAAGGATCCTTATGAGACATCAAATTATTGGAATTTTAATCTTCAAATAAAAACAGCCTTCCTGGTGTCTTACTCTTGGTGGAAGCACTAGCAAATAATGGCAAACTTTGGAAGCCTTCTGGCTTTTTAAACAATACAGTGATTTTCACTATGAAATTAAGAGATCTATTTTTCTACAACATATAGAATTGTTCTTTGCTACGTATTCCCTTTTCATTTGTAAGTCATTCAAATAAAGGCATTTCTTCTACTTCTGCCGATGAATCTTCCTTGGATTACTTTAGCTCTTCATGTCATTCACATACTGGTTTGCCTTGTTGGTTCTTCAATATTTGTGCCTGGTTGTACCTGAATTATTTCTCTGAACTTACACCAATGGCATGCAAGGAGTAAATATGTGAGAAGACAAACTCACACCTGAGCTATGATCTCAGCTGATACATGGTTATGATTGAATAAAATCTACCATGACAAACACGATGGAGTTAACAGTGAGCAGCTAGTTCCCCACCTGGCTTGCACCAGGTTGTGCACTAGGCAGAGTGAGGTGACTGCAAGAGAGGTTAGATCCCACCTCAAGGACAATCTTAAGCTACAGCTCAGTAAAGAACTGCTTTGGGAATAGTCTGAGAAAGGTCTTAAGTATGCTGGCTAGGTAATAGCCAAAGAGAATCAGTCTTTCTAAGGCTTCTGTTATGAGTCACCGAAGAATATCTCTCATGGGCAGCAGGCCAGGAAGCTTGTGTCTTTGCGCATTTAATAGCCTTCCTTACTCCTGGAGCAGGCTCAGGGATATTGAACTAGTTGGGTACTGCCTGTTTTTTTATGGGGCTTCTCATAAAAGAAAATGATGCTTAAAAAGGAAAGTACCAGAGAGAGGAGAGTCTTCAAGTAACTCTAGCAAACTGAATCACAACGCTTTGGTTTGAGAAGGACATTTAAAGGTCATCTAGCCCAACCCCTTTGCAGTGAGCAGGGACGTTGGCTAGATCAGGCTGCTCAGAGTCCTGTCCAAACTGACCTTGAACGTTTCCAGGGATGGGGCAGACTTATAAAGGGTCCCTGTAAGTGATCTGTTCATCTGGCTTATGAGCCTGACATAAATAGGAAGGAATAAGAGACATTTTAGCAAACAGAATAATTCTGACCATCTGCTCACCAAGGTGGATGTGGCAAATTGAGCTGACTTGAGACTTTTACAGACAGAAGACATGTAGAGCAACTACATGACTTCAGCAAAGTCATTGATATGGAAACTGATGAAACAATTAAAAGGTGGGTAGTATGTTCTTCAAGGAGAAACTTACTGGAAATTTTTAGTGTTATCTGAGGTTCATCTTATTTGCTGGAGGGATGGGAGGCCATCCAGAGGGACCTTGACAGCTTCAGAACTGGGCTCGTGCAAACTGCATGAGGTTCAACAAGTCCAAGAGCAAGGCTCTACATCTGGGTTGGGGTAAGCCCAAGCACAAATACAAGCTAGGTGGTGAATATATTGAGAGCAGTCCTGAGGAGAAGTATTTGGGGGCATTGATAGATGAGAAGTTCAGCGTGAGCCAGCAATACGTGAGTGCAGCCAGGCCAACCATATTCTGCATCAAAAGAAGTGTCATCAGTAGGTCACCAGAGGTGATTCTTCCCCTTTGCTCCTGTGACACCTCACCTGGAGTACTGCATTGAGTTCTATTGCCCCCGTACAAGAAGGGCATGGAGCTGTTGGAGCAAGTCCCACAAGGATGATCAGAGAGGGCTGAAGCATCTCTCTTATGAAGACAGGCTGAGGGAGTTGAAGCTATTCAGCCTGGAGAGGAGAAGGCTCTCCAGAGGACCTTTTAGCAGCCTTCCAGTACTTGAAGGGGCCCTCCAGGAAAGCTGGAGAGGGACTGTTTATGAGGAACTCTAGTGATAGGACGAGGGGAAATAGTTTGAAACTAAAAGAGTGTAGATTTAGATTAGGTCTTAGTAAGAAATTCCTCACTATGAGGGTGGTGAGGCACTGGAATAGGTTGCCCAGAGAGGCTTGTAGATGCCCCTCTCTGGAAGTGTTTGAGACCAGGTTGGAGAGGGCTCAGGCAATTTGGTCTAGTGAGAAGTGTCCCTGCTGATGGTAGGGGGGGTTGGAACTAGAGGTCTCTTGCAACCATTCTATGATTACATGAGTATTTAATAGTTTCACACACAACAATGTGCTGATGTTATAAAGGCAGGAGAAAACACTAAAGTGAAAGAGGAACAGGGTATTGCACCAGAAGAGTTAGACTGGACTATCTAAACAGGGATATTTTTCTATATATTCCAAGTGCAAGGCTACAGCTGAGGGAGTCTGTGCTGTGAAGAGAATTGGAAGAGAAACCAGTGGGAGCTAATCAGTGGGAAACTCAGCAGGGAGAGAACGGAACTGTGTGATGTCTGAGTACTACAGGGTGGCTGAGACACACTTGTGCAAAAGGTAAACGGTTCTGCTGAGATCTTCCCAGTAAAAGACATGTAAATATTCCTGTTGCATAAAAGGTATTAATTAGAGCTCATCTAGAGTACTGCCTACAATTCTGATTGCCCAACTTCAAGAGAAATTAAACCAGTAAAAGGATGACTAGGATGACTGTAGAAATAGAAAGCAATCTTATGAGAGGAGACTAAAAAGGATGTGTTTAGTCTAGCACAGCAAGACTGATTTGAAAATGGATGTGATTGCTCTCTATAAATACATCAGGGAGGTTAAAGAACTTTTTAAGATTAAGTACAGTGCTGGCACAAGAGCAAACAGATATAAAGCAGCCTTGAAGTAATTCAGATTAGAATTAAACTGAAGTTTAAGCTGTCAGAGGAAAGAGCTTCTGAAACTGAATTTCTATAGAAGTACTGGGAGTTAAATTTAATTGATTTGATAATGAAACTAGTTTATTCTGCATTCCCTTCATATCCAAGAAGATGCCCTGCTCTCTCTGATTCCCAGGAGTTTAGCAGCATTCCCACATTGTGGTTCTGCCATATCAGTAATTCTGAGTGGGAAGGAAGGAAGGGAGAACAGTGATCACAAGCCCAGGATTCTGTTACTACCCATCTCCAAGCCTGAGTGACAAGCCTGATTTTTGGGAGTAATCTTGGAATAGTTGGTGGTTATCTGGGCTTTGCCAACATGTTCCAGAACTCTAATGTTAATGATTGAAGTAGAGCTACCAACGTTATTTCCTCATGCCGATCTGTCGTATTGAAGCCCACTCAGTTCAGGATAAGTTCAAGGAAACACTGATCAAAAATAATATCGAAACCTTGCGTAATGTCAAACAGGTGACACAGTCACTGCTCATCTGCCGTGTAGTAGAAATACCAAACACTTGGCTCCAAAGTTTTCTTGCTCTCTACAGTGAGAATCACTCCGCTTTGGAAGTAATGGGTTGAATTTCTACCTCTCGTGGGCAATGCATTTTCACCTGTGGAACATCAAATTTACTTCATGTAGCTGACACAGCTGGGATGATGAGTTCAGATCCTAAAAGTTCTCTTTCTATCACACTCTACCTTTTTAAGTGACTCCAGTGAAAGCAGTTTTTCACTTTCGTGTCACAAAAAAGTCATGTTCCTCGCCTGGAACATGAAAATATCAAATGTCCATAAGAACAGCTCAGTGCAGTTACCTACCTGCACGGTAAACCGAACCCACTCGGGAGACCACTAAGTGAATCGTTAACGTACAGGATGACACAATCCTGGTTGCTACCACACGAGATTACATGCGTGTTTCAGCAACATCACACAAAGAGCCCTGCTTTTCACATAACCATTGCCAACCACGCAACTGAATGAGGTTTGCACATGCTGGTCATTACTGGTTTGGATCAAACTGGTTCGCTGTTGGCCAACCCAGGTAATGAATTTGAGATGAGTTGACCACTGGCTCTAAGAATCTTTGCGAAAAATCAGTTATATATTCTTCTATCATAATATTTAAAGTTGTGTAGTTATCTAGTTATACAGTTATCTAGTTACACATTCTTCTACCATAATATTTAAAGTTATCTAGTCATCTAGTTATATAGGCATCTAGTTATATATTCTTCTACCATAACATTTAAAGTTATCTAGTCATCTAGTTATATAGGCATCTAGTTATATATTCTTCTACCATAATATTTAAAGTTATCTAGTCATCTAGTTATATAGGCATCTAGTTATATATTCTTCTACCATAATATTTAAAGTTATCTA
>JAOXOE010000001.1:95332047-95348030 GCA_028565055.1 Phoeniculus purpureus
GTGACTTGGTCTAGGTGATCCTGCTGTGGCAGGGGGGTTGGACTAGATGATCTTTCAAGGTCCCTTCCAATCCCTAACATTCTGTGGTTCTGTGATCTTGCCTTATTAAATCAGATTTTTAAAATTAATAAGAAGTTATTAGTTCAATTCTTAAAGTCTCTTGCTTATTTATTTATGGCACTACACAGACACTGCCCTGAACATTTATGAACTTCCTTCTGGGAAGAAGTAGTAGAAAATCTTAAAATAAAAAACCTACACTTTCATCAAAACAAAAACTTTCTCTGGCAGAGTTTCAGTATAAAGAAAATTCATTCTGAGAAAACATAAAGACAAAAATAAAAGGAAGGAATTATAATGTGGTGTTCTTTATTTGTCATGAAAGACAAAATGCACTCTTGTACAGAACCAATACTCATGGTTGGAAAGGATCTCCCAGATCACTGAGTCCAAATTCTATACTTCTACATTAAATCAATCCCTAAATACTTGACTTTTATGACAGACAAAACACTTCAAGCTTAAAACTTCTTTCCAAAAATTTCTTTCATCAGAAGAATGAAAAAAACTGTGCTTGTAAATTGCTGTGGGATGAAGCCAACTTCCAATTTCTTTCTCCCCATGAAACAGCAATTCCCGTAAGACTTTAAGTCTGGGAGTTATGATGCTCTTGATCCTGAGCATTTTGTATTACTAATTGTTTTCTACAAGAGACCAAGACTTTTTGAAGCCTGTAAAGGGTCAAGTAAATGAAGGTGAGGAAGGACTCAGATACGACCCAAGTGTGTAGGATGATAAAGAGGCTTGTAAATGTGAACACTATTTAAAAATAACTCATAATGATAAACATGAACATTTTCCTAACCGCAACCACTTTTCACACACCGCCTTCAATGAAGCCAGCACCAGCTGGAAAGAGAATTTACTACTCCCCACCATGGACAACACTACTATTAAGAGAAGAAATAGTGCAGGGAAACGTGAGGTACTACTACTGCATTAGGTCACAGCAGAGCAGTGATTGTCTTCTTGCAAAATCAAAACGATAACACTTTGCTATTTGTATTCAGTAAATGTAGTTTGAAGAACAAATGGAAATATAAACTGGAAGAAGCCCAGTGATGGACCTTATTTTGCTATGAAAGAAACTTCCAGTTTTCACAGTTTGCTGCAAGGTTTGGCAGTGAATCAAGAACTGCATTTGAAGGCAAGTGACATTACGGTTACATCTGCTGAAAAGCTTCATCAAACCTAGATTTTCCCCATCTATACTCTGCCTGCAGTGCCACACACCTTAAAGCTGCACAGCCAATTTCTTTAAGCTGCTTTTCAGCAGTACTTTTGCAAGAGAGAGAAGTGAATGTTCTTAGTACCATTTGAATGGTGCAGTTAAAGGGGTTTGCAAAAGGGATATTTGGTCCAATCGATTTGACAAAAAAGATGGCAATACCACAAGGACAAACCTGTTAAGGTGGGAGCCATGGCCCTAGTGAACCAGGAGCAAACTGCTCGAAAATGGATTTATTATGAAACAGTTTCGCTGATTGCTTCACAGATTACGCTGTGTAGCTCTGTTTTACTTCGGATAAGCGCTGCTGTCTGGAAAAGCGATTAGGGATTGCTGGATTTGAAACTGTTAATCTATCAACAGGAGACATATCCACTTACAGTACCATGCATTCACAATGTCTACTCAACTCTATGGGATCAGGCACGGAGGTTGGGGGCAAAATACTGCCCTACTTGCCACCAGTGGAATAAGTACTGTTCTAGATGTTATATCAGAGCTTAGAAAATGATTTCCTTGCCTGGGATACACTCTCTGCAGTGGAGACCTGTTGAAGTGAGCACTGCAGTAAACGAAGCAGACAAGACTGCCATGTATGAAAATGTCTTTTCCAGACACAGAAGGAAGTTCCACAGCAAATCTGGTAAAAGTTTTCACAGGATGGTTGCCCGATGTTTAACTGCCAAGAGCCACAAAGGTGCTGGGAAGGCATCTCGTCACCATGATTCTGAATCATTTGTGACTGACAGGCACAAAGACGATGCAAACCAATGAAGCAAGACGTTTACTTGGTTTGCTTAAGAAGTCAGGGGACTTCTTAATTGTTTTCTGTCATTTCACACAGATTACCTTTCAGCGATTGGGAGATCATTCAAATCTTTTGAGTCAAAACATCTTTATGTAATCTGGATCATCACCAAACTAGAAGCAGAAAGCAATTGCAGATTGAGAGATGTGAAGGACAAGTCAAAAGAAAAGCGATATACTATTCTTAGGATCCTCCTCCAGACACATTCAAAACCCGCCTGGACGCGTTCCTGTGTGACCTACTGTAGGTGATCCTGCTCTGGCGGGGGGGTTGGGCTAGATAATCTTTCAAGGTCCCTTCCAACCCCTAACTTTCTGTGATTCTGTGATACACAGTTCTCCCCTCTCGCTGAAGTTGTTGGTGCAGAATAGTGCCTCTGCAGCACCTATAGCCAAAGACAAATTTCATCAGGTGAGGATGTCCAAAGTAGAGGCCTGTTATCAAGTTACATATGACTCCTGGTACGGCAGAGATTACTCATTTTCATTAACTGCTAACCTGGAGAAAAGCTTAATCAATGACAGGAACAATGTCCAGCTGATTCCTCACATGCCCACTGGTTCTGTATTTTGCATGAGTCCCTGAAGTGTCAGAAATTCTGACCTACATTCTACCGCCAGAAATAAAACCAGGGAAGTATGAGTGTGGGTTTCTCAAGGCCAGTATATTTAGCTAAACGACTGCCCTGGTTTTGATTTCTCAGGGTCATTCAAAAACATGAACAACCAAGGACACGATTATGCTAAAGAAAAAAATTTAACAAGTTTTATTAGTACAGAACAAGAAACAGAAAAAAAACCCTGCAAGCTGCCCCCACCCTAGTCACAACACACCAGTGGCCACATGGAACCACGTGAAACCTAACAAAGCATTCGCCCTACCTCATCCTCCCAGCAGGTGTCTAAAATTGCCCACAGGAAAGAAAAAGGATAAAGGCTTTTCCCACACAGACATCACTTTGCAAACAGAAAACACTACCTGTGCAGGAACAAAAAGGGAAGAAAAAAAAGGAAAATATAATAAAGATACAATAGGGCAGAAGCCAAAGTGAATAGGGGAGAACAAAGAAGGGAAGAAGAAAGAAAAATAAAGGAAGTGGGTATGGGGATAAAAAGATACTAAGACAGAATGGGAATCAGGGAATAATGAAGAAAAACACAGGGGAGGAAAGTTAAAAGTTATGAGGGAAAGGATGGAGGAGGATTATCTTTTCACTAAGTACACATGGCCGAGGAGGAGAAAGCAATAACACTAGCTGCTCCACAGCATGGCTCAGGGAGGAAAGAAGCTTGGCCCTCTCATATGCCAGATATAGATGTTCAACCCAGGACAACGTTGCTGTGAAGACAGACTATCTACTGGTTCTCACATTGGTCATTGTTGCAGTTTGAAAACTACCAGAATTTTCAGATGTACAGATTTGTGCTTTCATGAAGAAAAGAAAGAGTTCTGTCACTTTGAGAGGACCCCCCCTCCCCCCTAGTGACCTGTCCTGGCGGGAGGTGACACTGTCCCAAGTACCTGCCCTTAAGGGGTGCTGATAGCTGAGCAGATAAAAGGGGACAGGGATCTTGGTCCTGACTGTTGGTCACTTCTGCCGCTGAGAAAGACTGGGGGGTGCTTGGTATTGGGGACAACTCCTCTGTGCTTAGCTGAAGAAAGCAGAAGGACTTGAGAATCCTTAAGTCTTGGGCATGAAAGACAGAGTCTGGGTTCTTTGTTTGAAAGCATGTCTCCCGCACCAAAGGATGCAGTTCTAGTGCTGAGGAATCAGGCCGAGAGCGTTGAGCTGGAGAAGCTACGCTGAAGAATTAAAGAACTCGACAGTCTGCAAACAGCCTGGGTGCTGCTGTACCGCAGACAGGGGTGATGCATGAATAATACAGAGGGTGGTGGCACTTGTCTCTACATGACTGACATGCTCTTTTTCCCCCAGATCTGTGGTGTGAAAGAAGACCCAAGGATCGATACGATAGTGATCTCCCATTGTATTTTTCTCAGAATATGTGATGGCATTTGGGACACAATTTCGTGTGTGAGTGCACTAACTTGCTTAACCTTTACTTCTTTTCTGTACACAGTTATAGAGTTAATAAACCCTTTTCCAGTTTCCCTAAGCTATCCATTGTCTGTTTTCTTTCCTTATCTTTAATTGTGGTCTTGAACCCACCACAGCCACGTGATGAAATGTGGTTGGTTCCCTACGATGTCATGTCAGGAACTAACCTGTGACTAGGACACAAACCACCCTTTCTGCAGTGACTGTAATACTTTGTAGTGTTGTTCTCTACATGGTTCTTGGGATTTTCACAGAATCACAGAATATTAGGGATTGGAAGGAACCTCAAAAGATCATCTAGACCAATCCCCCCACCACAGCAGGATCACCTAGACCAAGTCACACAGGAACATATCTCCAGAGAAGCAGACTCCACAACCGCCATGGGCAGCCCATTCCCATGCTCTATCACCCTCACTGTGAAGAAGTTCCTTCTCATATTTATATGGAACCTCCTACGTTTCAGGTTACACCCATTGTCCCTTGTCCTATCATTAGATGACATTGAACAGAGCCTGGCTCCATCCTCCTGACACCCAGCCTTCACTTATTTATCAACATTAAAGAGGTCACTCCTCAGTCTCCTTTTCTCTAAGCCAAAGAGGCCCAGCTCCCTCAGCCTTTCCTTATCAGGGAGATGTTCCACACCTTTCTTCATCTTTGTGGCTCTGTGCTGGACTCTCTCTGGCAGTTCTATGTCCTTTTTGAACTGAGGGCCCCAGAACATTTTCATTATTAAAAAAGGAGAAAAGCATAATGGAAAAAAGGTGAGTACCTTGCAATTCCTATACTGAAACATTAAGTTGAAATAAGGAAGGTCAAGGTCATTCTAACACATTAGAAAGAAAGGTTTCTATGTAATATCATATAAAAATATGAAGAGCAGAAGCAATAAAAATACAGTTATTTATCATTATCACTGAATCACAGAACATTAGGGATTGAAAGGGACCTTTGAAAGATCATTCAGTCCAATCCCCTTGACAGAGAAGGAAATGAATTCCATTACTAACCCAAAGCTAGTAAACATTTTTCATTAAGTTGTTTAAGGCATTAAAAAAATCCAAGTTGGTCAAGTAGATACGGGTGTAATTTCATTACAACAGAAATAATGGATTCCATTGGATTTCCCACTCCTCATGAGGACCCTTGCTTTACAACTTCCTAAAAGCCATGTAAGAGTGACTTTTGTTAATGAATATCTTCAGCTACAAGGTTATAATATTCCTATCTGCACACAAAGCTTGCGGGGAAAATTCGTCCTGGGTGTTTACATAAATAGCAGGCACAGTGTTTGGCCAGACAAGTGAGTGGAGATACAGCAGAACTCATTTACAAGGAGCTGATTCCCATCCCCACAACTCCCCTGGCCTCCTGAGCATACTTCGCAATCTAGTACAAAAATGGCTTGGAATTCAGCGGGATCCGGGACCAGTGCCAGACACCACAGGATACTCATCCATATGGAAATGTGCAGCCACCAATGCAGCACAGAGTGGTCTGGATGCCTGGCATAAATCATAGGTAACATCTAGCAGCATAGGCACAACAGTGGGAGCAGGCAAAGCAGAGATATATTGGTACTGATACACTGATGTAATTATTATTCCAAAGGGGATTCTGAATGTAAGGAAGCCATTAGATGTGATGACAGGTTCTTTGTTTTTTCTTACAGAATTTCAACATAATATACAGGCTAAATTTGATTGGAAATGGCAGGATATTTTTTCTGACAATCCCAGGTGTTAAATCATTATGCTCTGCATGTGCATGTGGTTTCTTCTACATCATTTTTGTGGGTACTAAAGAAAGACATAGATAAATTCTGACTTAATATGTAGGAATAAATGTCTTTTTTCTTAGAAGTTTTTTTTTCAGCAGAACAAGTTTTATGTCTGATTTTGATGGAAATTTCTATACAGTTTTACCCTAGTATGATTCAGTAAAGGTCTTTTTCTTTCTTATTTAAAATACTTCCATTTCTGTATTGAAGTTTTAGGGTCTTTTCAACAATTTCCTACAACTTAAATGAATGTAGGTTCCAATATTATAAACTATGAGGATCCTTAGATACTAAACACTGTGAAAATAACATAGATTACTATGTATGCACTTAAAATTTAAGCTCTTCCAGCAAACACATTAATGCTTACATAAAATCGCCCTCATTGTGTTCACATCATGTACAGTGCTAACACAGCATCAGCATTTAATAGGTAAAGCAAGTGCATTTTATCAATGTTCCTGAAATTCAGCAACGGAAAAATGTAGTAATCAGAAAACATTTAAAAAAAAAAAACAAACCAGCAGTAAATGAATTATTGTTGAACTGCAGAATCACAAAATCACAGAACCACTCTGGTTGGAAAAGACTCCTGGAATCATCAAGTCCAATCACCTACCCTACCCTACCCTACAAGTTCCTCCCTAAACCATATCCCTCAACACCTCAGCCAAACAATCTTTAAACACATCCAGGGATGGCAACTCAACCACCTCCCCAGGAAGCCCATTCCAGTGCCTGACCACCTCTTCTGTGAAAAAATTTTTCCTAACTTCAGGTCTAAACCTACCCTGTTGTAACTTGAACTCATTCCCTCTGTTCTATCACTAACTGCTTCTAAGAAGAGACCAGCACCAACCTCTCCGCAATGTCCTTTCAGGTAGTTGTAGAGAGTGATGAGGTCTCCTCTCAGCCTTCTACAAACTAAAGAGCCCCAGCTCTTTCAGGCTTTCCTCATAAAATTTATTCTCCAGGCCCTTCACCAGCTTAGTTGCCCTCCTCTGTACCTGGTCCAGCACCTCTACATCTCTCTTGTATTGAGGTGCCCAAAACAGGACACAATACTCAAGATGTGGGCTCACCAGTTCCGAATATAGGGGGACAATAACCATCCTACTACTGCTGGCCACACTATTTCTAATACATTTGTCTTCTTGGCACCCAGGCACACTGTTGGCTCATATTAATCTGCCTGTCAATTAGAACTCCTAGGTCCCTCTCTGCCAGACAGCTCTCCAGTCACACCTCCTCAAGCCTGTAGCATTGCATGGGGTTGTCGTGGCCCAAGTGCAGGACCTGGCTGCTGCCATTAACATTGGCCCATTGCTCCACTCTACCCAAGCCTCTCTGAAGAGCCTCCCTACCCTCTAGCAGATGAACACTCCCACCTAACTTGGTGTCATCTGCAAACTTACTAATGATACACTCTGTGTCCTCATTGAGATCATCAATAAAAATGTCAAAGAGAGATGGTCCCAGCACCGAGCCCTGTGGAAAAGTTGGTGCTGGTCTTTTCTCACAAGCAATTAGTGATAGAAAAAGAGGGAATGGGTTCAAGTTACAACAGGGTAGACTTGATATTAGGAAGAATTTTGTTACAGAAAGGGTGTTCAAGCACTAGAAGGGGCTTCCCAGGGAGGTGGTTGAGTTGTCATCCTTGGATGTGTTTAAAGATTGTTTGGATGAGGTGTTGAGGGATCTGGTTTAGCGGTGACCTTGTAAGGTACGGTAGATGGTTGGAGTCGATGATCCCAGGGGTCTTTTCCAACCAGAGTGATTCTGTGATACTGTGACAGGCAAGTATAGCACGGGACCTCTTAGAGAAGACTCACATGCTTCAGCCAAAGATATCAAAGGCCACACAGGGATCTTAAACGGCTGTAAATGCTTATGCTTAGGTGATCAAACCAAAGAATAGTTCACATGAAAACACACTATTCAGATTTGTGATTTGAATCTCATTTCTAGAATGGCGTACATTATTTCCTTCACACAGAGAGTCCCACCTGAGCTAACTGTCTACATTTCTTTCTGCTACAAAGAAACCAGTGGTTTTTGGACAGCTATTTTCTCAACCTTAGGTGAGACGAATCAGGTGAATCATGTCATAGCGTTATTTTCATCTCGCCCTTGTCTCTGACAATAGCCCAGATTGCAAGCTCAGAAGTTGAGTTAAAAAATAGTCCATGAAAGAAAAGTCCACTGAGGCCCATTAGATATCGAAACATGACTTCTGGTTCAAGAATACCCTGCTCTGAAATGTGCTGGACATTAATAAAGTCTTATTTAAAGATTTCTACCCTGCATTTGACATCTCTTTTGCTTTCTTCGAGACGTGTGGCACTGACCATTGCTAGAGACAAGAAATTGGACAATTCAGGTTCCTGGTCTAACCCAGTACAATATTTGTAAGCTCTTACATTAATTCCCTGCAAATCTGCTCATTTCCACCTCTGAAACTCTTTCATCTCTAATCCTTCTGGAAGCCTGCTCTAGTTTCTGTGTGTTCTTCCATGCGTATCGCACAGCTTTTCTATTGCAAGCAATAGCTTTCTAGAAAACAATAAAAGAAACTGTGCCTTCATCTAGCAGGCAACATATATGGGTCGTAAAGAGTAAGAATATAGCATAAATAATAATTATTTAGTATACTTATTAATAATATAATTAATCATGATAGTACAGAGCACAAAAAGCAACTGCACTTGGATTAAGAACTGCAGTAGGTTGATGGAACCAGTTAACTTCAGTAAACCTCCAACATAATCCAAGGTACCTTAGTAACCATGTAATTACTTTAGCAATTAAAATACCACAATAATGAGTGCTGTGGTGGGTTAAATGCTTGAGGTGAGCTTTGTTGCGGACCCTTCACACAATGACATCTAGAAAAATACTGCCCTAATTTTCAGGCATGCTGGGATCCCCATACTATGAACTGAAAACCATGAGAACTCCCAGTTCTAAGCTGCTCTACAAAAAAATACAAACCAGGTGAGACAACCTGGGAATCTCTGTATATAGGATGAAGAATTGTATGTCAAAGTACAAACTATTGGAATCTGGATTGTGTTTAGAATCCCTGCCATCTTTGGGCCTGGCGCTGTTTTAAAACCTAGAGAGCTGACAAGAGACATTTTAGCACGAGGGTAACAATCAACAGCTGCTAAACTGTGATGATCCTATCAGCACAGAAAAAGTTCACTATCACTCAGGCCAGCTTTTCGAGTATGAACTGGAAGAGAAAACTAGTGCCTTTAAGGAAAAGGATAACAAGTAATTTTAACAAGTGAATGAATGAAGATGCTGTGTGAACAGTAAAAGATCCACATTACTAGCAGATGTACAGAGTTACTCTGTGACGTAGGTAGGCAGCATCTTAAGTAAGGAAATTCAGCATGCACCGAAGGATGTTGATCAAATCTTCCACAGAATGCCTAGGAGTACTAACAAAACTAAGTCAAAATGGCATACATGAATCTTATTGCTTTGTCTGAGTCTATACATCCCTTGTGCTTTCTAATTAAGGGCAAACAGGCTCTCAATGTTTTTGAAAATTGTTTTATGTACTTAACTTTTCCCTGGAGAGGTAAATTATGCCCACCAGATTAAAGTTCAGAGGAAGGATGTGATTAAATGCTTGAGGCTTTATAAAGTGTCAGTACTGGTGTTAATGCCAAGGAAAGATAGATCATAAGTATTTGCTTTAATGAAGGAACAACATGCAGCTTGAATTCAGCAAATGCACCAGAAGGGACAAAGGAAAAAGTTAATCCAAATGGTATCATATGGTACAATACTGTACAATAGCCTTGTTGAAGCTCATACATTTGAACTTGGCACGCTGATTCAGACTGTCTAGACCTCTCTTTAGAGTCCTTCTGCCCTCAAGCAAATCAATACACCTGCCCAACTTGGTCTTATGCAAACTTACTGAGAGCACACTTGATTATCCCATTCAAATCATTAATAAAGATATTAAACAGGAGTGGTCCTGAGCCCTGGGAACACCACTGGTGACTGGCCACCAACTGGATTTACCTCCATTCAGCACTACTCTTTGAGTGTAGCCAGCAGGACTGGGGAAGTTATTTTCTGCCTGTACTTTGCACTGGCGAGGCCACACCTCAAGTGCTGTGTTCAGTTTTGGGCATCTCACTAACACTGACCTGCTGGAACATGTCTGGAGAAGGGCAACAAAGCTAATGTAGGGTCTGGAGAACAAGCTTAATGAGGACCGGCTGAGGGAGCTGGGGCTACTTAGTCTGAAGAAATGGAGGCTCAGGGGAGACCTCATCTTTCTATAACCACCTGAAAGGAGGTTGTAGAGAGGTGGATGCTGGCCTCTTTTCACAAGTAACAAGTGACAGTTCAAGAACAAATGGCCTCAAGTTGTGCTAGGGGAGTTTAAATTAGATATTAGGGAAAATCTTCTTCACTGAAAGGGTCATCAGGGATTGGAGCAGGCTGCCCTGGGAGGTGAATAAATCATCATCCCTGGGTGTGTTTGAAATGGAGCTTAGGAACCCAGTTTAGCCGTGGGCTTGGTACAGTTAGGTTAACTGTTTGACTTGATGATCTTAAACATCTTTTCCAACCTGTGCAATTCTATGACGATCTGATCTGACCTGATCTGATCTGATATGTTATGATACTATATAACACGGCACGATAAACTATAAAGGGGTGTAAAGCTATATAATGCAGTATGCTATGATACAGTATGTACGATATCATGTCATGGTACAAATCAGTTAACATCCCACAAATATTTTCGCTACTACTGCATTCAGACAGGAATACAACAGGCTGTGCAGCAAAGGGAGTGGTCATACCGAGACAGCATGCGATCCATACTTACAATGCCTGTTCCCTACACCCCTCCTGTCTGAATGCAATAGTACTGAAAATACTTATAGGGCGGTACACAATTTTTGTGGATTTTTCCCATTCCACATTGCCCAGAATACTCTGAACCAGCTCCAGGACAACAGGAGCTTGCCAAAACATTAGTTCAAGCAGGTGGTTCCAATTCCTGGGACCTTTACCTTCTCTATGCTTCAGAGGTTCTTGGAACAGCAAAAAGCTTTGCATGCCTGTGCTGGCAAGCGTAAGATTTGAAAGGCAGATGCTATTCTCACATCCACCCATCAGAATCCTTTTGCCAGATTAGCTCGCATCAGAACTATTACTTAGCTTTTGAAATGGCCACATGGGAAGGCCGCTATAATAGGGCAGCAACAAGCCATGTGCTGCCACTTATCTTTGCACAAAAAAGTTTTAAAATGTAGAAGGGAAGATAAAAGGATAGGAGTCTGAAGAAGGGTCATTTCTCACCTGCTAACTTTTTCTCTACATGCTCTATTACGCAAACCCAAACACTACCTAAATCGCCTCCTGTCAGCAGATGGATATAGGGAAAACATAAAGCCCCTCGAGTGTTGGATTTGAAATGCAGAGGGAGGATCTGTCTGGCTAAGTTCAAATTCAATGTCTAGAACAATGAAGGGGAAAATGTTGTTTCAGAATTTTCAGAAAGATGAATTCTTCAGAGAGAGAAAACAATAGTCAAGCAGTTGAAAAGATACTACAGTTTTCCAGGCAATTAGTAATTCCAAAACCAGTATCAGCTAAAGTGATTACTTAGGTCAACAGAGAACAACTCATAAATATTTTTCTTCTGTTTTCTGTTTCTCTACAAACATTCTGATTGCAAGTTTGGTCTGTGCCACTCCTGATGCTTACCTGCAGTTTGGATTCATAGAGGGCTAATTAGTGGAGGATTGTTTTCCCCTGATAATTTCTTATTCAGATGGATGCACATGACATGCCCAGCCCACCCAAGTAGGACCAGTAACCAAACAGCTGACCACTTTCTAATACGATTAAAGCTTATCACAAAGTCCTACAGCAATAAAAGATGACTGGACATCTATGAAAGGATCAAGCCTGATCAAAGCAGGATCTCCTCTCATTGATTTGAAGGCAAAAAGTACGTGCTAGAAGAGGAAAAACTAGGATAACTTTTCTAACAAAAACAGTCTAACAAGGAAAAAATACAATGTGGTTTGGCCACTTCATACTTACATGCAGCATGTCTGTGCTTTTGTCCTCAAAACCTGTGTTAAGCAGCTGCTCCCCAGGCAGGAATTCTTAGTAAACTCTCAGCAATGATCTCAAGTTACTGGCTCACTGAGCGATGAGCTACTGAGAGCCGGGGAATAAGAAATACTGACTTCATGAGTTTTATGTCCATCTCTGTGTAGAAGTTATTTTATTCAGGACCACAGAAAAGTTGTTCTGTCCTTTGAAGGCACAGTATCCTTTGCTTTCTTGAAGAAACATAACTCATGATTTTTTGTTGCTGTTAAAATGCAGCCACAAATGGTGCCCACACTCACTTTTAGCATAAAGTGTGGTGTCTACACCTCAAATGGGAGCTTCATGTTCCAGGTCCTCCCAGCAAATGGTCCAGCTCACATATCTCTTCTGACAAATAAGGGTCCTAATATTCACCCACATAAATAACTAGGATGGGTGAACCTTCTGTCTCTCTGCACAGCAAAGAGGGGAAGAACATTGATGCATCATGACGTTGCAATACAGGGGCTATGGTGGACAGCAGGAAAGTGGTTTTGTTTGTTTTGGCCCTTGCTTCTAGCAGAACTTTAATATTAAATGAGTGAAAGGTAGTCAGTGCCCACTGAATTTTTCAGGCTGAGAAGAGGGTTACATTCCCCATTTCTGGGAGCAAGAGTGCCCTGAACATTTGGTGCTGTATCTGGTGTGCATGTGTGTATGTATGAGTCTTTGGCTTGGAAGTACTTCTGCCTCCTCATCAGCTGGGTTTCAGGGCAAAGCATCCATTGCATTTTTGTGAAGTCAAATCCATTAGGCATGCTCCAAAAACATCTAACAGATTGGGTCCCTCAAGTGCTTGCATAATCTGCTTTCTCAGCCTTCCTCTTGCTTTGGAAAAAAGAAAAGTATGGAGTTCTTTGATTTATCTGTCTTGAGTCCTACAGGGAAGGCATCTAATCAAACTAGGCAGCAGATGAACATCTGGCTTTTGGATCACCAGTCCAGGCTCAGGCAATGCAATTCCACTTCAGTCCTGCTGTAAATGCTTGAACTCTTTCATTGGCTTCAGCCTTGAGATGGTATCTATGGCAGCTGTCACTTCAAGCTGATATTGATGTGAAAAGGTGAAAAGGTTGGATGATGTTCAAGAGCCTGACTTAAACATTTCATCAGGACAAGTGCATTCTACCTTGGCACAAGAGCTTCAAGCTGAATTGCTTCTCTCTCAGTACCAAAGCTTCAAGAATCTCTAATGCCTGCTAAGCTTCTAATAAAATATTGAAAAGAATAAAAAGATGACCGGACTTTCTGTCACATAAAAAAGTTATCTGCAGGCAGAGGAAGTCTTTTCATTTTCAGAAGGAAAAAAAAAGATGGAAGTGAAATTCTGGAGGTAACCATGAGAATGCTTCTCTGAGGGAACAGAAATAAATGTCGTAAAGAAAAGAAGATGTAGAACTCAGCAGCTAAGGATGGGTCTTATCCCACCCTTCCATTCAAATGCATGCCAAGCTCAACAGTGAATAATCTCTGAGAGATCGTTGTGCCCTGTGTAGATCAGATTTTCTTTCTCTGTGTCATTTTCTTAGAAAAGGGGCAATGGGTGTAAGCTGCAACTCAAGAGGTTCCACATAAACTTCTTCACGGTGAGGGTGACAGAGCACTGGAAAGGGCTGCCCAGGTGTAGTGTCCTTCTCTGGAGACATTTAAAACCTCTCTGGATGCGTTCCTGTGAGACTTGATCTAGGTGATCCTGCTGCGGCAGGGGGATTGCACTAGATGATCTTTTGAGGTCCCTTCCAATCCCCAATGTTCTGTGATTCTGTGATGCTGTGAAAACCACGTTTGCTTGTTACACTTCCTGGGCTCCTCAACTTTTGTACATTTGTTCGTTTCTGCTGTTACTATCCAACATATTACACTGGCTTCCCTTTACTCCTCTCTGCTTCCAGCCCTTTCCTAAATAAAACCACTCCAGTGAAATGCTTTCAGTCCTCTGTCTAGTAAAGGGTTTTGATCACTTTCTAATGACACAGAAAAGCAAGCCTTCAATTTTCAGATTTTTAAATGGCACCCAGGTTCCCTGCCCCACCCTTTTTTCCCCATTTAACAAGGGTCTGCCTTCTACAGCAACAAAAATTCTGGAAAAGAAAGATCTTGTCATATTTCATGCCTAGACTTAGACTGCTCAGTTTTTCTAGAAAACATTGCGGCTGTGTATAAATCTGCTTTGTGGCAGAAAAAAAAGGAAACTTAAAAAGAGAGATATTTTCTCAGAAAATTGAGTTTTTTCAAAAGGAAGTTTTCCCAGGAAAAAAGCTCCAGGCAAGCTGAATTCATAGACTGGCTGCAACTCCAAAAGATGAGCATTTTCCTCTGGTCCAATGTGGAAACTACCAGTGCCGTACAGCTGTCTCAAGCAATGCAGCTCACAAATGTTTAGTCAAGTAAATGAAACCTGTGGGTACAGGACCTGAATTTAAGGTCCTCAGCACAGACATTTCAGTGTGTCCAAGTCCCTTTCATGGTCATTGTAAGTCTTGTCAGCGAAGCCTGGGGAGCATACTGACTTACTAATCTGACTGCAGGGATGTATCTATGTTAGGCTATAAACTCCTTTGAATGTATTGCGATCACTTGTGAACAGTTCTTCCCCAGCCTTCTTATAGGCTCCTTTCAAGTACTGGAAGGTTGTTATAGGGTTACTCCAGAGTCTCCTCCTCTTCCGGCAGAACAATCCCAACTGTTTCAGCTTGTGTTTGCAAGAAGTAGTGCTCCAGTCCTCTGATCATTTTTGTGGCCCTCCTGCAGTAAGAACAATTAGTATTAATAACAAATTCACTTATTCAAAGACAATTTTGTTTTGACTTACTAAAACTGCCACTCTACCTGCACAACATGTTTTTCTTGCGGCAGTTGTTTTAGCTATTGGAGAGAATATAGTAAAAGACAGAAATGGCAGTGCAGAACTGAAACTCTCTTAAAATTCTCAGTGCTCTTCCATCTTTGCCTTTTGTCATCTTTCATTCATTTTGTATGATAGCAACCTCGCTAAGTACCATAGGGATTCATTGCTAAGTACAACCAGAAAAACAGTTGACAGTAGGTAGTTTTTTAATGCAAATTATCTCTAAAATCATTTACTCAGGGAATCGAACAGTGAGGACTAGCTGGTATCACCCTCCACAAATGCTTGGGATCATGTATTTAAATGAACAGCAATCTCTTAAGAGAATTAGCGTTTTGGGGTCCGTTAAGCATTATGTAATGCAAATGTCAGGATAGGCTAAGTCATGACACACAATAAAAACACAACGGAAATTAGCGCCACCCTCCTCAGTGCCAGGACTTCACTTTCATTTATTGAATGATGTCTGCACACACGTAATGCATCTCGTTCCAAGGGCACACAGCCCACCCCTTGAGTAACCTGCTTCTTGCTTTCACAGTTCCGAAATAAATTCATTTATGCTCCTTAGCCTAGGTCTTGGTTTTGCTGACTTTTAGCTTTTACCAGAAAAGTAGCTCAATACCCTATTTTTTTATTTTCTCTCGAATTTAATATTGCGTAGCTTACCAATTCAAAACCTATCACACAGACGGCCTCAGGGGAATCCAGTCTGTAGGTGCGTTTCAGACCGGGTATTTTTCTGCTCCCTTCTGCTTTATTTTTGGTCTGCCATAACAAATCTTAAAGGGGAACAACCCAACCCAACACACGCACAAAACCCAGGAAATATTATATAACCGCACCAGGCTGCCAATTTAACTCCTCCCAGGCGAGAGCTGCTCCTAAACGCACAGAGCGCGGAGCTGAGGGATTTCGGCCGGGAAATCCAGCGCCAGGTCTTCTCCTCCCGGGGCTGGGGATTTCGCGGAGATGCCGGGGCTGCGGGTTCCCACAGCCGAACCGGAGAGCACATTTCATTCCCTCGGCGGGGCGGGAGCTGCTCCCGGGGCTTCC
>JAOXOE010000001.1:95349248-95364348 GCA_028565055.1 Phoeniculus purpureus
CTCCCGGGGCTTCCCCTCCGCACGGGGCCGGGCCCGCCGCAGGCCCTGCCGTTGCCGCGGCAACCCGCGGGCGGGGCCGCCCCGGGCCCAGCGGCTGCCCGGGCTGTGCGGGGAGAGCGAGGCGAGGCGGGAGGGAGGAAGGGGGTGGGGGTGTCGTTGATATTCGCGGCGCCGAGCCCAGGGTGCGAGGGTGGACAAAAGCCGCTTCATAGGGCCCTGGGGCTGCGCACACAGGCTGCCCTTGTGCCGGGCTGCAGATGGCCGGCGGGGCGAGGCGAGGGGTCGAGCGGCCGGTGGAGGAAGGCGGGAAGCGGCCGGTGGTGGAGGGCGGGAAGCGGCCGGTGGAGGAGGGCGGGAAGCGGCCGCCCTCCCGCCTGCACGCTGGGCACAGGGTGGCGGTGGGGATGACGCAGGGCAAGGCTGGGCTTGAGCCGTGGAATTGGTTAAAATAAACATATAAATATTACCTACACTTAATTTGGAAGCAAGATGAGGCGGTTTGGTGAATTTTATTTATTTACTTGTTTGTTTGTTTTCCTGCCAGAAGCCTCTCGCTGACTGGGAGAAGTAAGCTGCCTTGTTTAGTTAATGTTAGTCCTTTAACCCCAAGAAGAAAAGGAAAAAAAAAATATTTCCGTTATTTTAGGTCTGGAGAAGCCTCTGAAGACTCATGGAAGACATGATGTGCCCAACCCTCTTCCTTGCCTCCTCCCTTCATTAACAGCCCACCCAGAAACACACCAAAGGAGCAGAGAGAGCAAAGAAACCTCGAAATCCCCTGAGAAACCAAATACAGGGCTCTGGGCACACTTACACAGTGAGGAATTCAGATTGCAGAACTGACCTCTAGCATCACCTTCCTCTGAACCACACCTCACTGGGTACAGTGATCCACCCAGCGCTGACATACATCTGCCCAGACTCTGCGGCTCACTCAGGGGATGCCTGTGTTCACAAAATCACATGGCTGCACATAAAGATGTGAAAATCTCACTGTAATGTAGATTATTTCTAATTCCCTCCAAAGACACATACATGGATAGTAGGTCAACCCTCCCCCCCCTCTTCTTTTTGTTTGTTTGTTATTCAGATGGCTGCTTTCCTGTTTCCTGTTCCAAGAGTGTTTTAAAAATAATAGTTTGGTGTAAGGAGAACACTGTTGCGCTGATGGAAACACATCAACACTCCCACCGATGTTTGGAAGCACAGCAAATGTGTTTGCACTAATTGTAATTATGAAAGCATTACGATTACAGTCATTTAGGTGTTTTAGGGCATTACTGTTTTGTACACTACTGAGGTATGAGTTCTGCATTTCCTTTAAAAACACTCCGTTTTGCTGGTAGCCTTGCTTTGTTGCAGATTCTTTGTGCCACAGAGAGCCCGCTTTCAAAAGAATTCTGTACAATATTTGGGGAGAAGTCTGCTGCAAGTTTTAAAAAGGCGTTAACACTTCTTTTTTTTGACCTTCATTCCCTTTACACCTTCCTGTGCACAGATCTTGTGATTGTCATCTATTACCGTGATAAAGTTTGTTGTGGCTTTTACAGTGGAGGTCGATGTGCACTTAGAAAATATCCTAGCAGTGTATTAACATGGAGATGTGGTTCCAAGCAGTAGGAACACTGATCACAAGCAGTACTAGGTGAAAGAAATCAACGTGTTTAGCAGTATTGAGACCCTGGACCATATCTTAATTTCACAGTCCCTGCTTAA
Source organism: Phoeniculus purpureus (assembly GCA_028565055.1). Classification (NCBI taxonomy): domain Eukaryota; kingdom Metazoa; phylum Chordata; class Aves; order Bucerotiformes; family Phoeniculidae; genus Phoeniculus; species Phoeniculus purpureus. Next base: position 95,350,965 of record JAOXOE010000001.1, read on the forward strand.
GTGTTAGGAATTTTCAGACTGAATTATTTAACAGACTACCGGGTCTGAAGATAAAAGTCAGAATTTGTAAGGAAGGATGCGCTGTTTGCGGCACAGCACTTTTATTTAACGCTTAATTACGGAACTGTGCACAGAGGAGCTTTTGAAATTGTTGCCATTAGAAACTGAGCCCTAGTCGCTGGGGTTATGGTCAGGTTGCCATCTCCAGCCCCGCCTTCCTCCGCTGTCCTCCTCCTGCTCTGCTCACTAACCCTGCTACGCTTGGCTGAGCTGAACCTTGAGGTGCCGCAGTGTCTTACATGGCTGGACCGTAACGTTTTAAGGTGTGAGCATGCAAGGGGTGCTGCCATCCTCAGGGACGAGTGTATTTCTGTGCGGGAAAACCTGCCAGCTGTCATTTAATATCACTATCGTGTAACACATATAAAAGCTACATGACAGTGGGCATGTAACCCTACTTTGTAGTGATGTAGGCTTGGAACGCTGCAAAGTTCCCATTTACTTCTAGCTTCTGCAAACAGAAAGCTCTATTGACCTATTTTGACACTCAGCCAGGGAGGTGACTACATGTCAGAATCTGACAACTTTTGTTTCCAAACTCACCCAACAGAATTTTAATACTGCACTTTGTTTGAACTGAAAGGCTGTCATTTCGGTGCTTTTACTCACCGTTGATCTCAGCATTATGTGTTTTACATGGCATTTGTGAGACACGCCATTAGCAGTCATTGTAATGTGCTCAGTGTACGACTGGCGTGTGTGTAAGTCTGAAGAAAATTCCCAGCGAATGTTCACATTACACTGTGGCACTAATAATCTCCTGTGCAAAGTACCACAGGTTTGATCGTTTTTATCCTCTTCTTCACAGGGAGACTGATCCTTCACTGTACACAGCATTTGAAGTTCCGCAGTTGAATTTCATACCAGGAGCAGGCCTTGAGGTCTCCTAATTTCCACCTGTCTCTGAGCAGCTCACAGCTTGGACATACAGGACATGGCAGGTCTATATCCTGTGTTAATTCTCCTGGGCGTAATTGATCCTCAGAATGATTCCCGAAGGCACAGCTTCCAGTGATGCCAAGTGCTGACGCACAGCTGCACAATACTGGCTTTGCAGACCAGCATGGGAGTGGTGACTCTAAGCCACAAAGCACAGGAGAATGTTCTGTTGAGAACAATGCATCAGCGGGGCATTACAGCCTTTCATCTGGGTTGTCAATAGGTCAAACTGGATCACTGCTGGAACACTGAAGGGCTGCTTGAGTTTTCTATGCATTGTTTCTGCCAGTCAGGATTCTTTCAGGTGGACCTAGAAGCACTTTTCCTATCGTGAAAAGAGGAATTTGAGCCGGGTTGTCAACATGCTGACAGCAGGGGATATTTTCATTTTTCCAAAAGGTATAAGCATCTATGAGGCACTGAAGCTCCACTCCCTATCAGTCATTTGAAAATCTCCCTCTGTGTGATGCTGCTTGGCCCCAGGGCTAGAGCAACAGTCTTGGTGGGACTGTGGTCCCTCAGACTGGAAAACTGCCTTTGACATTCTGTTGTCAGGGAAGAAGTTCTTTAAAGCTTCCATTCATTGAGAACTGGTACTGCATTCAGTTTGAATACGTAACTAAGTCTCTGATCAGAGGACAGGCAGAAACTTTGTGCGTGGAGACTTTTTCAAACATAAGTGAATGTCTGGGAAGGGCAGCAGAACCTATAGTCTCCACCTTCACTAGAAGAACAGTATTTGTGGCTGATGCAAATGCATGGAAAATGCAATTTAAATTGCATCAGTTACTGAGCAGTGTGAGATGACAGTAATTATTTTTAACGTTACTTACAACCCTGTATTTTAAAGAAAATGTAGGAGTTCAAATATGTTTGACATTTGTGAAAACCAGAAGAAATACCACTGATTGATTGACAAGACCAGTTTTACAAAATGATCTTCAATCGCGGCATCTAAAGAACACGATGATTATCTGAAATAAATCTAAGCAGAGGAATAAAAAGTTAAAGACTGAGGTGTACTTTGATGGAGCTGTGGTGAACATATCCACTGGCATCATTTCTGGTGAGATAAAAGACAGTAAAAAGAATACCAAAGCACATACCGCTTCGTATATTGCTTTTTCTGTAGCAAACTCTCAATCTGTGCGTTGCCTTTTACTTTCGTGATCAGAACTGGTAATTTTTCAAAAGAACATCTCTTCACTGCAGACACTATTTTTACAATAAATATCTTCCACACACTCACAGTAGCTGTTTTCAAATGTGATTTTAAACAAGTAAAACTTCCCCAGTGCTTTGATGTTTCGGCGGACTGTGAAGGTCTATGGTTATATACCTCCATTTATCTGAAGCAACTGGTGGCAGAGAAGCTGAACTACAAGCAAGGCTCGCTAAATTTATGCCCACCTTTTTCAGAAGCTTTGTCCTTGGCTATTAATCTACAGTGACCAGTATGTTGGAGATATATTATGGAAATCAACAGCATTATCAGAGTGGCAGTTTACAATAGTGTGTTAAGTTTTTCAAAGAGTTCACAAACCCATTCTTATCACTTCAGATTAGCCTGCAGTACTTTTAAGTGTAACCCTTTAGTATGACTGATCGTGAAGCTTCCTAAGCTCATAGGAGGTTGTTGCTTCTTCAGTTCAGACAGTAATCATTAACATTCCTCCTTCAAGAACAAAAACTTGTCTGGTGGAAAGAAATTCAAGTGTAGTAGACTGCAGTTGGCACCTTCCTCCCTTCATCATGAAACCAAGCCTTCTCAACTCCCAGCTCATCTTAACAGCTTTGTCAGGCTGTTCACAAAGGTAACATCTTGCTTTCTTCAGGCCCATTTTCAATCTACATTTGAAGAACTGGGGAGCAAAAGAAAGATTTGCTTCCTCTCTCCAAAAAGATGCAAAATTGCTTGTTCTGTGCTAGCTTGTTGAGGTACCTGTTTAGATTTTTTTAATGCAGAACTTCCCTCTCTCTCTCCTAGATTCTGTATTCTCTAGCCAGCAGATTGAGAGGTTCTTCCCCTCTACTCTGCCCTGGTGAGACCACATCTGGAGTATTGTGTCCAGTTCTGGGCCCTTCAGTTCAAAAAGGACATGGAGCTGCTGGAAGGAGTCCAGCATACAGCAGCAAGGATGATGAAGGAAGTGGAATATCTCCCTTATGAGGAGAGGCTGAGGGAGCTGGGGGTCTTTAGCTTGGAGGAGAGGAGACTGAGGGGTGACCTCATTAAAGTCTATAAAGATGTGGGTGTCAGGTGGATGGAGCCAGGCTCTTCTCAGTGTCATCTAGTGATAGGACATGAGTCAACATATGTGCTTGCAGCCCAGAAAGCCAGTCATATCCTCTGCTGCATCAAGAAGAAGCATGGCAAGGAGGTTGAGGGAGATGATCCTGCTGCTATGCTCTGCTCTGGTGAGACCTTACCTCGAGTACTGCATCCAGCTCTGCAATGCTAAGCACAAAAAGAACATGAACCTGTTGGACTGGGTTCAGAGGAGGCCACAAAAGTGATCAGAGGGATGGAACAACTCTGCTATGAGGACAGTCAGAAAGCTGGGTTGTTAAGCCTGGAGAAGAGAAGGCTTCAGGGAGACCAGACTGCACCCTTTCAGGCTTCTAAGGTGGGGACAGTCTTTTTAGCAGGGCCTGTTGAACTGGACAAGGGGAGATGGTTTTAAAGTTGAGGGTAGATTTAGTCCAGAAAAGGAAGATATTTTTTACAATGAGGAAGGTGAAACACTAGCACAGGTTGTCCAGATAGGTTGTAGATGCTGCGTTCCTGGAAGTGTTCAAGGTCAGGTTGGATAGGGCTGTGGGCAACCTGATCTAGTTGGAGATGCCACTGCTCATTTTAGGCGTAATTGTACTGGATGACCTTTGACGTTTCCTTCTAACCCAATGCATTCTATGATTTTTCTCTATGAGCCAGCAAGGATGGGCAGCTATAAGGAGAGAGCTCCATTGTCACCATGTAGCTGTATGTATCAGCATGTGCCCACTCAGTATTCGTGACAGCATTCTTCCAGAGATCTGGCTATGGCAAGCACATACCCATTGCAGTTTTGTGCCTCAAATACAGCTAAACCTTCAGTTATCTGACTATGACAGTAACAGGAAGTTGGCTGAGATGTAATGGAACTTGCAGAGGTTAATTTGGATGAAAAAAATTTACCAGTAATCCATGACACAGGGCAATGTTTTCCAATCTGTGAGGCTCCCTTGCAGAGGCCACAGATGTCAGGAAACAGAGGAAGACAGACGTCTTTCAGGCTGACACATTTGATAATGAGAAATCTTTGGCCCCAAGTTTGGGGTTTGTATATTTACTTCTTAAGTAAATATCTTTCTGGCAAGGCAGGCTTCACAACTGAGAAAGTCATTTTAGACACTCCACTAATGCCATTTTCGGGCACTAATGAGTCGGCATCTTTAACACGTACACACTGCTCAAAATCTCCATTAAAATATTCAAAACTAGAGGGAGCCTACTGGAATGAATGAAATTGTTAGTATTTTGCCAGAATACATGAGAACATAACCTCTCCAGCTTAACTACCTGTACCTGCATCAGTTAGTGTTGCACTGTGCATTTTGAGTCTGCAGTACAGATCCACTGTAATAGCTCTTATACCTATTATTACAGGTATTCTGAAAGTACTTGCAAGAGAAGCTGGACATTTCTCCATACAGTCCCAAGTTTCATGTTATAGGAGCTTGTCTTTGATTCTATGAGAAGGATGCACTGAAAGCGTGCAATAAATTATTAACCATGCCAGCGAGCCAAGTTTTGGATTGCTTAATTTAAATGGACTACATCTCTGTTCTAAGGTGGCGTAAATGAGGCTCGCTCCTCTTTCAGGAGACGCAAGTCTTTGAGTAGAACTGTCAGAAGCAGTTTAGGCTGTGTGATTTCTGGAGAGAGAGGCTATAGAAAGCATGTGATAGATTCGTAACGCAAGATGAGCCAAGAAGGAATCAAGCTGCTTAGTTTTGTTGTGATTCCTTTACAAAAATAGGAAGCTGTACTGGATATTAACCTACAGCTTTGCATAACCAGCTCCATGAGTAAAAGAAACCATGTAAAATTATTTTTAAAACATCTCGAACCTGAGATTTAGCTGAAGTGTAAACTGTGGCTTCTGTGAACTGTGGCAAGGAAACACTTGGGCTAGTTACCTACAACCATGAGAGTTAGCTAGGCTCCTCCCAGGCACCATTGTAGAGTCTTGCAACTGGGCAACAACAACCCCAGGTACCAGAATAGGCTGGGGACCAACCCATTGGAGGCAAGTGTAGGAGAAGGGGACCTGGGGGTCCTGGTGGACAGCATGATGACCATGAGCCAGCAATGTGCCCTGGTGGCCAAGAATGCCAATGGCCTCCTGGGTTGGATCACAAGGGGAATGGTTAGCAGATCGAGAGATGTCTTCCTCCCCCTCTACTCTGTCCTGGTGAGACCGCATCTGGAATATTGTGTCTAGTTCTGGGCCCCTCAGTTCAAGAAGGACACAGAACTGCTAGAGAGAATCCAGCACAGAGCCATAAAGATGATGAAGAGAGTAGAAAACCTCCCTGATGAGAAAAGGCTCAGGGAGCTGGGTCTCTTTAGCTTGGAGAAAAGGAGACTGAGGGGTGACTTCATTAATGTTTATAAATATGTGAAGGGTAGGTGTCAGGTGGATGGAGCCAGGCTCTTCACAATGTCATCTAGTGATAAGACAAGGGGCAGTGGGTGTAAGGTGGAACACAGGAGGTTCCACATCAATCTGAGAAGGAACTTCTTCCCAGCGAGGGTGATGGAGCACTGGAAGGGGCTGTCCAGGGTGGTTGTGGAGTCTCCTTCTCTGGAGACATTTACAACCTGCCTGGGTATGTTCCTGTGTGACTTGACCTAGGTGGTCCTGCTGTGTCAGGGGGATTGGACTAGCTGATCTTTCGAGGTCTCTTCCAATCCCTAATATTCTGTGGTTCTGTTACGTATCCTCCAGGCAGGAATGCAAAGGCATCATTGCTCCTCTTTATAGCAGTGGAGATGTCAGAATGGTCTTTCCCAAGCTCTTTTACTTTTGTGAGGGAGGGGTGTGATTTAGCTGAATTAACACCAACATCCTCTTCTGACACTCTTCTTGCCAAGTTTCTGAAACACCAAAATGAGAAATTGAACTAGGTTCATCAGGTTAAGAGACCCTCTGTGACATAAACACCAACAGGCGAGAAAACTAAGATTCAAGTAGTTTGTGAGATTAGTTTGTGTTAGCTGCCAGGTTGTACTTGACAATCTACACTCAGTCCTAACATCAGCCTGATCTTAATGTTAAGTTTTTATCATGAGTTCTTGCTGACAACATGAACCACCTGCACAGTAAAACCCTGTTATTACCCACAGTTGCAAAGGGTGAACCTACAGTACGTACAGGAGACTGAATGTCATTTGATTCTAGCATGAGTTTTTGTGAAAGAGCTTCATATTTTACATTTGCTTATAGCAACTGTCATATTCTGGATCATGAAATTTTGCAGAAGTGTGTTTCAAAAATACTATTACCCTGGATTCCAGCAGAGAAGGCACTTGCTGGCTTGAGAATAATCTCTGTTATTTTAACGGATATAAGAAGGTACCTAAAAATGTACTTTCCTTTACATACAAACCTCTCTTGGTTTTAAGGGGCTCACATACACCTGTGCCCTTTGTTGGCTGGAGAAGTTATGAATTGTAGGATCAGCATCCTGAGTTCCAAAATACCTGAACCACTTGAACTTTTAATTTCTATAGTGAGGACTGTGGACAGCCAGCACATTCAAAGAACCGAGTCATGAATAGTCAAAGAAGAGGATGGGAAAAGTCCTGAATTCAGCCAGGCTTCCAGAAGGTGAGAACAAGACCAGCAGGTCTATGGGAATGGCCAGGAGTAGCTGTTTTTCTTAGCAACATACAGACAGAGTGGGAAGAATTCATCACCCTTGATAAGCTGATAGATTTCCTGTTAGGTAGATTGCCTGTTAGTGAAATAGTCTTAGAAGAAAGCAGCTGGCTTGCTGGTTGAAGCAGAAATAAAGGCCAGGGAGCTGGGCAGGTAACAGGAGATTGACCTGGAGATTGTGAGAGTTAAGAGACCCCATATGACCAACTAGAAACAATGAAGGAATGGGAAGACTAAAACAGAGAACAAGAAAAACCAGCTTTGCCAAGTTCTTTCCTACCTTAGGTAACAAAAAGGTATCTGAGGCAGAAGAAAAAAAACCTAAGTATACATATATATATTCATTTCTCCTGCAATAAAAGATAGTGTGACATAGCAAAGCGTATGTTGTCTTATAATGTACCCATACAACTTCAGAAGATAAACTTACATCCATATCCATGATTGCTAGCAAAAGATGTCTTCTGCCAGTAGATTTTAAATGTCTCTGATGTGATCTGTGTAATAGACTTAACTTCTTGGATCATCTTGAATGGCTGGAGTTCATTGCTATGGCAGTGTGTGTGTGACATCAAACCAGCACTATCCTTGGGGGCCTTCGATGGTCCCCAGTTCAGTACAAACTCTCCCTTTTGTAGATACCCACCTCTCACAGGGCTTTTTCCAGCAAGCCTCTCTGTAGCTGCTTCCTAGGGATTCTCAGTCACTGCTTTACAGTGAGTGGTTTTTTAGTTGTCATTTTCCACCTGTAGAGATCCTTTCCTTTGCTCACTGATAAAAGGTAGCCCATCTCCATGGCTGTTATTTTAGCTGCCTCACCCAGAAGCTCCAAGCTGCAGATAAGACACGTGTTCGTACCTTGAGATAGACATGAAGAGACCTTGAGATACATGTGGGGCCAGCATGTATAACCATACACTTAAATTTAGATGTCATAATCCAGAGTTGAGTCCCATTAGTGCTAATTTCACTCTTACTCTGTGGCCTCTGTTTTCCATTTCAATTGGTGCCTGCCAGCATCAATCAATGGTGAAGTGCTGATAATGCTGACAGCTTCTCAATGAAGTGCTCTGGCACTTTATACCATGCTAACAGCCTGCCATTTACTTCCAGCACCACAAAAGCTCAGACATCTGCTCCCAGACCAGCTGGACTCTAGGTCTCCAGGACAGTAAGGATCAGGAGATGGACCTGTACAAGCAGTAGTTGTAGTAGATATCCCTACAGATATCTTGTTCAAAAAGAGACTGTAGATGAGGAAAGCCTCAAAATCACAGACCCTGGTAATCACAGGTGACTCTGACTGTCATAGTATCTGCTGTTTATCATGGGTAAGCAATCCATGAGATTTCTGGACTCTATTGAAAGCTGGTTTTTGATGCAGGTGGTCAGTAAGCCAACAAGGAGATGATGGAGCTGAAAAAGCAAGGAATAACTGATTGAATAGTTGAAGGTTGAGGGGATCCTTTGCTGCAGCAACTGTGAGGCTGTGGTGTTTAAGATCCTGAGAGAAGTGATCAAGATAAGTAGCAGAATTACAGCTCTGGAGTTAAGAAGAGCAGATTTAGGTCTGCTCAGGGAGACTTCAATGAGAAACTGTGCTGCAGGGCAAAAGGCCCCAGGAGAGCTGGCTGATCTTCAAGGACAGCCTCCTCAGAACACAAGAACAGCGCACAATGTTCAGAAAGTTGAGCAAGCGTGGCAGAAGGCCAGTACGGGTGAGCATGGAGCTCCTGCCTGAGCTCAAACACAAGGAGTACACAGAAGGTGGAAGCAGGAAGGCTACTTGGGAGGAATGAACAGACGCTGATCAGGCATGTAGGAATAGTCAGGAAGGCTGAGCTGAAACCAGCAAGGGAGACAGAGGGCAACAGGAGAAGTTTGTCTAACTGCAGCAGTAGCAGAAAGAAGACAAATGAGAATGTGAGCTCATTACACAGTGGAACAGTGAATCCTATGACAAGGGACACGGCAAAGGCTAAAGTGTTCACTTGAAATGAAAAAACTGGTTTTTCCCTCAGTTTTTATTGGTAAGGTCTGGTCTCCCTGACCTCTGGGCTTTCAAGCAGTCTGCAGGTGTGAAGCAGTACCCACAGCTGGAGAGTTAGAATTGAGGCGCACGTAACCCACTTAGACATTCACATGGGACCACATGGAATGCACCTGAGGGTGCTGGAATTGCTGGTCACTGTGATGCCACTAACAGTCTAGGTGAGCCCGTGCTAGCAGGAGGATTGGACTAGATTATCTTTAAAGTTCCTTTCCAATCCCTACCATTCTGTGATTCTGTAATTCTGTCAGGGCAGTTTCAAAGTGGGGAGGTTCCTGTGGCTACAAAGAGGCAAATATTGCACCCTTCTTCAGGAAGGGCAGAAAGGAGGCATCAAAGTAACTACAGACTGGTTAACCTCAGCTCAGTCCCTGAGGCAGTTGTGGAGAAAATTCTCCTGAAAACCATAACTAAGCACATGAAGGTCAAGAAGATGATTTGAGCAGCCAGCATGGGCTTATCAAGAGTGAACCGTGCCAGACCAACCTCATTTCTTTTCTATGGTACTGTTGTGCACAAGGGGAGGGCAGTGTGTACTGATTTTAGCAAACCTTTGGCACAATCTCCCATGGTGGTCTTATCACCAAACTGGTGAGATATGGGCTAGATAAATGGATGATAAGGTGAGTGGAAAACTTGGAATCAATAGGTAGTGGTCAGTAACACATAGCAGCTTGTATGGTGGCCAGTAACTGGTGGTGTCTCAGAGCGTCCCTCCTAATGCTGGGACCAGCAGTGCTTAATCTCTCTGTTGATGAAGTAGCTGCATTCTCAACAAGTTTGTAGATTACACCAAACAGGGAGGGTGAGAGCAATCAACACACTGGAAAGTGGGGTTGTTACTCAGAAGGACTTTGACAGGCTGGAGAAATGGGCTGCCAAGATCACATGAAGTTCAGCAAAGGCAAATATAAAGTCTTGCATGTGCCATGCAACAGTGTAGGCTGAGAGTCCTCTCAGTCTGGGAAACAGCTTTTCTGAAAAGGACCTGGTGATCGTGGAGGACAAGAATTTGAGCATGAGCCACCAATGTGACCTTGTACCTTGGAAAGCCAACAGCATCTAGAACTGTATTAGCAAAGCTTTGGCCAGCAGGTGAAGTCTTGCATGATCCTTCATTGGAGACGTTTAAAGCCTGCCTGGATGTGTTCCTGTGTGACTTGGTCTAGGTGATCCTGCTGTGGCCGTGGGGCTGGACTAGACAACCTTTCGAGGTCCCTTCCAATCCCTAATGATTCTGTGATCCTCCTTCTCTATCTGGCACTTGTGAGACTGCATCTGAAAGTGTGTCCAGTTCAGGTAGATGAAGAAATATTTGCAGCAGCAACATCAAATGACTCCTAGGAGTCAGCATAGATGGTTACACAGGGTCACCAACCGTAGTATTGCGGAAACAGATCTCGGGTAGCAGTAAAGGGAGATCACACCATGTCACGTAGCTCTTACATTGCCCTGCAGTGTTTAGGGTTGTGTCCACTGTTGCAATATTTCCAGCAATCACCTGTGACAAATTACAGGTCCTGTTTTCGTCTGGGTAACTGGAGGCTGATAATCCAGTTTCAGCCTCTGAAAAATGACTGATACTGAGCCAAAGAGCAGAGGTAGCCAACATGTGCATGGCAAATATGTTTATTGGTAATGGAACATGAAGCTGAACTGAAGTAATAACCGTAGCTGTACGCCTGGTCGGTCAAGAAATGCAGAAATTGTTGTACCATCAGCAATGAGTTGCCATCCCTGGATGTGTTTAAAGATCATCTGGATGAGGTGTTGAGGGATCTGGTTTAGAATCATTGAATCATTACGAATTGGAAGGGACCTTGAAAGATCATCTAGTCCAATCCCCCTGCCACATCAGGATCACCTAGACCAAGTCGCATAGGAACACACCCAGGTGGAGATAGGAACACATCCAGTGAAGAAGACTCCACAACTACCCTGGGCAGCCTGTTCCAGGGTGAACCTGTAAGGTAGATGGTTGGACTCGATGATCCCAGGAGTGTTTTCCAACCAGAGTGATTCTGTGTCAGCCAAAGCATATAAAAGAAAAATAAAGTGACACTTAGAATCATCAGGGCTGGAAGGGACCTCCAGGATCACGTCATAAAATGGGGACATTCCTCACATGAGCATAACCTATCTGAAAAGAGACATCGACAAGAAAACACTGGGAAAGGCTCAAAGCTCCTAACCGTACACAGTGTAGCTGATGCATGCTAATCCGATCCTCCGTGAGCTGGTATTTCTAGTGAGGCTGTTCCAAACTGCTATTAAGGGCACTGCACCATATTGCAGAAAGTGTTGGCAATGCCAAAAACAGAGGGAAATCAGGAACATAGCAAAAAACATAAGACAGCTGCCAAACACTGATTTTCTTTAAAGGTAGGAAGCAGATACTGGGAATTTTAAGAGTGAGGGGGAGTTGTTGGACATTTCTTTTTGCATGTCTGCTCACAAAAGCTGAGGCAGCTAAACACAGTGGTTGAAATGGGTGCAATGTATTCACGTTCTGTGCACAATTACGCTTGTGGGAACACATTTGACAAGAAACCAATAGTAATACATCAGTGCTAGTCTAGTTGCATCTCAGTTGTTACTGTGAGGGAATTTACGAGCTCTTGGATCTCCAGTGACTGTCAGCAGAACTTAACGCTTCTGTCCTCCAAAAGGGATTGACATTAAAAAACAGTAAGTCCCGTGAACTGCAACATGTCAAAGGTAACTCCAAAACTAAAGGCAAGTCAAATCTTCATTTCACCTTTACTGGTACCTTCCAGAAAGTTTGCAAATGAATGCAAATATTTTTAAGTGAAAAATGTGGGCACTGTGTCTTGTAAGGTTCTTACGCGTGATCCAGTTGGGTCACTGGTCATGAAAACTGTACGTAAGGTTGTGAAGCACTGAGGAGTTAAAATTCAGGTGCTAGGTGATCCTGCTGTGGTGGGGGGATTGGAATAGATAATCTTTTGAGGTCCCTTCCAGTCCCTAATGTTCTGTGACTCTGTGAATGAAGCAAAACTGTCAGAATATTTGGTGCTGGGTAACCACTGACTTACACAGGGTATCAGCAACAAAATGGACTAAAAAAATCTCACCAGGAGAAATGGACCTGAGAGCAGAATGTCCCACTTGAGTTAAAGCTCTGTGAATGTGGAAGACAACAAGGGAAGGTTTAAGTAACTCTTCTACATTGACAAGAAGTGCCTGGAAAAAAAGGAAGGATCAGAAATGGACTTTACTTCAGACAGGAGATGGCTCAGAAGCACTTAATGATTTTAATTCTTATCAGTTAACATTAGTAGAGGAGGCTGACTATGAAACTACTGAAGAAACATGAGGAACATACTATTCCATATAAAAGTGAAAAATATGAGTGGTATGTTTTTAAACTGAAAATGAAATCAAAAAATGGAAGTGCAAACACTTGTGACTGATTTAAGGGTTTTCATTCAGCTTCGCTTAGCAATCGTTTCAGGTGCTTGAAGATGTTACTGCCGCCTGGCTGTTTGCTGTGGTCTCTATGGAACAGGTTCTCACCCTTTAGCAGAAGTGACAGGAGGAAATGTATGCCCATGCACCACCTACTTCAGTGCAGGAATCGTATCTCATTCAATCCCACCTTCACTGGAGATTTCAGGCTAGCTCTCAGCCTCTGCGTTAGTGCAGCAGAGGCACAGTCACACATGTCCCACGTGCCAGCCTCACGCTGGTGACGGAAATAGAGCCGTGAGAAATACTTTCAGCCACTGCAGCAAGATTTGCTGATTTATCTCTCAAAGTCTTAAGCCTACCAAAACAGTCGTGCACTTTTAGGGATGTGCTGTTGGGTTGTTTATCTTTCTTTTATGTGGGAAGAGAAGTCAAGAGGCTGAGTTATAGGACTCAGAGGCTAAGTGAAAGGCTAACTGTTAAAAAAGCAACCCACAGTTGAGATCTAGGGTTAAACAGGGACTGCATTGGAAAGAAAGGGACAAAAGCATTGGAGAAAGTCTTCCAAGGGCTTTGGAAGATCTCAGTGGGTTTCAGAACATAGATGAGAAAACTACGTTGCCTTCCTTTGTCATTGCTCTGTGCCCTCCTGCTCAAGTTCCTAGGAGAACATCCTTCATCCTGAAAGAGCAAATGCTTTGGAACAGGACAGAGTAGAAGGAAAAGCAACCGAAGCAGTGGATAGCATGGGACAACTTCCTGGCCAGAGCAGGAAACACTGTAGAAATAAGGCTGAGTCTTCTGTCAGAAGTGGAAGACTCAGCCTTATTTCTACAGTGCAGTGGGAATGTTTTCCACCACATTTCTGGAGAGAAATGCAGAGGAAGCTTTTTCATGGAATTATAGAATCATTAGGGATTGGAAGGGACCTCAAAAGATCATCTAGTCCAATCCCCCTGCCACGGCAGGATCACCTAGA
>JAOXOE010000001.1:95368861-95420907 GCA_028565055.1 Phoeniculus purpureus
AGAACGTAGGGACGCAACTAGGAAAGCCAAGGCCTCCTTGGAATTAAACCTTGCAAGAGAGGTCAAGGGCAACAAAACGGGTTTCTTCAAATACGTTGCAGGTAAAACTAAATCTAGAGGCAGTGTAGGCCCCCTGCTGAATGAGGTGGGCACCCTGACGACAGAGGATACAGAGAAAGCAGAGATACGGAACAACTTCTTTGCCTCTGTCTATATTTCTGGAGACTGTCTGCATATCAAATCCCAGACTGCTGAGGCCCCAAAGGAAGTTGAAGCAAGAGAGGAGTTTGCCCTGGTTGATGAGAGTTCTGATCCCTAACTGGGTTAGGGATCAATCGAGCAAACTGGATGTACACAAATCCATGGGTCCTAACGGGATGCAACTGCAAGTGCTAAGGGAGACGGCAGAAGTCATTGCTAGGCCACCCTTCATCATCTTTGCTAAATCATGGGGATCAGGAGAAGTGCCTAGGGACTGGAGGATAGCAAATGTCACTCCAATCTTCAAAAAGGGGTAAGAAGGAGGACCCAGGTAACTATAGACCGGTTAGCATGACCTCCTTCCCACGAAATGTGGTGGAACAATTTGTCCTAGACGCTGTGTCTAGGCACATCAAGGACAAGGGGATCATTAGGGACACTCAGCATGGCTTCACCAAAAAGAAAGTCATGCTTGACCAACCTGATAGCCTTTTATGAGGGCATAACCCGGTGTATAGATGATGGCAAAACAGTCGATGTGGTCTATCTTGACTTCATTAAAGCATTTGACACAGTTTCCTACAGGATCCTCGCAGCCAGACTGAGGCAGTGTGATCTAGATGATTGGGTAGTGAGGTGCATCATGAACTGGCTGCAGGATAGGAGCCAGAGAGTAATGGTCAATGGGACAGAGTCTGGTTGGAGGCCTGTATCTAGTGGAGTGCCCCAAGGGTTGGTGATGGGACCAGTCCTGTTCAATCTATTCATTGATGACTTGGATGAGGGATTAGAGTGAACTGTCAGCAACTTTGCTGATGACACCCCAGCAGATTGTGCTGCCATTCAGCAGGACCTGGACAGGCTGGAGAGCTGGGCAGGGAGAAATTTAATGAAGTATAACAAGGGCAAGTTTAGTGTCTTACATCTGGGCAAGAACAAGCCCAGGTACCAGTGTAGGTCGGGGACTGACTTGTTGGAGTGCAGTGTAGGAGAAACGGACCTGGGGGTCCTGGTGGACAGCAGGATGACCATGAGCCAGCAGTATGCTCTTGTGGCCAAGAGGGCCAACAGCATCCTGGGGGGGGATCAGAAAGGGGGTGGTTAGCAGATCAAGAGATGTTCTTCTTTCCCTCTACTCTGCCCTTGTGAGACCACATCTGGAGTGTTGTGTCCAGTTCTTGGCCCCTCAGTTCAAGAAGGACATGGAGCTGCTGGAAGGAGTCTAGTGTAGAGCAAAGATGATGAAGGAAGTGGAGCATCTCCCTTATGGGGAAAGGCTGAGGGAACTGGGTCTCTTTAGTGTGGAGAAGAGGAGGCTGAGGAGTGATCCCATTAATGTCTATAAATATGTGAGGAGTGGGTGTCAGGAGGATGCAGCCAGGCTCTGCTCAGGGGCATCTTATGATAGGACAGGGGCAATGGGTGTGAGCTGGAACAGAGGAGGTTCCATATATACATCAGAAGGAACTTCTTCGCCGTGAGGGTGACAGAGCCCTGGAAGGGGTTGCGCAGTGGGGTTGAGGAGTCTCCTTCTCTGGAGATGTTTAAATCCTGCCTGGCCATGTTCCTGTGCAACTGGACCTAGGTCACCCTGCTGTGTCAGGGTGATTGGACTGGATGATCTTTGGAGGTCCCTTCCAATCCCTAATGTTCTGTGATTCCCAGCAGCAGTAGCTCACCTTTTATGTCTAAACCAGGGTCACCAGTAGACTCCTTCTGCCCTAGGACCTACTAAGTGTCAAGCTTGCCTTCCTGAGGAGTTTAGTCTGCTGATTGCTGAGGGAAAAAACCCATTATTGATACAACTGTAAAACCAGTACTTTGGTTCATTTTGAAACGGGCAATTATTTTCTGAGCAAGAACCAGAGAGCTCAGGACAAATAAAACAGTTCTCTTGAGTCCATGTAGAGCTGTGTGGCCACAAGGCCAGTTTGATTTAGCCTCCACTAGCTGGGCCCTTGTAGCAGAGAAAGCTGTTGGAACAATAGCAGCAGTCGTAGCAGCAAAGAAAACTGCTTTGACCTCATTGCTCCCTACAGCTACCTGAAAGGACACTGTACAGATGTTGGTGCTGGTCTCTTCTCCCATGTCATTAACGACAGAAGCAGAAGAAAGGGCCTCAAGCTTCAACAGGGGAGGTTTAGACTGGACATCAGGAAGAAATTCTTTATGGAAAGAGTGGTTGGGCACTGGAATGGGCTGCCCAGGGCGG
Organism: Phoeniculus purpureus; assembly: GCA_028565055.1. Classification (NCBI taxonomy): domain Eukaryota; kingdom Metazoa; phylum Chordata; class Aves; order Bucerotiformes; family Phoeniculidae; genus Phoeniculus; species Phoeniculus purpureus. Next base: position 95,371,275 of record JAOXOE010000001.1, read on the forward strand.
TGGTTGAGTCATCATCCCTGGAAGTCTGTAAAAGATGCTTAGATGTGGTGTTGGGGGATCTGGTTTAGGGGTGACCTTGTAGAGTAGGGTTGATGGTTGGACTTGATGATCCCAAAGGTGTTTTCCAACCTGAATGATTCTCTGATTCAATGATTCTATGAAATTATTGTCGAGAGGTGGGAGTCAGTCTCTTCTCTCCAGCCACCAGTGACAGGACAAGAGGAAACATCCTCAGGCTGGAACAGAGGAGGGTTAGGTTGGACATCAGGAGAAATCTCTTCCCTGATAGAGTGCTCAGGGGTTGGAACAGGCTGCCCAGGGGTGGGGGAGAGAGTCACCATCCTTGGAGGGGTTCAAACACTGAGTAGCTGTGGCCATGGGGGCAGGGTGGGGCTGAGGTGATGGTTGGACTGGATGAGCTTGGAAGTCCCTTCCAACCTCAATGATTCTGTGATTCTATGATACCAACCACCCACTCGTGAATCGCAGAATCATCAGGAATTGGAAGAGACCTCAAAGGATCATCCAGTCCAATCCCCCTGCCACAGCAGGATCACCTAGACCAAGTCACACAGGAACATGTACAGGCAGGTTTTAAACGTCTCCAGAGAAGGAAACTCCATGACATTATAAATGTTCGTAGAAGAGAAGGCCTATACAGAGAGTACAGTAAAAGGGAAATATCATGGCAAGAAAGGAAATGTCCTCTTTGTTTGAGATCTTTCTATATTTGAGTTTTCCTTTTAAAATATACAAGTGTCTTAGCTGTAAGTTGTTTGTTTCCCGGTGCCCATTCTGAATTATTAGGGAACACGCTGCAAGTAGTAGTTGCAGAGTGGCCCTGCTCTCATAAATAAGCAATGAGTGAATGGATGAAGGTGATTATACTGTGGGAGAGAGTCCATTGCTCACTATCCAGAAGAAGAGACAATTTAGTGTAGAGGAACAGTGTTTGTGATATGCAAACCCACTACCAGTGTTGCTCACGTGAGCAGCCAGTGCAGTATTAGGCTAAATGTATAGAAGGATAGGGTTTGAAGTTGCACTACAAAAGCCACAGCAAACTGAGAGTAGGTGAGGATAGTTGCAGATGCCTCCTTGGAAGTGTTCAAGGCCAGGTTGGGTGGGGCTCTGGGCAATCTCTAGTGGGAGATGTCCCTGCTCATGACAGAGGGTGGAAAGTAGGTGACTGTAGTTGTGCAAAGGAGATGATCCTAGAGACATTGTGAAGACATAGAACTGAATGAACACTGCTTGGACAGGGGAAGAATAAGTGCTTGCAGCTTTTTGAACTCTGATAGGGTGATGAGTGTCACTGGGAAATGGCAAAAGGTATAGAGAAGAGAGAATTTAAGAGACAAGTTTTGCATTTCAAAGTAGAAAGGACCTTTCTCAGGATTGTCTTTTAGGACCAGTTTAGAACTCTGTGTGTTAAAGAGACTGTCTTCCTCCAGCTGAAATAAGATCTGAGTATTTTACACAAAAACATTTGCATGCTGCAGAAAGTGATTTTTGTGGTACAGGTATTTGTTCCTTAAGTTCAGGCAGATGCCTTAAGGAATGAGGCTGGTATGATCAACGTCAATATGAACAACATTTTCAGCAATAAGATGTTGCTGGTGCAAGCTTAAAATTATAACTGAGACATTTTTCAGTAAGAATTCAGAATTCATGGGATATATTCTACATGTGGCTAAAAAGACACTTTGCTGTATACTGCTGTATTTAAAAAATGGGCAGAAAGAAATCAGTGGGTGCCTGTGTCTGGGCAGATGCCTCAGCACCACTTCCAGCCTAATCAAGCATTCCAGATTCAATAACCCCACTCAAAACTGTTTGGCAGAGCCTCATCCTGTGTTCAGGGATACTTACTGCGATTTGCTTACTATTCTGGGGTATATGATGCCATAATAATGTAGCTATTAGGGTCTCTTGCACAAGGTCCCAAATCATGACAAATCACTGCCTACTGTTAGGTAATTTACTCTATTGGATGTGTGAAGTGGAAATAAGTGTTTGATTCTTGGTTTCAAATTTAAAATCTGTATAATCTGTCTTGTAATAACTTGCGAAAACTGAGTCACACAAATTCTGGTGTACCCCTTCATACCAGGTTATTGCAGGAGGGAAGTTTTTATTTCCCACCATACTTGCAATGCAGTTAGGAGAACACTTTGTATAGTAGGTTGAATTCTGCTTCCATGCCCTTGCAGAACTATAATATACATTTAAGTCTATAATTTGTTCTGCAATGTGTATTATGAGGAAACAAGACCTGACTATATGACTTTTGGAGATGAGAAGTGTAAAGCATTGTGAAATCACAGAACATTAGGGATTGGATAACCAACCCAGAGCTATTAATTGCATTTCTTTACTCCATGCTTCCTGTGTTTTTCACGTTACACATGTGGATTTTTAACAGGAAGCTTGATTCTGAAGGCAGTGGAGCGTATCAACAAGGAAATAATTGTGCTAAGAGACACTGTAAAGAGTGACAGTCCCACATTTTACCTACAAGTGTTTTGTTTACTTTACGGGCTTGATGCTAGTCTAGACCTGCCTATAATGCTGCTAGCTTCAAAGCTGCTTAACTACAAGAGGAGCCTCCCTCTGCTTTTTTTTTCTTCCAGCAGTGTGGTTGTTTGAAGCTGCTCTTTGTTTTCAGACTGTTAGTCATAATGTTAGTCTGCATACAACACAGCCATTCAGGTTCTTTCACCTCCATGTAGTAATCGCATTTATGAGAACATTGTTAGAGTTGTAGTCAGAATGTTCATTGATAGCATAGCAGAATGCTTGCGTACCTGTAAATTTCAAATCACCTCTCTTAGAGAGACTCAAATGATGGAGAGCGTCCTTAGGAACTCAGAATGCCTGAACTACAAAGTTGAAAAGGGTCAAAGCCAAAGACAGAAAACATTGTGCAGACTGCAGTTGAATGTACTTTGATAGTTTGGAGCCTCATTAGTGTTTATAAATATGTAAAGGGTGGGTGTCAGGAGGATGGACTCAAGGCTCTGCTCAGGGCCATCTAATGATAGGACAAGGGGCAATGAGTGTAAGCCGGAACATAGAAGATTCCACATCAACAGGAGGAGGAACTTCTTCCCAGTGAGGGTGACAGAGCACTGGAACGGGCTGCCCAGGGAGGCTGTGGAGTTTCCTGTATCCTTCCAGGGAGATATTTAAAACCTCCCTGGAAATGTTCCTGTACAACTTGATCTAGGTGGTCCTGCTGTGGCAGAGGGATTGGACTGGATGATCTTTCAAGGTCCCTTCTGATCCCTAATGTTCTGTGATTCTGTGATGTATCAGCAGCATGGAATGAAGAACTTCAGTGCTAAGCCCTAGCTGTCTACGGAGATTTTCTCTTGACAGAAAGGAGATGAACATTTGACATAAAAAGTGACTTTAAAAACAGCTGACTATGTGTATCCTCGTTTTGGATGAACTCCTTGGTACTCTCAGAGCATTTGGTTGGAAGTTTCTAAACCTGAGAATTAAGGACTCAGAAGCTTGTTTGAGACCAAAGTCCCAGCTAACTTCAAACTAACAGTACTAAGTCACAGAATCACAGAACGTTAGGGATTGGAAGGGGCCTCAAAAGATCATCTAGTCCAATCCCCCCACCACAGCAGGACCACCTGGATCAGGTCGCACAGGAACACATCCAGGTGGATTTTAATCTTCTCCAGAGACCCCTAGGACTCCACAACCTCCATGGGCAGTCTGTTCCAGTGCTCTGTCACTCTCAATGTGAAGAAGTTTCTTCTCAGATTTAAGAAGTATGAACAGTTAGCATTGTGCTGTTGCTGATAGGAAGACTTACCAGCACTTAGAGACTTGGAGAAGATGTTCTGTTAATGTAGACATTCTGTTTAATATATAATACTTGAACACAAGTATTTACATGTATTTTGGTAAGCAAACATGCATTCTCTCTAACACAAGCTTTTAGGTGCAAGATTTGCATGTTGCTTTCTCTTGTATTTGCATCCAAATTTTAATTATTTCTTGTGTCTTTTAGTGTCTGATTCATCTAGGTTGTTCCACCATAGGATTTGACTTTGTATGAGCATGATAAGAGTCACTTGCTCTTAATACTCTTGCACAGGCAAGAGAGCGTATAGACTGCCATTTAAATGTCTATGTATTTACCGTATCTTCATTGCCCAGAGGGGAAAAAAGAAAGGAACATGGTAATTTCTAACCATGAGTAACATGGCAGGCAGGTTTGTTGCAGGTTTAGGCATGAATATGCAAAGGCAGAGATTATTCACAATTGCAGAATAAAAAGACAATGAATTAAGTCTTTGGCTTAGATGTACAGTTCTGGCAGAGGTGCCTGGCACCAGAGTGGGTGAACATAATAATCTTCCTCGATTGGGCAATCATCACAATCAAAACCAAGTTGTTCCATTAACAGAACTGCAATGAGACCTGGTTTCCTATGGTATGGAGCCATACCCATGGGTATGTATCCGTACCCACTGTGTTCACCAATGCTTCACCCCAATGTTTCCCATGATCTTCAGCATTCCCTGGCCTCAAAGCAATCTCTTGGATCTAGGTGATCCTGCTTTGGGGGGAGGATGATCTTTCAGGGCCCCTTCCAATCCCTGATATTCTGTGATTCTGTGCTTTCCCCACAGTATTTCCTTCTCACCTTAAGCTCCATTAACTGCGAGCTGGGCTGGAGGCAATATGCATTGCTCTTAAATTTAACAAGACAAACTCTTAAATTTCTGCTGTGGCCTTTCTGGACTTAGTAAGTCACCAATTTTACCTTAATTCTTGTGAATGCAGCTGGTAAAATGTAAGGGTATTTAGTTTGGAAACCGTTAGGGTGTTATTACTAGGGTATTTAGTTTGGAAAAAAACATTGAGGTGCTCAAAGTATGGATTCAGACTGAAATTTTACAACTTGAAACCATATTTTATATCTGTTGGACTGTAGGATCTCAGTTTCTTTTTTAAAATCTCTACTCCTTAAGATGCAAAAAGGCCATTAACTAACTCCTGGTTAACTCACGAACTTTGGAGGAAAGTGAAGTGTTATCCTTTCCATTGATCCTTATTTACTGATGGGATTTACCACTTCTTTGGTAACTTGTTTCTTTTTGCTGCATAATGAATTAATTCTGTTAACATGCCTGTGTTGGACAGTACGAGCGGTGACTCTTGGGCGTTTGTGACCGTGAAGGTTTGCAAAATTATTATTTATAAGGTGACAGAGTGCTAAGATGCATCTGGACAGCCTTCCTGCTCAACGTGCTTTTAGCTGCAGTAGCACTTCACAGTAGATCTGTCATGAAGTATGTGGCACTGGCAGCATTTGGCTGTTGTTTCAGTGCACTGCAGTTGCATTTCTCTTTCTCCCTGGTTTTGCCTTATGCTCCATGACAACTGAGGCACTTGGTGACTGTCGATGAGCTCTGCTTTTCCTCATGGCTTTTCAAATAGCCTGAGTAATGAAAAGAGCCGGCATGAAGTGGGACTTACTGATCTGTTAGAGAGCAGTGTAGGAGAAAGGGACCTGGGGGTCCTAGTGCCCAGAAGGATGACCACAAGCCAGCAATGGACCCTGGTGGCCAAGAAGGCCAGTGGCATCCTGGAGTGAATTAGAAGGGAAGTAGTTAGTAGATCAAGAGAGGTTCTCCTTCCGCTCTGCTCTGCCCTGGTGAAACCACATCTGGAATACTGTGTCCAGTTCTGGGCCCCTCAGTTCGAAAAGGACACAGAGCTGCTGGAGAGAGTCCAGCGCAGAGCCACAGAGATGATGGAGTGGAACATCTCCCTGATGAGGAAAGGCTGAGGGAGCTGGGTCTCTAGCTTGGAAAAAAGAAGATCGGGGGGTGACATCATTAAGGTTGATGAATATGTGAAGGGTGAGTGTCAGGAGGATGGAGCCAGCCTATGCTCAGTGGGATGTAATGATAGGGCAAGGGGCAATGGGTGTAAGCTGGAACAGAGGAGGTTCCACATCAATATGAGAAGGATTCTTCATGGTGAGGTTGACAGAGCACTGGAAGGGGCTGTCCAAGGGTGGTTTTGGAGTCTCCTTCTCTGAAGATATTTAAAACCTCCCTGGAAATGTTCCTGTACAACTTGATCTAGGTGATCCTGCTGTGGTGGGGGGCTTGGACTAGATTGTCTTTCGAGGCCCCTTTCAATCCCTAATGTTGTGTGATTCTGTGACATGTTTTGCTTCTTTGCTAATTTCCTGCAGATTTTTTCAGTACAGTTTCAATAGGAAACAGATCACAGTGTGGTGATCCGAATAAGTTTGAAAAGTAATATGGCATTTACCACTAAATACTAGTGAGGAATCAAGAAAGGGTTTTATGGCTGTTTGGGTTGCAGAGGAATGCAGCTTTGATCAGTAATCTTGAAGTATATGAAATTGCTGCTGACGTCTTTAGTGGAGGTACATAATGAGGAAGATGAGGCAGTTGCATGGAACAGTATGCTCTGCTGCACAAGCTGAGCCAATCCTAAAAAAAACCCCTGAAGTACTTTCTTCTTTAAAGGGTTATCTCTGATTGACTGTGTCAGAATGGGGCTGCAGCGTCCTAGCAATCAGTGACGTAATTTTTTGAAGTACGACAGTGAAAACACAACTTTGACAAAATAAGCTCTTAAACTCTTGAGAACACCTAAGTAGGGCAGGAACCATCAGGAGCAGATCAATGGCTTCCAGTGTGTGTGTCACTCCTGGAACTGTACTGGAGTACCGAGGCAGTCCTTCTCATCTCCTTCAAAAAGGAAGTTGTGAAAAGTCAGAGCAAATGAGAGAGACACCAGAGTGCTGTGGGGCCTGACTGGTGAATGTGCTATATACAGCAAATGTAAAAAAATTCATCCAGCTCACTCCATCAAAAAGGAGTTTGAGAGATCTTGCACAGAGAGAGGACATTGAGAGTGCTAAAGGGTTTTTTAATTTTAGTGGAAAATGAGTAATAAGAAGAAACAGAAACCAGACAAAGTTGAAGTAGAAATAAGCTACTCGGCTTAATACAAGAAAAGATGAATAAGCAAGGGACGTGGTACTGTCTCTATCCCTTGATTTCTTCAGGTTAACACTGAATGCTTTTCATAAGGTGCATTTTCATAAAGCATCAGTAAAAATAAGGCTGTGATATGTGAGGGATTTTAGGATTTTAAAGTCTTAGGCACGGTGTCTTGTGAAACTTAATGAAATAACCAGATTGTTGTGGCTGAACTCACTGATATAGTGGTTAATCCACAAGAAGGCTATAGATAAGTACAGTTGCGGCCCTGTTCCACTTGCTGAGTGTTGAACTACTTAAACCTGGATGTGTTCCTGTGCAGCTTGGACTAGGTGGTCCTGCTCTGGCAGGGGGACTGGACTAGATGATCTTTCAAGGTCCCTTCCAATCCCTAACCTTCTGTGATTCTGTGTAAACGGTTAAGCTCATGGTGACAATTACTCACAAACTTATTTCCGTGCAACAATTTCTGTTTCACTTTTAAACCTGTTATTGTCTCAGAACCTTTTTATTTGTAAAGCAGCATTACTAGTTAGTGTTTACGCATGATCGCTGAGTCACAGAACATTACGGATTGGAAGAGACCTTGAAAGATCATCCAGTCCAGTCTCCCTGCCACAGCAGGATCACCTAGATCCAGTCTCACAGGAACATATCCAGGCGGGTTTTAAATGTCTCCTGCAAAGGAGACTCCCCAGCCTCCCTGGGCAGCCTGTTCCAGTGCTCTGTCACCCTCACTGGGAAGAAGTTCCTTCTCCTATTGATGTGGAGTCTCCTGTGTTCCAGCTTACACCCACTGTCGCTTGTCCTGTCCTTAGATGCCACTGAGCAGAGCCTGGCTCCATCCTCCTGACTCCCACCATTTCCATATTTATAAATATAACACTGAAGAAGTCAGTAAAAAATGGTGAAGAGCCAAGAGAGGAAGAGTAAAATCCTGGTTTGTTTGCAATTTTGCAGTTCGCAATCATTACTTGCTTTTCTTAGGTTGAGTAAGTGACAATGAACTTGTGACTGCAGAGCAAAGTGGGCAATGCCATTTTCTTGGCTTTATGGCTCCAGGCATATTTGAGGACTGGAGAAGGGGAAGCAGGAGGGATATGGACTTCAAAAGCATTAGATGAAAATGTTTCAAAAAGCATTTTAGGGTTAGGTTATTACAGAATTCACGCTCGTGATTGTCAGGGTAACTGCAAGAAATTTTAAAAATGACTCTTTGTTCTGAGTTCATTTTCTTCTGAAAGAGGCTTTTCAGGAAAGACACAGGACTTTCAAGTCTAAATTGTTAAAATTTACTGTACTATTTTTTAACAGTGAGGAAACTTCTTTGTTTGCAGTGCAGTGGTCACGGTGATTTTTTTAAATGTAATTTAACTTCCTGTTATTGGTAGGGGAGGGTTTTTTTCTTAGCTCTATGGCCTTTTTCTTTCTTTAAAAGGAGCAGCAGGGAGAGGTCAATTGAGGGAGTACAGCTGATGCCTGCTGGGAGGGGACATAGCTTGGCATACAAAATACCTGGTCATTAGGACCCTCCCCAGAAGGGTCTGAGTGCTGTAATTAAAAGCAGTGCTGTATTTTATATGCAGCTTCAGCTCTAGTAAGTGCTATGTGCCCTCAAATTTAGTTGTACTCAGATCTGAAAATGATCAGTCATGGGAGCAGTTCATGGCCTTACGCGTTCTGGACCCTGTACCTTTTCAGTCTTTTAATGACATCTACTCTGTGCCTTGACCCCTACCCTTTGCACACTGATCTCTACAAAAAGGACTGAGAGTTCTGTTTAATAAAAGGGACATGGCAAGGAACAGTGCATGGGTCTGAAAGAAGACAGCTGTCAGTGGTATATGGGATTTGTTTCAAGACAAGGAACAGCGACCTAGTATTTTACATTCTCTCTTTCTGGCTCCAGTTTGCCAAGCGAAGCAGCACGGCATGGTTCTTATTTTTGCCATCCTAACTGTTTAAAGCTTGGCTCAGGAATGAAAATAATCTTCTGCTTCCTTCCCTGTCATTAGTGGGGCTTTGAGCACTGAATCGCCTTTCAGGAGAGTAATGCATTTCCTTTTGTTTCTCTCCCTGTCAGAGTGGAGTGAGCTACAGTACAGGCTGGTAAATTCTGTTTCACTCAAGTGTTCCTCTTAGAAAATAAAAGGAAATCTGTGCCACAAATCCAGTCTGGAGAAAGGGCAATGTTTGATAGTGCTGTTATGGGATCTGATGGGTCACACGGCAGTTCTCCTTTGCTAGAGCCACCTCTGTGAGGGGACCCTGATCTTCTGCGTGCTTGGGCATGGAGAGAACATCTCAGTAAATGGGTATCACAAGAGGATGAAGTAAAGCTTCACTATTGCTACTGTTTAGTTCATTTGAGGAAAAAACATGTTCTGATATCAAAATCGGTATTGCTAATTGTCATTTAGTGTCACAGAAACACAAAATCACGGAACATTAGGGATTGGAAGGGACCTTGAAAGATCATCTAGTCCATTCCCCCCACCACAGCAGGATCACCTAGACCAAGTCACACAGGAACGTATCTAGGCAGGCTTTAAACATCTCCAGAGAAGGAGACAGTGTCAGCCTTTTTGGTTATCTTTGTTGGCTCATGTGCCCTCTGAAAAATGAAGAAATGTCCTTCATTAAGTGAACTTCTTAAACTCAGGATTTAGAAGCTAAAACAGTGATTTCCTGTCTCTCTGTCAAAAGAAATCATTTAAATTATTTACACTTCTGTTCCCATTTCCTACCTTTGTTTTAAAAATGGCCAAAAGAATTCTTAGTTGAAGTAAGTACAGATACAGATAATTCTTGAGCAGAGCTATATGACAGCCAACATCTCATCTATAAAACGCAGTGGTCTGAGTTGCAGAAGGCTTTTGGAGGTTTTCTGTACATTAGGTATATTCAGTTACAGTTAAATACACAGTTTTTCTAGAGATCCTACTGGTAATAAGAACCACAGAACATTAGGGATTGGGAGGGATCTCGAAAGATCATCCAGTCCAATCCCCCTGCCACAGCAGGATAACCTAGACAAAGTCGCACAGGAACACGTCCAGGTGGGTTTTGAATGTCTCCAGAGGAGGAGACTCCACAACCCCCCTGGGCAGCCCTTTCCAGTGCTCTGTCACCCTCACTGTGAAGAAGTTTTGAGCTTTGACTATGTAGCAACAGCAAAATACGTAGCAAAATTTTATCTTGTCGATTGGAAATTGATTTTCCTGTCGTGATTTCACACAAATTAAAACGGTCAAATTTTGCGCACCCCTGAAAACAGTTTGAGTTGCGTGTACTCATCCAGGGACTGAAATTAATCCCATGAGGTATTTTCTTTATCAGTATTCTCTTAATCCATGTTGGCAGTAAGATTTCAGGTTTAGACAACTGCAAGCGCAACCTTGCTCAGAGCTATATAGATAAAGTTGTGCATATGCATGTATGTGTTGTGCATCTCCTTTGTGCACAGACATGTTCAACACCTCTTCATAACTTTCAGTGAGAAATTCTTGAATGCAGAATAATTGCTCTTCCAAAACGCTGGAAAGTGTAGTTATGCAATACTCTTGCTTAGTATTTCTTCATCTTCTCTTCCACCACCCAGTCACATGGCAGATTCTGTGCTGTAGAGATAAAAGTCTTGTCAAAAACTCCACCATGATGGACCAGACTGTTCTGAAATGGCTACTTCATTATGGTAGGAGTGGAGACATGTAGCTGGTTTGGTGGAAGTGAAAGGGAGCAGAACAGGGGGGTTAGTCCATCATCTTACAGAGGAGGGAGCTGGGTTGCTTTAGCTTGGAGAAAAGGAGACTCAGGGGTGACCTCATTAATGTTCATAAATATGTGAAGGGTAGGTGTCAGGAGAATGGAGCCAGGCTCTTCTTCTCTGAAGATGTTTAAAACCCAGCTGGATATGTTTCTGTGTGACTCGGTCTAGGTGATTCTGCTCTGACAGGGGGATTGGACTAGATGATCTTTGGGGGTCCCTTCCAGTCCCTGGTATTCTGTGATTCTGTGATTCTCAGTGTCATCTAATATAGGACAAAGGGCAATGGGTATAAGCTGGAACACAGAAGGTTCCATATCAATATGAGAAGGAACTTCTTCTCTGTGAGGGTGACAGAGCAGTGAAACAGGCTGCCCGAGGGGGTTGTGGAGTCTCCTTCTCTGGAGATGTTTAAAACCTGCCTGGGCATGTTCCTGTGTGACTTGGTCTAGGTGATCCTGCTGTGGTGGGGGCATTGGACTAGATTATCTTTTGAGGTCCCTTCCAATCCGTAATGTTCTGTGATTCTGTGTGACTCAAACACACCTGAAAGCACCTCTCTGGGTTGAAAATTAAACTAGCCTAAATGGCTAGATGAGACTAGATGCACAACTTCTAGATGGCTACGTTGAGGTAAAGCATTTCATTATGCTTCCTTTGTCCAGTCTTAGTCTTTGGACAATCCAAGGTCTGATGGAAGGACCAACCAATTTGTCTCAGCACCTTACCAGTGACTAACGGGTTTCTGTCCAGGTGTCCCAATGTGAAGGTACGTCTTAAGTGTGATAGAGATTGGATCAGATTCATCTGTTGTAAATTTCATGCCGGTCCGACACATTATTTTCTTTAGCAGATTCAGGCAGAAGAAAACATCTATTTTGTCTTCTTTGGAAAATATGTACCTGGTGCTGTATCCCATGGTACTCCTGACTTCCTCTTTGTGGCTTTTGACGGGCTTTCAGCCAGTGCCACACTATGAGAAGCTATTAGATAAACCTCTGGCTGCTCATGCCTTTCTGTCCCCCATTTTATTAGCTTTGCAGTGTATACCTGTGTGCATTGGATTGTGACTAATCGGCTAATTGGATCCGGTCTGAATCAGACGTCTAATTTAGAATCAGCTTCTAAACCGCTTTTATTGGAGACTTTTGGCTGAGAGAGAAGTCAGTGTTCAGCGTGTTTAGCAGTTCTGCTGGGATGCAGCATGTTAAATTTTGAATTCTAGATCTGATGAGTTTTGCTGTTTGAAAAATGCACTGTGTGTCAGCGAGCTTGTTCAGTTGGAAATCCAGAAGAAAGGGAACAAGACATGAAACTTGTCACAGCTGTCTGTAGAGCCAATTCTGGGAGGTGACAAAGGTGTAGGGCTCTTGATGTGCTGAGGGAGCAATCCTGGCAGAAGCCTAAGGAGCTTGTAGCTACTTAGCAGCTGTTGCCAGCACCGAAACATGTTGAAGTCTTTTTTTTTCCAGCCCGTCCTCAAGTGCTTATCTGCTGTCTTGCTGGAAGTAACTCTTTTCGCAGATCTTCCCACAGATATGCTTAAGATGTTTCCTGACCTTGTTCCATGCAAAACAAGCTTGCCTAATTTATTCAGCCTAAAAAAATGTGGCTTTGTTTAACCCTACCTGCTGCACTTTTGGGAGCTGAGACATCTGCAAGAAGGGCTGCACGAGGGAGCTGGGCAATAATTGTTTCACTGAATCATAGAAAAGTTGGTTCAAAGGGGCCTTTGTAGGCCTTGAATCGAAATAATTTCTAGCACTGATGAACTATGGCTTTGTCCAGCTTCTCCAAGAGAAGGTATTACACCATCTTTCTGGGTAGCCTGGTCCACTGCTGCCCAGAGTTTTGTTTGCTCGCGTTTGCCCAGTCTGAGCCATCAAGCTGTAGTTTATGACACCTGCCACTTGTTGCATTGTCTGCTACTAGTGAGTACAGTTTGGGTCTGTCATCACTCCAGCTACTTTTTAAGCAGTTGTAGGCTGGATTGCCTCTAATGCAGCTAATTCAGCTGTAGCTGCCCTTTGACCTTCCTGATGGTAAGCCCTACTGACTGAGCAGCCTGTTTATAGTCCTTCTCTGTCACCTTTTTAATCAGAACTGCTTCTTGTAAAGAAGTTGTTGATGTGTATCAGCAGCTTGGCTGTTTGTTAAAGCATTGGGAAGCTCCAAGTGCACAGACAATGTTCCCGTTGCTTGCTCACCCTCCAGGGCAGAGGAGCGCCTGCTGAAGATACCATCTTTATATTTACATTATTTCAGTCGCCTGCTTTTGTACACATGTAGCAGGTCATGAAAAGCTATTACTTTCCATATCCCTGATGGCTATTTACAATATGACTAATTCATCTCACCTAGCACTCTATTACAGATAAGTATTGTAGTAGGATACTGGTGTAAATGGCCATGTTGTTCAGAACTGCTCTGGTTCAACATAATCTCTTGCAGTTAAACTACACTGCTTTTTGAATTCAGTGCAGTTAAATCGGCAGTGCAGTGTCATAACATTGAAATGTACGAATGAACCTGTCTGCAAGTTGCGTATCACAAACTCAGAGAATCACAGAACATTAAGGATTGGAAGGGACTAGCTGATCAAAAGATGGTCTAGTCCAATCCCTCCGCCACAGCAGGATCACCTAGATTCAGTCACACAGGAACATGTCCAGGCAGGTATTAAACTTCTCCAGATAAGGAGACTCCACAACCCCCTTGGTCAGCCCCTTCCAGTGCTCTGTCACCCTCACTGTGAAGAAGTTCTTTCTCATATTGTGGAAGCTTCATGTTCCAGCTTACACCCATTGTCCTGTCACTAGATGACACTAAGCAGAGCCTGGCTCCATCCTCCTGACACCCACCCCTCACATATATATAAACATTAATGAGGTCACCCCTCAGTCTCCTTTTTTCCCAGCTAAAGAGATCCAGCTCCGTCAGCCTTTCCTTGTCAGGGAGATGTTCCACTCCCTTCATCATCTTTGTGGCTCTGCATTGGACTGTCTCCAGCAGTTCTGTGTCCTTCGGGAACTGAGGGGCCCAGAACTGGACACAGTACTCCAGATGTGGTCTCCCCAGGGCAGAACAGAGCGGGAGGAGAACCTCTCTAGATCTGCTACTTCAGAGAACAAGTAACAGTTGTGGGCTACATTCTGTATTTTGAAGTTAAGAAAAAGAAATGCATACATCAATTCTTCCCTGTGGTTACTCTGCGTGTGCACTGGTGTATGCCACAGGGCCGTTTATGTCCAAAGCACTCCAGGCTGAGTGGGTATGATGCAGCTCTGATGGTATAATGTGGGAAGGAACCTCCATCAGCTTGGTTGCTCTTCTCTTGAACTCTTCACCAGAGCCAGTGTTGTTGGCTGGTGTTTAGTGAGGCTGTCATTAGTCTGCCCAGGTGGTCCTGATCTGGCAGGGGGACTGGACTGAATGATCTTTCTAGGTCCCTTCCAATCCCTCATGTTCTGTGATTCTGTGATCGCCACTTTTTAATATCTCAATAATTTTAACCTTCTCCTCTCCATACTTAGTTCAAGTGAATGTGTTTTCTAGTACAATTTATCAGTAGCTAGAATTTGTCAGTGGGATGGATAAATAAATTGTGGTGAGAAAGCTTTTTCAAGTCAAACTTCCAGCACATCTGTTTGTTTTGTAAGGCATTAATAGCAGTGCAGAGGTTCTCATTGTGTTTCTTATTCAAGCTGAAATGCGTTCTTCCTGGGTTAGTTTCTACTACCAGAGAGTAACAAACGAAGGGTTGACTTTGACCTTAGCTCGGTGAGACATCAGTGTGAAAGGTCTGCTGCACAACTGTATTTCAGAACGATGTTTCTTTTAAGATGACATCTCAAAGGTCACAAGAGACACTTCTCAAATGATTTTCAATAACACCTTGTCTGCAAGATGAAATTCCAAATCAGTGGATGAATAATGAATAGGATTGGGATTGGGTGTATGACAATAACTTCTAGAAGAGGTTATAGTCGACTTGTCCAATTTAAGCAGGAGAAGAAAAAGTACACAAATGGAAATCAGAAGAGACACCTCAACTGTACAGCTATTTGAGATTTGTTTTCCTCCTGGATAAATTTATCTATCCCGGCATACTTAGGTTTTTCTTTATGTATTTGCTGATAACTTCTTTTTCCTCAGTGCTTCAGTTACTTCCTGCACTTATCTGCTCCTTTGTGGAGTTGGTTAGTACTTTGTTATTCATGAGGAATGAAATCAATCATCACTTTCTCATGTCATCTTGCATTGCATCAGCTTCCTTTTTCAGATGAAATGGATGGGTGTAGCTCTCTACTGAGTCTAGCAGTTGTTTGCTGGCTTGTTTTTGGGTGGTGGTTGCTTAAGAGTAGCTTAAACATTTAAACACTGCAGTTAATTTATGTTTATCTGCGCCAGTGCAAGGCTTAGAGATTAGACACCATCGGGGTAAATGAGCATTTTCACTGCAGTGGTGTTGTGTCATTATCCCTACAGTCATAATTGTCAAGATTTGGATTTTCAGAGGAGCTGGATAAGGATTAAGAGCATAAGCAGGAGAGGGGTGAGCTGCAGAGATAGAGCCGAGAGCATAATTTGTCCTGCCAGCATCCTATGATTGCTAATGATGCCTTAAAAGTAGTAAAAACCGGGGATTTTTGTTTGCAAGATTGCAAATTAATTTGTTTGTTGGCGAGCTGAAGGAACATTTCATGGCATATGAGAGCTGCCACATAACAAAACATACCTTATAATTTCCAGTTCATCATGTAGAGATGCATTCAGGTTTAAGCATCACAGAATTCTGTGATTCTGTGAATCACAGAACATTAGGGATTAGAAGGGACCTCGAAAGATCATCTAGTCGAATCCCCTGTCACAGCAGGATCACCTAGATCCACTCAGACAGGAACATGTCTAGGAGGGTTTTAAACATCTACAGAGAAGGAGACTCCACAACCACCCTGGGCAGCCTGTTCCAGTGCTCTGTCACCCTCACTGTGAAGAAGTTCCTTCTCATATTTATGTGGATGTTTTTAATATGATGTTTTTATCAACATTTCCCAGCAGTTACTCAAACAGAAAGAGAACCAGGATTATTTCCTTTGTGTTGCACTGTAGAGGATCCCTGTGAGCGCAGCGTTGTAGGTCCTACCTATGGTGCAACTGTGATGGCACCTGATGGCCCATGTTTCCAAATAACCTATCCCACAACAAAAGGTCAGCAAGGAACCACTCAGACAGACACAGTGACAGACTTCCTTTCTACCTGACATGCAATCTTCCCAGAAAATGAAGACAGAGATTATCTAATACGTTTGTAAAGCACAGAGTGAGAGGTGTGTGTACAAAACCAATTAAAGAAAGAATTGCTTCTTGCTGCTTTTTCACCCGGTGCACTCTTTTGGAAATTTACCTCCATATACTAATTAACCTCTGGGTAACTTCATGCAGATGAGGTGGCATTCTCTGCAGCATTGCTGCGGCAGCGCAGGTGATTTAAAGTGATCCAAAGTGCTTTCGAGGTAGCAAACAGACTTCCTTTTAAATGTGTTACACTGTAAAGGTGTTGGGATGATTGGCTCTCTTGGAACGAGAGATGGATGAGGAGAAGGAGGAAAGGTGAAAAGCCCCATGAAAGATACTGAGAAGAGACACAGAATTCATGAGTCACACCTCCAGCTTTATAAACACATCCAGGACCACTAACTCAATTTAAATTCTTCAGATTGACCTCATCTCCGAACTTGGCCTCATGCATTTAACGTAGGTGTGCAGGATGTCAACTGAAGTCCCTACAACCCTTAGTGATCTTGGATAAGTAATCTCAATAGATCAGAGAGTATCACTTAGGAAACCAGGTGATTTGCTTCCCTTATAGTTCCCCTGCTGTGCAATTAGTTTTCCTTTGTGTCTGAGACATAAGGGACAATCTTTGTGAAGAAATTTAATGAAGGAAATAGTGGTCACATCTATAAAGATCCATTACTATACCTAAAAGATTTCACAGCAGAACTAGCCTTGGTGAGCTGATGTCACCCAGAAACACCCTAGGCAAAGATATGAGGAGTGACCTCATATCATTGGAGTCCATGCTGAAGCCATGTGGTCCTGATGCCTGCTGAAGTGTTTGTCAGGACAACTATGGAATCGTTCAGGTTGGAAAAGACCCCTGAGATCATCAAGTCCAACAAATAACACCCTACTCTGTGAAGTTCACCACTAAGCCATATGTCTAAGCATCACATCTAAACAATCTTGAAACACATCCAGGGATGGTGACTCAACCACTGTCCTGGGCAGCTTGTTCTGATGTCTGACTACTCTTTCAGTGAAAAACATTTTCCTAATGTCCAGCCTAAACCTCCTGTTGTGCAGCTGGAGGTCGTTCCCTCTTATTCTATCACTAATTAGCTGTGAGAAGAGACCAGCACTCACCTCTACAGTGTCCCTTCAAGTCGTTGTAGAGTGGTAAAATCTTCCCTCAGCCTTCTCTTCCTTAGGCTAAACAGCCCCATCTCCCTCAGCCGCTCCTAAGACTTGATGTCTAGGTCCTTCACAGCTTTGTCTGCCAATGCCTAGAGAGCTATTTTAGGAGATGAATCAGACCCTAAATGTGAGTACCCTTCTATGGGTGGTTTGTCCTGATTAAAATGCCTACAGTCCACATTTACTCAGAAATATCCTAGTCCCACGGGCGAGCACTGCTCGTATAAGAAGTGTTGCTGGGAGAGGAGAGTAGGACATCCATCACCTAGGTGTCCACTGCTGTTGTTTTTAATTATCATTATTATTAACAATAATAGCATATATTAAGGCATTATACATTAGGATGTGCTTATTACATGCTGTATTACGTGTCTCATATGTATATCATTGTCAGGATACTGATGCATCATTTAATTCAAAGACAGTCAGCTGATGCAGTCCATGGGAAAGATGGTTGAGGTGCTTAGCTCAAGAGACTACCAGGCTGTGACTCCCAACACCTTAACACTACCACCTTGCAGGCCAAGCTTAGGCTCCTTAAGTGCCAAGATGGCACAATCTGTGCTATGTGACTGGTTTCAGTCGTTCTTGATTAGCTTAAAAGACTCCCTGCTCAATACTCTGTGCTGAATCCCAGGCATCTCATTCTCCCCATGACATTCAGAATGGGCATCTCACACTGCACAGTGTGAATTCAGTGACGGGAATCGCTGTGTGGCAAGGTTGGTATTGCCATGTTTTATCTGTGGATTTAAAGCCAGGTGCCTAGAAGTAAAGCACAGTAGCAGCTAGCCCATAGGCTCACAAATCTTGCCAGGTTTAGCCTGTCGTCTGTTATCCAAGCAACCTGATTTAGTGGGAGGTTGGAACTTGATGATCTTTAAAGTCCCTTCCAACTCCAACCTTTCTGGGAATCCTATGAGTCTATGATGTGTCCTAGCTTTGGTCCTGCTCTGGCAGGAAGGGGTTGGACTCAATGATCTTCAGAGGTCCCTTCCAACCCCTAACATTCTGAGAGTCTATGAAATGCCAAACAGCGACCTGGTTCACTGTCAGCATCAAACCATGGATAGATGGGCTGAGAAATTTACTTCAAGGCAGTCTGACAGCAGAGGTGGGGGGAAAGGAAGACTTCAGAGAAATAATAAGGAAAAATTGTATCATCAATTATATCATCATGGCATTAGGGAACTTTGCATGCTGCTAGATGGGGATGTGAGTTTCCAGCATGATGGAGAAGCAGGTGTGGTAAAAGCCATGATAACAAAGGATTTCTTCGTCTGGGGAGTCTCCTTCTCTGGAGATGTTTAAAACCCACCCAGACATGTTACTATATGACTTGGTCTAGGTGGTCCTGCACTGGCAGGGGGATTGGACTAGATGATCTCTCGAGGTCCCTTCCAATCCTTAATGTAGTGTGTGCCTGTCAAAGCCTCTTCAGTTACTGGGAGAGCAACCTGCTTAACCCCTCCCTTCCACACAGCCTTTTCCCAATAAATCTGTTCCTGTGTAAAGTGGGGGGTACTTAACATTCTGTAAAACAGTGAGGAAGTGTGTCTAAGATGTCCTTTCCCCTTGCTACCTCCTTTTTGCCCAAAAGAGACATTCAGTCAGTGGGACCTCCAGCACAGCAGCGCTGGGGCTGCCGGCAGGGCACCCCCCATGAAAGCTGCTTTCTCCACAGAGCACGTTCAAGACTTCGCCTACCACAGCCAGCATTTATTCATCTCTTGGTTGCAGAGGCAGGTTCCCCTCCTGGCTCGAGCACATGAAAAAGAGTGGAGGTCCCCAGTGCTGGGGCTGTGAGACGATGATGACTTGAAATCAGCCCCAGGTTTTCCAGGTTTGGGGTGCCTACAGGAGACACACCAAAGGCACAGTGGCATAGGATGGGTGCTCCTGATAACGTCTTTAAAAGGAAAAGATTGTTCAGAGAAAAAAAAGTGCAGCAGACTAAGGAAAAGATTGGAGCTGCCTTTTCTCTCTACCCCACGACTGGCCTCATGCTCCGGTGTGTTTCCATGGAGGCTGTTGCTGTCACCGCATGGCTCACGCTGGAGTGTCACATTGGATGGGAGCCAGCTCAACAAGAAAAATAAAGTGAGTTTTTAAGAGGTAATGTGGTAAATGTTCTTCTCAGTCTGGCTACCAATATGTGCTGTCTAGCCTGAGGCGCGCAGCACATATGGGTGAAGCTACTGAAGTTGGGTACTTTTAACTTCTCAAGTCACTTTTTACAAAACCAAATTAGACTAATTGAGGGAAAAAAAAACCCCAACAAAAAGGATAGGTAAGGAAAGGCAAGGCTGAGCCATGTGATCTCACCAGAGTGCCACCACTGATTTCTCAGTTCTTATTCTGGGACTTACTGGCTTTTCAACAGGCAGGGGAATTTTCCCTGCTGCTCAGGCACCGGCAGAGAGGGCAGCTGTTCACAGCAGCAAGAGGGCCGGGGTAGTGAAGTGCCTCAGCCATGCTGATGGTACCCAGGCAGGTGATGGTGTCCAGGGCAGTGGCAGCTGCTGGCATTTGAGCCACCTGCTTGGGGCAGATGTAATGGCATCTCTGACCTCCGGTTCTCCCAACAGCTGCTGGAGTAAGCAGCCTGGCTCCTGCTCATCCTTTCTTCATGGAAATTCAATTTTACCTGCACCGCTGCGGCTCAGTGAGCTCTGGTGCTAGCTGCTCTGCAGATAACTTGGTCAGCCTGTTTTGGGGAGGCTGTGCTAGAAGAGGCAACGTTTAAAGTAAAATATTGGTGATGTGTGCTCTCTGGAAATCTGCTTCTCTCTCACTTATGGTCTTTCAAGACACTTCAGCAGTCATTTTGCTGTGTGCCCCTGGGCTTGTGGGAGAGCATCACATCCTCCTCCTCTTTCTCCCATCTGTCAGCTCAGTAGTGACAATAGGGCAGACTGGAGTTTCTTTCAGCTCATTCGATTTGTATCGTTAGCATTTGCCAAGTGCTCAACCATTTGTAAAAATCATGTCATCAGTTGTCATTAGAAAGAGAATTGATAACTGGTATTTACTGAGCATTGCAGTCACTCAGATTAATTAATTCTCTTGGTTTAAAAAACAAAAACCACACAAACAAGCCCAGACATTAAGTCAGCGATTGCTACAATACCATGCTTGGGTTTTTCAGCTGTTAGATTGATACCCAGTGGCCCAACTACGGTTAATAACCTGTGAAATTCCCCATTAAAGAAAACACAACTATAACTGATTAAAAAAAATAACTTGCTCATCTGAAATGTGAATTGTACAACTGCGTTCAGATGAAGCCTCTTAATGCTTGTGACCCAGAAAGACTAGGATCCAGAAATTACCACAACCATGGGTATGTCCGTGATGCCCAGGTGCAAACCCAGGCATTTCAAGCCAACCTAATGAAGTAACTGAAGTGCTGAGAAGAACCATCCCATTGTGTCTCATTTCCAGCCTGATTCTGAGTCTTCCATTCTTGAGGCCAGATAAATATCCTCTGAATCCAAGAAATCCTTGGCTTGGAAAAGCCAAGCTTCATGGCCTTAACATCAAAAGTTATCAACACGAGTGCCTTAGTAATACAGGAGAGCATCTGTAAGGCTCAGCAGAAGATTGTAAAGGAGGAACGCTGCCTGAGTAAATATAAAGCATCTCAGTTCTTATTTGTTTGGAGATTTATTCTGTTGTCTTTTTTTTAGCACCTCTATGGAGAACAAAAAAACTTTGCTGAATTAAAAACAACTGGGGAAAAAAACCCCATAATTTATTGAAAATATTCATTCCGGCCAAAACCTGTCAAGAAAAGGGTGAAAGATTTCAGTGGTGTTATGTGCAAAGAAATCATCACAGCTGGTTTTGGCTGCCTACTAGGTACAAACTCAGATCCATCACCAGTGAAAATTGTTCCTTTGCTAACCTGCCTGCAGAACATTTCTCAGTCTCATGCGCAAGCCCCAGCCAATTCTTGAACATTTGTTCTGCCTTTGAAACTATTCTTGCAGGTCTTTCACATATAGAAATTCTTTTGTACCCTACGAAACCAGTGGACATGGAACAAATTACGTACCGTGGGAGTTTGTCCTGGTTTTAGCTGGGATAAAGTGAATTGTTTCACTAGTAGCTGGTGCAGTGCCGTGTTTTGGATTTAGTGTGAGAATAATGTTGGTATCAGGCTGATGTTTTAGTTGTTGCTAAGTAGTGGTTATTCTAAGTTAAGGACTTTCCAGTTTCCCATGCTCTGCCAGTGAGCAGGTGCACGAGAAGCTGGGAGAGGGCATGGCCAGGACACCTGACACAAGCTAGCCACAGGGATATTCCTTACCACAGGGCATCACACTCAGTATGTAGATGTGTGTTGGCTGGGGAGGGGGAGAATTGAAAAGAAGGCAAGTTTAAAACAACAAAAAAAAGCACATGATCTCAATCCAAGGTTACAGAAACAGCACAGAGCCTTCAGATCAAGAGAGTGAAGCATCAATACGTAGCCCTGCTTTCCTAGAACATCATTCTAGTCCAAATTTGGCAAATATTTTGATGTCCGTCCCTGGAGAAAAACTTCCACCTATTCTATCAGATTATAATTTTCCTCTTTTGCGCAGTCTAGTCAAAATTTTCTTCATTATATACTTTAGCACATCAGAGAGGCTGCACTGTGTACACCAACACCACCATTTATCTCAGGATCACAGAATCATTAGGGATCGGAAAGGACCTCGAAAGATCATCTAGTCCAATCCCCCTGCTACTGCAGGATCACCTAGATCAAATCACACAGGAACACATCCAGGTGGGTTTTAAACCTCTCCAGAGAAGGAGACTCCACAACCCCCTCTGGGCAGCCCATTCCAGTGCTCTGTCACCCTCACTATGAAGAGGTTCCTTCTCATACTGATGTGGAACCTCCTGTGTTCCAGCTCACACCCATTGCACTTTGTCCTATCATTAGATGACACTGAGCAGAGCCTGGCTCCATCCTCCTGACACCCAGCCTTCGCATATTTGTCAACATTAATGAGGTCACCCCTCAGTCTCTAAGCTAAAGGTCCCCAGCTCCCTCAACCTTGATCACCAGGGAGATGTTCCACTCCCTTCATCATCTGCACTAGACTGCTTCCAGCAGCTCTGTGTCCTTCTTGAGCTGAGGGGCCCAGAACACAATACTCCAGATGTGGTCTTACCACGGCAGAGTAGAAGGAGAGGAGAACCTCTCTCCATCTACTAACCAGCCCCATTCTGATCCATTTATGCACAGAGCTGGGTTTTTTGCAAGGAGACTGGGCTAAAGAGAAGACTTCCTTGTAGTCTGTATAAGAATTACAACTGAATCATAGAATCACAGGATCAATGTATTGGTGTGGAAGGGACCTCCAAAGGTCATCTAGTCCAATCCCCTTAAAAAAGCAGCAGGTTTTCCTAGGGTTCATACAAAGCACTGAAATAATACGAATGAGGTGTGCTAAAGCTCTGATGTGCATCCCCAAGGATTAATGCTGTGGATGTTTGACGAACTCACGTGCAGTATGACAGCATGCTTATTAGTCGTGCTGCCTTGCTGTGGGCTGACCACTGCAGCTGGTTACCTCCTAGAGGCTGACCATAAATCCAAGCATTAATGGCAGAGTGCCGTGCATGTCGAAACACTTCTTGAGCAGATTCAGAGAAAGAGAAGCTGATGTCCTCGCTTCGCAACCTCATGCTCGATGGTGGCTGTCCGATAAAGCGGGCAGGACCATGTATTTGTGATGAGCTTCGGTTTGAGTGGAGAGGGAGTGGACGAAGCTGTTGGCAGATGATCACAGGCTGGGTTGCAAGACAGCAACCATACCTGAAAGGCTGTATCTGCTGATGTGGTCAAATCCTTGCCAAAGAAAACCCGTTTATTTGCCTGTATCCAAAAGGGAAGGCTTGTGAAAGGAATTAGTAATACAATCTCTCAAATGCAGGTATTTGAATTGATTATCTGTCAACCCAAAGGTTTCCCTAAGTTCAGCAAATGAACACAATCTGTCTTCTAAAATACATCACGTAATTTGTTAAAGCTTTTGTCTAACCATGCATCCCAAATAAAAATGCATTTAGTTTCTGGCTTGGGCAGTGAGGTTGATTTTGGGGTTTTTTCAGTTTATTTGAGTTAGGAAATTGAATACAAACTGAAATGGCATAAACAACAAATAACTTAAGGGTGATCTTCTTGTAACTGGCTTTAATTTCAGTGACAAAACTCTCTCAATATTCAGCACAATACTGGTTTATTTCAAATGCATCTTCACGTGTTTCAGGCTCACATTGTTAAAATATGCTATTGATTTTCTTTTTTCTTTTGTTCTGAGGTTCCAGTGTGCTCTCTGCTGGTGATGCCATTCCCCATTTTGAAAAATGATTGATTCATTACCATTAAATTAAAAAAACCCAACAAGCCACCCAAAATAACCCAGGAGTTTAAAACATACGTAAGTTAGATGCAGAAGCCGCTAAGTCGCTTTCGAGAGTATTGTTATTTGCACATGTACTGCATTAGGAACGAAGGCAAAATGCAAATAGGACAATGGGGACTGGGGAAGAATGGTGAAGAAAAGTCTGTGTTAGGGTAAATATAGGAGAGATGAAAAGCTGAGGATCATTATGGGGACCTTTTATTCTACATTATTTTTGGTAAGCTTTAGGAAAATCTGTGAGGACCAGAACAACTACAGGAAGACTGGGAAGAGCCATCTAGGACTAAAAGTGATGTGACTTGATAAAAATGAGTTAGTAGTACTGCTTTGTAGGCAATATGGCAGAAGTGGAGAAGGATTATGGCAAAAAGTCTACAGCACAGAGCCACAAAGATGATGAAGGGAGTAGAACATCTCCCTGATGAGGAAAGGCTGAGGGAGCTGGGTCTCTTCAGCTTGGAAGAAAGGAGGCTGAGGGGTGACCCCGTGAATGTTGATAAGTATGGAAAAGGTGGGTGTCAGCAGGATGGAGCCAGGTTCTGCTCAGTGGCCTCCAACGATAGGACAAGGGGCAATGGGTGTGAGGTGGAACAGTGGAGGTTCCACATCAGTGTGAGAAGGAACTTCTCCACAGTGAGGGTGACGGAGCACTGCCACAGGCTGCCCAGGGAGATTGTGGAGTCTCTCCTTCCCTGGAGTCGTTTCAAAAGAGGCACGGAGCAGTGGTGTGAGGGCAGGATGGTCCCCAGCTCCAAGGCAGAGGTGAGCAGGTTCCATTCGTCTTAAACCAGGATGCCTCTGGACAAAGTGTCCAGCACAGAACCAGACAAAGCTGTAACGTGTAGGAGCATGACAGCTGTGACTGTGGAGCCGGCGGGAGGGAGCAGTTCCTCAGCTTTCTCTAACCCACCAGACTGATTCTTTGATGACTGAGGATCCAAGTCCCACAGGGTCTGCAAATGCTGACAGCAAAGATGAGCAGGATGGGGCTGTGGACCTGGTGCCAGAACCTCTGGCGGGCAGCTTTCCTCCTCAGGTCTGGGTTGAAAACTGAAGAAGCCACCAGACCATTCCTGCAGCTGTGCACCTGTGCAGCAGGGACATCATCCAGCACCTGCACCAGCAAGAGACCAGCACTGGTCTGGGGGAAGACGACAGCCCTGCAGCCAGCATCTCCTCTTGGGACAGGACTCCCAATGGGCCTCCTCCAGCTGCCTGGCAAGCTTCCACAAGGAGGAGAAAGGAGGTGGCACTTCAAATGCTGTCCTGCATGGGGGTTCCAGCCAGGAGGAGTTGAGGGAGGTAGCAGCTCCCTCTCCTCCTGGTCTGGGCAGGCAAGCCTCAAAGAGAGCATCCCCAAACCCCAGGACCCTCCTCAGCCCCACAAGAGGCCTCTGCACCAGCAGCACTAGGTGCTGTTGAAGCGGCACCTGAGGTGGAGCCCTTGTAGCCAGACCATCCTGGCATTTCAGGGCAAAAGACCCAGCGAGAGGAGGTTCTGCTCGCTGCAGAGAACCAAACATGAAGAGCAGAGGGAGCAGTCTCTTCCCCCTCCTCCCCAGCCGCAATAGGAGTGTGCAGAGATGCAGTCATAGAGCGGATTTCAAAGGCTGCTGAGTGGGTGTGCACCTACAGCCATGTGGCTGTGCAGACACCCAGCTGCAGGGAGTGCCTCAGCCTGTCACTCTTACCAGATGATGGCAGAGGTAGCACCTGTGTAAGATGTGACCAGGTGAATGATCTGTTTAGGATGGTGGCAGAGCTAAAGGATGAAGTGTAAAGGCTGAGGAGCATCAGGGAGACTGAGAGCAAGATAGACTGGTGGAGCATCTCCCTGAGGGAAAGACAGCAGGTTGAGACTCCAAATAAATCACACAAATCAGAGGATTCAATCCCTCCCCACTTGTGGTGAGGCTTTCAGAGAGGACCTCAGGAAAGGGGTGGAATGGAAACAGGTCCCTACTTGGAAAAGCAGGTGGATCCCCTCCTAGCCTCCCCCACCACCCCATTTGATCTTGTAGAACAGGTACGGAGTTTTGCAGGAGGTAGCTGCTGAAGAGGAGAGTGATTCACCCAGGCCAGAAGTGCCAGAAAGACTGAGTCGTTCGATCCACCATCACTATTGGCTCTAAAGAAAAGCAGGCAGGTAATTGTAGTGGGTGACTCTCTCCTGAGAGAAGGGGAGGGCCCAATATGCCATCTCGACCCATTTCACAGGGAGGTTTGCTGCCTCCCTAGGGCACAGGTTAAGGATGTAGCAGACAAACTTCCCACCCTAGTAAACCCCTTTCATTATTATCCCATTAATTTTTCAGGTGGGAAGTGAGTTAGCAAAAGGGACACCCAAGACTTGTTTGAGTTTTAGGTAGGTAATTTACTGCCTGCAAACATACAGGTGAAGGCTAACACCTCCACTGCCGTACGCACACACTGGCTGGAGAACCAGGATTATATGTTATCAAATAATACATAAGATTTCCCCTGCCTAGGTGAAGGGCCTAGAGAATAAATCTTATGAGGAGAGATTGAAAGAGCTGAGGCTCTTTAGTTTGAGGAAGAGGAGGCTGAGAGGAGACCTCATTACTCCCTACAACTACCTGAAAGGACGTTGTGGAGAGGTTGGTGCTGGTCTCTTCTCACAAGCCAGTAGTGATAGAACAAGACAGAATGTGTTCAAATTACAACAGGGCAGGTTTAGACTGGATATTAGGAAGAATTTTTTCACAGAAAAAAATATATAAAGGCAATATATTATATATATAAAAGTTTTCTATAAAAGCAATACAAGAAGTATCTACACAAATTCCCTGTGAAGGAAAAGACCGATGTATTACATTTGCACTTTACCCCTCCTGGTACACTGGTCTTAAGTCACCTCAATATTGGTACCACTTCAGAAACCAGAAGTTGCATAAAGACAGCACAGCATTTCAAAGCATCTCTTAAAGCTAACAACAAAGAAGTTTAAAGCACTAGCCTAAGCCTGAGAAACCTGTCATCTCATTGGATAACTTCTATTTTTGGTAGATTTTTCATCAGTAGTCAAATCTGAAATTATTTGCTTTACAGGTAGGAAACAACATACTTGCTGCTTTAATAAAAACTTCAATGACTACAAGCTTTTAAAGATAGAAATTTGCCTAATGGTCACAAACATACTGCTGTAGGAGCTACAGGTTCACTGATGGCACCTTCCAGTTCAGTAGTCCTAAATCAATTTACCTTTCATAAATTCATCATCACTGAACAACCACCTCCCACCTTCTCAAAGACACTCAGAATTTCAGAGACTCCCTGTCCTCACTCTCACATCACTCCTCATCAATGGAAACAATCAAATTTTTCAATACAGACACTGCTCCATCCACATTTTTGAGTATCATTGTCGGCCCTCCTTAAGTCTATGATACCCTACCTGGCATGAAATGATTAGAAGCACATACGACACTGAAAATAGTATTTACAGCTACAATGGCATTGTGTTTTGAGATGCACTCCAATGCTACTAAGTGCTGTGATTCTCTCTGCCTTTTAGAAATTACTTGCCCTGAGCCATCACTTGAACAAAACTGCCCTTATAGATTTCAAAGTATTTTTCCTTAAGTAATAAATTCAGAGGTTACCTTTGCGGGAGTAAAGGATGGACCATCTTCCCCACACACATCACTTCACATCCATCAGTAGGATACAGATTTGGAGAAGGACTTTCATGACATTGCGGACAAGCCTTCACAATCCCAAGTAACACTCATCAGTAAAGCTATTCCTGAACAATCTGCCATTTCCAAACAAAACTTTTGAGCAGCACAGATTCCCAGAGAGATCACTAACGACCTCTCACCATTAATGTGCACCTGTAGCTTCTCAATTCAGATAATGACTGTCTCTAAACTCAGTTTAAGTCTCTATGGTAGGGAACCTTATAGGATGCTTTTGAAAATCCAGACAGATTGTATCAACTGTTGCCTCAATCTGCACGTTAACTCCATCAAATGACCAATAAACTTAGGTGTTCAATATGTTTTGTAAGGCTGTTGTCTCTTCACCCCAGCACCTTTCATGTGTTCACTATCTCTGCTCTTGGTTGGGCTTACTAATCGGTAGTTTCCACGCTTGCTTTCAAAGTCCTTTTAAAAGCTATCTCAGCACTGCTCCTTTCCAGTCTTCCATGACTGGAGCAACTTAAAGCATTTGGTTATACTTTCTGATTAGTAACTTGCTTCTTTCATTCTGGAACTCCTTTAGATGTGCAAACACTTCTCACCTTGACAACTGGTTTGTTGACCTTGACTGCCCTTCTTTTCAGTTTGTTCATACAGACCTTTCTCCAACCACTGCCATCTGAGACACACTCCCCCAACACATTCCTTTACCTCCAGTTCTCTTGTAATGCACTGAGAAAACAAAGGCTTTTCTCTTGCTGTCATTTCATCTTCTCTAAACATTCATTTTATAGGTCACTGGTGCCTGGTTCTACAGATAGCACTGTGCTACTGATGCTTCAAAGAAGAGGTAGAAAAAGGAAGACGAATTTCATGCCCCACCCAAGTAGTTTTTCAAGATGGGAGGAGCTGAGTCTATGGTTTTTTGAGGGTTTATTTGGTGAGAGGTTGTCAGGGAGGCTCTCACACTAGTTTTACACTTAGCCTACCCTTAGCTTCTATTTCTGTATTCGGCACTCATAGCAGACAACTTTCAAAGAGCATATCCTCACTCCCAAGGGCTTCCTTTATTCTATTTCACCATGTCAGATGATGTTTTTTCCATTCACGGTTTTACAGTGTGTTTTGAGTGATACTCACACAGAGCCCAACAAAGCTTCAAAAATGGTTTCCAAGCAGGCTGCAACATTGCAACTTCTCGGCTCTCTTTTAGCTTTTAAGAAGCCATCTCCTCCCACCACGTTTTAGCTGAAGCAAAACACTTCAAGCAAATTTCTTAACCTTGTGTAGACTGGGCTTCCCTCCAGGAGCCAAGAAGAAACCAAGCTTGTCACAGACAACCCTTAGCAGGAACAGTTTGCTCTTTCATCCTACTGCAGACCAAGCATCAAGTAAATTCTCCTGTTGTGGGTGCCCTGACACCTACTTTTCAGTAGGTAGCTACTCACTGTCCACAAGTTGCCTTAGCATCCCTCCTGACATAGCATCCACCATCCATAGCATACACCTCAACAAAATAAGACTAACAGCAGTGTAACCAGCAACAATAGGGAGGTGATTGTGCCCCTGTACTCTGCACTCATGAGACCACATCTTGAGTTCTGAGTCCGGTGCTTTGGGTGCCACAGTGCAAGAACGACACTGAGGGGCTGCAGCGGGGCCAGAGAAGGGCATTGAGGCTGGGGAGAAGGCTGGAAAACAGGCCCTATGACTAGGAAACAGGTTATTTAGTCTAGAGGAGGCTGAGAGAAGACCTTCTTGCTCTCTACAACTACCTAGAAGAAGGTTGTAGCGAGGCTGGTGCTGGCCTCTTCTCCCAAATTACAAATGATAGGATATGGGGAAATGGCCTTCAGTTGTGTCAGGGGAGGTTTAGACTGGATCTTGGGAAGAAGTTCTTTGCTGAGAGGGTGGTTGAGCACTGGAACAGGCTGCACAGAGAGGTGGTAGAGTCACCATCCCTGAAGGTGTTTAAAAACCGAGTAGCTAGAGCACTTGAGGCCATGGTGCAGGGGTTAGGGAGATGCTGGGATGAGGGCTGGACTTCATGACCCTGGAGCCATTATGGTTCTATGATTCTATGACTTTCATTGCTGTATTTTCTGTCTCTTGATCTGACGATACAGACAAACCAGTAAGTTTATCCCGGTACATGTACCAGAGAGTCTGCCCAAACAGCTTTCAGTGTTGCAATAGCTACTCTTGAGTCTTTCAGTATCTGGCACTCATCTGGCAGAGTTAGCTTCCCGTTGAGCTTTCATTAAAGTGACCTTAACAGTGAATGACACTTAATACATTTACTCCTGAAGGGTTGATTTGCTCACTCCTGCTTAAACAGGATTGACATTTATCAAAAGCAAAAAAAAGAGTTTGAACACCAAACAGTTAAAGTACATAATGTCAGATAAGATTCAAATTACACTTGGGGACAAATCTGCTGCCATGCTCCAGCTGCTTTTGTTATGGTCCATACAGTGCACAGTAGTTCCATGAGAACAGCAGCACTGATGAAACTTGACTTTCCAAGGCTTCATTGTGGGATTATCAACTGTAATTGAAAGTACCTGCAACTAGGGCTCCCCCTCACAGGGTAAAGCTACACCTCTCCCAGAAAACATGTTGTGACCAGAGACACAGGTTGCTGCAATTCAGATCCTTTTGTATTCAAAGCTCTCAGCTGCACATATTATTCACTCAGTAATGAATTGAGTCCTCTTTTTCAGTGCAACTCTCAAGTGTCCTTTATTCAAATGTCAACATCTTGTACGCAAGGTGTTATGAGCACACAGCACAGAGCTTTCCCAGAAAAACAGGCAGATTGTCTCAGTGACTTTTAGCTGTGTTCTGCCCTGTTCACAAAACTTCTGCAGATTTCTCAAGGCTAATTTTAATTTTGGATGTTTAGGCTACAATCTGTAGTTGACAAAATCATTATGTTCTCTTGAACATTTTGTCCTTTAAAGAAAATATCTGCAGCTTTTATCCTGGCCTAAAGCTTTTTTCCTGTAAATTCTAAACTAACTGCACAATGTTTTGCTGTCCTACCACTCAACACTCACACTAATTAAGACATAGTTGAATAGAAACTGCTGCCTGAAGAGCAGTGTCCTTTCACTCAAGCATTGCAGAGATCCAATTTTACAGAGATTCTTTAGCAATCTGATCTTCAGATGCTTAGGTCAGTCTTTCACTAGAGTACGCAAAACACATGCAATAGGGTAGTATCAGTAGAATTTTCCATAAAAAAAGGAATACAATTGTCCATTCACTACCTTTCCTATATTAGCTACTAAGGATTTGACAGGCTTCTGCACTATGATCTGGAATACTGTGTCCAGTTCTGGGCCCCTCAGTTCCAGAAGGACACAGAACTGCTGGAGGGAGTCCAGCGTGGAGCCACAAAGTTGATGAAGGGAGTAGATCTCCCTGATGAGGAAAGGCTGAGGGAACTGGGCCTCTTGAGCTTGGAAAAGAGGAGACGTTGATAAATGTCTGAAAGGTAGGTGTGAGGAAGATGGAACCAAGCTCTGCTCAGTGGCATCCAGTGATACCACAAGGAGCAACAGGTGTAAGGTGGAACATAGGAGGTTTCCCATCAATATGAGAAGGAACGTCTTCCCAGTGAGGGTGACAGAGCACTGGAAGGGGCTGCCCAGGGGGGTTGTGAAGTCTTCTTCTCTGGAGATGTTTAAAACCCACCTGGACATGTTCCTGTGCAACTTGACCTAGGTGATCCTGCTGTGGCAGAGGGATTGGACAGGATGACCTTTTGAGGTCCCACCCAATCCCTAATCTTCTGTTATTCTGTGTAACATGTGCACCGAGAGCACAACATTTTTACATCAAATAATTTGAGATGATCAAATCTCAGATTCATGGCATCAGGCAGGCAGAAAACACACAGATTATTACTTTTCTGTGAAACCTTATTTGCTTCATACTAGGAAAACTCCAGCTGCATGAACATTTCTAATCTGAATTTACATTTAGAGAGTAGATAATTTCACAATAAAGGAATAAAGCTTCACCAGGAGGGGGATAAAAAAATTAGAAATCAGGGTTCATCAATGCCGTTACTCACACAACTACTGCACAAGCGATAAAAAGTTGCAACCAGAACTAATCCAGCCTGTGTCACTTAAAACAACAAGGCTGCAAGTTCATCTTCAACTTTCCAGTCTCTCAAAAGGAGTTAGGACCTCCATTTTTTTTCTTGTTTGTGGCTAAGACACTTTTGATGGTTTCACAGAAACATTTGAAAGCTGCATTTCCCACAGAACAGTTACCAAATGAAGACACCACAAGCAATACTGCTCAAAAGCAGCAAATAGTTAAGGACTACATCTAGATATTCATCTACCACAGGTTATTCTTTTAAAATCTGCAAAGGTTCCACAGAAGTGTGAAAGGTGTTTGAGCCTTATGATGCTGACCCTTCAAATCAAGGGTCAGACATTCACCAACACCCCTTTTTTTATTGGTTTCTAAAAAAACATCAAATGTGAGGAAATGCTTTCTCAAAGTCTGCTTTCAGTCTGTTCACTAAAGAACAGTGCTGCTGCACTGCAAACTACCTGCACAGTGTGCAGGATTAGCACTGCCCTGCTTATCTACCAGAACTTTTGTTCTCCAAGTACTTCCTTCAAACCCACAGAATTGCAAAATTAGATTCTTCCTCTAATGCTACTATTTTATTCCTTCTTTCAGATATAAGGGGATCTTTCCAGGCCATGTCTAGGGTTTTACCATAATTTTTATGAGGATTCTCAAAACGTAATGCTAGAAACAAGACCTGCAAGATCTCTCCCCCTGGTCCAGGAGAATTCCATGTGCCAGCTTCCTGACTCACCTGTCCCTACTCGTTCCCCAAGACACAGAACAGATGCTGCTCTACAGAGATTTCTGCCTCAGGAAAGCTTCATTCTCCCCTGCCTTCAGGCTGTTAATACAAAGAAGAACCCACAGCATACCCAAGCTTAGAGCTCCTGAATCCTGAAAACCTTGCCAGCCTTTCACATAGTTGTAGAGAGCAATGAGGGCCCCTGCAAGCCTCCTCTTCCTTTCACTTGGTGAAAAGCAGAAATACAGACATCAAAGCCACATCAACTCGGACTTTTTTGGTGGGAATATCAAAATAATCCACAAATGAGTCTTTTTTGTTATCTCACATGAAATACTTGTTAGTTTTCCTACATTTTCTGCCACAATCTTTCTGTGATAATTTTCACACAGTCAACATTATTTTTCTTCCCTGTATCCAACTACAAAACGTCCAAATTACTGGGCCATAATTACTGGGTCATATGAAGCCTTTGCACTGGAGAGTGACAACTTTACAATTTTTAAAGGACTATTAGACTAAAACAGAAATAATAAAAAAATCTGTGTGTTGCTATAAGCAGTTCCCTGTATTTTCAGGATTGTTCTTTCATAACTAAGACTTGAGGGCTAAGTTTCTTTTTAATTCCCACAGGCTACCTCCACTGATTTAAATAGATGTTAATCTGATATCCATAAAGAACAGAATTCCAAGAAAGGAGCCCATTAAATAAATCACAGAATGGTCAGGGTTGGAAGGGACTTTATGGATTATCTAGTTCCAACCCCCCTGCACAGGCAGGGACACCTTCACCACAGCAGGTCACTCAGGGCCCCAGCCAACCTGGCCTTCAACACTTCCAGAGATGAGGCGGCCACCACTGCCTTGGGCAACCTGTTCCAGCATCTCCCCACCCTCACAAGCAAAGAACTGGTTCCTCATGTCCAACTTCAGTCTCCCCTCCTCAAGTCTAGAACCCTTCCCCCTGCCCTCTTGCTATGCAAAAGACTTACCCTGGCTTTCTTGTAGCCCCCTTCAGAAATTTGAAGGTCATTTGGGAGCCTCCTCTTCTCCAGGCTGAACAATTCCAACTTGCTCAGCCTGTCCTCAGAGGACAGGTGCTCCAGGCCTCTGATGATGTGAGTTGCTGTCCTCTGGACACCTTCATGGAGCTCTGTGTCATCCTTATTTTGGGTACTCGAGAACTGGACACAGAACTCCAGGTGGGAGTCTCACAAGTGCAGAGTAGAGGAGGAACATCACCCCCCTTGACCAACTGTCATGGCTTCTTTTGATGTAGTGACATGGTTGGCTTTCTGGGCTGCAAGTTCACACTGACGGCTCCTGTTCAACTTCACCACCACCACCCCCAAGCTCTTCTCCTCAAATCTGTCATCTATCCTTTCCCTTCCCAATCCGTATTTGTGTATGGGATTGCCTCGACCCAGGAGCAGACCCTTGCCCTTGCTGAACTCCATGCAGTTTGCACAGCCCACTTCTCAAGCCTGGCAAGGTCCCTCTGGATGGCGTCTCTTCACGTGAATTATGGTTCTGAGCTTTGATCTGTTTAGGATATTATTCTGTAATCTTCTTTTTGCTTTAAAAAAGGTAAAACCACTGAAGGTGACAGAAAATTATATTTGGCTTGGGGACAAAAACTAAAAATCACAGTTTGTTCAATCTGTTTTTGCTGCAATAAAGACAATTCATATTTTACAGATAGGCTCTGGCAATAGATTAGTTTATTACTGATAAAACTATGTCCAGTTCTGGTCTCCCAATACAAGAGGGATAGAGAATTAATGGAGAGAGTTCAATACAGAGTTATAAGGATGATTTGGGGGGGGGGGGTCTGGAAGAGCTGCCTTATGAAGAGAGATGGAGAACATTGGGACTTTTTAGTTTGGGCAAAAGAAGGCTCCGAGGGGATTTAATTCCTGTCTACAAATCCATGAGAGCTGGGTATCATGCAGAAAGGAATCCTTTCTTTTCACAGCAATCTGAGGAAAAACTTATTTATAGCCAGTTATGAAATATTGGAAGAGGTTGCCCAGGGAGAGTGTGGACCCCTTCTTCTGGAGCTGTTTCAGCTCTGGCTGGATGCGGTTTTGTGGAGATGATTGAGGCTTTGTAGGCAGTGATGCTTATCAGTAAACGGTAGCCTGCTTGAACAGGAGGGTTGGACCTGATGGCCTTTGAAGGCCCCTTCCAACCCTAATAGACTGTGTGTAAACTGAAAAAAACACCACAGCTCATTTCACATTCTCATTAGAATCTTTAAACAAATAGCAAGAGAACTAAGTCACAGAAGAATAATGAGAATTGTAGTCTACTAGAAATACAAATTAAAAACCACTGTTTAGATGGGGTTTTTTTTTTTAGTAACTAAAGAAGGTGGCTTTGTGTGTTATGCCTTGAAAAGGTTCAGAGATCAGGAATATGTTCCATTTCTCACCTCCCACTGCAGAACTCTCTAGCTTCAGGTTCATCTCCTCTTCATTAAGGCACACAGAATCCACTACTTTTTTCAGTGTAGCCTAACAACCGCACATACTATACACTGGCAACCCAGCAGCAGACAGTGCAGTCCGCTGGTTCTGGCACACCACTGGAAATCTTGCTATTTATGGATAGCTCAGCCTTCATGTGAGTTGGTAAGGAAACGCCTTCTCTCCTTAAGTTTGTCCAGAAGTCTGTGATAAACACGATACCAAACCCCACAGGAATAATTTTCCAAGGTGACTGAAAAACACAACACAATACCTCCCATCATACTGCCAGAGTCTATCACAACAGCTCTTGCCTACTGAAAAGTATAGGCGTGAAAGCACATTTTCAGCACACACAAGGGAGTACAATTAAATCAAAACAAATGCAAGTACTAACTCTTCTCTGCAACTCGCTGTCAGGCTGACATTCTGCAGCAATTCAAGTTTCGCAGCCATTTCCACTTGATTCTTTTCATACTCAGTTATATATTGGCTTAATGTGCGCAAAAACTAGAACAACGTTAGGCTTCACACTGCAAATACGGAGTTTTCACAGAATCATTAAGGTTGGAAAAGACACCCAAGATTATTATAAAGTTCAACTGTCAGCCAAATGCCATATTGCCCACTAAACCACATTCCCTAGTGCCACATATACCTGATTTTGAAGACCTCTGGGGATAGCAACTCCATCACCTCCCTGGACAGACTGTTCCAACACCTGACCATGCTTTCAATGACAAAATTTTTGCAGATGTCCTGGGCCCCTCAGTTCAAGGACACAGAACTGCTTGACAGAGTCCAGTGCAGAGCCACAAAGATGATAGAGTATAACACCTCCCTTATGAGGAAAGGCTGATGGAGCTGGGTCTCTTGAGCTTGGAAAACAGGAGACTGAGGGGCGACCCCATTAGTGTTGATAAATATGGAAAGGGTGGTTGTCAGGAGGATGGAACCAGGCTCTTCTCAATGTCATCTAGTGATTGGACAAGGGGCAATGGGTGTGAGCTGGAACACAGGCGGATCCACATTGATATGAGAAGGAACTTCTTCACAGTGAGGGTGACAGAGCTCTGGAAGGGGCTGCCCAGGAAAGTTGTGGAGTCTCTGTCTTTGTAGATGTTTAAAACCCACCTGCACATACTCCTGTGCGACATGGTCTAGGGGATCCTGCTGTGGCAGAGGAATTGGACTAGACGATCTTTTGAGGTCCCTTCCAATCCCTAATGTTCTGTGATTCTGTCATCTAAACTTCCCCTGACACAACTAGAGAGGATTTCCCCTTGTCCTATCACTAGTGACTTGGGAGATCAAATATGTGTATTTCCTTAAATATGTAAGTCTAGAGGGAAAATGAGTTTGTAGGAAACTTTGTAATCAATTTCACTTTCATTTTGAAGATTTACATCGTGTTTTTCACACTCTTCAAACAGAAAACTCTACTAGACCATCCAGTTATTTACGACACCCTCTTCCACCTACCCTCAATCATCATACTATGTATAAACATGACTGCAGCAAACAACTATCACACTCCTCATGCTTCCAAGGCAGCCATGAAAGGAATCCAGAGAAGACCACCTATCACTCACACTACAGACTCTTGTAGGAAAACTGATATTAGCATCACACCAGGAAATTCACGTGTCACCTTCTAGAATTAAGAGCCAGAGCTAAGATTGAAACTCAGGCTGTATGGCAAAAATATAGACATAGCAAGCATTGCATAAAGATAAAAACCCAGGCAAACAGTAAAGACAGCATTCATGTTGTCATCACAGAACAAAGGAGATCCAATGAAGTGCATGAGGTATCTCCTCCTGCAGCTGGAGCCCAGAAAGTCTGCTCAAAATAAAGAAAAAAGACACTAGGTGCCAACTGGTGGGGCCACTACTCATGATCCTCCTTTCCAGTTCTCACTAAACTAATTTTATGTTTAAACACAAATGAAAGCAGATGAGACTACATGCTTCTGGAAATAGAGGTACATCTAACTTTATTAACCATGGCAGAGGTCAGAAGACAGACTCCAGTAGCCTGTTGTTGGGGAGCACAGTACAAACAAGAAAGAAGAACATCAGCCCAGTCCACGGAAAGATCAGCATCCATTGTACTGTGCCTAAAAAAAAAAAAAATCAGACTCTGCCTGAGGGAGTAAAGGCTCCCAAGGTGAGGATCTGTACTGATACGAAAGGATGGACTAAAGTGTTCTTTATCTCTCTTCCTGGAAGAGTGAGGGACACAGGGGCTGAACCCTGAGCTGCTAATTAAAAGCTAAATCGCCCACATCAAGTTCTCTGTGTTTACTGCTACTCCCAAAGAGACTCTTTGTCTATAGACTTCTTCACACACATGTAACACAACAAAAAAATCTCAGTCTTTTTGGGGACTGGGCAGAGTGGCAAAACAAGAACCCGACACCAAAAAACAAAAAGTGCACTGACTAGTCTTCCCTCTCCTCTTGGCCCCCAGAACCCTGTTGGTAAGAAATCTGCCTTCGTGTCTGTATTTGTATCTACTCCATAGGTTTGTTTGGCCGTCTGTACCCTTAAGGCACAGACTGCTTTCTGCAAATTCATTTTATCCACGACAATCAAAAGAATCTGTATAATGTTGCATATGTGAATAAACAAGAGTACTTTATAAATTCTGGTGTTGGATTTATATCAACACTCTCCAATTTGCACTCCTAGTAAGAAATAAACCCAGCCACCCCTAGCCCGCAGACTTTGAGGAAATCAGCTAGAACACAAAGGGGTTTACTCCTTACTAAATTCATCCTGATTTCCCCCCACCCTTTCACGCAACACCTGTGCACTACCTCACACACTTAGTTCATCTAACTAGAGCACTCCAGTCTACATCCAACATAATCCAAACTACACAATGACAAGGGTCCACAATCAAAAGAATCCTGTTCCCAGGAAAACCGCTGGGAAAAAGAGTTTTGAAGATGCTGCTTCCCAAACATCAGCACTTGATGTCCTGCTACTTGTCTCCAGAAAATCATTTTGATGGAAGCATCTCAACTGGCTATCCAGAATTCTCTGCTTCTACTGCTATTTCAGGCACACCAATGAACGGCTAATAAATCAGAAAGCTAAATCAAGAGCCAGATTTTTTGAACTATTTGGATACTCGCATAGCAGAACAATTACTTTTTATTGCCAAACGAACACATCTGGGCTGCAATTTAGAGATCTTGTGATGCACTTATTACCACATTGCCTCCTGTTGCCTAGTGTTGGGGTATAACCTTGCCATACACAAGTCCAATCCACTGTATCCTCATTACACTTCCACTGTAATTTCTCAATTTCAACATAACCAAAAGTCCATTATGAAGAAACCAGAGATGTCTCAGTTTCTGCTAAAGCAGTCTGCAAATGACAGCTCTTCAGATTCCAGTGGTAGTAAAAAACATCATCCGAGGTTAAAACAGAAAGGCAGCCTGGCCTCAGGTAGAATTTATCAGACAAAGATGCAGCTTGGGGAAACAAAAGGGTTTATTAAATCTTTATCTAAGAACAGGAAGAAGAAAAGCCCAAGCAAGTGAAAACAAGCTAAACAGAAGCTGCATCGCAATGCCACTACACACATTATGGGAAAAGACGAGCAAAGAATTCTGTAGCGGCCTTTGGC
This sequence comes from Phoeniculus purpureus, assembly GCA_028565055.1. NCBI lineage: Eukaryota > Metazoa > Chordata > Aves > Bucerotiformes > Phoeniculidae > Phoeniculus > Phoeniculus purpureus. The sequence goes on from JAOXOE010000001.1 coordinate 95,409,571, forward strand.
TTCAGGCAGGAGGATCCCCTAGTGGAAGGGACACAAGCACACACACACACTGCGACAAAAGGGGAAAGCCACCCTTAGAACACTTCAAACTCCGATTTCCTAACTTTCTGCCAAAAGTTTAAGAGTTAAAAGTCCTTTCAGCTTCTTGCACAGTTTCAGCCAGGTGAGAAAGCAAACACCCCTCAGGGCTCCTTTCCTCCCACTTACTGAAGCGCTCCCAGTCTTTCTCAGTGGCGAGCTGAGACAACAGCTTCTTTTCCTGCTCTCCAGCGCATCAACATGGCATTGGCCGCATGGTCATAGATGGCGGCGGCCACATGGTCAAAGAAGGCCTGGCCACCTGGTGAAAACCAAATGGCAGTTGCAGCAGCAAACCACCAGGGACCTCCCCCCTCCAGGATCTCAGGCTTTTGTTCTTTATGGTTAGCATCTTCAGGCTTGTAAGGATCAGAATGGCCTGTAGCTCTGGCAGCAGGCATGGCACAGGGCCACCGTACCCTGGCTCCAGGCAGACAAGACCAGAGCTCCTCTGCTTCGCTTCACTTGCGGTGTCCCAAGCCCAGCTCATGGGGAAGGGTGGGACCAGGGCCAGGGCAAACTGCCCCACAAAGCTCCACAAAGAGGAGGGAGAAGTTGAAGCTGCTCTACCTGTTAAAGGGGAATGTTTTTTTCCCCTCCCAGTTTTGCTGGAAAGGGGTGGCTTGGCTTGCCCTTCCCTCCATTTCATAGCCAGGGGAAGGGAAATGGGGGCAGGTTTTTTTCCTTTGCAGTGATGGTCTTTTTCCTTTGCAGATAAGCACAAACCAAAACTGAAACCATAACAGATGTCTCCATTGTTTCGTGGTTAAGTTGAAGGTTCTTTTGAACTTCAAAAAGACTTTAAAACAGCAGAATCAAAGAACACCCAAGAGCTAGGGTGAATGCTTTCTCACTGTCATTTGGCCAAAAGAAGCACTGTCTGATCATCTGCACCTTCTCTATGGTCAGCACCATCAAAACCCATCCCCTACTCTTTCATGAGGATCAACCACAGCAGTACAAGCCCCTGCTATTTATATGTATTATTGTAACTTATAAACCCAAAATAAAAGCAGATACAGATCTTTATTGTTTTGCAACACTACTCTCACACCCTCCTGCTCCATACTAATCAAAGGTTTCAGGTAGGAATTAAATACTAACTCACATTTGCCGCAGGTTATGAAAATAAATCAACATATCTGTGACAAGATAAGATCATGCTAAGTAATAGTCGAGGGCCACAGAAGGAATTACTCACCTGCATGACCTTAAAAACCCATAAAGCCTGAAGCCACCTAACCAGGTGAGAAGGGAAGAACGCAGACGGGAAGACAATTAAGAGTGGTTTTACTTATGAGTGGTTTACTGGCAAAATTAAAGAGCACAAGACTTGGTGCAACACAGCACACACACCTCATTAAGTAGATATAGTTTAATTAGGAACTTTGTAATGACTAGGGTAATGGATCCAAAAGAGACTCAGGGCATGTATTTTAAGAAGGTTTTACCACACATTAAATACATAAAGTATGTGGCATTTAGAAACTCCACACTACTGTTGACAGGAGTCAGAAGCCTGAGCTCTGCAGGTCTCACTGCCTGCAATCTGCAGCAACTGCTTCCATTCAAAACCAGTTAAAGTCACAACCCATGAACATTCAGCCAAAAAACTTCAAACCTCTCATGCATATTAAACTGAGAGATGACAAAAGTTGTTTGGAAGTTCACAGTGAAAACAAACAGCGTGAACTTTATGATACAACTCACGCACAGGTACAGTGCAGAACCTAGGTTCAGTTCTGCACTCTTAAGTACTGGGTCCAGTTTTGGGCACCTCAGTACAAGGGAGACATCGAGGTGCTGGAGCAAGTGCAGAGCAGGGCAACGAAGATGGTGAATGGCCTGGAGGAGAAATCTGATGAGAGAGATTGAGAGAGTTGGGAGTGCTTAGTTTGAAGGAGGCTAAAAGGAGACCTCATCACTCTACAACTATCTGAAAGGACATTGTAGTGATGTTGCTGCTGGTCTCTTCTCACAGGTAATTAGTGACAGAACCAGAAGAAATGGTCTCAAGCTTCAACAGCGGAGGGTTAGACTGGACATCAGAAAGAAATTCTTCCCGGAGAGAGTGGTCATGCACTGGAATGATGTGCCTAGGGTGGTGGCTGAGTGACCATCCCTGGATGTGTTGAAAAGTGGCTTAGATGTAGTGTTTGGGGATGTGATTTAGGGGTGAACTTGTAGAGTAAGATTGATGGTTGGACTCAATGATCCCCAGGGTCTTTTCCAACCTGAATGATTCTATTGAGAACCTCTAAGTCCAAGTCCAAGTTCAATTTCTCACTACACTGTGCCACCTCTATTTGTGAGGCTCCCAAACTCAACGCACCTCTCACTGAGAACTAGTTTGGTATAAATATTGATAACATAATTGATCTATGATGTGACCTAACTCATAAACAAAGTGGAATTAATCAGGTATCATCCTCATGATGGACCAAGGATTTAAGAAGTACAAGTAAAATTCCTGAAGCGAACAAAGGCAGGCTCTTCTGCAGGCACTGCAGGCCTTAGCCTGATCTCTTCTAACAGAGCAGAAAAGCATACAACTTGTTACAGCAGTTAGTCAAAAGCTCCTGGTTTTGACAGCGTTAATAGACGCCAAGATCTTATGTTTTTTCCTTGTCAACAAGTTATGCAATCTACCTATATTACATAAAAACATTCCCTTATTGTTCACCAAAAAAAAAATTTCTATGTCCCCCTCTTCAAATACCATGAAACAAAATGACCAACATCTTACACAACACCCAAACTATTTGTTATTTTACTCAGCTTCAACACGTTCTGCTTTCTCTTCAACTCACCCAAGGGAAATATAGTCAGTCTCTTCAGTTTATGCAAATATTTGAGAGCGAATCATCATCATTTTTGCAATATCCTTTTAGCCAATAGGTAGAAGTCAAAGATCACACTAGTACTTATTGTGTGCTTTGGCTTCAGATTTAGTCTGAAGAAAATGAAGCTAAGGGAAAGCCATATACTTGGTGAGGCCACATCTTGTGGACTGGGTACAGTTTTGGGCACCTCAGTACAAGGGAGACATCGAGGTGCTGAAGTGAATGCAGAGGACAGCAACAAAGCTGGTAAACGGCCTGGAGAAAAAAATCTGATGAGGAAAGCTTGAGATGGGGCTGTTTAGTTGGAGGAAGACAAGACTAAGAGGAGACCTTCATTGCTCTCTACAACTACCTGAAAGGACACTGTAGACATGGTGGTGCTAGTCTCTTGTCACAGGTAAGCAGTGACAGAACCAGAGAGAAGGGCTTCAAGTTTCAACAGGGAAGGTTTACACTAGACATCATGAAGAAATTCTCCTGGAGAGAGTGGTCAGGCAGTGGACTGGGGTGCTCAGGGTGGTGGTTGAGTCCCCATCCCTGGCTGTGTTTAAAAGTCACTTAGATGTAGTGTTGGGGGATCTGGTTTAGGCGTGAACTTGTAGAGTAGGGTTGATGGTTGGACTCAATCATCAGGGTCTTTTCCAACCTGAATGACTCTATAATTCCATATTGCTGTCTACAACCACATGAAGGGAGGCTCTAGAGAGATGGCAGTTTGTTTCTTCTCACAAGGAACAAGTGATAGGACAAGAGAAAATTGCCTCAAGTTGCACCAAGGAAAGTTTAGGTTAGACATCAAGAAAATCTTCATTGAAAGGGTCATCAGGCAATGGAACAAGCTGTCCAGATGGTCAAACGGCCATCCCTGGATGTGTTTAAAAGTCATGCAGATACAGAGCTGAGTAACATGGTTTAGCAGTGTGTTTGGTACAGTTAGCTTAATGGTTGAACTCTAAAGTCTTTTCCAACCCGAACAGTTCTGTGATTAGAATTTCTAATCCATGAATTTTCCGACATTCAGTTTTTTACGCAATTCACACAGACCTTTGAGGGGAAAAAAAAAGTGTATTAGGTTTCATTGTTTTACAATTGAAATGATGAAAATACCTTAATGTGCATGACTTTTTCTTGTGTACTTCAATGTGCCCCTTTTCCTACAGCCATAAATCCAACACAAAACTATACTATCTGAGGCAGAACATAAGTCTCCAAGTGCACTTGTGGTGTGGACCTACACCACCTCTCACAGTTCCTGAGCACGATTAGTAGAGTACCAGCTTGCTTACCCTTGTTTCCCCATCAACAGTATCATCAAACAGGTGTCTTACCAAGAGATTAAGCAAAGCTTCCAATAAAGCACTGGGGAATGTTACTATAGATCGAGATCGTCAATTACATAATTTTTTGCTGTTGCAGTTACAAAGTTAGATAGCGCCTAACAGCGACATTCAATAGTTTCTTATTCTTATCCAAACCACATCTGACAAACAGGAAAAATGAGTATTTGGAAAGACTCCAAATTGCCATTGAAACAGCCAGTCTTGCTCCACAGAACAGGCTTCTCTCTCAGACTTCTGACTGTAGCTGTATGAAAAAAAACAGATGGGAGAGGAGAGCAAACAAAAGGAACCAGTGCAACATTAATCCCATTTAAACTGGGTACCGCTTCAGTTACACGGGGCTAGCACATGCTGCTAGCTGCAGGAGTGCATACTTGTGCTGCACCAGCCGAGGAGTCCCTAGTGCCCCGCCACCTTGGTCTGCCCAACTCTGGCACTCGGTTCCTAGTGAGTTTTGAAGGTCCTTGATCCAGTCAATTAAAACAAACCACTAAAAGAGTAAGTTAAATCTGTATGTTAGTCCAACAAACTAAGAACTGCTGGCACATGTTCCAAGGCCAGACCAAGTCGAACAGGTAGCTTTACTATCTGGATTAAGCAACGCTCCTGAGGAAGCATGCATAAGGGACACAGAGGTGCTTTTGTGTGGGAATTAACGGACATTTTCTGGAAGAAAAAAAAGAAAGTAAACTATCACACTACCACTAGACACAGGCAACAGTTTATTCACCTGAAGACTGATGTTCAACATGCCATGCATGTGTTCCCTTCCCAGCGTTTGCCAATTGCTGTGTTGTGCACCTTTCTGCTATAAAAATAAACCCCATCAACTGACCTGGAGCTTGTTCCACAGCCAGCTGCAGGGACTACTGCAGTGATGAAAAAGCACTACTCAATAAAATGCCAGGAAGATTCAACCACAGAGACCATAGATTTAAAATAAGAGGGTTTAAAAACAAAAACTTGAGAACAGAATGCATTTTTGCTGCAGGCAATGCAGGTAAAGCTCAGATGCAGTGCTTGACATTGCTACTTGGCTGATTCAGTGTTTAGTTGGATCATATTCAGCATCAAATACACTGTAAACCATCTATGGAGCCACACTTGGTGATCCTCTAAGAGCAGTCGCAACCCCAAACCTCGCTGTATGGCACAGAGCACTGAAGGGCTGAACTAGCTTTCTTTAGTGGAGCAGGGCATGAAATCCAGGTCATACCCTCACCAGGTCACTAAAGCACTTACAACAGAGTATCTCAGAGCTCACTAGAAAGACACACACCCCATCAAGATTCCTAAGACTACAATCCAGAACATTCCCATACAGTTTTAAAGGCACACAATTAACTTCCTACAGTGAGGACATACAGCTATCTCCATTTTGAACTGCCATACCACACCTCAGAGGCAGAAGTAAAAGCAATCAAAAAGAAGGAAGAGGTCTTCATAACTACAGTTGTGCTGAAGACACTAGGTTCTTACTACTCCTTAAGTGTACTTCTGAACATACAATTGTACAAACTGAATTAGTAAAGTGCAGTTATTTTCTGTGTTTCTTCTTTTCATTAGATTTACATGTCTAGATGTCATTTAAGAAAAAGCTGCTCCAGTATTCTTAAAACATTTCCAGTCCTGCAACCCATTCTTCAGAGTACTCTAAAGATGTATAGGACAGTTTAAAGATCTGTGCTAATTGAAATAGGAAGTAAAACTATGTAGCAAAGTCTTTAAACTTCTATGTTAAAAGGAGAAAAATGCTAACTAAAGATAATAAACAACTTCATATGTAAAGGAAGTTTGAGCAGTGTTAAGTACTCCAGACAATTCAAAAGGGGAGATACTTACCTGTCAGTATTGTCTCATTTGGGGAATACTGAAATCATGTAAGAATATTGTTTTCAATCACAGAATCACAGAACTATTGAGGCTGGAAAAGAGCTCTAAGATCATCAAGCCCAGCCCATGACCTAACATCACCATAATCACCTAGACCATGGCACTAAGGGCCAAAGCTAGTCTGTCCTTAAACACCTCCAGGGATGGGGACTCCACCAATGCCCTAGGCAGTCCATTTCAGGGTCTGATCACCCTTTCTGTGAGGAAGGGCTTCCTAACACCTAACATAAGCTCCCTGGTGCAGCTTCAGGCCCTGCCCTCTCATTCTATCACTAGTTGCCTGGGAGAAGAGTCAACTCTCACCTGTTTACAACTTCCTTTCAGGTAGTTACAGAGCGTGATGAGGTCCCCCCTGAGTCTCCACCAGGTGAAATACTCCCAGCTTCCTCAGCCTCTCCTCATCAGACTTTCCCTCCAGTCCCTTTCCCTAGCCTCCTTGTTCTTCTGGACCCACTCCAGTCCCTCCATCTCTTTCTTGAAGTGAGGGGCCCAGAACTGCCCCCAGTACTTGATGGAAGGCCTCACCTATACCCAGTACAGGGAGACACACTGTTGCTGCTACAAGCCAGGATGCCATTGGCCTTCGGTGTCACCTGGGCACCCTTCTGGCTCTTGTTCAAAGGGTTGTCAAATAATATTTGCATAGAACAACATACACACACAGAACTGCTTCGTATACTCCTCAGGGCAAGATATTATGTCCAATCTGTACATTTCCATAGCTTCAGGCAAAGGAAAGTTTTTCCTACACCTACTTTTGCATTTCCCATGGATAAAGGGATGTAAACAGCCTTTATATGGTTAGAAGTAGGACTGAAGATGACCTGTATAAAGTATACAAAGGGAACTATGGATGTTTCTCTTTTAATACTTCACGTATTTCAGTGATTGTCCAAGGGCAATTGAAGACGACATTTCAAAGAGAAAGTTTTCACAAATCTAGAAGTAAAACGGCAAGTACTGAGGAATGGGAAGGAAAAGGCCACACTAAATGAACAGCAAAACACACAAAAAAAAATATTAAAAAAAACAGGGTGAACAATGAATACTTTCTAACTCTAATCAAAGAGCATATCTTGATTTTTCCACTCTCTCCAGGAGGAGAGAGGATTAAAATCATACATGCTCAAGAATCAGGAGGAAATTCTACTTGAACCTACCCTTGATAGTGCACAACTCTATTCTTTTCAAACGTCTCAAAATGGCACTAGCACCTGCAGCTGTAAACACATTCTCGTCTCACAAACACCATCAAGCACACTGGTGGTTTCACAAAAATTACAGCTGAGTACGTGTTTCATCAGTGCCACACGCTGCTGTAGTCCAATATGCCAAACAGCTGCACAGTGCTTGACGTGAAGATGAGAAACGTAGTCCTATCTTTCAGTACTTCAATCTGTTTTTCATACTGCAGGTCTCGTTATCAGCACTGAAACCAGGGCTGGCTGTAAAAGCAAAGTTAGTACCTGCATGTAAGGAGACTTGAGGCAATAGCTTATCACAAAACAGTCTAGTCCGCTTCCCTTCCTTCAGGCGCGATAAGAATTCCTCCTGTGCACAGTGTGAAGGATCCAAAGGCAAAATTTTACAAGAGAAGTAGTTAGCTGACTCATACCAGCAGACAAAATTTACGCTGAAGTAACTGTGCCACAATTAATAGCAGCATGTTTAGAAAGCAGACAAGCAAGGTGTGACCGGTCTCCATTACAACTGTTCTGTAGGTACCAGCTCAAGTGTTCCTAGAATTAAAGCTGATGCAAATAGAACCCGACGATGTTTCAGCCATAATTGGCCAGAGCCTGATTTAAAAGTTGTTTTTATTTATCAAACGCAAAAATAATGCCCGACTTTTAAAAGCACACGTTATCTGAACAACAAAGCACAGAGCACGACTGCGAGGAGACTACAAGAGAAAGAACGAATGTAAATTAAAATTTAGGACCAGTTACAAGAACAGCACATGCCTCTCCTGCTTCTTATGCTCCCTTCGTCCTATTGTTCTGCTGTTCAGCAAGTGATGCCATGTCATGGACAAGAGAAACCTAAACGACAGTTTGCTAGATCTTTCTTTAAAAGCTTTATGCAAAGAAATTCATTTACTCAGGTCTGTATAGAGGAATAAAGCTCTTTTAAGGTGTTCTAAAGCCCCAAAAGGACGGTAAGGCTTCGGTTCCTGAAGCAGCCAGCAAGAACACTCAAAATGGTGACTAGAAGTAATAAATCAAAGAAAAAAGCATTACAAAATAAAAAAAATCAAACCCTGCTCTAGGGAGCTGATGGTCAGGCTGAAGGTTGGAGGCCACTCTTCGTGTACCCACGATGAAAACCCACCAAGCGTTTAGCTCAGCTACGGTATTTTTTCCCCAAACTCTGCCCGGACCGAAGTCGGACTCCGCACGACGCCGAGGGAATAAGGGCGATCAGAGTGACCCGCGAAGACCCAGGGATTGTCCAGACGGCCAAACGCGGGGTTCAGCGGGGCTCAGCAGCAGGAGCCGCGACGCATAGAGAGAAGGCCGGAGGAGGGGAGACACTAACGGGATAGGGACCAGCGGCCGGGGGACGACCGGCCGGGAGGGGCCGGCGGGAGGACGACAAACAGCGGCCGGGACCGGGAGGGGATGGTGGGATAGATGTGGCGGGTTGCGGGGCAGCTCCGCTCCCTACTCACCCGTCCTTCCGCTTGGCTTTGTAGACGTGCCCGTAGGTGCCCCTGCCCACCTTGCAGCCTTCGTACTCGAAGAGGTCCTCCACTCGCTCACGCTCCCCGGTCAGCTTCACCTTGAAGTCATAGTCCATCTTCAGCAGCCGCCGCGCCGACCCGGGCCGACCCCGACCGCCACGACCGGGCGGTGGCGGCGGCAGCGGCAGCAGAGGCAGGAGGAGACGAACCCCGGGGCGCTCCGCGGACCATCCAGGGGCGGGCGGGCTGGCGAGAGGGCAGGCGGGCGGCGGTGGCGGTCTGCTCCCTCCTTCCCTCCTTCCTTTCCCTCCCTGCCGATCCCTGTCCCCGGCTGCCGCCTCCCCGCCCCGCCAGCCAGCGGCACCACACACAGTCGCTCTCTGGGCGTAATACGGCTGCCGCAAAGAAACGTCGCAAACGGCGGCACCTCCCCGGCCCGGGGCGCGACGGGCAGCGCTCCGCGTGCGAGACGGCGGGCGGCGACCCCGGTAGGCCCCGCCCCGGCGGGCCCCGAAAGGAGGGAGGCGCGGGGGCGCCGCGAGAGATGCCGGGAGTCGTAGTCTCAGCGGACACAGCACGCCGGGAGTTGTAGTCCTCATCCGCCAGGCGGCGCAGTGCTGCCCGGGGGGCAGCAGGGGCCGCGCCTGGAGGGGTTTCCTCGGCTGGGCTGTGACACCCCTGGGCTGCCCCTGGCCAGGCAAGTGGAGCTCAGCATGTGACCGGTTGAAGAAAGGGACCTGGGGTCCTGGTGGCCAGCAGGATGGCCATGAGCCAGCAATGGACCCTGGTAGCCAAGAAGGCCAATGGCATCCTGGGGTGGTTTAGAAGGAGGGTGGTTAGCAGATTGAGAAACCTTCTCCTCCCCCTCTACTCTGCCCTGGGGAGACCACATCTGGAATCCTGTGTCCAGTTCTGGGCCCCCAAGTTCCAGAAGGACACAGAACTGCTGGAGAGAGTGCAGTGCAGAGCCACAAAGGTGATGGAGGGGAACATCTCCCTGATGAGGGAAGGCTGAGGGAGCCTCTTGAGCTTGGAAAAAAGGAGACTGAGGGGTGACCACATTAATGTTGATAAATTTGTGAAGAGAGTGTCAGGAGGATGGAGATTGGACGCCACTCTGCTAAGGGGCATCCAATGACAGGACAAGGGGCAATGGGTGTGAGCTGGAACAGAGGAGGTTCCACATCAATCTAAGAAGGAACTTCTTCCCAGTGAGGGTGACAGAGGCATGGAACAGACTGCCCAGGGAAGGTTGTGGAGTCTCCTTCTGTGGAGATGTTTAAAACCCACCTGGATATGTTCCTGTGCAACTGGATTGAGGGGATCCTGCTGTGTCAGGGGGATTGGACTGGATGATCTCTCGAAGTCCCATCCAATCCCTGATGTTCTCTGACCCTGTGATTTAGGGTAATTAGTCTCAGTGTTGTGGTTGGAATGAAGGGTACTTTAACATACAATCATAGGATGCATTGGGTTGGAAGGGGCCTTTAAAGGTCATCCAATCCAACTCCCTTCAGTGAAAAGGGACATCTTGGACTACATCAGCTTGCTCAGAGCGTCATCCAGCCTGACCTTGAATGTCGCATAGAACAAGACTTCCACCACCTCTCTGAGCAACCTGTTCCAATGTTTCACCAACCTCATTGTAAAAGATTTCTTCCATGTACCCAAAGTCTCCCCTCCTTTAGGTTAAAACCACCTCCCCTTGTGATGTCTCAACAGGCCTTTAGGTTAAAAAGTCCATTCCCATCTTTCTTGTAGACTCCCTTTAAGGACTGAAAGGCTGCAATAAGGTCACCTTTTCTCCAGGTTGAAAAACTCCAAGTCTTGCAGCCTGTTCTCATAGGACAGACCTTGCATTTTGACAGCCCATGGAAGAAACCGTGGGAGAGCAGCCTGTACAGCTTTCTGATCTTCTTAAAAGCAGGTTCACAGAATCTGTCCTTTCTCTTTTAGGCTTTTTAACCTTTTTCACCATTTTCATAGACACCACGTAACCAATAAACCTCAGGCGTAAGAATTAAGTAATGCTACTCTAACCAATAACGCTAAGCCAAGTGTATCTCGTACTGATAACAGACATATATAAATAAGAAGGAGCTTTTGAAGCTGTACAAACACACAAACAAGGATGGCTTAAAGTACTTAAGGGAAGAGCTTGTGGGAACAATAAAGGATTTTGTTTTGTCATCACTATGAAGTCCGTGCCGAGTTTAATTACTACAAGTTGTAGCCTATCCTGCTACAACTATTGAGGAAGATGTGCTTTACTGCTTGTAAATCTACTGTCAGCTGAAGTATCACAGAATCATAGAATCATTCTGGTTGGGAAAACACCCTTGGGACCATCAAGTCTAATCACCAACCCTACTCTACAAGTTCATCCCTCAGCCAGATCCCCCGACACTCACCTAAGCGACTTTTAAACGCATCCAGGGATAGGTTAGAATATGGGTGGTGTGCAAAAATATTCATATTTTCTGAGCAGAAAGATAACAAA
>JAOXOE010000001.1:95425464-95449513 GCA_028565055.1 Phoeniculus purpureus
GAGGGGGTGATGGGGGAGGCGGCTAGGAGCAACCAGATGATGGTTTGATTTTATATTTATATATTTCTCCCTCCCCCACGGTTTGCAGGGACGTGATGCTCTGCTCCAGGCGGCGGTTGTTCCTCGGTTTGGTTCTTGGGGGTTTGGAGGTTTTTTCGGTTTAGTTTTTTTCTTTTTCCCCCCCGTGGCTCGCGTGGAAAATCTTTTACGCGCTTTAGGGAGCAGGTACGAGGAGGAGCAGTTTGGTAGGAGGCACCGATGAGAAGTTCACTTGCGTCGGGGTGTAACACCGAGCTTGTTAAAAAAAAAAAAAAACCAAACCAAACAAAAACCAACCCCTGATAGCTTTTGGCAAACCCCCTGAATGAGTAAGTAAAACCAGTTATTACTATTTTTGTAATTATCCATCATGAAATGTATGGGATTCTCCATTCCTCCACTTTAACTTTTTATTTATATCTATTTTTGATCTTTAAATTTTTTTATTTTATTATTTTGAATTTTCCTTAATATTTTTATTCTTTACATTTTTATTTTTATTTCTATTCTTTCCAAATTTTTATTTATTTTAATTTCTATTTTTATTTTTAATTTTTTTAATTTTGATTTTTCATTTTATTTTTAATTTTTATTTCGTTTTTTAATCTTTCTTCCTTTTTAATATTTTTTATTTTTAATTTTTTATTTTTATTAACTGTATTCCTATTTTCTAATTATTATTTTTATTCCTTTTTTCTAATTTTTATTAATATTTTATTTTTTATTTTTACATTTTAATTTGTATTAATTTTACTTTTTATTTTTAATTTCTTGGCCATTTTAAAGTTTTTTAATTTAAATTTTTTTACTTTAAATTTTTATTTTAGATTTTCACTTTAAATTTATTATTAATTTTTTCTAGTTTTTTTAATTTTTTTTTTTGTTTTTTACCTTTCCCTTTTCATCTCGCCACGGCAGGTGAGACACTGGCAGCAACTTTGCGAGGCAGCCCTCTTGTAGCGCGGATGGGCTCCATTTTCTGCAACTCCGCAGTGTAGCGGAGCGGCGAAGGGGTCTTAGCGCGGGATTAGCGACTGCGCCGGATAGGTCACAGATGGGGCGATACGAGCATTTTATTGATGACGTAAGGCCGCATGAACCGCGTCTGCTTATTTCGATTTATTTATTTATTTTAAACCGGGCTGGGCGCGGGGGAGTCTCTTCCTAATGGGACGCAACCAACTTGAAATCGCCGGCTGCTAGCGCGCTGTCACCGCTCGCCGCGACCCGGCCACGCGTAGCGAGGGCAAACATCGCATGCGGATGAATATTTTGATTATCTTAATTTCGCCTCACTCTCCTCCCCGCCGTCACTTCCACTCTCCCGGTGGTGCCGGAGGCTTTGGCAGCCGCTCGGAGCTGCCGCCGCGTCGCAGCCGGCAGGTGCCCGGGCTGGAGCCTGGTGGGATGACATCACCCTCAGCACCCGGGGAGCAGCACCCATGCGCACCCCACCCCCCCGCTCACCCACGCTGCGGCCAGAACAGCACTGGTGGTATTTGACTGCTGCTTTTTTTTTATCCCTCATATTTTATTTTTTTCCCCCGTCTCCTTTTCCTGCATCTGGTACCTTGAACCTAGGGGAAGGGAGGGGGCACCGCCGTACACACAGTCTGCAGAGCACCTTTCCTTAGAGAAACCTCTTCACCTTTGGAAGGCAGGTTGAGCTTTAATCCCCCTCCCCCAGTTCATGCAGAAGCATTTAAAGAGGACTGTATTTTCTATCCCCAAGCCCCCAGCTGCGGGAGGTTTTTTGAGGAGGAGAGATGCCACAGGGTGTTTGAGTGATTACATGTGTACTGGAGAGGCTGGGCAGGAGTTCTAGGACGTGGGAGATACTATTTGGTTTCTGATACTGAGGCAATATGAGGTGTTTAAAGAAAGGGGGGGTTGGGAAATGTGGTTGTGGTTTTAGATTTTTTTTCACCCTAGCGATACTCAGTGGTAATATTTCCACGTGTTCTTGCACTCTCTTGTAGAAAAACCTTTGCTGGAAGGGCCCCTGAGATCCCATGAAAACTGTGCATAGCAACTTTTAAAAATAAACTTTAAGATTCCAGGGAAGGCTGATCATGGAGTCCTCTGCCAGCTGTTTCTGTTGGGATAAGCCAGACCTGAACATTTTACTTCAGATTAGAGGAAGCTTGACATCTCCTTCCCCCAGGAGGTGGTAGAGTGGGGTTGGTGAAGGGCTTGGACTGCATAGCAACTGTCTTGCTCTTCACCCAGGCCAAGGTGTGTGACAGTACTCACCAATATTAAATACAAATAAAAATGTGGTCAGTGATGAAAGCGAGAGATGTCGATCCTGGGTGCTGGGGGAGCTCTTTGCCATGCCATGGGGCTACAGGTCTTCTTAATTCAGTGCAGGGTTCTACGCTAGGAGGGCACTTGTTTGCTTTAGAAACTGCCCACAATCTGAAAGGAGAGGTGTGTGAGGACTCATCACTGCTGGGTGATTCCTGCTTTCGCCAGCTGTAGCTGCCTCTGTGCTCCAGGCTGTGCTGGATTACCTCAGTGAACCTTGCATGGCCACTGGCACTGCTTTTCAGGGTGGCCAACCTCTTCTTCCTTCAGTATAATTTGCCTTGTGTAACAGGTCTCATCAGTACGGTGTTGGTTTTAGCCAGGTCTTTTGTTCAAGTAACATATGAGATGCTCTGTGAGGTCTTTGTGTATTGATAAAGCTGGGGAAATACTTTTACTGAAGTGTTTCATTTAGGGCTTCTGAAGTATTGAATCTCCATTTATTTTTTTGGAGGATGGCTGTGGTTTGCCTTTCCTTGTTCCAACTACCAAATGAAAGAAAAAAATTAACTTTCTTGCAATGGAAATTTCATTTTTAGAGAAGCTGAAATGGATGCAGCACTGAGACTTTGACCTTCTCAGCTCCTGACTAGTGGTTGTTTACTACAGCTGCAGCTGTGTGTCTTTGAAAGAGGAGGAGCTGCAAACACAAGCCTGCTCACTTTCCTCAGCTAAGGAAAACATCTAATAGCCATGCTGTTTCGAAGTGGGATGTGGAGTACTGGGCAGTCAGGTGGTGGCTCTTCTTTTCCGGTTGTGCAAGGTGTGCTCTATCCATAGGACAGATTCTGAGTGTTTGAAGTGCAGATGTGAAAGCACAAAAGGACTGTACCTCCTATGCAATGGAAAAGGAATGATGCTCTTTTTAGAATTAAGTGCATGATTACTCTAAGAAGGGTAAATGCACCGTAGAACTGAGGAAGCTCTCAACATTGTTCATCAGCGGAAAAAGCTCCGAGTAACCTTGCTCAGTGTTCAACAACTGAACTTCAGACAGTGCTCTTGCTTTGACTGGATGATGTTGGTTTGTTGTTTTTTAGTTTGGTACTAAATGCAACAAGAATTTGGAGATTCAGTGTCAGAATGATTGTTTACAGTTAGGCATAGAACTGTGTTGGTAAACTTGACTGGAGTGTTGACTAGACCACATGTGTGTATGTGGCACTGTTGCAAGAGTGGGTAACATTGGACCAGTGTGAGGGTAACTGTGCAGTCTCTTTTGCTATGTGTGTTTATATCTATATAAAAAAACAAACACATCCCCCAAGCCCTGTGGTTTAGTGGTGCTGCATATGTATTTGGAAGCTCTTCCGTGCAGAAGGTCTACTTAGACTTGGTGCCCTAAAATCTGTGAACTTTCTCATACTTCAGCCAGACTTGGTGTGACTAGTAGGCTTATTCTGAGACTCTGCTCTCAGGTTTGCTTCCAAGCAATAACTATGATGCAGAAATGATAGAGTATTCTTTAATTAGTTTTATGTACCTTTTGGTGCAGGCAATACTTAAAATAGTACTGGGAGGCAGACAAAAGTGGAAAAATGAACATGGCTTTGCTAAGAAGTCAGTGTATGTACGCTTGGAGGTACCACTGGGTTTGTGTGGACTTTCCTTTCTTGAGATCAGTGTGAAATGGCATTAATTGGAAAGTCTAGTCTAGACTTTGGTCTAAACTCAAATTACAATATGCAAGTTTTGGTGTGTTCTCTATTTTTTTTAATGCACCAGTGTCTGTTGCACAAGGATGTGTTGTGGAGAAGACAGATTGTGGTGTGTCTTGGTCCTGTAACTATTTCTGTGATTTCCTGCATTTTTGGGAAGGGATGGTGGCATGAGCCATCCTGGTGTTTTTCAACTAAAATACATTGTAAAACTTGGGAGTGAATACGTGAATTAAAGTGAAATATAATCAGGGACTCTGTGCCTCCTGCTGACTTTCTTCCACACCAGCTCATGTGCCAGAGGAGCCCCTTCAGCTGTAGGTACAAGGTTGGGGCTTGTCTAGGTATTTGCTCTCTGTTTATTTGTTGTCCAGTAAAATTGCAAGGATGAAAAAAAATTAAGGGATATCAGAACTAAAGTTGTATGGTTTGGGGTCACTGATGCTGAATAAAGTTTGCTGAGACTCTTGCACACTGGCACTTCCTGCTCTGAGTGCAATCCTAGCAGTGCCTGTATTTTTATAATCTCCCAGTTGTTCATAGATTTTTTTTAATTATTTTTTTTTTTAAACAGATGCTCTCGTGTGCAGTGGTGGTGCTGGCAGTGGCAGGCTCTTGGAGTTGCAGCACAGACCAGCAGCACTTGAGTTAAGGAATGTCTGGTTAGCAGTAGCAAGCTTTTGTCCTCTCTGTGAACCAGCCTCCAGGACAGGAATGAGACATGCCCTTTGCTAAAGGCTGGCACAGTGTTTGCTACATAGCAGAGTAATGATGGGACTCAGAAATCCTGAGCTTTGTTCCTGGCTGTGGGGCGAGCGTGTTCTCCTTGTTTAACCGTAGAACAATCAAACCCATGACCTTGGACATCAGTGCTGCAGTGGGGATAATTAATCGCATGATGTATCCTGTGGGAGACCTGAGTTCTGGTCTTGGTTTTGTCAGATGTCACCTAGGATGACCACTTTGTCGCTGCCTTTGTAAAGAGGTAATTCCTAATTAGTGCGGGGTGTTGTCCAGTGGTCAGAGCTGTGAAGAGCACAAGGTTGTACATGTAGCAGTAGTCCTGGTGACTGCCTCTTCAGGAAGGGTTTTGCTGCTGGTGGCGTTGCATCTCTTTGCTTCTTGCATTGACCTCAGGATAAGCCTGGGAGGCTCAAGAGCAGTGATGCTGGCTGACTGGGTTGATGCAGATGATGTGTAGAGAGCTCAGATCTGTTAGTGGAGTTACAGAATGCTGCCAGTGAGCTCTGGAGACCTTCTTGAACATGGGTGAACTGTAATTCTCGGGATATTTTCTTCAAGTCTCAGCAGACTGGCATTGACGTTGGTAAAGGCAGCTACGTAACCCCAGAAGTTTCTTGCCATTTCCTGTGAATCCCTGAGGGAGAATCTTTCAAAGTAAAATCTTGATTCTTTTTAGCTTTATTTTCACTACCAAACTATCCAAAGGGACTGTAGTGTTCCCCAAAACTTTAAAATCAGTCTTGTCAGATGAGACAGTTTATGTCTGTTGAGTGGAATAATGCACCGTTAGAAACTTGTAGCATTAATTGCAAGGAATAACTGTGATTTTTGTAATTTATCATGGTTGTTGGGTCATCTTTCCATGGGAACAGTGTTTTCAGATGGTCTTAAAAATTGACGATGCCTTTTTATAGCAGATGTAGCACGTTGTCATCTGAGGTAGCCACTGAGATACTTAGGATTAGTGGTATCAGTTGCCAGTTGTTCCTAGTTACAAAAAAGCCCCCACATGATGGCTGTGGGTATTATGTAAGAACATTTGACATGAATTTGAGCAGGACTTAGAGTAATACCTCTTTTTGTTTGGTATGCTGAGTGTGTAATGCTGCCATAAATTAGTTGAGTTAGTCTTCAGGTCTGGGTAGAAGAGCATGTAAAGAGCTGTGATTGATGGCACTTTACAATCCTTGTAAGCGTTGGACAGTAGTTGGAACTCTTCCAGTTTCTTTGTCAGAGAATCTTTAAGTTGCAGCAAAGTTTGTGTTAAGTGAGAAATTAATTATTTTTTATTTTAAAAAAAGAGGGGTGTGGGGGGAAAAGTATTCCAAGCCCTATAAATTGGCAGTGCTTACGAGGGGATTTAATTTTAACTGGTTCCATCTAACCAAGGGGGTTGTTAGCATAAACAGTACCCTACAGAATTTAGCAAAGGAAAAATTGAGCAAAGTAGGTTATTTTTCCCCTTTGGAGAGGGAGAGCGTGCAAACTCAGTCTAGTTAGCAGGCAGATCTGGGTGCTGCTATTTTGGAAAGTGTTGTAATTTTCACTTTTACTTTCAAGATCTATATTTGGCTAAATCAACGTTTTCCTGGAGAATATATATATATATCAATAATTATGGACCTTCTATTTTGAGGTGGTCATAGATGTGTAATTTTTGGCTGTGACTCTGTTGGGATAGTTTGCAGTAGTCGCACTGAATAATTGACTATAAACAGCACAAATTGACAAATATAATGAGATTTAATAAGTTTGTTTTTTCTTTGCACCCCAGCCAGTGCTAAAGACGAGTTTATTTTGTACTTGCTGGAGATGTGCCTTCATGTTTTGCATGTTGCTGGATTGAGGAGGACAGTGTTTCACTGTGATGCTGGAGAAGCATGTGAGCTGGGCAGGGATGGGAGGCTTGAGTCTATGCATAGCAATCATCGACACTTGCCTGAGTCACTTCTGGTGGATAACTTGAATAAAATATGTTCCTTTCCCAAAAAGAGGAGCCTAACTCATCCTGTTCTTCTTGCTGTAACTCTTACACTGATGAGTGTCCTGAATGCAGCAGTGTCTTGTCATTAGAAAGCCTCTTTAATTGTTATTGCCAGCCACTCTTTGCTCGATCCTGGGGTATTTTAGAGCTCCCTTCATTTTGTCAGAACTTTAAGTACTGTTCCCCCACCTCTGACTGAAGAAGCCAGTGGCCTTTAAAGTTATTTATAACATTTATATAGACGCATAAAATTGCCACTTACTCTGCATAAGGGGTGTCTTCTGAGTTCAGCCCCTACCTAGCAAGACTCCTGAGCGGGGCTGCCTTCCTGAGAGCACGTCTTTCTATGATGGCTTCTGTCTGGCCAGAGTGGAGCAGATGGGGTGAGGATGCTCCTCTGTGTGTGGCTGTGGGATGCTGAAATGTCTTTCAGCAGACTCAGAGCAAGCCAGGGACAGTCTGGTGTCCAGGCTTTGATTATAACATGGTATAATACATTGAGATCGCCCCTGCCTGTGTCAGGGGGGGTTGGAACCAGATGATCTCTGAGGGCCCTTCCAACCTAAGCCATTCTGTGATTCAGTTCTAAATGAGGGATAGCACAAAATGTCACCTTTTCGTAGTGGTTGAATATTAGATGTGTGAAAATGATGTGGAAGTATTCTCCTCGTCTGACACACAAGAAGGGTGAGGAAGAACTGTTCACAAGGGCCTGTAATGATAGGACAAGGGGTTATGGTTTTAAGCTAGAAAAGGGTAGATTTAGGCTGGACACTAGGAAAAAGCTCTTTAATATGAGGGTGGTGGATCACTGGAGCCTGTTGTCTAGACTGGTGTTGGAGGCCCCATTCCTGGAGACATTCAAGGTCAGGCTTGATGGGACTCTGAGCAATCTGTTCTTGTTAGAGATGTCCCTGCTTTTGCTTTAGAGGGCTTGGACCAGATGAACTTTGGGGAACCATTCCAACCCAGTTCTATGATTGTATAAAACTGATTTGTCTATCCTCAACATTTTTATCTATATCAAAGATGTGGAAGGTTGGACTTGATGATCTCAACAATCTCTTCTAATCAATGGTACTCTGTAAGTCTGATAGGAGACATCAGAGATGAGACATGTGCTAACGGCAATAATTTGATGTGATCTAAACCAGTAATCCCAGTCAGCGTTCATCAGTCGTCACGGTGATTTCAGTCCAAAAGTTGGTTAGACCATGGCTGTTATGAAGCCTGAGGATTTGCAACCGTTTCAGAAGCATGTCCTAGAAGTATCTTGACAGCCTTGCGAGTGCTGCAGAAGTAGTGAAACCACGAAGCTGCGTTTAACCAACGTGTGAGTTACGGAGACTTTCAGGGATTTCTGCCTGGATGAGCGAGCTTGAATTCAGCCACAGATGCTGAGTTCAGTTTGTTCTCCCAGTTTGTCATATCAGTCCTGGTTTTGGAGACCCATCTAATGCCGTGTGTCTAGTAGGAGGCTTGCAGTTTGAAGCTGAGCTTTTCGTTCAGTGGTTTAGGAGTACCTCTAAGCTGTTCTGCTCTAAAACTCATCCTTGCCTTTGTTGCCTGATGCAGACATTCCTGGCAATCTGTACAGCAATTTTCTGCCTAAGCACAGAGACCTCTGTTGAGAGGGGGATTTAATTCTCTGTGTCACACCCTCCATAAAGTAGTGTGTAAAATACAGTTTCAACCTGCAATGGCTTTGTGAAAAGGCTTCAAAAAAGTGAGTGTTTAAGGTCCACACTGAACATTGAAGCTGCGTTGTGAGTTCAGCGACATCCTGAAGGATGGTTTCTCGTGAGGGCTGGTTCTGTTCGAAGTCTTTTGGGGGTGGACGTGTTGGCATTTAAGCACACAGCAGAACCATCGTGCTGTGAAGTCAGATGAAGTTATCATCACCGAGGGTAGGACTTAGTGAAGTGAGAAGAAATATGAGATCTCAACATGAGATCAGATTGGACATTCATTGATTCGAAGGTCAGAGAAGACCTTTGTGCTCATCTAATTCATTTTCAATAATGCTATCAGTAGAGCATCACCTTGGCCTGCATGGTCTCTTGGAGCTGAAATGCTTTGTGAACACATGGTTGTAATATAAAAGCCTTGATGCAGCGGGGAATCGACTGTCGTCTTTGGAAAGCTGTTCTGGTGGTTATAATTACTCTAATCTCTATGCATCATTTGTACCCTGAATTTATCCATATATTTGGCTTCCAGCCACTTAACCTTGTTATACCTCTGTCTCTTAAGTGAGTGGTCAGCCAGTCTCCTGTCAATTTCTTCTCAGTCTTCATTTTCAGAGTTTGCATAATTGAACAGTATTTTAATTTGTGGCTGTTGAAGAGGGTGAATTGATTTAAATCATTTTGACTTTAAAGTAGCAGGCAGGAAAACTTGATTTAAACACTCAGTTTAAATCTCGCTTGGTTTATGCCGCTCTTACTGATTTTTCCGTTCCCAGTGACATCCGTCTGGTAAATGACATTTAGGGTGCTGACAGCAGGTGAAATAGTCTTTATGCAGAGTGTGGTCAAAGTTTTAGCTGAGAGAATGCAGTGTTTGCATTCCTATATAGTAAAAAAAATAAATCTAATGTTAATTTACTGGGTTTTAAGTGTTGCATATTTAATACTACGATGCGACTGAGGTATTTCTTATTTACCAGATGCTTTAATCTTACTATTGACTTTGTCAGCTGTACTAGATGATCTTTCGAGGTCCCTTCCAATCCCTTATGCTCTGTGATTCTTTTGCTCCTGGTGGAGCATATTTGTCTGTGAATTAAGGTAGTTATTGGTCTGTGGTGGCTCAGTAAGCTGTGAGGGAGAAGGTACCCTCTTATGTACCTGCTTATTGACTTCAGTTTTATTTACTCTGATTTTTTTTATCAGGTTAGTAGTTTCTTTGAAACTTCTGCAGCCAATGAATGCTGCCTCAGAATGGATGGAAGAAGGAACGTGGGCTGGTTTCGTAATTTCAAATGGAATTTTGTTGAACAGTGTAAAGGAGTCAGAATTTTGCATTGTAACGTGTAATAGTGTTCGCCAAAACAATCCATTTCTTTACTGGACAGACCTTGGAGCATCTTTGGTTGCCCTGCTCCTTCTAGGAGTATTAAACACTCTCAAAAGGTAGGAGTAGCCATCTATTCTCATTCTGTGAGGTTATGAAAATAACCTTCTCAGATCTTTACCTTCTCAGCTGATGACACAGAGAACCCATTTCTCAGGTGCCTTTTTGGACGTGTCCATTCAACGTGTTGTGTCTAAGGTATGAGATAGGATCCTTGTTGGCTGAAGGACACCCAGGCTCGGTGTTTGGTGTGCTTGACTCTGATGCCCTTCGCAGACTTTTCTGTCTCTTTGCTCACTCTTTTTCCTTCCTGTGTGGTTGTTTTTAGGGTACTTTCATTTTAATACTGCTGCTATTTGGATACTCCCTCCCTCCTGCCCCCCAGCTGCTGTTCAGCAGCCACACCAGTTTTAACTAAGTAGGAATTCCAGGTGATTTTGCTGAGCTCTGCTTTAGCTTGAGGAAGTTGTGCTCTTTTACAGTGATCTTGCCACTTGAAGTCCTGCTTGAACAAACAGGAGCTCTTCCCTGCAGTTACTTCATCCCTTGTGAGCTGTCTTCCATACTTACGTGTATGTTGCTCTATTTCCTCATCTTCTCAAGGAGATGTAGAAATTACGCCTTCTTTGTATAATTACATACTGTGTCTATAAAACTGTGATCATAGCTAACCTTAATGTGTATAGAACCCAAAATAAAGATGATCCCATCTCTCTTTCTATCAGCTTTTCCCCTAGCTGCTTGAAATGGCAACTAATGGCCAAAGCAAGGTAATAATAATCTTTGCCAGCTTTTTCGTAGTGTACTTCTGTTTGGTGGGATAACTCCAGCTGTACTTAAATTTCTCCTGGAGCCAGACAAAATGCTGTAGGATGCAGACTTCCCAAAACATAGTACAGCTGGAAATGTAATTCCCTTCCTACTACTCCAAAAGGCAGTTTGTTGGCTGAGCCGCTTTTCTTTCCGTGCGTTGATGTAACTAGTTCGGATTCTGCGAGAAGGGCTCGGGGTTGGCTATTATGTGATGTAGCCCTGTGCAGCAAGTCAGGAACCCAGAGCGTGCCAGCCAGAGGGAAGGTTCTGTTAAGACTTCAAGCTGCCCAAAAGGAAAGTGAACCAGAACCGGGTAGAGTGTGCTAGAAATACATCCAGAGCGCATCAGAGGCTCTGCCAAAACAGTGTCTCCTTAGGCTCTTCAGACAAGTCCAAGTGGTTGTTTACTTCTGTGTTTCTTATAAGAAGTGAAATACATCTTGTGTAGATCTCTTACACTGTTACCACAAAACTAATTGCCCTGTGGGGAGACATCACCTTTGTAAAATCCAGTCAACCTCTGGTCACTCACTGCAGTCCCAGCATCTGCTCCAGTTCTTCCTCCTGACAAACTCTTTTCCAGTGCGCTGCAGTGTCTTCTTTAGGCTTCCAGTGAGGTGCTTGATGTAGGCTTGTACTTTGGTTCATTAGGCTACCCCTAATGATTTGTATGTTCTGTATGACCACCAGTTTATTAAGAAATGGCCCTTTATAGTCCGGTGGTGGTGAATGGAACTGCTGAACAGCTCTTCATGGAGTTGTTGAACTTTGTCTTTGAGTACAGCTCTTCACATGGCAAAGAAATGTGAGCCTGAAGCATTTACAGTCATTAGCTTAAAATCCTTTCTCTGCAAAGGCTAATAAGATTCCACTTTGTGCTGGTGTGGAATTTTCACTTGTTGTTTGCTGTTCTTAACCAGTAATGCTGCTCTTATTTCCTCCTGCAACGTCTCTTAGCCTTTTCATCTTTTTTTACTCTGAAGGGTTTTTTCCTTTTATTTTAAAGGCAGACTAGTTTTCATCGCACACAATTCTGAAAGTAAAAGCAACCATCCTTTAATTGTCTGTTTTCATGTTACAGGTGACCTAGTATGTTCTAGGTCTGCGGAGCCCTGAATTTCTGCTGGAGATTTACTGCGATGGTTACTGAAAACATGGCAGTGAAGCAGCAGCCCCTTGATTTCCTGGTTGGAGCTGAAGCTGCACATGGTCACTTGTTCTGTCTTTGGGAGGATGTGGGGTACATCACAAGTTGCCCCATGGGAAGCAACTCCTTTTCTTCTGTTTAGGTCAGGCTGTCAGGTGCGTTTTGTGACCTGTTCTTACATAACTGGGACATCTGATATTGGAGGTGATCGTGACTCCACTTGAAGTGTAGCAGGAGGGTCTCCTGGGTCTTTTCCTCTCCTTGCACTCTGAGTGAAGGCTGCCTTTGGCAGGTGTCCTTGTGTTTGTTCTGGCTCCAGGATCTCGGGAGAGTGTTTCTCCTTTTTCCTAACTATTTCCCAGTTGTGCTGTTGGCTTCTGTGTGAGTCACCCTTCTCTGGGATGAAGCAGGTTACAGGGGAGAGAAACTACTAAACTGAAAGGGCAGGGGGAGGATGCAAATAGTCCAAGAAGAGTAAACATGTCTGCGTGTTTTGTTCACAAATGATGGCAACATGAAATGCTGTTTATTCTCTGTAGTTACTTCAGATTTTCTGGAAACTATATGCTGATGAGTGTACTTCATGTGCAACGTGGGTTTCTCTTCTTGACTTCTCTTCTACAACACTACTTGGTATCTACTGCAGATCTTGTCCGTTGCTAGTGTCTGTCTTTAGTTCTGGAAGCACTTTCCTTACACCGTAAAGCTTTGAGATGTTTTGTAAGGCAGGAATTGGTTTTCACTGTGGAAGAGCAGCTCACTGCTCACCTTGGAAGCTTATAGTGCTAATGTGGTGCCTGGTGGTGCATTGTGTGATGTCTTTTGTTCTTTGAGCAATCCTCTGTTGTGAAGTCAAGAGTCTTCTGGTTATTCCTAGGCTTGTTGAGAAGGAGGGTTTGTTTTATGTGGTTCTTGAATGTGGATCTTTGCAGACTGCGGATTTGTTGCAGTGAATTTTGTTCTGTCCAAAGTCCGTGGATTTGGCTTGGTGCCTGTTACCTCAGAAGGAGGTTGAGATGCTCTCTTGGGTGAAGGACTGGTGCTTTCGTTGTCACCCTGAGCCACTGTAGGGCATCTGTGCCTTATCCACTGTTGAGTTTGTCTGCACGCATAAAATCCAAGAACCTGAGGATCTCTGGGTGTGTGTTTTGTGTGTTAAATGGTTGTCAGGGGGGTGTTGCTGCAACAGATGGGGAAGTTTGATGTGTATTTGTCTAGTCTGGGTTCTTCTGATGAAGCTTCAGAGTCTTTGTTTATCAGCAAGGATGTTTGGACACATAATGCTCTGTAAGGATGTAATTTAAAAGGACATTATCCGCCTTTTTAAAAACAGAGCCTTAAAGAACTGCTAACAGACAGGAAAATGAGTTCCTTTGTTGCTTTGATCTGTGTTCCTGGTCAGGAGCACAAAAGTACAGTCGCAGGTATTCTGTTTTAAAGTTTTAAGTCTTGATCCATGTGGAACTCATCGGTTTGTTGTTTCTACTTAATGTAATTGTTTTCCTCCTCTCCAGATAGTGAGATACTATGGCATTGGTGCTTTGCTGATGGTCTTGGTTTTTCCCAAAGATCCCGTCAACAGAATTACTTTGAGGATTCTTTGTGCTCTTCACCATCTATTTTATGTTGGCTGGATGCGATAGGCTAGTCGTGCCTTAAATCTCTGTCAAGAGAAATAATAGAAAAGATCGAGTAAGCAGCGTTGTGTTACAAGACGCTGCCCTAACGCTGGGTTTGGTCTCTGTCTTCATTAACACTTGAACTTCACCATGACATGCATAACACATTGGTGAAGAGGGTGGTCAGAGACGTTCAGACCTTCATAGGTGATGTACTGACGGATGATTTGGAGGTCATTTGAGAAGAGCCTTATTTTTGTATGTGTAAAATGAGCGTAAAACTGCCTTGGACACTTCTAGATCTATCATTGGGGGAAAAATACATAGAAAAGCTCAGTAATACAAGGGTGCCTCCAATGGCAAAGTCCACGAGGACTTCTGTAGGTGTAAAGAAACTTCTGTGTATGTTGCTTCAGTTGCTGCTGCAGGCTGCTGGGCTTTTTTCATAAGATGTAAGAAAAAGTGGAACTTCTTTCCTTTGTCAGACTGTGAGTCCAGGGGCCATGGAAAGTCTGTTTAGGGAGGCTGTTTGCAAGAAGTATTACCCACTTGGTTTCCTTGGAAACCTGAAACATAATTTACAAATATTGACTTGAGAAACCTGCAGCTTAGAGGGAAATCCTAAATTGTTGGTTCAGGCTTTAAAATTAATATATCTGAAGAGTTTATGCTGTATGGGAAGTTCAACATGTCTGTGAAATGATATTTATAGTAAGTCTGGACATCTATGTTTCTTGGTGTAATGGCTAGTTCTGGGCACTGGAGAGAATCTGTGAGACTTCTGGTGGATAAGAAGCACTGAACTGGCTCAAACTTCACCTGTTTTAAACAACCTAACCCCTGGAATTCACAAATGAGTGCTCCTGAAGATCAGACTGTTAGTACCTGACTCACAACTGATGCAGCTGGAGTGTTTTCTTATTTGTTAGGCGCTGTAAATCATCATTCATGCCTTGTAAATGTTTCTGAACTCTGTGGAGGGTGATTTCAATGCTTTGTTAAGTTTATGCGAGTGTGATAAGCCTAAGTAAATTACGTGTACTGGATAACTTACTGTGTGGGCATTTTCATAAGCATTTGTTTTCAAAGGTTGCTGATCACAGAAACATATTGGGTTGTAAAGGACCTAAAGATCGTACAGTCCAGTCCTCCTGCAGCAAGCAGGGATAATTTGGTCTTGCTGGGCTTTGTTAAGGTTTCCCAAACAAAAGCTCTCTCATCCCTGGGTCATGGTGTTAAGTTATTGTAAAGGTGGTGCTAGACTGATGCTGGAGGGGGTGGAAAGCAGCACACAGACATGGCTGTGTACAGGGGAGTCTTGTGTACTACATGAGTGCTGAGTTGTATATGGAGTGGACAGAGCTTGCTGTTGCTGTCATGTATATGGAGTGGACATGTTGCTGTCAGTGCAGGCTAGTGCAGTTGCCATCCATCTCCTCTAGTGCCTGGCCCTCAACCATTCGTACCATTTCCCCCATCAGTGGGCTGGACTGGTTTGAGAAGCTTGGGCTTTACTGGTGATTCCTGACTTGTTTTTCCAGTTCATCCCCCAAACCAGCTATGCCTATACAGGAGTGTACCAGGTGGTTGGAGGCCACTGGTGCAGGAAAGCACCTCTAGCCATTCCCAAAGTTAGCCTTATGTAATCGGTGTTTTTAATGCAGAGAAGCACCTCCAGAGCAGAGATGACGTCTTGCTTTTCCCTGGAGAACAGCCCATCCCTCATCACTACCGTCTAACTAAGGAGAAGGCTTTGTTTAATACTTCTGTAAATAGTGCTTAACACCCTGAAGGTTTACAGTGATGTTTGTCGCTGGTGCTGTGGAAGGGTTCACCTGTGTTGTTCTTCAGTGGCTGCTCTAGCAAATGAAGGCAGCTTGCTTTTGACTTACCACCTACAATGGCTCTGGATTGCAGAGGCTGCAAGTTGGCAGTAAGATTAATTAACAGGAGGAGGAAATGTGGAGACCTGTGGAAGGGGAAAGTACACGTATAGAATAGACCTACTGGAAAATGGCAGTGATTGGGAATCCCACGGAGACTCCTGCTGTTGTCGGTGTACAGAAGTGTTAGGCTGCAGTGAGGTCAGTAAATTGAACAGAAAGGTTCTCGTGGTTGATATTTGCAGAAGGAAGACTGAGAAAGGGAGGTGCTTGATGAGTCTTAGGGTAGGGTGGCTTTTGGCTTGCTTGGTTTAAAGTCTGCAGGGAATCAAAAGCAGAAGGTGTAGTGGTGTATGGCTGAAGGCAGAACAGCAGGTATGCCAGAGTCATTTGTTGAGCATTGTGGCCATTCGTCCAGAAAAAAGTGAGTGTGCTGGTTTAGGATGCCAAATATAGACACTAATAGGAAAGGAAGATAATTATGTCAAATGAACTGTGGCTCTTTGTGTGTAGCCAAATAAACTACGTGAATTACTGCAGAGTCAGTCAAGATGGGAACAAGGATTTGCAGCCTAAGACTTCTGCTATAATGATGATTGTTTTTATATGAAGCCATGGTGCCAATACAAACTCAATTTCATCCTGCAGAATTGATTGCAAGATAAATGCCTCCAGATGAAAACCAGAGAGAAATCACTGCTCTTTACTTGAATTTAGAAGGAAAATTGGGTAACTACAGTGAAGGTGTATAGAGAATTCTCGGAACATGAGAAGATGGAAATGTATGAGATGACAGTGTGACACCGTTATCTTATTTGATGTGACTGTAAGTCATTGGAGTAGTAGCCACGCAGGTAAGATGTACAGCCTCTAAGGCAGCAGGCAAGAAAAAGTACACCCTTAGACCTACTGTTGTCTTCCAGTTTCTTTGGATTTTCTAGGGTATCACCAGTAAACCGATAGTTGAAGAACTTCAAATGTTTGGTGTTTTCCTGGCGTAATGTTGATGCTCTTTTGCTTTAGACTTCTCGTTATTTCTAGCAAGCATGGGTAGTTCTGTGATTCTAAATGAGATAAGTTAGTATGGAGGTAAGTTTAAGATGTCACATACTTCAATTCGCTGTTGGTTCTTTCATGTCGTCCAGTTTGTCACAAAGCTGTCATTGCCTCAGGCTTCCTGGGGAGGATAGAGCCAGTGGGCAAACAGCGTCCTCTAAGAAGCAGGGTTGGCAAGGTCCATGGAATCCTCCTCAGTGACTGAAAGGAACTAATTATTCTGGGCTTGTACGTGAGGTATATTTGGTCTGGGCTCAGGTCTGTACCTTTATGACTTGGAAATAGATTCACTGAAGAGCAGTGTAGTCCACTGGGTGTGTTAAGTGGTGCAGTTACTGAGAGAGTATGAAATGCTGGGTGGCAGAGTGATAGACTCACGTAGCAAATGCAGTCTTAAGTTGTAATATAGTCTAACTAATATATTAAAAAGAAATTAAAAGCGGGACACACTGGCAGGCATCCTCTTCACTTAGCAAACTGCAGATGCATGTCTGTGCAAAATGAGAAATAACCTTTGCTTGGTCAGCTTTTCTGAGGTGCAGCATTAAAGGTGATGTGAGATACTGCAGAAGGTACAAATGAGCACGTTGTTAAGAAAATCACTGTGCACATAGGTTGCACATAGAAACCAGCTGGAGCAGCAGGATCAAACCAAGAGTGAAGCTGATTAAGTGCAAAGAAAGATGACTTCCCTCTGTACACCATTCTCCAGGCTTTCTACAGGCAGTTTATACACCGTGGTGCACTTCACTTAGTCCCACTTAGGAATGTTGAGAGTTTGGAGGCAAGATTTACAAGTGGGAACAAGACTTAGGAACCTGGTCTTAATTCCATCTTTATAAGCGGTTTTCTGTGTATGGTGAAAAGATGGTTGGAATGGAGAGGAGGGAGGGTGAGAACCTGCTTCTTACTGAGCTGAAGTTGTTTTGGTTTATTTTCTGAACCAAATCGGTCACTGAACTAAAGGAGGGAAGAGTTAAGGAAAGAGCAAGTCCTTGGAAAGTGTTGAGAAAGCAAGAAAGGGACGCTCCAAGAACACATAGAGGACCAAGGGAATGGGATGAGGCTAGTAGGAGTTAGAGTGGGCCACAGTGTCCAGAGGTTTCCTGGTGAATATGGGAACTGGTGGGTGTTCCACTTGCCAGCAGCATGACAGTAACAGAGAAGACAAGAAGGACAGCAAGACCCAGGTGTACTCACATAGCAAGGAATGAGGAAACATCGTGCTTCTCCGAAATGCAGGTGCTGTGCTGGCAGAGTGGGGTAGTGCCTGCCTTCTGTGCTCAGGGAATGCTGAAAATCCTCACTGATGGGTTTTGTAGTTCACAGACACTCTGCAGGTGTATGTCTGCGTTGCTTGGGTGCCAGAACAACTCTTTGCCCGGAGCTGTGCACCTCTGCAGCATCTGTCCCTTAATCTCCTGGCTCTGTCTCCCTTCCTGCCTCAGTAGCAGCAGTAATTCCATCCTGGAGAGCGCAGCTCTCTGAACCAGGGGTTGTCAGGCAATGGAGTGGAGGTGCTGTACAAATAGAAAGAGAATTGCAGCATGGGAGAAAACAGTGAGTTAATCTTGGATTTACTCAAAGTTTAAACAGTGAAGCTCTCACTGTTTACACAGTAGATAGAGGAGTTATCTGTTCCAAGGAAATAAACCACCACATTTCAAAATATACAGCAGCCACTGAGGGATTTTTATGAAAGACCTGTGCTTGGAGGAGGACACTGCCTAGTGGAGTTTTGCTCTTGACACACGTGGATATTTACTTCTGGTGCCAGCACCTTTTTGCATGGGCAGTATGTGACTTCAGTCACTGTGTCCTGAAAGTCACTGCGACTACGCGGACGTTATTCCTTCGTAGTTTCATCGTGTTGCTTGGACTTATAATAGTGAAAAAGCCTCTTGTTTGGGTGCTCTGGTGGGCCACTTTTGCTGACTTCTTAGGTAGAATCACAGAAGTCTTAAGACCTTTAAGATCATCTAGTCCAGTGATGAACCTAACTGCACCAAGCCTGCCACTAAGCCATGTCCTGAAGCTCTGCTTCTACATGACTTCCAAGCATGTCTGGGGTGGCAATTCAAGCACCAGCCTGGGTAGATACTTAGAGCTGACTTTTCTTCAGGGCTTTAAAGTCACGTTGCTTAGTTGGGTGTAGTGTGAATGGCTGTACTCGTACAGATTGCTGACTTTCATGGTTATCATGACTTAGTCTCTGTGCGTGTAATTAGTTGGTTTCTTCTTTTGTGCCCTCGTTACACTGTCCTTCCGTGTTTGGCATTTGAAATCTAACCAGGTAATTGGGCAGGAGTCCTCCCCAAAATCATTTAAGAGTGACTGACTTCTGCTCTTCCCCCACTTTATCTCTCTGGTAGACTTACGGATGCAGTTGCGTGCAGCTGAAGATAAAGGCTGGGAAGTGTGGGAGCGTAGATTTGGGGTGATGGGGTCCACCATCCATCCTTTCCATCTCTAGTAGGGGTTGTCTCTCTGAATCTGAGAGGTGATCCTGGCATTCATTCTCTTCTTACTCTTGTATTCATGATTAATGCTTTAGTGGGAAGAGCTTTCTCCTGAAGGTCCTAAAACTGGAGGTTGTATTAAATTGGCTTGAGAAAGTCTGGGTGCGGTCTAGAGGGTGCAGGATTATTTCAGCTCATTTACTGAAGTGGTAAAGTTAGCCTGGAAATTTACCCACAGGGTATCTGAAGTTAGGTACTGACAACACGTGTCTGCTCTTGAAACAGTGCAGCCACTGGTGTTAGTTTTCATATCAAGGCATTGAAGAATGGTGTGTGTATATTTGTAAATAAACATATGATAGTTAGGAGAAACCATCTTTATAGATGCTCCCATCCCTGGACATGTTTAAGCACCTTGTAGACATAGCATTGAAGGAGAAGGTCTTAGAGGGCTTTTCCAATCTGGATGATTCTGTCTGTCCTTAGAAGTTCTTGTGTAAGTAGGGAGCTGGAGCCAGTGGCTACCCTTCCACATCTGGGAGTGAACTGAGAGGCAACCAAAGAAATTACTAGCTTTGCATCCTTTGCCGCCTTGCTCACAGGCGTAAAGCTTGGTTTAGTGTCAAGGTCAAGGAGTTACCCTTTCTCAGAAGTGCTCCTTTCATTATCAGCTGTACAAACTGTGAGTGGCACAAGATGCACTTTAAAGAACTGTGATTTTTACGTGTTTAATGGCTTTAAACTGATGAAAATGTGATCCAGGTTTTTACTCTTGTGAATTGTAGCCTGGCGCTGACAAGGAGCTGAAATCTCAGAGAGGCTCACTTTGAGAGGAGGATGTGATTTCTGTTAGTGATTGTACTAGAATGAAGTGAGGAAGAAGAGTTTTGATCTTTCTCTCCAGATACTGGGTATGTGAACACTTACTCTGAGTTCAGTGCATCAGCCCTCTGTTAAAACTTGACTGTTCTAGTTTCAGTTTAAAACCTATTCTGTCTTTATCCTGAGTTGTACTGGAGTTAAAGTGCATCCAGATGGATTACTGATGTTCAGTGAGACTTTCAGACAGTTAGCAATGCTGTGATCAACCCATTCACGAAGATCTTTCACATAGGTTTGTTATAATTGAGTCAGTACCCAAGGCACATCTTGATTTTGCTGACGGTAGCACCCGATCAGAAGAGCATTGAAAAGAACACAAAGTACATGGGTGGTCCCTTTGAAGAGAAGCTGATCTCATTTGGGTCTGTCCAAAGACTCAGTGGCTGTAAATTGTTTAATCTGCTTGGAGAGCACAGAGGTTCCTCAATTACGTTAATCAGCAGTTCTGCATCACCACAGAGTTGAGCTGTGCTTTTCTTCTTCTCTTGGAGAGTAGCGTCTGTAAATGCATCGTAGGAGTTTTGCTTTCAGATGATTTGTTCTGTTTGTACAAGGTCAGAACCACTCTGTGATAAGGTGGGCTGATGGACACAAGCAGATCAGTGGGGGAACACACAGGAGAGCAGTGAGTGGGGTGTTTAACACAAAAAACCCTGCCAAGCAACAGTAAAAAGACAAATCACTGCAAAAAAACAAACCAAAAGCCCATCCCCAGACAGGCAGAAAACGCTGAGCACACCAGCGTTGAGGAGAAGACTTAAAGACTTAAAGCCTGTGTTGTAGGTGCTTAGAACTTGTAGAAAACAACATGGATGTGTTCTGTGTGACTTGGTCTGGGTGATCCTGCTGTGGCAGGGGGATCGGACTGGATGATCTTTCGAGGTCCCTTCCAATCCCTAATGATGATTAAATCCCTCTTGTGACTACCAAATGGTCTAGATTGTGTGTTCTCCTGGTTTTGATTTCCCGAGGTCTTCAAAGCATAATGAAACCAAGGAGAACATTATAGTGAAGAAAATTTTAACACATTTTATTAACAACAGGAAATGCTTAGTAGAAGGAAAAGAGAAAGAAAAAGGAAAAGAGAAGAAGGACTGCCCCTAGTGCAGTCACAATGACCAAGTGGCCACCTGAGAAAGGATTCCCTGAGTTGAACCAAAACCAACCATAACCCCCTACAGTAGGGCAGAAGTTATAATGGATATGGGGGAAGGAGGAAGGGGAGAAAGGAAGGACAAAAAAAAATGGCTGTGGGGATAAAATTGTACAAAGACTGAATAAGGAATGAAGGAAATTTATTTATATAGATATTTATATAAATATATACAGTCTTTGTGCTTTATTTGGTTGTCACTGTGCTGTGAAAGAGCTGCCATGCCCTTTCCTATGTGTTCATCATTTCAGTATATGGCTGTCCTTGCACAGCAAGTGAGCCCGTGCCCTTGGAGTTTCACTGCTCTCACCAGCTCTTCTTTAACTACTCTTGTTTCTCCTTTCTGCTCCTTATGTCAAATCTACCTGAGCTACATCAAGATAACTTTTTACTTGCCTTTGGTTATTGATGGGTGATCAAAAGGACGTCCCGCAGCTGACCAACCTAATATGAAAAGCTGAAAAAGGTTTAAGATTGCCAGAGACTAGAAGGACAGGAGAGGTGAGGGGGGACAGCACTGAGGTAAGGACTTCACTCCCCTGGCCCAGGCAACTGCTGTGCTGGTGCTGCAGCTTGTTCTATATATGGAGGGATGCTTGGAGTCAGGGAATGGTCCTCCTGTGGGAAGGAGGGGAGACACTTGGGTGGCTGTGTCATATGGAGGAGAGGCTCCCAATGCAGGCAGTGCAGCATCAGGGAGAGCAGGAAAGGTGAAATGTTGTTCTAGCTGGTTGACAACTGAGATCTACAAAAAAAGGAGGGGAAAAGGCAGCGCCAACCAACAGTTTAATGACAGCCGAGGGGTTGTGCAGAACTCTGGAAAATTTATGATGTTATTGATAAAAGCACCCGAGTCCTCACACTTAACATTGCTTTAGAAGGCTGTCAGGAGGTGTTAGCTGTGGGCAGGGTGTTTAGGTCTTAGGCTGTGCTATACACAGCTGAACAAGAAATGCAAGAAGTGTGCTTCTTGAAGACATGTTATCGCAGTTTTTGGCTGAAAATGGCAGCAGAGGTTAACTGCATGCCCCCTGGTTTTTTTTCTCAGTGTTTTGTTACTGTGTGAGTAAGGATGTCTGCAGGCAGGTCTGACTAGCCCAGGACTGGTTCCACGCCGGAGGCTTTTTCTGTGATGTGCTGTAATGGGTTGGTCCCTGTGGTTCTGTGGTGCCGGTGCTTTGTGTGCTGGAGCTGTCGGCATCCTGCAAGGCGACTGCGCTTCAAAGCTTCTCCTTCCCTTCTGGTTCACACAGCAGCTGGGGCACTGAAATTGAATCCTGCTCCATTGGAAGTAAAAAAGAAAGTCGGTTGTGGACTGTTTATAGAGAAAACATCACAGACAAAGAATTTCCTCAAGGAGTCATGGACAGGATTTGGTACTTCCATATATCTTTGGGCAGGAAGGGGGTGGAAGAAGGGAGGCAACAACTGAGCGTGTGAGGGCCAGCATATTTTTCACTTCTATTTTCACTGATGTTAACTGATAACTGATGCATGGTTTGAAAACAGGGCAGACAAATTCCTGAAGTTCCTCAGATAGCTTCCCAAGTAAAACTTGTTCTGGGGTAGGTGGCACCTCCATTTTTCTGAGCCATTCAGTTTTTCGTGTGTGTGGCTTCTGTGGCAATTAGAGACTTGGAAATATTTGAAGTCAGATTTTTTTTTTCCCAGAACATGACCTCCGCTGTCTCAGGCATGAGTAGGCTCTGGCAGACAGATAACTTCCTTGGCAATTACTTCTAGTCAGCAGTAGCAAATGTAGCGAGATCCTAAAGAGCTTTTAATGCTCACTTAGAACAAGTTGATAAAATGCAATGGAAAGGAGCCAGAGGAGATGAATTGAGCACAGTTTGTAAAGGTACTGCAGCAATTCCCAGGGGTTTGAGTGTTGCCACTCAGACTGGCTATTTCCTCTTCTGCTCAGAAGCACCCCTGACAGCATGCCGAGATGTAGAAGTATTTTGTGGGTACCTATTCGATAGTACTTACTTCTCCTTTACCTTCCACTATGCAGTCTCCGAGTCTCCACCAAGCTGATTCATCCTGTTCCACACTGAGTTTTTGGCAGCATTTTCTGAAGGCTTCGTGTTGTCAGTGGGGATCAGTTGGAGCCAAGTGCCCCGGTTGCTCCTGTGTAGACCGCAGGAAGGTGTGCTGGTGGTGGCAGATGTCCCTTGCTGTGTCCTCTGTTTGTAAACACCAGAAAAGACACTTCATGCCAAGTGTTCTTTGCTAAGAAGTGATTGCACCTCTCTGTTTTGTACTGAATTTTTACTTGAAGAATGGGCCCCAGATGTAAGTATTAAATACCCTTCCAGTAGCCCTTGACCTGTGTCTACATCCTCCTTTTTCACAGAATCACAGAACATTAGGGATTGGAAAGACCTCCAAAGATCATCCAGTCCAAACCCCCCACCACAGCATGATAACCTAGACCAAGTTGCACAGGAACATATCTAGGTGGGTTTTAAACGTCTCCAGAGAAGGAGACTCCACAACCCCCTGGGCAGCCTGTTCCATAGGAATGTTTTGTCCCCATAGGAATTAAAGTTCCAAGTATTTTGTGCGAATGATATTTTCCTTATGTTGTTCTTTTCCAAGTGCCAGGCAGTTGTCACCTTGCAGACTATGAGGGTGAAAGTTGTTTTGCCTGTTTTCCGTTGATGTAGTTAGTTGTTTGGTTGCTTAGATGTCCTCTCTCAGCAGTGGTAGACAGGGATCTCCAAAGGATGCTTCCTCCCACCAGTCACAGAAACTAATCTTGAAAGGGTAACTTGCTATCTGGAGGTGGTTGCCTTTTTCCTTGACTACAGAGGGGAGCCTTGGACCATTAGTTTTTTCTTGGAAGTGTTTAGCTAGCTAACGTTGGGTAAATCCACCCTTACGTAGCTTGTAACACAAGTTGAGGAAGCCCTTTTTTCCTGCATTATCCTCGTCTTGGTTGACTATAAACACCCTCAAGTGAGTGCTGTAGTTGTGGTGTTTGATGTATCCCTACAACAAGACCTGAGTAAAGGATAAAGGTTTATTAAAGGTTGGATTTCCATAATGTGTAAGGGATGGTTAGTAGCATGTAAACTCAGAATCGCAGAATTATTGAGGCTGGAGAAGACCTCTGAGATCAGCAAGTCTGGCTTATGACCCAACATCACCACATAGAATCATAACGGATTGGAAGGGACCTCAAAAGATCATCCAGTCCAATCTGCCTGCAACAGCAGGATCACCTA
>JAOXOE010000001.1:95449613-95461129 GCA_028565055.1 Phoeniculus purpureus
CCTCAAAAGATCATCTAGTCCAATCCGCCTGCAACAGCAGGATCACCTAGACCAAGTCACACAGGAACTCATCCAGGGCGGGACACATCTGCAGGGGCAGTTTAGCTCCTCTGTCTTTTCTTCAGTTGACTCTATTTGAAACTTATGGGCCACCAAGCTCTTAATTGGAGTAGTTTGGCATTAAGAGTTCATGTGGAGCAGAGCTCTGCTTAACAGTTTGAAGGAGTAGTAGAAGATTGCTCCTTTTGCCACACGGCTTGTAGTCTTGTGTTATAACTCTATTCTCAGATCTGGCTTCAGCAAGAGGTTTGTTGCACCCCAAATGTTCTGAAGTTTGGAGCAGACTAGAACTCACAGAAAAATGCTTCTTCTCCCTTCCCCATCTCAGAAAAGGAAGAAGTCTTATTTATTTACACTGCACTTGGTTTGCAAAGCGATTGTCTCTTTATCTAGCATCTTCGTTTGGCCTGGGTATTCCTTGGGGCACGACGATGAATCATTCATCTCTGCACTGGGTGAGATGCTTTCTTTTTTTAATGAATAAGATTCTGGCTGAACTTGGGCTTTTCACCTTGGGAATTGCTGCTGCATAGAAAAATAAACCAAACAGGATACAGCTACATGAAAAGACGCATTGCCCCTCGCTGCTGGAGGGTATCACTGTGGGAGCTGCAGCGCGCTGTGCTGCGTGGATGCTGTCTGTTTAGGATGTAGCTGTATATAGGACCGTTGCCTCATGTCCCCTTGCTTGGGGGGCTTTGTCTGTTTGATACTTGGAAGATCACTTATCTGTGTAGTAACATCCCTGGCTTGTGTGTGTTTGACTCTGAGAAATCTAAGCAGCACAAAATAATCAACACCGGGAGAATGTCTCTGTTTAACATTCCCATACCCTGCAAGCAGAACGTGTGGCTTTAGTGAATCCCAAAGAGGTAACTGTGGCTTTAGATCTGTTCTATCACTTTTGTATCTGCTGAGGTGTCGTGATCACTCGGTCTCCTTTCTTTGCCAGCCTGATAAACGGGCTGTGGAGTTGTATGATTGCGGGCTTACATCATAATTCCTGTGTTACTTGTGCCTCTGGACCAACGGGCCAGGGAAGGACAGTAACAACAGGCACAAAGGGTTTGAAAATGAATTTAAATCAACCCCCCGACAGTAAAGGTGTCAAAGATAGCGCAGTAGGATTATATTCTAGGTTCTTAAACGCAAAAGCTTGCAGCATGGCAACTTACCTTAAAATTCAGTTGCCCGTTACATGCAAATCGCTGTTTGTTGTGGGCTCCATGCAGGTTCTCCCAGCGCAGAAGGGATTGGTGGCCAAAGTGGATTAATGCCTTTCACATCTGCGAGTCTTCGTTGGGATCAAAAGGGAAGTAAGCTGTGTGTGTTGGGAGCGGGCATGTGTGCACGTCATCATCAAGGCTGCCACACGCACTGGCCTGGTTGGGGAATTAAGAGCTCCTGTGTTTCGTAGGAGGGTTTCAGTGCTAAAGCTCTGCTATGTCGTAAGCACCACAGATTTAACCTCAGTTATTTTTAATTATTATTTGGATTAATCCCCCAATCATTCTCGCTGGAAAATACCGAGTCTAACTTTTTTTAAGGTTGTAAAATCTATGTCATTACTTGCAAGTTTAGTAGCTGCAGGATTTGAAGGACCGGAGTTGTCTGGTGGTTTCCAGCTAGCCCAGCTGTAGAGGAATTGAGTAGGTTGGCAAGATGTAGTGTGGGCTCCTTTGTTAAATCCGTCGTGGCATGAGACAGAAACGGCAGTGGCTGTGGTGAGGACTTTACTGTGTGTGTTCTGCCTTCTCATCTCGACCTCCCAAAAATTATTTTCCCAGAGTTTTCACTGTTGTGCCAGGTTTCCTGAGGGTGTTCAGGCATGGCAAGCCTAGGGTAGTTACCCTGCTGCTTTCTGTCTTCCTCAGGGGTTGGTGTGTCAGTGCTGCTCAGAGGTGGCCTTCTGCAAAAATGCATGGCGTGGGCTTTGTCCTGAAGGTCTCTGGCAGCCAGAGAGGTCTCTGAGCATCTTCTGGGAAGGCAGGAGCAGCCTCCTCATCTTTTGGTCATATGCAGCAGGGACAGGATTTCTTGAGACTTTATAAGATCACCAGTGAGTGAGTGAGGGACAAGTGCTCCCAGGTGCTTATTTGATAGGGTTTGTGCGGAGGTGTGGGTGAACAAATGCAAAGATTTAAAGCAAGCAGTGAGCTGCAGGTGTGGACACTTCAGCAAACACAGGCGAGAGAAATCAATTTCTCACAAATGAAAGAGGAGCAGAAAAATCAATAGGGAAAGGACTGTTATTTTCAATTGAAAGCCAGAGGAGCTGGGAGTTTGGATCTCTGAGTTCATGCCTTCCTGTTTTCATTCATGTGTTGCAAGGCTCTGTTATTGGAGAACTGTAGGCTCTGTCATCTAAAGATCATTAAATATAAATGGCTGAAAGGATGTGAAATGCTCTCTGTCCTTATTTATTTATTTGCTTGTCTGCTTGCAGATATTCCTCCCTCTGTAGTTCACTCCTGTGGACGCTAGCTTCCTGTGTTGAGACTATTGGAGTACATCGAGCTTTCGCTGTGAAGTCCACCAGGCTTTTCCTTGTGCATGTTATGACAATATTTAAAGCACACAAATCAGGCTGTAGTTATTGATCTGTGTTTGTTTCTTTGCAACAGACTGTGATTCCATCTGGCTACCTGATGGTGAGAGCGCCCCACAAAAACATGACCGTGTAGAAATGCAGGATTTGGCTTTGCAGAACTGTCTGCCGGAGGTCCTGGCAGTACAATGTGAGGGAACCCAGGTTGGGTGCAGAGGACCCTCTCATCAGAGCTCGGAGCAGCCTGCTGAAATGGCAGGGCAGGGTGCCAGTTTCTTTAATGTTAAAAACAGAACAGTATTTTTGGCTGGTTCCTGTTGCTAGACTCTACACTGCCAAGTATGTTCGTAATAGCACAGCTCTCGCACGGTTAATGCCCCCTTGCAAATCCAGTCGTGTGGATAATTAGCCTGGTAGGTAGTAGGCAAAACCATGCACCAATGAAAAATGCTGGTTAAAGCTCTGCAGATGTGGAGGGCTTGCTTGCTTGCTGGGTTTTGGCTCTGTTGGCATCTCAGAAGAGCAAGCAGAAGTGGTCATTAGGAATGTACTGCCAAGTTCATGAGGGATGTGACGGGGGCCCTGCAGGAAAACTGGTGAGGGACTGTTCACAAGGGTGTGTGTAGCGACAGGACGAGAGGCAATGGTTTGCAACTAGAGTAGGGTGGATTTAGATTAGATGTTAGGAAAAAAGCTCTTTACAATGAGGGTGGTGAGACACTGGAACAGGTTGTCTAGAGAGGTGGCAGAAGCTCCATCCCTGGAGGCATTCAGGGTCAGGCTTGACGGGGCTCTGAGCAACCTGCTCTAGTTAAAGATGCTCCTGCTCACTGCAGAGGAATTGAGCTAGATGACCTTTAAAGGTCCCTTCCAGCCCAACACATTCTGTGATCTGCAAAACCACATCTTTCTCACTGTCTTCTATACTAACTCTTTTTTCTAGTGCCTAATTATTGGATTAATTTCTTTGTGTATGATTGCAGCCATGCATTGCAAAAAAGTGTTGGGTTGAACTTGACGATCTCAAAGGTCTTTCCCAGCTAATCTTAAGTGATTTGGTGATTCTATGCACCCACACCTGCTAAAGACATAGAGGCTTATGTAAAGGGAAGATGTAAGAGTCCATCCTGACTTGGATCACTTAATTGCTTTGCAAGAGCAGTTTTTACTTGTGAGGCTAAGCATGCCAAGAGCAGTGGTGTGGAAGGACGCTCAAGCGCACGTGTTTATATACGCATGTGTTTTATGTGTACATGTGTGCATCTGAAACAGGGCAATAAGGAAGGTGACCCAGGCTTATTCCTTTTAATTTTAACATGTTATGGAGACACTGTGCTCAGGTAAAGGTTTAGTCAATGCAAAGCTCTGGCTGTGGTCAGGGAAGAGGTAAAAAGCTCATTGGAGTCTCATGGTGATGACCAGAAATGCCTCTCTCTGTGTAAAGAGTCAGCAGAGTCTAGAATACTTCAGATCCTGGTCATCGCCCTTGATCAGGAGGCAGATGTACATCATGATGGCACAAAACCACGTAAAAGGTAGGATATTCAAGTCATCTGAATGACTGAGACAACTAAATGTGATGCTGGCTCTCACAGTAATGTGTCTGAGATGCTCTTGAAGATGCCTCTCTGATGTTTAAGGGCTTGTGAAGTAAATCAGTAAGAGACATACAAACCAGTTAAAATGGAAGACAGCGTATTCCTGTCTTTGTGAGGCTCCATAACAGGACTCTGTAAGGCAGGAAGGCAGCCTTGGGTGTCACCACATGTTCTTCCAGCCAAAACTTGCATCCTGCTCTGGGCACGTCGTGTAGTTGAGTGCATTATTTTCCTTAATGGAAGTTACCAGGTCTGAAAAGAGGGTAACCACTGGCCTGGGCAGATCAGCAGCAGTGAGCAGCATCTTCTTCAGCGGTGCTGGTGGGAGGTGGAGGTGTGCACAGAGCCTTGGTTGTTCACACGTTGTGTTGCTGTGTGGAGAGTAGTTGGAAACAATACTTCAGTCTTGTGGCTCATTCTTTTCCACGGCAGCTTTGTGTGTCTATGCAACTCTTCTCTGTTCCTGCGACTTCTGGTGCTAAGGGAAACTTGTGTGGGTAATGAAAGGGGGTATTGCAGAAAGAGTTCTTGACACGTGGATTGAGGAAAAATTGTTCTACCATTCTCACACTTTTTCTTGGCCAGGGCTGCACGAAGGTAAGAAAGGCAAACAGGGAGGTGTTGTATATGTAGATGCCTGGGTGGGAAAACAGGCAAAGAGGTTGGAAGAAACCAAGATGTTAGCTAGCTGGAGAGTGCAAAACATGAATGTACTGAACCCAGAGCACTGCTCCACTTCCAGGGGAGATAAACAGCAGATGAAAGAGAACTAGCCCTGGGCTTTAAAAGCAATCCTCCAGAATTAATTGGCTGTGGTCAGGCTGTGGATTGGAGAAAGCAGGAAAAAAATCTATAGAATGGTGGGAATCTCTCTTGCTCTGGAGTTTGACTCTCTCCTCTGCTGTAATTGCCAGCAATTAAAAGGCTTTTAATAAATTCCTCTGAAGTACAGCAGAAGTCTGTGTGGTTGGAAGGGCTCCCCTGCAGAGCTTGAGCATGGGTGCAGAGATTATTTGTTATTTCCCCTTTTTGTCTTGCTGTTGGTTTTGTACAATTCAGAATAGCCAGATTAATACTTCTGCCAGTCCAGCCACTGTTGTATTATTCATAGATTCACAGAACAGCAGGTTGGAAGGGACTTCAAGGATCATTCAATCCAACCTAGCAAGCTAAATATATAGTTTTAAATTAGATATCCCAGCAGCCTGTCAAGCTGGGTCATAAAGCTGTCCGATGTAGGGCGATGAACCACTTCCCTTGGGAGATTACTCCAGTGTTTAATTGTTCCAATGGTGAAGAATTTTCTTCTGGACTCCAATCGGGATCTCTCCAGAAGTAACTTACACCCATTACTCCTTGTCTTTTCTGTATGACTCCTCGTAAAAAGGGAGTCAGAGTCTTGTTGGTAGCATCCCTCTAGGTACTGGGACATGGTGATAAGGTCCCCTGTAAGTATGTGACGTTGTCAAATATGTGCATTGTATAAGTAAGGAAGGCACAAGGGTTACTGAGTAGCTTCTTTGGAAGTAGTGTTGTTCTGAATTTTCCCTAATTTCCTAATCCTCTGATTTCTTTGAATGCATTTTTTCACTTTAGTCTGACTCATTTCAGACGAGTGTCTCAGTCCTCCTTTTTGTCCTGTTTACGGATTGATCATCTTTTTGTTTCTATTCTGGTTTTTGCTTGTGAGTATGCGTATGCAAAATGCTCTTGTGATATAATAACGTTTAAAGTCGAGAGAGAGAGTTTATCCTTGGCTTCGCTTTACTTCCTGACGGTAGTCAACTCGTTCAGCTTTCTGATCCAGCAATTTCTCTAAGAATACAGAAGCAGGTAAAACCCCCCACTAACTACCATACCCGACCCAGCAAAACAAGAAAGACATTGTTCTGTCAGATGAGTTTGGATTTGTATTTGGAAGCTTCTTAAAATACGTAAAAGTTCTGTACTGAAGGGCTGTGGAACTTCACACCTTCTTTTGTATTTCTGCTCCCCATCAGTTTCTGCTCTCCGTCACCTGTTTTGTTTCTCCTCCTTTTGCTCACCATTTTTAAAACTTGGTGTACTGTTCTCTTCCTGGTGTTCATCTTCTTGCTCCTTTTCCTTTCTGTGTCCATCCTTTTCCTTTCCCAGGAGGACGTTATGCTCCAGCAGTTCCCCCTGTCCTGGAAGGTAACTTGCCGTTTGTCTGCTGAAGACCTGCTGCAGTTGTGTCAGAGCTGATCCAGCCAGCAGGTCTCAGGTGCAGATGGAGTTTGTGGGATTCTCCTGAGGCAGGGAAAGGCCAGGGAAAGACCCATCAGGCAGATTAGGTGTGGGTGTAGCTAGGACAATGACCACGTCATGAAGGAAGTGTCAGGTAGTGACCAGCTGCTGCACACCAAGTGAGCAAACAGTGTGTGAGCATCACCTGGGGATGCATCAGTTTGCTGGGGCAGCTCTTGCAGAAAGATGCTGGGGCTTGTCCAATCTGACCCTGGGGCTCAGTGGTGGGCATTTGACACAGAGCAAAGACACTGTGTCAGAGGGGTCGATGGAGATGCTGAAAGGAGAGGTTGCCATGCAGATCTCAGTCTGTAGAAAGCATGTGGACCTTTCTCCTAAGGCAGGGATGGGTGGTACATTTGCCTGCAGAAGGTGTGTCCAGGTGGCTGAACTGCAGGAGACTGTCAGAAAGCTGAGTTGCATCAGACAGATGGAAAAGGAGATACAGAGCAGGACTTGAGTGCAAAGCACAGTGACCGAACAGCCTCAGACTCCCTGGTAGCACATCCAGGAAAGGCAGAAGGCAAACAGTGCTGCAGAGTGGAAACTCAAAGAGGTAAGAGCTAGCAGGAGGAAGAAACTTTCCCCGATGCCTGAGGTGTCGTTGCAGAACCACCTCTTATAGCAGACTGTGGAGTTAAAAGAGGTTGCATGTGTTTAGATCTAAGACCTGGGTAAGACAGTAGAACAACCAGTGCAACCAGGAAAAGGTCATGGCTGATGGTAGTGGGTGACTGCTGACTGGCACAGAGGTACCCGTTTGGAGACTTGATCCACTACCTAGAGAGTTCTCCTGCTTACTGAGGGCAAGTGTCAGGGGTGTAACTGAGATGTTACTGAGCCTTGAGTGTCCCACCAACTACTGCTCGCTGCTGTTTCATCTGGGAACCAGCAATAGAGCTATGAGTAATGTGAACAGCACTGCAAGAGACTACAAAGCATTGGGAACAGCAGTGAAGCACTTGGGGAGTGCAGATCGTCTTTTAATCAGTCTTCCTGGTCAAGGTTGAAAGGGCCAGTCGCACTGGGAAAATCAGTAAGTAGTTAAGGGACTGGTATCACAGTCAGGGCTTTGGAACTGACTTTGAGAATTCTCATTTCATGGGGGCTGATGTGGCCCATCTTTCAGAGAGGGGCATGGTGATCTGGTGAGGTTCTTGATGACTGGAAAAGGGGAAACATAACCTCCAGTTTCAAAAGGGGGGAAAAAGGAAGACCCAGGGAACTGCAGGCCAGTCAGCCTCACCTCTGTGTCTGGCAAGATCATAGAACAGACCATCCTGAAGGCTCTGCTAGGACACGTGTTGAACACAGAGGTGACAACCAGCATGGTTTCACCAAGGGGAGATCATGCCTGGTGAATGTGGTGGCCTTTATGATGGAGTAGGAGTTGGTGAATAAGGAAAGACCAACTAACCTCGTTTACCTGGACTTGTGCAAAGCACTTGACACTGTCCTGTGTGATGTCCTTGTCTCTAAAATAGAGAGACATGGACTTGACAGATGGACAGCTTAGTATATAAGGAACTGGCTGGATGATCTCACACAAAAGCTGTGACCAGTGGCTCAGTGTCCGTGTAGAAACGAGCGGTGTTCCCCAGGGATTGGTACTAGGACCGGTTCTGTTTTAGCATCTTTGGTGACACAGACAGGGGCACTGAGTGCACTCTCAGTGAGTTTGCCAATGACACCAAGCTTGGGTGTTTTACCCAAGAACAGTGAACTGTCTGCTCTTCTCAAGTGAATGGTGTTTGTTCTTTAGATGTGGGAACTATGGATCTGATACCCTGTGCAGAGGATTTGGGTTCAAACCAACTGTTTTTTGGCACATTGCTGTTTGCTAATTCTGGTCAGCTCTTGAAAGTGTGGGTGAAGGCTTTGATTCTTCTGTGAAGTGTCTTCTCTTCCCATACAAAAGTCTCTATCATGGGCTTCTGAGTGCTAGAGCTTTAGTACCGTGTGCCTGTGAACTTGGAGGTGCAGTGGGGGATGTGTGAACGCTGCTGTGTACTAGATCCGATCTTCAGATCTCCTTGTAAGTGCCAAGTAACACTCAGCTTCTACAGACTGAGTGCCTGACCCTGGTAAACGCTGGAATTTATGGTACTTTTTTTCCTGTTGATCAGATATTAGAAGTTATGAGTCTTATAGCCCAGATATTGGGATTATGAGTCGCTGGTGGTGGAAAAAAAAAATCATGGTGATGGCAGAAATCAAGTAGTTTGATCTGTGGTTTGAAGAGAAGTTCATTGGAAGAAGTTATTTTGGCTTTCTTTTTTTTAAACCCTTTAAAATAAAAGCTGAGATGAGTGCTGTCTGTGAAAGGACCTTCAGAAGGTTGCAGCCAGCACTCATAAAGATTGGCTATGTATGGAAGTGATTGTAGATAATGTTTTACTTTCAGCTATCTCTTTTTATATTCTTACTGTAAAGGTTTTTGATAATAGTAGGTAGCTGAAAACCTGTAATTCTTTTACCGTCTCCAGTTAAGTATGTTAATGCTTCTGCAGGAAATCTGTATCTGTGGAGGCTAATAATTCTCTAAAAATGTATTCTGAGCAGAAAGTTAGCCTAGAAGATCTCAACAAAAATAGAATGGAAGTCACTTCAGGTATAAATTACCTGCTGCCTGTATAAAACTAGTTAACGGACTGGAAAATACACAGAATCAGTCTGGTTGGAAAAGATGCCGAGGATCATCGAGTCCAACCATCTAACCCACCT
Organism: Phoeniculus purpureus; assembly: GCA_028565055.1. Lineage (NCBI taxonomy): Eukaryota > Metazoa > Chordata > Aves > Bucerotiformes > Phoeniculidae > Phoeniculus > Phoeniculus purpureus. The sequence goes on from JAOXOE010000001.1 coordinate 95,458,809, forward strand.
TACAAGTTCACACCCCTAAACTGTATCACTCAGTGCCTCAGCTAAATGATCTTTAAACAGATCCAGGGATGGCGACTCGACCACCTTCCTGGGAAGCCCATTCCAGTGCCTGACCACCCTTTCTGTGAAAAAATTCTTCCTAATGTCAAGTCTAAACCTACCCTGTTGCAGCTTGAACCCATTCCCTCTTGTTCTGACACTAATTGCTTGTGAGAAGAGACTAGCACCAACGTCTCCACAGCGTCTTTTCAGGTAGTTGTAGAGAGTGATGAGGTCTCCTCTGAGCTTCCTCTTCTTCAAACTAAAAAGCCCCAACTCCTTCAATCTTTCTTCCTAAATTTTATTCTCCAGGTCCTTCACCAGCTGGGATGATGATTCAACCACCTCCTTGGGCAGCCTGTTCCAATGTCTAATGACCCTTTCAATAAAGTTTTCTCTAATGTCTTCCATAAACAACTCCTGGTACAACTTCAGACTATTTCTTCTTCTCTTATCAGTTGCTGCTTGTGAGAAGAGACCCACACTCACCTCTCTACAACATCCTTTCAAGCCATAGGAATATCAAAGAAAGCTGTCTACTATCCAGATATTGACAGGTTTTGCCAGGAAATCTTGTATCTGCCTCAAGTCCTGCTGTTAGTCAGATGCATGGTCTTACCCAGAGGCTGCTTCACTTAATCTGAGCATTTCAGCATCTCTTTGACTAAAATCCTGCCTCAACGTCAGAAATGGCTCTGCTACTGAGAGGTTCTAAGGGACCTTATTGATAGGCTTGTTGGATAAATGGACATCACTGAGTTCACTGTAAAGACAGCTTCTAGCTAACATGTTTTGGTTTGTTTAGGGTTTTAGTTTTGTTTTGGGGCTTTTTTAAATACAGAAATATCAAGCAGGGGTGAGAGGCACCCTGACCTTTTCTCAGGAAAGGAGGGAAATGAAGTGAAGCCAAGAGAAAGGAAAAATCAAGATGTAACTAAGTAACTTTGGCTTGAGTTACCACTCATCAGCCGAGCATGTCAGATTTGATACCTGTGACCTATCAACATTTCATGAAGAGGCAGCAAGTGTTCTCATTCATACAAACTTTTTGTGTGAGACAACCCTTAGTGAGATGCATCTTCCTTACTGTTATTACAGAATCACAGAACATTAGGGATTGGAAGGGACCTTGAAAGATCATCCAGTCCAATCCCCCCACCACAGCAGGATCACCTAGATCAAGTCCCACAGGACATTAGGGATTCTTCATTCTCTTTCTACATAGTAGAGCACAGTTTTCTTCCAGCCTGTTTTCTGGAAAGCTGGTATGCAATTGAAAGTACAAGACTAGGTGATCCTGCTGTGGCTGGGGGGATTGGACTAGATGATCTTTTGAGGTCCCTTCTAATCCCTAATGTTCTGTGAGTCTGTGATTCTAGCTCTATGGGGTGTCACAATCTGAGCGGCAGCAGTGCAACGCTAGCTCAAGGCATCCTCATTCCAAGAGACACAAAGCAGATGTTTCCAGCTACTACTTGCAGCACATGAAGTAACAGGGCACTTAGCCCTTGCTTGCATGCTTAACTGAGAAAGCAGCAGCTTTCTGCTTCGCACATAAAAAGCCAAAAGACATTAATTATGTAGTATGAAACATCATTTGTGCTAAATTAGATCTCTTCCAATCTTGCTGTACGTAGATTCATGCAATCATATCAGATTTAAAATCTACATCTAACCTCTTCACTATTGCAGCACAGGGGCTATTTGCAAGGGACAGCCATTTCCACAGTCCCATTTGTCTATGTTTACAGTGTGTAACACCATTACTTTGGTTATAATAGCTCTGCCTCTTTGTGACCTGGATCCCTGAGGCTTAGCAGTCACAGGAGGTTAATCTGGTTTTCTAATATTTGATTTACTCCAAGTTCCAGTATCTTTACTTTTATGCAAGTTTCCTAGGGGCTTGCTCACTGGAGTGGATATATGCACAACCTCTCATCCTTTTTAGTTCAAGCATAAACTCAGATAAAAATAAAAGCCTGGCTTTTACAAAGCACAGTTACTACAGGAAAATTACATCAGAGTCAGAGTGTTATTACAGATTGGAAGGCACCTCGAAAGACCATCTAGTCCAATCCCCCTGCCACAGCAGGATCACCTAGATCAAGTCACACAGGACACAAAAGTCCTTCTCTGGAGAAGTTTAAAACCCACCTGGATGTGTTCCTGTGCGACTTGGTTTAGGTGATCCTGCTGTGGCAGGGGGATTGGACTAGATGATCTTTCGAGGTCCCCTCCAATCCCTAATGTTCTGTGATTCTGTGATACTCTGATCAAAGATG
>JAOXOE010000001.1:95463249-95485494 GCA_028565055.1 Phoeniculus purpureus
TCCAGGCAGGTTTTAAACGTCTCCAGAGAAGGAGACTCCACAACCCCCCTGGGCAGCCTGTTCCAGTGCTCTGTCACTCTCACTGTGAAGAAGTTCTTTCTGATATTTATATGGAACCTTCTATGTTCCAGCTCACACCCATTGCCCCTTGTCTTATCACCAGATGACACTGAGCAGAGCCTGGCGCCATCCTCCTGACACCCACCCCTCCCATATTTATAAACATTAATGAGGTTGCCCCTCAGTCTCCTCCAAGCTAAAGAAACCCAGCTCCCTCAGCCTTTCCTCACAGGAGAGGTGTTCCACTTCCTTCATCATCCTCGTTGCTCTTTGATACCATAAGGAGTAATGGCCTGTTGAGATTTTGTAGCTGGTTGACTCTTGCATTTTAGCACGCCTGCTGTGAGCAGCAGAATGTGAAAGGGGATGTGCAGATGAGTCGCCGGACTTGATCTTGCATTATTATCGCTTGGTCGGTTGGTAAGGGGAGAGATGAGAAAAGTAGGCTTCTTCCATTTGTTAGATTGAAAATACAGCTGGAAAAGCAAAATAATCTGACCATCAGTGGGACTAAGAATAGAAGTGATGCAGCTGGTGAAAATGGCCCTTAAATACTAGATGCTTCCCCCTGGTTGCCCTCTCCAGCTGTAACCTTCAGCTGGGTACCAAGACCTAATGGGGTCAGGGAGCCTAGTAACAGACCTGTGCTGAATATAGCCCCTGGTGGGAGCAGTTTGGATTTTAACCCCTGCATAAGCATTCCCTGAGTGGGTTTGTGCATATGTCCACATCCAGTTTTTTGACACTAACCCTTGAAGGATCTCGAAGAGCCTGATCCACTATGGAGACATTCTTTCCGTATTTTCTCCCGTGCTAACTTCAAGGCTATAACACTGAGTTTTGTGGTTTGTTTCGTCTTTTTTAAACCGTAGGAGTAGACATCTGGGAGTTTTATTTTCAGTGGTTTACTTTTTATTATCTATAAAACTTGGTCTGTGTAACCAAAATTGATTATTTTTATTTTTATTGACTTAGAGTGCTTTCTCTCTCATTAAAAATGGTCTGATATCCTCCTTCAACCCCCAAGACAGTAATGTTTGTTTCGTTCTCTAATCCGTGACTTGCTCAAGTTGATAAGACAATGAATTATAATGTGCTTCGTGAGACCCAGTGACAGTTAATTAAAAATAGATATTTGTAATGTACGTTTTAACAGAATCTTAATTGTGACAACAGGATGCAGCTCTGTAGGGGATATCATTAGGATGCTGACATTTGCCACTTGCCGGAGTGTTAGTTGTTTGCAGTGTTCCGGAATCTATGAAGACTATTGCGTCTACCTCTGCTTTTAATAAAACATCTTAATCCTGCAGCACGTCAGTGTTTGCTGTTTGCCTCTGGACCAGTGTCAGGGTTTTGATTGCGCACGGTGGCGTTATGAACTGAAGCATCTTCTGTAGTGATTTGTTTTACCATTGCTTTGTCTTTGGTAACAAACCCTCTTCAGTAGGAGAGCATCGCGTGAGGCTGGTTCCGTTTTGGTGGAAGCACCAGCCAGCTGTACTGACAGTGGTGAATTCAGCGTACTGAAGGTTCAAAAATGTGGGGAACAGAGAATCGTAGAACCGTGAGAGTATTTGAATTCGTGAATAATCGGGAGGACAATGCAGGATGTATAAGAAGTAATTATCTTTCTCATAACCACCCCAACATCCTGAAATCTTTCATAGTTAGTGGTAGATTAAACAGCAGGATTTGCTGTTTTGATGAGAATAAAGCCAGTCTCAGTGAAATGGAGAGAGGGTTGTTGTTGGAGTAGTGCTGGTGGATGAGTGGTCCACAAATGAAAGAAGTGGATGCTGTGGTAAGAGGATCGCAGAGCATTAGGGATTGGAAGGGACCTTGAAAGATCATCCAGTCCAATGCCCCTGCCACAGCAGGATCACCTAGATCAAGCCACAGTATCACAATACATTAGGGATTTGGAAGGGACCTCGAAAGATCATCTAGTCCAATCTCCCCAACACAGCAGGATCCCCTAGATCCAGTCGCACAGGAACATATCTAGGCGGTTTCAGGCTCCTTGCAAAATCCTTAGCACCCCACACACAATTATGGAGACATCAAGATCATCTACGTGAGTGTAGCTGAGAACTACATGGAGGAGTGTTGGGTTCATAAACTCCTCTCTGCCTTGTTTCGGATTATAATTTTAAAATCTGTTGAAGCCACCAAGTGTAAGGAGGCAGTGGGACATGAGACAGCTGGCTCTCTGCAGTGTGAACAGAGTGGTCTGTTTAACAGCCTCACATGCCTGAAGTTTGTGGCTGGAGGTGCCAGTTACTGAACCAACACCTGGCCCGTCCGTGCTTGAGCTGAAGGGTTTGGTGCCCACCAGTGCTAACTCACTTACCAGAAGCCAGTCCTGGCAGTAAGTGAGACAGAGAGGAAGATCTGGTGGTTGAAATGGGAGTATTTCCCTCCCTAAGCCAGATGTCAGTGGAAGCAGGCTGGTGGTGGCTTTGTCCCAAGGATAGTCATAGGGATCGTGAACCTGAGAGAGATAGGAGGATGCTTGAGGCTTGCGATCTGAACAACTACAACATGTAGTTGGGTAACATGGAAAGAAGAGCTGGTGTGACTGAAGGGAGTTGAGAGAATGGTCTTAGGGGAATTCTGTGATACTGACAGTGCATGAAGTGGTTGTGTGAGGGGCAACCACTTGGAATCAATATAACTGTAACAGCAAAAGCTGTGTTTGCTTTCTCTTAATCAAATTACAGGAATATTTTCAATAGTTAATGCAATTTGGGAGCTTCCTCACAGTTTCAAAATAGGTAGGTGTATTCCTGGCATTGCATCAAGGACGGATAGAGCCCCAGATGCAACTTCAGCTAATTCATTTCTCCTACTACCAGGTAGTTTAACCACTTTGTTTAGCAGTTCAAGTAGTGTACTATGGCAGCTGTGACCTGTAATCAAAGGCGATTGATACAAAAACAGAAGCTTTGATTTTTCAAGGGGTTGCTGACCTTGATTCTCAGGGAAGTGGTAAGTGTAGTTGTTCACCTCATGCATGTTCTTCTGAGTTGGGATGGTTTGGAGAGGTTGTGAATTTTGGTGATAAGCCAGGAGTAGTTTTGGGTGTCTCGATTATGTTCCTGTGTGACTTGGTCGAGGTGATCCTGCTCGGGCAGGGGGAATTGGACTAGATGATCTTTGGAGGTCCCTTCCAATCCCTAATGTTCTGTGAATACTTGTAGTAAATACTCTTGATTCTATGATTAGAAGTCATTGAGCTTTGCCAGAGGCACGCTTCATTCAAAACTGTCCATATTGTTGTATCTAAGTTGTTTTCCTGTTACATCTGGAATATTAGGGGTGGGAAGTTTCTCAATGGTCATCTCCTGTGGTATTTATGTTTTTTACTGCTACTAAGTTATATGTTAATGTGTTTACTACTTTATTTGTTAAACTCTCTTCCCTTAAAGGTAATTAAATACAGTGAGTCCACTTGCTAGCTTGCAGTAGGAGTGGTGCAAGCATGAATTTGATATTGATTTGTTCCACTGGGGTTAGGGAGGTGTGAAGTAGCCAGTCTGGACAAGCTCCAAGGTGGAACTCCTTGGTCTTTAAAATGGTGTTTTCCTCCATACAGTACAGAATTGTTTCCTCAGAGCACTTTCCTTCGTAGTGTAGCAAACCAAGCAATGATGACTGTGTCCATGTTAGTGATGAGCAGTGTTCTCTTACTCTGTGTATCATCACGGTGTGCAGGAAGCATAGTGTGGGCAGTGCTGCTGACTTCTTCTTGATCTTCATATTTCACCATCTCTAGATAATACTTATCTTTTTTTTTATTACAGCTCTTTTGAAAAATGAGATTCCTTTCCAACTCTGCTTGGCTTTGTTAAAAATGATGACTTTAAATTTGGAGGGTTTGATGAGAGCAGAGGAACCCTAAGACTTGTTTAGAAAAACAAAGCACTGAAGACCATTCAGAGCACTGGAACAGGCTGCCCAGGGGGGTTGTGGAGTCTCCTTCTCTGGAGATGTTTAAAACCTACTTGGGTGTGTTCCTGTGTGACTTGGTCTAGGTGATCCAGCTCTGGCGGAGGGATTGGACTGGATGATCTTTCAAGGTCCCTTCCAATCCCTAATGTTCTGTGATTCTGTGAAGACTTGTGGTAAATACTCTTCATTCTGCAGGCAGCTAAGGACAATTTTATTTAAAAAACTTTTTGATCAAGAGCAGTTGCTGCCCTGACTGCAATGACAGTGATCTAGACCCTTGCACTGCCTCCATTTCTCTTGTAGCCACAAAGCCATGAGCAACAGCTAATGCAGGTGTAGGTGTTTGTAGGTCAACTGGCACAAACTTTTATCTGTTAAAGTTATTCTTCAGGTTATAGTTTGTGGGCTGTGGATGTGAGTAATTGCTGAGCCATGGCGAAGGGGGGTGTTTTTCCGTGTTCTGCAGAATGAAATGGCACTGGCTTAGCGCATGCAGATGGTGTGTCCTGCAGGCTGCTGCAGTGATCTCGGTAGGACACTGGAAAGTACAAATTACCTTTGGAAATCAGGCTACTTCTGGCTTTGGCATTTAAATACATAGTCAGATCTGCAGATTAATGCATCCCCCTGGAATATGAAATGACATGGTACATTGAATTATTCCTCAACACCCTCCTGCCTCCCAAAAAAGTCTGAGTGATGAGGGAACTGTCAGATGGGGGAGAAGCAAATATATTTCTATTATTGTATACTTAGATGTTGGATTTCTTCCTTTTTTGAGCTTTTTGGCTACGATATGCTGAGGGATAATTAGTAGTAGTAATGCCAGTCTGCACTTTCTTTAAAGGGCAGGCGAGGAGAAAAGACATTAAAAATTATTAATGGAAACACTTGTGGTCAGTTGATCAATTTTAGAGAGTGTACCTTCCTATTAAAACAGACATTCATCAGCCACATTCATAGGATGCCAGCCAAATAGACTCCTTAAACTGATTAATAGCATCACTGCTGTCACATACTGCCTCTGGTTTGGAGCCTGAGTATGTACCCCCACCTTCCTATACATAGAGACCGTGTCCTCTTCTAGAAAAAATGTAATTTATTGGTGAATATCTAACAGAGAGCAAAATCAGTGCCCCAAATTGAAATGAATGCAGCGATGGCATGTAACTCTGGGTTGAGCAGAGACAGGCGTAGGAGCTGCGTGTAACTGCTCGCAGGGTGGAACAGGGTGCATTTAACTGTTCACCTTTTTTCTTGGAAGTGTATCTGAGCCTGGAAATGAGGATGGTTGAGTTTCTTTGGTGCATGTCACAGCTTGGAACAGCATTTCCTTGGCTTTCTTTGCTGGTTTCTTTTTCCTAGCTTTGGGATCAGTTTTGGCATCCTGTCCTCTTTTAGCTACTGTTAGCTAGAGTCATAGAATCATCAAGGTTGGAAAAGACCTTCAAGATCATCAAGTCCAGCCATCCAATCTACATCATCAAGTCCAACCATCCACCCTACAATCCCTAACCACCAAATCATCTCCTGAAACACCATGTCTACTCATTTTTTAAACACCTTCAGGGACAGTGCCTCCAACACTTCCCTGGGCAGCCTGTTCCAAGGCCTCACCACTCTTTCTGTGAAGAAGTTTTTCCTAATATCCTATCTGATCCTCTTCTGGCAACACTTAACCCCATCTCCTCTTGCCCTGTCACTAGGGGGAAGAGAGGTGCTGCTGCCTCATGCTTATTGTGCCACCTCTGTTTTGGAGGAGCGAAATAGGTTGATTTGAGGAGTTTGATGGGTTTTTCGCTAACTTAGCTTGTGCTGATGAACGCAGTGAGGTAGGACTTGCACATGTAGGTCAGTGGGCTCTTTGAAGAATTAGACCATCTACAGGTTGGGGCATGGTGAAATGAGGTGTTGGCTTTTGTTGCCTGTGGCAGCCTTGGGGTCATCAACACTGATTCTACAACTACCTTCTGGTGATACATACACTTACAGCTTGTTCAGCTTTCTCTGCTGCTTGTGGGAACAATTTTATTTCTAGTTAAAAGAAGCTCAGTGGGCACGGCTGATTCTGGTTTTACTTGTTCTGTGAGCGGTTTTGCTGTGAAAGTTGGCACCGTGCACCCGACACCGCGGCTGGGGGAAGCTGTGCAGTGTTTTGTCCGCAGAGGGGTGATGGTTAGTGGTGTCCTCTAACTTCTTTACAACGGCGTGCACAGCATAAAAGGAGAAGATGTGCCAGGGTTTATATAAGCTACTACTTAGAAACAGTGCTGCATTTTTTTCTTCCCACTGTGATTTTTCCATTGTCCTGGTGTTCCCTCTGAAGGCAGCTATGAGGAGAGACTCCAAAACTTTGAGCCACACAAGGGTAGTCTTTGCTGTCTGAGACAGAATTAATCTCTTTCAGAGTTTGTGTGGTTTGGACGTTGTTGCAGGTTAGGTCTCCAGTTCACATGCTGTCACCAAAGCCACAGGATGCTCTCTAAGACTGGGTTGACTGAGAGCAGATTGTGGCACAAGTCTTACAGCAGAGTTGTGTTTATTCTTATGGGACCTTGGGTGTTCAGCCACCCTCCCTTAGATCAGGTGGTTGTAAAGTTTTAATCACAAGATGCATCAGATGCAGGGTCCACACAGAAACCAGTGCTTCACTGAGTGTCCTAAGGGTGCTGGTGACTCTGTCCTTAAGCTCTGGCTACTTCATTTATAACTGCATACAAGTGCAAGGATTGCTTGGCTTTGCTGATGGTCTCTGGGATTCAGCAGCCTCTTAATGGGACATAAAGAAAATCCTTGTTTTATTGTTGTATGGGTTAGAATATAAATGAAGGTTATTGTGCAACTTTGAGAACGGAGTGCAAGTACTGCTGCCTGTACCACAAGTAGAGCTGGCTTGACTGTAGACCTAGTCTGAGGAAAGGTATTAAGCCAGAAGAGGGGGAGTAGGTGATAGCATTTGGTAATGCTGATCCTTATTAGCAAGGCAAGATAAGAATATGTATGGTTACTGTGACCTTTAAAGTCAATCTGGTCTCTTAATGAAAGATCTACTGGAGAGGTTGGTCTTCAATCCTTTTCCCCGTTGTAAGGACACAGAAGAATCACTGGCAAGACTCTTCCCTCTTACCCTGTTTGAAGTACCAGCATCTTTCCTGTGGGTGCTTTCCTTGGTATTTCTCGCTTAGCTGCAAAAACGATCAGAGGGATGGAGCACCTCTGCTGTGAGGATAGGCTGACGGAGTTGGGATTGTTCATCCTTGTTGATGGTTTGGCACTGTGCTTCTCTGCAGCTAAAAACCAGCATTTTGTTTCTGCCCCCATCTCCCTCCCCTCTGAGAAACTGGACCAGGAGGGAAGGGCGAGGCAAGCCACCCTCCCCCAGTGAAACTGGGGCCAAGAGGGAGCAGGAGAAAAGTTCCCCTTTACGAGTGGGAACTGTTGTTTTGCCTTTCTTGGAACCCTCCCTAGGCATGGAGCTACCACGGCAGGTGGCAGAACCTGGTCCCCTTCCCCAGGGGCTAGGATTACGTGAGTGGAACAGAGCAGAGCAGCTCTGGTCCTGCTCATCTGCTGCTACGAAAGCCACGAGGGTGGCAGCCTTGCCTGTGCCAGCAGCCCTTTCCCCACCCGCACTGTGAGGTATCTGGGTGCAGCATGAAGCCACCAGTGCTGATTCCTTCCTCTGCGCCAAGCGGAGCCAAACTGTGCTGATCATTGCAAGCCTGAAGACATCAGACTGGTGAGATCACAGTGAAGAGGAAAGCTCCTGAAGCCCCAGGAGGAGGAGGGCTCCTGCTGGTTTGCTGTTGCAGCTGTCACTTTGTTTTTGCCACATGGCAGAGCCAGGCGGTTGCCACCACCTTTGGCTGGGCGGTTGCCACCACCTTTGGCTGGGCGGTTGCCACCACCTTTGGCTAGGCAGTTGCCACCACCTTTGGCTAGGCAGTTGCCACCATCTTTGGCTGGGCGGTTGCCACCGTGTAGACTTACTGAACAGCAGGAAAAGAAGCTATTGTCATGGCTGCAAGTGAAAAAGACTGGGAAGCGTTTGAGTAAGTGGAAGAAAGGAGCCCAGAGGGGCGTTTGCTTTTTCAGCTGGCTGAACTGTCCATGCAAGAAGCTGAAAGGACTTGTGACTCTTAAACCCGTGGTAGAATGTTGGGAAGTTGGGGTTTGAAGTATTCCAGAGGTGGCTCCCTTTTCTGCTGCAGTGTGTGTGTGTGTGTCCCTTTTCCCCCAGGGAGCCCATCTGAAGCCAAAGACCGCTGCATAATTCTTTGCCCATTTTTTCTTGGAATGTGTGTAATGGTGTTGTGATGCAGTTGTTTTGTTTGCTTCATCTGTTTGAGCTTTTCTTCTTCCTCTTGTTATATATGGATTTAATAAACCCCTTTTGTTTCCTCGGGCTGCGTCACTGCCTGATAGATTTTGTCCAAGGGCTGGTTGGTGTGTGTAACATTGCAGACACCAACCCCAAAAGAGCCCATTTGGCCAGGCTGCCTTTTTCCAACCCAGGTTAAGTGATGCATTGGCCAAGAAAGGCAACCCTTTGTTTCAGCCCACCAGAAGCCTGGAGAAGGGAATGCTCCAGGGATACCTGATGGCAGCCCTTAAGTATTTCAGCAGGGCTTGTAAGAAAGATGGGGTCAGCTTTTTAGACAGGAGAAGGGATGATGGCTTTGAACTAATGGAAGGTAAATTTAGACTAAATCTAAGGAAGAAATTTTTTACAATGAGGTTGGTGAAACGTTGGTGGACCATATCGAACAAGGTGTTGGAAGCTCTGTCCCTGGAAACATTCAGGGTCAGACTAGATGGGGCTCTGGTCAACCTGATCTAGTTGGAGATGTCAAGGCTCATTGCATGGGCCTTGAAATTTGAGGGACCTTCCGAGTCAAAACATCCTATGATCCTGAACACAACACACATTATTCCAACTTGGAATAAGGAATAACTAGTTTTCAAATCTTGTTGTTTAAGGATTTCTTTCTGATGCTCTTAAGTCCATACATGTAGAGATCGTAGATAGTCGTTATCTGGAGAGTAATCACAGTAATGTACTGCTTTGCTGAAGAAAGTCTGAAAACAAGGGGAAAAAGTAAATCTGAATACAAGAGGAAAAATACCACTTTTAAAATTCAGTTCTTTAGGGGCCCAGAAATTTAGGTTACATTTTACAGCTTGGCTGGAAATCCTGCGTTGTTTTGATGATGTATTAGGAAGTGTGCTTTCAGCACATTCTTCAAGACTACTATTTGCAAGAGTACTTAATCAATTCACTAAAAGATTTGTGGCTGTAGTTGTGCCTGGTTTAGTATTCATGTGTGTGTATATGTGTGTAAATATATATGTGTATGAAATTGTAATTCTTGTAAGAAAAGGCCCAGCAGGTCCTTTGACTTTGTGCACGGGCTGATAAATAACCCTGCTGTGGAGTTTGAACTGCGCACGAGGGTAAGGTGGTGAACTCAGTCAGTCAGAGGCTGTAACACGAACATTTCCGTGTGTCAGAGAAGCTGTCCAGAGTGAGATGTGACTGTGTTTATCAAAATGTAGTTTTATTTAGAGCTGACAAAAAGCAATGTTGTTCTATTTAAACAAGAGTTGTGAAGGGAGTATCGAGGTTTCAGAGCTATCCATTCAAACCATTGAGAGTGTCAAAGATAACAACTACTTTTAGAATAAAAATTCTGAGAACATTTTCCACCACTCCTTGCAATTTACTGCGCTCTTCTAGACTGACCACTGGTTATTACCTAAACCCAGACCTTTGAGGATTCCACTGGCTGGCTCAGTTGGTGGAGTATGGGACTGTGAGTCCCAGGGTTGTGGGTTTGAGCCCCATGTGGGACAGCGTATCTTGAGACAGTCTGGGTACACCAGATGCTGTAGGCTTATCCTGCTCCAGCAGGGGTGGGGTTGGAATTAGATGATCTTTCAAGGTCCCTTCCAACCTGTTATCTTACAGGTTGGGTTTTACCTTTCCAGTACAGCAGTGTGCGTGCATGCTCTCAATATTACTGGAGTGCATCATCTTTCCCAGAGTAATAATTCTCTGAAATGATGATTAAATAATAATTTAATTATGTTGGTCAATCCAGACTCTTAAGTTCTGTGGCAAACAAAGACTTCTTGAAGTTCATCTTTTAATTCCTAAAAGGGCTGGGACTGACCCTTGAAGCTGTTCAATTCACGATAATTCATTAATGTCAAATAAGAGACCCTGTAAAGAATGATGTTTATTCCTCTAAGCCTCCACTGAAAGACTGTGTAAGCACTCCTTGAAGGTTTAATCATTTTATAAACCTTTTAAAGGAGGAGGGAGGGGCCTGGCGCGGAAGTTCAGTTAATGAATCGTTCATCCACATCTGGCCAGCTGCAGGCGTCTTTTTTTCCTATGGAAACCTGTCACTGGAACCTAATTATTTGGGGAAATAAACAGTGGAAATGCTGCACAGCTATGCAGTGCGGTGAGCAAAGGATGCGTTCTCTTGTGCTGCTGAGAGCCCAATGGCATTGAGATCGTTCTGGTTTGATGTAAACGTGTTGGAGACATCACTCCATAACGCTCAGCTAGAATAAGGGTAGGTGTTCAGGAGGAGCTGCATCATCCACCCATTCCAGACTGCAGTCTCCTCAGCTCGGATACCCCAGGGACTAGCTGGTGGCAGAGCTTCGACGTCTTACCTTGAATTATCACGTTCTTCAGTAAGTGTGTGCGTCTCTTCTTTCTCTGTGCTAGATGTCATTCTTCGTGGGAGTCTGGATAAATATTTCAGTCTGTAGGAGTTCAGGAGAGCTAGGTATTGCCTAGCAACAAGCATCCCACTCTCTGCCTCCTGCTTCTCTTGGCTTTTATTAAAATACCAGTGAAAACCAGAAGTTGAAGCATTAAGTTAATTTTCAGAAATATTTTGAGCAGCTTAAGATATTTTTGTTATGACACCACGTCAGGGCAACAAAGATGTCGGTGGAGGGGCTGGCAACTTAAGGCAAGTAACTTCCCTTGCCTGGTTTGAACTGAAATCACAAAGACTACCACAGACTTCAGCTGAGGACTAAATAAACTTTGGCTGCAGTTGTTTACTACAGAATGCATAGGGAGTGCACCTGTGGTTAAGACATCTATAAAGATACAGCCATTGTGCTTCAACTGAGTGCAGTTAAAGTAGCATTACCCAGTTCATCTTGCAGCTTGTGGTGGCTCCTGGTGGCACAGTGGCTTATGTTGGACTTTGAGGGTTTAGGGTTAAATTTCTTTTGTTGTGGGTTTGGTTTTTCTGGGGTTTTTAAAGTTTTACAGACAACTTTGTGGTAAATTTTGCCTCAACTTCCTTTGGAGCATCAGCAGTCTGGGGCTTGAGATCAGGACAGCCTTCAGAAGTATAGACAGAGGCAAAGAAGGTGTTCAGTATCTCTGAAGGTTGGTGGCCTTGCACTTGCCTTCACTTACTCGTTCTACTTGGGCTTCTGTCCTTCATCTGAGAAGTGCTAGGAGATGTAACTGCTGTCCTACCCCCCCAACAGTGTGTATCATGGTAGAGCAGCATTGTGGAACAGTAGCACTGCTGAAGCTTGTGGTGTACCTTGCTTCTGCATGGTAATGAGGACAAGCAAAAACCCTTCCATGGAGAACAGCACCCCAGTGATGCATGGACATGGGTAATTCACTGCTTGATAAATTGTGCCGACCTGAAGGGTATTAATAAGCAAACCCAATTACTTATCACTGCTAATAAGTTGCTTTTTCATGGGGATAGCTGTTGTACGTGGTTTGAAAAGGTAAAGCCAGCTGAACTATGGCTAGTTGGATAGCAGTGTCTTTGTGGTTTAGAAGCACATCCCCATGTTTGCTCAGTCGCCATAGCCACAGTAACCTAATAGGGCTTCAGCGTTCATGTGTAACTTGAGGCTAAATTGTGTTGTCAGAGTGTGTGTGTGTGTGTGTCTGCATGCGGGGAGGAGTAATGATGAGGAAATGTGGAGAACTGGAAATAATTACAGCTAAAACACCGTCCTTCTTTGGGACACCTCATAAAGCTTTTGAATCTGTTAATTTAAAAGAACTTGATGACTGAGTAGTTTCCCGCTCACGTTAGAGAACCTCACCGTGTGCATCCACGATATGAAAAACCTGGTCTGCTTGTCCTGGTTTTGGACATGAGCACAGAGAAACAACATCTTGAAATTAGAAGTGGTTCTTCAAGATGCCACTTTAAAAAAGAGGGAAAGAAGATCTACTTCATGAAGTGGAAATTTTGACGCAATCACAGAACGTTAGGGATTGGAAGGGACCTGAAAAGATCATCTAGTCCAATCCCCCCACCGCAGCAGGATCACCTAGATCCAGTCGCACAGGAATGTGTCCAGGAGAGTTTTAAACATCTCCAGAGAAGGAGACTCCACAATGCCCATGGGCAGCCTGTTCCAGTGCTCTGTCACCCTCGCCATGAAGAAGTTTCTTCTCATATTGATGTGGAACCTTCTATGTTCCAGCTGACACCCCTTGTCCTATCACTAGATGACACTGAGCAGAGCCTGGCTCCATCCTCCTGACACCCACTCTTCACATATTTATAAACATTAATAAGGTAATACCAAAGGAGGATTAAACAACTAAGAGGAAACAGTCTACAAGATTCACTAGTTAAAAGATTCACAGGGGCTGAGGCAAATGGTCCACAGTAGTTTGCGTGCTCTAAGCCTACAGTGTGTAGTTGCTATTATAAATAGTATAGTGATATTATAAATTGAGATTATTTGGAACTTATTTTTTTCTATTAGCTTAAATATTATGTTCAAAGTAAAAGTATGTGGTGTTTAGACAGTATAATAGTAGCACAGTATATGAATATTTACGAATGTAATGTGCTTAAGGGAGCTTCTTGTCTTGTTTTCGGTGCAAAAATGTGTTCAGTGTTTGGAAACTTGTCAGTCGTTGTCACATATGCAGCAGTAATGAAAAAAACTAGGTTGCGATTTAGAAGAGGGCAGGTGATGCTCCACTGTGATTTGAAGATGACCTTGTTTTGAATTCTATAAAAATAACAGCAGATTGTTTATAATGACTCTGACAGCAGATTTAGATTCTGACTTCACGCCGTTTCCGTCATTAAGAGAGGCATATGCAAGTCGTGTTTGCTTCCAGTTACATGCACGTAGTCTGGCGAGAGTTTTAAGATGTTCTGCCTGTTACTTAAATTTTGGACATCTGAATTTTGAGGATTTTTTCCCCCTTCTGAGGAAGTTAGAGGAGTGGATTAGAATGTTTTCTTAAACCTGAAGGAACCTCCCAAAAGTATAACGTAGTACTTAAGTGGATGTTCATTTTTCTTTCGTAGATTCACATGGAATCTCAACTAAACTAATCACAGAAAGTTAGGGGTTGGAAGGGACCTTTGGAGATCACCTAAATTCAATCCCCCCTACCAAAGCAGGATCACCTAGGTCAGCCCACACAGAAACTCGTGCCTGGTGGGTTTTCTAAGCCTTCAGAGAAGGAGACTCCACAAGCTCCCTGGGCAGCTTGTTCCAGTGCTCTGTCACCCTCACATAAAGAACTTTCCTCTGATACTGAGGTGACACTTCCTGTATTACAGTTTGTACCCAGTGCCCCTCGTCCTATCGCATCTCGTATCCATAAGAAGTAAATAGTGAGATCTTGTCGTGTTCTTGCACAGTTACTTCCCATGGCTGGAGTATTGATGGAGCTCACCAGTAAATGTATTTTTGCTTTTAGTTCTTTGTTGTCCAGATCTCACACAGTGTTTCTGGGAAACACGTTCTGGAATACCAGTAAAGAAAGCGCTCAGTAACTGCTCAAAGGTTTACTCATACACACGCAGGTTACTGGTATGTAGTGGGTCCTTAAGGCTAATTAAAGCAGTTGGAATATAGTGTCCTCAAGTAGCATACGAGAAATTAAAGACACTGAGAGCACTAACTAAATCATTAGTTGAAAGGAAGCATTAGACTTTCTCTGATATGGTTTTTGTCATATTTATCTAGCTTTATTTGAAGTGCTTGTAAACGTACTGTTTGTTCTTCTGACCTCCATTTTACTACGGAGCAGCTGCCCGTGGCTAGTTTTTTAATTTACATGTGCAATAATATTTGAGAAATGAATGAAATTCTAAGAAAACACATCAATTAAACTATTTTATCTTTCCTTTTTCAGGATTGAAGTGGATCTGGGGACGAATGGATGAGTGAACTTTCATATGAAGAGGAAAGCCATAAAAGTTGGTAAGACATTTTTACAGCCATATGTGTTATAGATATTACTGGTATTATAAAAACCTTACGTTGTGTTGCAAAACATCATAGATTAAATAACTGGTTTGAGCTTCATGTGCTGTATTGGCTTTCAGGCAGAAGAATGCTGTAGCTTAATGCCACAGTTGCTGACCGAACCTGACTGTTCAAAGGAAAACCTTTGAATAGGCTGCTCCTAAAGCCCGCCTGCATGTGTTCCTGTGAGACTTGGTCTAGGTGATCCTGCTGTGGCAGGGGGATTGGACTGGATGATCTTTCGAGGTCCCTTCCAATCCCTAATGATTCTATGTGTAAGGATAAAGGGAGAATGAGAGGTATTGTCTTCCATTACCGGCGCTGAAGCTTAGTGTGCTGGGGAGCAGCACTGTGATGCCACATTGACAAACGCTGTTTAGGAAGTCAAACAGGATATGGTATCTTTAAAAGTGTCTTGATGGTTTGTTTTCTTACAGAGAGTGGCTGTCTTACAGCATACTTTCTCTGCACTAGGTAAAAAGGAGGAAGCTGTTTACTGACTTTGCTGTTGTGCTTCATAAGACTGTAAAGTTCACTAGACCTTGACGTCTGTCAGTGTGACCCGTAGGTGACTGTGAACTATAGGCTTTGGCTGGGATTCTGCCTTAACCAGTTCCTGCCAAGGCTGTTTACACAAAAACTCTGGCTGTGGGTTTGCATTGGAGCAAATGTTTTGTAATGACAAATTCCGTGGAATGCAGCGTGTCATCCAGTGGGGTGCTGCACAGCAGCTCAGTTAGATAAGGCGTTCTGGGAACAATGCTAGTCAAGGAGGGGTTTATTATGTTATTGTAGGAACATCTTTTCTATAGAGCTTTCTTAAACCCCTGAATCCGGGTCAGGAGTGGGAACAATCTAAAACCCAGCAAAAATTCTGGATGTTTTTCAGAAGCACAGTGTCAGTTTGATAGTAGATATGCAAGTCTCGAGTCCTGTTAACCTGAGTAAAGTAGCTCAGAAGGACAAAGATCTATCTCAGTCATAATTTTCTACTGTTTCAGAAGTGTTCTAGTTTGTCAGCAACTGATTTGGATACAGAAGAGTTTACTTGAATTTCTTCCTGGGTACCCATTTTTGGTGTGGACATGCTGATCCTAGCTAATTCTGGATTCACAAGCAGCATTGGACTTGAGGGAGTCATCTTAGTCCTTATATCCAGGCTCCCGAAACAACAGCCGATGAAACAATCTCTAGTCCGGAAGCATCTGTAGAACACGACCCAGAAAGCACCTTCAGCCTCTAGGAACCAAGTTTAAACCCAAATAGGGACATCAAGAGGCGTTAGTAACTCTGCAGTAGCGTACGTGATTTCTCTGTGGGATCAGGGACTCGTATGCTCAGGTATAAACAAGCAGTTGTTGCCTATTAAAACCACTGCACGAAGTCTTAGGGAATTTCTCTTTGATTGCTGCTGTGTTGGCAGCTGCTGTCCATAGCTTCTGTAGGGCTCATGTCATGGGGAACCAAGCACTTCCCTGCTCAGACGTCCTGGCTGTGCATAGCAGAGTGACAAACTGGTACCATCCAAACCTTGCTTGTGTCTTCCACAACTGCAGTGATAAAGCTCTGTGTATTGCAGACTCAGGGAGGCTCTGTGTGAGAGGGTGCAAAGACCAGACTAGTTGTCTGTGAGCTATCTCTTGATACGCTACAGCGGACTCCTCATGCTAGCTAGAAGACAGCGTGGAGTAGAACTACCGTAGCGTGGTAATGTTCTACATTGAGTTGAAGAGAAACTGGGCCAGACTCTCTTAGGTCAGCAGGGCAGAAAAAGTCAAGGATTTGTCAGGGCATCGAGAGGACCTGTCGTAATCAGTCTGTATAGATGAGGGAGGGCTTCCAGATCAAGCAAACACAAAAGACTATTGGACTCGTGAGGCCTTTTCCCAAGTGTCTTGGAAAAGACTAGTTGCACGAGAGATGCAGCACTGCTCGCTCTGTATCTCTGTTCCCTCCCTCTCTCTCTGCTTTTGCCTTTCTGGTTCAGCGCAGAGTGGTGGCAGAAGGGAGAACAGGGTGACCTCTTGTTAAGCCGTAATTCCACTCTCTCATGCCCTTCTGATGTCATCCCGCAGTAGTCATGGGGAAGCTGTGTGAAATATGTGTAGATAAGGAAGGAAACAGTGAGTTATTTCTTTGCATGTTTTCTGTTTGGGAGCCTTTGCAAATGTGGGGCTCTGAATCCAGCTGTTAATCTTTTATTTTAGGAAAGTACCACGATTAAATCATTGCTGAACAAGAAAATAAATGCGGTTATGTGAAGGAATTCGAAGTCTGAGGCTAAAAATTCCTCTTCTGGGAAGACTGATTCCAGAAAGCTTAAGCAATAGAGGTGGAGAGGGCTCCTCTGTGGTCACTGTTAAGATCAGTTGGTAAAGTTCTGGCTCCAGCAGGAAAAATACTGGATTTCACCCAGCACCTTGCCTCAGCCTTTCACTTAGTGGTGTTTTGCTAAGCAGGTTTTGACAACTTGCTGTTGGTACATCAACCAAAAACCCCAAACAACTTGGGTTGTATCATCTGTGCTACATTGGCGTGTTCTAGGGCTTTGTTGCTCTGCCTCAGACCGTATCACAGTACACATAACTGCTGTTTTGTGTAAATAGCTGACATCTAAACATGTGTGCGACTGATGGAAAAATGAACACAGATTTTTTTTTTGTCTCGTGAGGTCAGATTCATCTTTCCCAGAAAAAAACCAAGACATATGCAAAATAAACCTGATGGTGTAGATGTGTATTGAATGCACATGGTTTATGATGCTTCTGTGTTTTCCATATTAAGGGCAACAGAATCCAGAGTTCAGTCCTCTGTTGAATTGGTGTTTAAAGTTTACATTTTGCAGCCTACACTGATTGAATGTGGGGGTGTGGAGATGAGAGCCCAGAGAAGGAGCTGGTAAGGCAAAGGGTGACTGACAGGGAGGAACTATAGCTCAAAGTGCGGGGTAAAACAAAGATCAAGACTCTAACCCAAAAACAAGAGGGCAGGACTGAAAGGAGGTCAGAGAGCAAAACTAAAGGGAGGAAGAGGTTGCTCAGATTGGAAAGACAGGTCCGGGTTACACTTAACAAGTGCTCTAGAGTGCAGTCTCCCACTCATACATGAATAGCTTGCAAAAATACTACTGGGCAGTTCATGTGATCAGGCTCGATGGTGTTCTAAGGTATTAATGATAAGCAACTCAGAGCTGTATTGAATTAAGTGGTTTTCGTTGATGACAGCCTATGTTTTGAAGAGGTTTGTGTGATCAGCCTGACAAGTATTGTGGTCTCACAGCTGTAGCTCATGTGTCAGGTCTTTTAAAAAACCCAAACAATCAAACACATGAGAACAAACTTTGGCTTGGAGTGAGGAAATCAGAACAGGGGGGTGTGTCTTGGACTCTCCAGAGCTCACCTCAGCAGTCTTGCAGCTTCTGATGTGCCCTTGGCTCACCTCCACTGATGCCTGTGTGGAGCAGAGCGTAGGAGGGTGCAGGTCCTCTCAGCCGCCAGCTGCGTGCATAGCGATGAGCAATGGTACTTACCCAGCTGATGCAATGTGGGCAGGGACACCAAGCAGGGTGACCTTGGCTGGCTGGAGAAATGGATGGGCAGGGACCTCAGCAAAGGGAAAAGTCCTGCACGTGGGGAGGAGCCAGCCCGTGCTCCATTGCAGGCTGGGAAGCCCCTGCATAGTTTCATTTAACTTTAGACCTGACTTGGGTTTTTTATGCAGTTTGGACTCACTGGATTTTCCATCTATACTTGTTTTTGTGATTTTAAAGTCTGGTGACAATAACAACTAGCATTTTAAAAAATGTATTTAAAGGTGTTTTGATGTAAGTTTTATGGTTTTATTTGCATAATAAGAATATTAGTAGCAGCATGGTGATGTGTTTGGTTTCATTGTCATCTGTCCCCTCCGTATCTATTACAATCAAACGCAGTTTTCCTAGAAAGTGACTGCTCTGAAGTGGTCTTTCTCATGTAACACCATTCATTGAAGTCTTGGCATATAATTATGACTAGGAACATGAACAGGATAAAATATATTAGTCTCAAGGGAGTTATTTTGCACCGGGCATCAATCTATCCTCTCTGTCATGTGCTTTTCAGTTGAGATTACCGTCAGGCAAAGAGGCTGTAGTTTGAGGTTTTGTCTCAATTCATTTATGATTATAAATATCTCGGATAAAACAACGTAACAAACGACCACTTAAAAATGACTGATGGCCCTATTCAGCAGGGCAGGGAGACTGCAAAGTTCTCCTGGTTTCATCTGCTGCCTAGCATTTATCAAGACGGGTCACTTAACAGTCAATTGGTGGTTGATTTTTAATGAGTATTTCAAAGTGTAAATAGAGCCGGCAGTTTGTTGTCTGAAGCCCAGTCAATCTTGCAAGGTTTAACCTGTGCTTTTTTGCCAAGAAAGGTTGGCCCAGGTGATCCCTGAGGTCCCTTTCAGCCTGATACTCTGTGATGATTGTGTGACATAGCTGCTTTTACTTATTGTCACTGGAATATGTAAAAGTTATGCAGAAACTGTGGAGTGGGAGGAAAACTTCTTCTCTGTTCAGGAAAGGGAGGAGCAGCAGTGATTTTCTTTATTTTTCTGTTCCTCAGCTCAGATGCTGCATGTTGTGCTGTCTCTTGCTCCTGTCCTTTCCTGGGCTGCTGGAGGACCGTGTGTTGAGAGCAGTGTGGCCATTAGGTCTGCTCACCGATGGCTCAGCCCTGCTGGGAGTGGGGTGAGGGAGACTTGGAGCTGATGGCTGAAAAATTGCTGGGGGCATTTCCAACACTGGTGTTTTCCGAGGAGAAGGTGGCATTTAAGATGCTGCAATGAACCTCTTTGGCTTGACGTGTTTGCCTTGTACGTGAGCTCATTCTCCTTCCCCTTGCCTTGGCAAGATAAATGAATGGTTTCTGGGGAGGCATCAGCGTTCTTGTTAGATTTACCTTGTGAACAGTGGTAGAAAATTTGTGCTACACCACTTCTTTCTTCTCTGCTGGGCAGTGCTTTTCATAGCCTAAATGTTTTTCTGTTTATGGGTCCTGGGTCTTGGCTCTGTTCCATCCATTTCCCAACTATTTTGATGTGTTTACACACTGTGCTTCAGCAGCTGCCTTGGGGTGGGTATCCAAAGCACACACGTGTGTGTGTGTGTGTGTGTGTGTGTGTGTGTATATACACACACACAAAATCAGTCCATTGGAGTTAGGGCCAAATCCTATTTAGTGCTTGGGCTGTGATCTCACTTTGTTTAAATCAAGTTGGATCGCGATTTTGAGGAGTTTGTCTTTGTATTTTATTCCTGCCAGTGTGGATCAGGGCACAGAGATCACAGAATTGTAGAATGTACTGGGTTGGAGGGGACCTCCAAAGGTCATCAAGTCCAACTCAACCACAACAAACAAGGACATCTCTAACTAGACTGATTGCCCAGAGCCCCATCAAACCTAACCTTGAATATCTACAGGGGTGGGGCCTCTACCACCTCTCTAGGCAACCTGTTCCAGTGCTCCACCACCTTCGTATTAAAGAACTTTTTCCTACTGTCCAGCCTAAGTCTACCCTTTTCTACATATGGGTGTGTGTCGGATCCTAAGCATTTCTTTTAAGTTTCATATATCAAACAGACAATATATTTTAGAAGTGCTGTTTTACTGGTTGAATGTAGCTGAGCTTTTTCTGCACCTTCACACTTAGAAGTGCAGCGGAAGCAGGCACGGAGTGGCTTAGGCTTTCCCTGTCAAAGCCTGGTCTACTGCAAAAGCCTAAAGCTTTGCTTTAAAGTCAATATGTAGACATCTATATATATATGCAGTAAATAAAGTCGTGTTTTCAGTAGTCAGCACAGAGGCTTTGCTCAAAATTGGGAGGAATCTCTGTGGCTCAGCAGCTACTTAGCAGTGTTGTGCAGGGTTTGCATCCCACTGGCTGCACAGATTGCTGCTTTTACTTGAAGGTGCTGTGGGATGGTTCAGGTGCATTGATTTTACAGAAGTTCTTGAATTGAAATCCTGTCTACTAAACAGGAAGAGTTAAGAGTGGCTAGATGAAGGATGGTAGCACCCTTCATGTGAGGTGGTGTGTGTGTAGGTAAAGGCAGCCCACATTGTAGTGCAGCAGGAGAGTCGTTAGTCTAAGAGAAAATGTGATGAAAAAATGCAATATTTGAAGTACTGAGTTCTTTTCACAGTTGATGTCATTAAAGCTGCTAAGTGGCATTGTAAAGAAAAGTTTGGTGATTTTTGTCGTTGGTTTGTTTGGGTTTTGGGTTTGTTTTTTAATTTAATTTCATTTTGGAGTGAAAAAATTTATTCCAGGTCCCTGCTTGTTCACTGGCCAGGATTAGCTCCCTCCATACAGCGCTTGTGGCAGATTTGCTACTCTCTTTTGCACTTCAAGTGTCCTCCTGCACCTTTGTAGGGCTCCTTATTGTTGGTGTTAGAGGTAATTGGAAGCCTGTCAGCACTTTTTTCCACAGCATGTGAAAGTGTCCATTGTGTGTTGCGGGCTGTGAAAGAAAAGCCTTGGAAGGATCAGTTCCCCAAAGCATAGACTGGCTTCTGTTTTGGAGGAAGCTGACTGGAGCGGTCCGGACTAGAGCTGGGAAGTGAGCTGAGTGTCTTTCTGGTTTAGCTTAGGTCAGGAAATGCTTCCATGAATGTCCCAGGCTGTGTGCTTTGGTTTGCTGTGTAGCATGGCATTGTGCTGTGAAACTAGGTAGCTTCTAGAAGAATCTAAACCAGGAGGTGTGCTTCAAAAATATTACCTAAGATTTCCTAATGATCTGATTTTTCATGGGCTGTTGACAAACATAAAGCTGTGGATATCCTCAGCTTAATTATCCATTCCTGTTGCAGCAGTGCTGCTTGCACTCATGGTTCTGCTAGGTGAACACTCAGGGACTTCCCAGATGAGATTGCATGATGTCCCTCGTTTGGTTTTGCAGTGGTATTTCCAAACCAATATCTGTTTCAAACCAGCTTCTTCTGTTCCTCTTTCAGCCTTGATAACCATGGTGAGATCTAGTTTGTCAGTGAAGGGACATATCCACAGGGAGCTGGATCTCAAAGACCTGTATCAGTTCCTTTCAGCTTCAGTGATTTTAATGAAAGCTTGTGTCTTCCACTAGTCAGCAGACAGCAGTAGGCATCTCCAGAGGGCAGTTCTTCTAGTGAGACTTTTATGTCCTCCTCCATCTGTGAGCTATTTGGACACAGAGGTGGTGAGTACACCAAGCTCTTCTTTCAGTGGACTTCCTCTCTAGCCCTTGGTGTTTCAAAGCATCCCTGAGCATACCTGCTCTTGCAGCCTGACTTATCTTCTGCAGCGTGTTCTCGTGGGAATGACAGAGCAGTCATCGAGCTCATTTCACCTTTTATTCCTAGAACACTTAGAGAACAATTATACTAATTCTAATAATGACTAAATTTATACTACTCCAGAGAGGGAAGCACAAGGCACTTAATTTCAGAGCTGTTTAACAAGACCATTCTCATGTGTGTATTTTCAGAAGCATGACACAAGTTTCCAAAGCACCTAATGGGGAAAAAAATGTTTAAATTTGTACTCTAATGTTGGTTTCTGGGCAGCTGAACACTGTTCAGTTCCGTTGGGCATGATGCATCAAATAAACCCAGTTGAAACCAGATATTTACAGAACTTGCTACTCCTGATTGTTTCTTTATGACCTGTTTCTGCTCACTAGTTATCAGGATGTAAATGGAAAATGGGGGAACTTCTGTTCTGGGACGTGTTAACTATCAGTATCATCATAGAATCATTAGGAGTTGGAAGGGACCTCAAAAAGTCATCCAGTCCAATCCATCTGCCACAGCAGGATCACCCAGACCAAGTTGCACAGGAACATATCCAGGTGGGTTTTAAATGTCTCCAGAGAAGGAGACTCCACAATCCCCCTGGGCAGCCCGTTCCAGTGCTCTGTCA
>JAOXOE010000001.1:95486052-95508227 GCA_028565055.1 Phoeniculus purpureus
AAGGGGGCCTACAGAAGAGCTGGGGAGGGACTTTTTAGGATCTCAGGTAGTGACAGGACTAGGGGCAATGGAGCAAATCTGGAGTTGGGTAGATTTAGACTGGATGTGAGGAGGAAGTTCTTCATGGTGAGAGCCTGGAATGAGTTGCCCAGGGAGGTGGTTGAGGCCCCATTCCTGGAGGTGTTTAAGGCCAGGCTGATCTAGGGTGGAATGGCAGGGGGATTGGACTAGATGATCTTTCGAGGTCCCTTCCAATCCCTAATGACTCTATGGTTAGGAAGAGAGGCGACAGCGAGAGTGTCTCGCAAATTAAGAAGTCAAGTAAGGAGTTTCTGTTGGTCTTAGGAAGGTGAAAATTAACTTAGATGTGTAGGTTGTCTTAGTAAGTGCAGTGGAACTGAGATGATGTTTGCTGAACTGGTCTCTGAAGATTTACATAATGGATGAGATACAGGAGCTCCAGGCGTCATGACACTGGAGTTTATTTTATCGCAGAATGTAAAACAAGTGAATTGCCTTAATAATCTGCAGAAAGCACGGGTAATCTTTTCTAATATGCAGAAAGAGAGCCAGAGAGTTTGTAATATCCTGGCTATTCATGTACAAGGAGCCAAACCTTTCTTCTGAATAACCTGGATCCCTTTAGCTATCACACTGTCTGATTCAGGACTTTGAAAGCTTTTCAGGAGCGGCAAGCAACATGCATCTTTTTGTGCAAATATGGCTTTTATGCAGTAAGAATATACTATCTGCTGATAATTCATGGCTTGATAAAAGTGGCTCATAGGAGGCAGGGTAATTATCCTGAGTGCTACATATTTAAATATATGGAAAGCGTTTATAAACCCAGCTCACCTGCTATTTATTTCTGTAGTGGTAATAATAGTAATTTCAAAAGTTTTAGAACCTTCATAATTTCAAAGTGGGTGTATGTTGGCAAGAAGTTTTAATATTAAGAGTTCTCAGGCTTTAATTTACTCAACCTAGTTCACCCAGTTAGCTTGGTGTGGGTGGTTTTCTCTACCTCAGCTGATGATACCCTTTCAGCATAGAAAATGGACAAAGGAACACTGGAAAGATATAATAGTTCGAGATAGATGGTAACAAGGACAGCCAGCTCTTAGTGCATCGTTCTCAGTCGTGCGTTTGGCTTCAAGGAAGAGGTTGGCTGTTGCCTTACTCTGAATATAAATGTGCCATAACTCTTTGATCCATAGCAGCAGTTTGTTACGATCAAGGCTACTTACCACTTCTGTCTGAGGGAAAAGATTTACTGTTGGGCATAGCAGGTTTCCAAAAGAGTGAATGATGTCCTCTGGGTTCGTGTGTTTTGTGAGCTGTATGCAGCTTAAGAACCCTTTTGTATTAACCTGATGTCAGTTGCTGCTTCTTTCAGAGACGTCTGGGCAGGTAATTAATCTTGGAAAGAAATGTTATGTTGAGTGAAAACATAAACATTTATTTGCCTGAATAAACAGCCATGAAAATTATCAGAGGGCTGGAAGATCTCTTATGAGGACAGGCTGAGAAGGTTCAGGTGGTTCAGCCTGAAGAGAAAGCTTCAAGGGGACCTCATAGTGACCTTCCAATAGCTGAAAGGGGCCTATAAGAAGTCTGGGGAAGAACTGTTCACGGGGACATGGAACAGTAGGACAAGAGATAATGGTTTTGAGCTGGAAAAGAGTAGACTTAGGCTGGACATTAGGAAGAAGTTCTTTAATATGAGGGTGGTGGGTCACTGGAACAGGTTGGCTAAGGCCCCGTTCCTGGAGCCGTACAAGGTCAGGCTTGATAGAGCTCTGAGCAAGCTGTTCTAGTGGAGAGATGTCCCTGTTTGTAGTGGTTGGGTTGGACTAGATGACCTCTGGAGGTCACTTCCAACACTGTGATTCTAATAGGAACTGAGTTATTCCAGCAGGGATTTCATCAATGGTCTCCTTCTCTGGAGATGTTTAAATATGTTCCTGTACAACTTGATCTAGATGATCCTTCCATGGTGGGGGGGATTGGGCTAGATGATCTTTTGAGGTCCCTTCCAGTACCTAATGTGCTGTGATTGTGTGATTAATGTGACACTCTAAGATCAGGGTTAATTTCTGCTTCAATTTATGAAAACTTAAAATATTTGTGATGATTCCAGGTGGTGATGGACAGTACCCAGTTGGTCTTGTGCTCCACTCTTAATTCCAGGGGGGAGGCTGGGATTAGTTCTGCTGGGTTTACTCTGGATACTGGAGAGCAGATATTTATCAGCTGATGTACAAAGTTAGGTTTTTCCTTCTGCCAGCTTTCTGTGGTTTTTTTCCTGGCTGTGTTTCTA
This sequence comes from Phoeniculus purpureus, assembly GCA_028565055.1. Classification (NCBI taxonomy): domain Eukaryota; kingdom Metazoa; phylum Chordata; class Aves; order Bucerotiformes; family Phoeniculidae; genus Phoeniculus; species Phoeniculus purpureus. The sequence goes on from JAOXOE010000001.1 coordinate 95,488,373, forward strand.
GTAAACCAGTTATTTTTGTCTAGCGATAAGTCTGTATCGTTAACAGTTACTGCAGTGTGCAAGGGAGGGCACCAAAGTGCAATAATCCACTTGCTTATATTTGCTGGGGTCTCCCCACATCGTGGCCTGGTGGGATCAGAGATGGAGGAATGTTTTATAAGGGCAAGCAGAGTTGTTTTCATCAGAAAGTGTTTTAAAACATTGAAATTCTTCTACTGCGGTGGCTCTGAACTCTCCCACACGGGGATCTTTAGAGTAAATAAATAAAAGATCACACCAGCCTAACGTGATTTAAAGTGTCTGTAACTGTTCCCCAAATGGTAGTGAAATCCTAAATAAGATATGAGCAAGACAAGCGAGGGGAAAAGTTCACTGCAACCTCCAGACTTTGCAGTGCACTATGTAGCTACATAACAACAGATCCTAAGGATGTGGAAGTCAGTCCTGGTGTCTGGAGAAGTTCCCTGCTTATCACAGCTTCCTCACGCCCCGATTCCCACAGCTTGCCCTACTTTAGGATACCTGTACAGTCATCTCAGAGGGAAGCCTGTTGTTTCTAATCCAAATGTAAGTGACCTGAAAGCACTTGCCCACATGCGTATCTAGTAAGTCAGAAGAAACCCCATGTTCTTCCATGTGTGGCACTGCGTTATTGAAGTGATGAACCGGTATTCCTTGCCTAGTGAAGAAGGAAGCAGAGCGTTTTTATCCTGAGTCACCTTGGACTGCTTTGAACCCTGGGGGAATGTTTCTGGTAGCCAGCCAAAATGTTGCCCTGTATGTAGAATCACAATAACAGAGGATGGTAGTGGTTGGAAGGGACATCTGGCCATCATCTAGTCCAAGCCCTTTACTAGAACAGAAGCATCTAGATTAGGTTGCATAGGATCATGTCCAGGTGGGTTTTTACTATCTTCAGAGAAGACTCCGCAAGCAACCTGGGCAGCCTGTTCTAATGATCGGTCCCCTCAAAGTAAAGAAGTTCATCTGAAACTTTTTGTGTTCCAGTTTGTGCTTCTTGCCCCTTTTTGCATTATGGACACCACTGAAAAGATCGGCCCCATCCTCTTGACACCTGCCCTTTAGCTATTTATAAGCATTGATAAGATCCTGTCTAAGTCTTCTCCAGGTTTAAAAAAAAGCCAGGTCTGTCAGCCTTTCCTCTTAAGAGAGATGTTCAAGGCTCATGATAAGCTTTGTAGCCTTCTGTTGGACTCTTTCCAGCAGTTCTCTGTCTCTCATGAGTGGGGAGCCCAGAACAGGGCATGGGACACCTTCATTAGATAGGAAGAACCATCTCCCTCAATAAGCTGGCCACACTCCTCTTCGTGCACTCAAAGATACCACTGACCTCCTCAGCAAGGGCACACTGCTGGCTCATGTTTGATGTGTTAACCAGGACTTCCAGGTCATTTTCCTATAGCTTCTTGGCAGATCAACCCATAACCTGCACTGGTGCTTGAGGAGATTCCTCCCTGGGTGCAGGACCCTACACCTGGACTTGTTAAACGTTATTAGGCTCCTCTACACTTAACTCTCCAGCCTGTCCAGATCTGAGTGAGTGACAGCACAGCCTTCTGGTGTATCAGCCACTCCCCCAAGTTTTGTATCATCAGCAAACTTGCTGAGGGTACACTCTGTCCCTTCATCCAGGTCATTACTGAATACGTTGAACATGACTGGACCCAGTACTGACTCCTGGGGAGCGCTGCTAGCTACAGGCCTCCAAGTGGACTCTGTGCTGCTGATCATGACCCTTTGAACTCTCCTGTTCAGCAATTTATTTCTCAATCCATCTCACTGGCCACTCATCTGTCCCACACTTTCTAAGTTCATGGTGAGCATGCAGAGCACTTAACTAGTGTCTGCCTTTCAGAATTTCAAGAACAATTACCCAATCCAGGCATAAACCTTACGTCTGACCCTAGAACAGTTTTATGGTAGCTGATGATGATAAAACATGAATTACTTGGTAATCTGTTTTTAAAAGTTGCTTTTAAAAGGTTTGCTCTTTCTTTGCCTGAGTAGGGTTGTACAGGGCTTGGTTGTAACAGTGATCCCATGAATTGACCAGGTAGATTCTCAGAGCTGATCAGCAGCATAATCTTTTTCCTTCCCAGTTGTGATGTATTGAGGTTGGTGTTTAATTTTATGTTCCAGAATAATAAATATAACCTGCTGGTATTGCTAGTGCTCTTTCAGCTTGAAAATAAATTCATAACTTTGGTAATTTTAAGGCTTACGGCTACTCGCAGAGATTTGTCATTACTTCAAAACAAAACGAAAAGCACCTACCTGAATTTTTTATTTTAAATCTAAGAACAGACTTTCATGGTTTTTGACCAAGAGTGGATCATCTATTATTCCTGACACCAAAGAGGCGGCATAATTCCTGTGCTTCTTTTGCCTTTAATTCTTGAAATGCAGAATCTATTAATGTCTTCACTGGAACAGGCTGCCCAGGGGGGTTGTGGAGTCTCCTTCTTTGGAGACGTTTAAAACCCACCTGGATGTGTTCCTGTGTGACTTGGACTAGGTGATCCTGCTGTGGCAGAGGGATGATCTGTCGAGGTCCCTTCCAATCCCTAATGATTCTGTGAAACAATATAAAGTACATGCCCATTTACAGAACGCGTAGACACGCACGTGGACTTTGAATGGAGGCTCTGTGTTGATTGTGCTGAGCCAGTGGATGGGCATGTTGAGAAGTCACAGAATCTAAAAGGTTGGAAAGGACCTTTGAGATCATCAAGTCTAACCGTCTGCCCTGCAACTCCTAACCACTAAATCGTCTCCTGAAACACCACGTCTACCCATTTTTTGAACACATCAAGGGACGATGCCTCCACCACCTCCCTGGGCAGCCTGTTTTTCCTAATATCCAATCTGATCCTCCCCTGGTGCAACTTGAGGCTATTTGATCTCGTCCTATAACTAGTCACTGCACCAAGAACGACATCACAAAGCACGAGTTGGGTACCTGACATGGATGCTTTAAGTTGAAGTCCTGAGAGGAGTGATTTTTAGGAACGTGTAATTTTTTTGTGAAAGAAAACCAGACGATTCTGTTTTACTTTACGTGTGGACTGGTGCATTGGCAGGAGCTTTTGATGCAAAAAGCATTCTTTTGAATCATCTACACTGATTGAGGGAATTACTCTCCAGATTTGTGTCGAGCATGATTCAGTGTCTGATAAACACTGCTCTTGAAACCACTGTGAAGATGATTTTAGTGGTTAGAATATTTTAGTAATGTTTATTGAATTTCAGCATCCAGAGTGATGATGGCGGCACTTTGTCATATTATTAATGTTAGTGGTCCAGATGTCTTTAGAATGATGCAGTACACATAACGCTCTATGTCTGCACAGAGATCGTTGCTTAAAAATATGATAGGCGGAACCCATCCAGTCCTTGCGGTGCGAAGTAAATCTAATAAAAGCGTTTTATTCTATGTGAGAGCTAGCTAATGTGGGCAGGGAATCGTTTTCATCATGTCACTCAGTGTGACAAAGCCACGTGTTGGGAGTAAATACGTGATTTATACAGGCACAATTTCTTGTGTCCTAATGAGAAACGTTAAATATGTTAGTGTGACTCGGGGCTCGACACATGCTAGAAAGGCTGTGTCTGATGCCAAATAACCAATTATCTCAGTGCATTATTTCTTGAAAGCCTTGACATGGGTAAGGTCACTGTATATTTTTAATGAGACCATGGTGCAGGTTATAAAAAGATAATATAAATAACAATACTTTGTTAGATCTTCCTGCTGTGCGATGTACAAGCAGGTGCACTGACTTAAAGAACACTAATGAGGATTTAAAGACCCAGCAGGGGCACATTTGGCACTTACACAGAATCCTGCCAAATGCTTTTGTATAGAGCACCTTGGATACAAGACACAGTTCAACAGCAGGTAGGAATGTAGAGATAACAAGGGCAAGTGGAGAGTCTTGCGTCTGCTAAAGAGCAACCCCAGGTACCAGGACAGGTTGGGGACTAACCTGTTGGAGAGCAGCGTAGGAGAAAGGGACCTGGGGGGTCCTGGTGGACAGCAGGGGATTGACCACGAGCCAGCAATGTGCCCTTGTGGCCAAGAAGGCAAATGGCATCCTGGAGTGGATCAGAAGGGGGATGGTTAGCAGATCGAGAGAGGTTCTTCTCCCACTCTGCTCTGCCCTGGTGAGACGACATCTAGAATATTGTGTCCAGTTCTGGGCCCCTCAGTTCAAGAAGGACATAGAACTGCTGGAGAGAGTCCAGTGTGGAGACACAAAGATGATGAAGGCAGTGGAACATCTCCCTTATGAGGAAAAGCTGAGGGAACTGGGTCTCTTGGGCTTGGAGAAAAGGCAACTGAGGGGTGACCTCATAAATGTCTATAAATATGTGAATGGTGGGTGTCAGGAGGATGGAGCCAGGCTCTTCTCAGTGTCATCTAGTGATAGGACAAGGGGCAGTGGGTGTAAGTTGGAACATAGGAGGTTCCACATCAATATGAGAAGGAACTTCTTCATGGTGAGGTTGATGGAACACTGGAAGGGGCTGCCCAAGGTGGGTTGTGGAGTCTCCTTCTCTGGAGATGTTTAAAACCCATTTGGATATGATCCTGATTGGACTAGATGATCTTTCGAGGTCCCTTCCAATCCCTAGTGTTCTGCGGTTCTGTGAACTTGGTATAGTACTTCTGTGTATTTCAGTAAGAATGGTAACTTAATATTCTGGTGCTTTGCAGGTGCTATTTTTGCCATTCGTGAAATCAGCCAGATATGGTGGTACACGTGGATAGACCATCGCACAGTGATCATAGAATCATTCACGTTGGAAAAGACCCTTAAGGTCATCAAATCCAACCATTAACTCTACCAGGTTCACCACTAGACCATATCTCTGAGCACCACATGTAAATGATCTTGAAACACATCCAAGAATGGTGACCCAAGCCCCTGCCTGGGCCACCTGTTCTGATATCTGACCCCTCTTTCAGTAAAAGAATTTTTCCTGATGTCCACCCTAAACCTCCCCTGGTGCATCTTGAGGCCTTTCCCTCTAGTTCTATCACTGTTTATCTGTGAGAAGAGACCAGCACCCACCTCTCTGCAATGTCTCTTCAGGTAGTCGACTGAAGGGAACAAAAGAAGCCTCTAAAGGCATAATGGGATGTCCATTCTTTTTGCTGTAGATACAGTCTGATGACCATTCATTTACCTGTTAAATGAATCACAGGGTGTGAAATGCTCTGGGAGAACAGGCAGTGGCCCACCTTGCTAAAGGTCACTTTTTGGCATTGATCTATACCAGGTAGTTGACAGAAGTCTCCTGGGGGTTGTCTCACAACTGAGTTAGATTATCCAGAGAGACTGTGCGATATCCGTCCTTTGAGGAGACCTGACTGGGCATAACCTGGTCTAATTTCCAAGCTGCACCTGCTTTGAGCAGAAGGATGGTCTGGAGATTTCCTCAGGTGCCTTCCCACCTGAATTATCCTGGAGGTCCTAATAAAATGGTCTAGGTGATCCTGCTGTGGCAGGGGGTTTGGTCTAGATGATCTTTCGAGGTCCCTTCTGATCCCTAATGAGTCTATAAAAAACCCCACGGTGCTCACTTACAACGTTCATTGCTCCCAAGTTTTTTGGAGGCTCACACAATGTTCCAATGCTGTAAACGGATATGTTACATATTAATGACTTATTTTTCTGGTCTTTACTGCAACGACAGATTCATAGTTTGTGTTTTATACTGTTAGTTTGGCTGTGTATGCCCGGTTTGAGTGGTTGTATATGGCAAATGTGGGGTCCCTGAAGGAAACTTCAAACCATCTGTTACTGCAGTATTCTGTGTGCTACTCTGATATCTCTGATTTATTTCTGTCATTTTTATGGATACACCCATAGTTTCTTAACTTCAGGGGTATTTTATGCGTTTATTTCAGTTACAGGCAGTAATTTTTTTCGTGTGCAGTACAGCTTTTTTTCCAATCGTGTGGAAGGAACTGCAGCTTCTCTGTGAATTTGTGGGAAAAGCATGTTGGCAACATGTGAAACTTGTTAATTAGAAATTCTTAGCACTTAATTAGAATAGTCTTTAAAGTGGACCCTTGTTCCACCGTAATTTATTGCTTCTAGAATCTAATGTGACAGTTTTGTATTTAAGGGTTTTGGTCATCTTGGGTAAGAAAACTTATCATGTGAGCAGTCGGGTAGCAACTTCTGTCTAGAAGCTGATAGGAGCATCCTTAGAGCGATACGTTGTTAGACAATTTTGTTTCATATATTTGGTGGTTACTTAAAAATTCTCGTTCACGAAGCACTTGATAATTCATTCAACAAAGTGAAGTCAGAGTTTGTCCTCTTTTTTTGAAACTTACCTGTGCTACACACCAGCTTTAATATTAATATTTTGCTGGGAGTCTGCACTGAAGCCAGTGAGGAGCAGGAAAACCTAAAACTGCTGTTAGATCGAACAGAGCTCAGGTTGTGACAGGATGTTAAACATTCACAGCCTGGGACTTTCATCAGAGCGTATACAGCCTTTCTTTTGAATTATCAGAATAAGCAGTTTGCTCCATGGCGAGAAGCACATAAAGCAGTTACTGTTCCTTCCTCGTGCACGTAAGTTTTTCATCTGAGCCTGCACTCACTCAGCTTTATTTAATTATTATTTGGTTTTTGGCATGTGTATGAATCACGTGGACTTCACGCACAGTTTTGCAAACACCAACCCTATGGCAGAGCTTCTGCCCTTGGTGGAGCTGCTGGGGTGAAAGTTGAGGATGCAGGAAGATCCTAGCAGCTGGAATCGGGCCACTGAAAGATTTTTTTTTGTTCCATTATTGGCTGTTTTGTTTATGTCTTTGTACAAGAGCCATGGCACGCAGTTTCTGAGGTCCTTGCAGGTGTGTCCTACAACATCTGGCACTGGAGGGTATAGCTGCACACAAACATGTTCTGATTTTCCTCTTCCTCTCAAGGCTGCAGTGAAATTGCTCTGTCCCTGTAGCTGCAAGTGCAACAAGCTGAGCTGGAAACGAGCAACTGTCTCTTACGGGTGCCATGTGGGTGCTCTGTCTTAAATGCTAAAAAACACAAACACAGAATTTAGTGTTTGTGGACACAGTAAATCCAAAATAAAAATTAGGCTTAACTGAATTTCCTGAATTTTAGCGGTTAGGTTTTTAATTAATGGTGGGAACTTGGCTTATCCTGGTTTCCTTTTAGTTCAGCCTATACGTTGGAGTTTTCAGATGAGTGAGAAACACTTCTGCTGGCTAAGAGTGCTGTTAGCTGCTTGACATTTCTGTGGCATAGCTGCTGGAAGGTAGCCAGGCATATTTATTGACGTCATTACCATGTATTGCTTTTATATATAGTTTGTAATACCTGTGACTGACAAGAAGTGAGCTTTTGGCACTCACAGTTTATCACTGTGCATTATCCTAGGGAAGGGAAATGGGCACCTGCAGGAGAGACTGTTTTCTTCTCAAGCTAAATGGCTGGGGTTGATCTGCTGGCCAGCTGTGCTCCAGTGGGACGTGCAGGGTAATCTATGGAAGAAGCAGAGATGTCTGGAATTAAGAAGCCTCCTGTGCAGTTGTTTCACTGCTCCATCAGGGGCTTTGTAATGAGAGAGCTGAGGGAACCGTCACTTTAAGGTGATGGACCAAGCAGACCCTGTAGACAGCATCTTGTCTTCTTGGCAAAGAGCAGGTATGTTTTTGCCTTTGGACTACTACACGGCACCTTGGACAAAAATTTTGGACCAAACTGTGGCTGCTGCTACGTAGTAAATGCTCCTTTTATTCACTAAGTGCCACAGCCAGTCTTTTCTTGAATGTCTCTAGGGATGGGGGCTCCACCATCTCCCTGGGCAGTCCATCCCAGTGTCTGATCACCCTTTCCATGAGGAAGGGCTTCCTAACATCCAAACTAAACCTCCCCTGCTGCAGCTTCAGGCCTTGCCCTCTCAGCCTATCACTAGTTGCCTGGGAGGAGAGCCCGACACCTACCTGACTACAACCTCCTTTCAGGTAGTTGTAGAGAGTGATAAGGTCCTCTCTGAGTCTCCCCTCAGGGTGGAGATTCAGATAAGGGTGGATTCAGTCCTTAACTCATGAGCCTTTTATTATATTTTCTCTTTCCTATCCAGTTCAGGAGGGATGAGATAGAGCAGCTGTGGTGGTCATCTGACATGCTGCCAGGGCCAACCTACCACACTTGAGTGTGTGTGTCTTCTAGATGATGGCTCTATGTCAGTTCTCTTTTCCTGTTGTTTTGGGGCTTTTTTGTGGTACTGTGGTGTTTTTGCTATACGTGGCATTTAAATGTAAGATGAACAAAATCCATAGATACTTACTGAAAATACTGGTATTTAGAAACTTCTTATCAAATACTCTGTGAATGTTGAATTAGAATGAAAACAGTGAGGGCATTAATGTTGATTAAAGTTAAAAGTGTGGTTCTGGTGTGATTAGTTTACTTTTCAACGTCTTGTGTCTGAAATGTGGTGGGAATTACCAGTTTGTAGAGACAGAAGTGACAGTAGAGCAGAGCTAATGTAAAGGGGTTTTGAACAGTCTAAGCTGACAGGGCTGCCTGCTGAGTCTGAGAAATAGCAGTGTGCTTGATGCTTCTCTGTCACCTGGAAGCTGACCACATCTCTTTGGATCTATTTATATTTGCTAAAACTCATTTAAACCCAAGCAAACGGAAAAACACTTGAGAAGCAAAATGTGAGATTTTGCTTCTCCTCACTGAATGTTGTCTGGACTTGAACCTTTTTCTCTGGAGACAGGTTTGTACAAATATATAGCAAATTAAAACACAGCTACATCCCTAGGGGTTTGGCTACTTCTGAAAAATGTCTGTCTGCAAAATTAGCATCAGTTTTTCTCCTAAGGGATGTAGGTACTAGAATAGGAATTAAAGAAGCTTGTGTTGCATGTGTGTGTCTTTGTGCTGGTAGCAGCAGGATATAGCTGGACATGAGCTGGTACGTGGCATGTGGATCTCAGCAGGGCAGCACAAGCTGAAGGCTTGCATGTGGTTCTTAGGCATCTTTCAGATAATATTTGATCCTGTGCAACTTGGTCTAGGTGATCCTGCTGTGGCAGGGGGATTGGACTAGATGATCTTTGGAGGTCCTTTCCAATCCCTAATGTTCTGTGATTCTGTGACAGCATGGAGTCTCAGCTACTGTTGAAGTCTAGACTGTGTGCCTCATGTGCACAGCTGCAGTAAGAGCCCACACTCAGAGGCTTTCCTGGAAAACTTAGAGCCTCCATGATCACTGGATGCCATGTTGATAGACGTCTGTCGTAATATACCTATATCTAGACGACCCTCCTTCCGTGGCCTCCAGTGGCTCAAGGTGATGTATGGAATTTCCAGTGCTGCAGTCCTGTCCACCCTGAGCTCTGTTCTGGGTTACCAAGCAGAGCAGAGAAAGATGTGTAAATCAGTGATAAATAACCTTGTTAGCTTTAGTTAATTGTTCTTCACACTCATGTGCTGAGCTGCTGCCAGGTGTATTTTCAGAGGACAATTGCTGTGGTATTTTTGTCTTTTATTTAAGACGTAAGCCATAGCTTATGTTACTGTTCTGTGAGTCTCTGTGTCCACATTGTTCATCCAGATTTCGTTTTTAATTTTCATTCATTTTCAGTTTTCATAGTCAAAATTTCATTTTCACTTGGAATGAGCTCAAATCAACCCCAGTCAGTTTCATGTGTCAGTTTCATTCCGTTCAGGTATGAAGTGTAGGGCTTCATTCTGCTTAAGAAATTGTTTTGGTTTTCCTTGAAGCATCAATAAATGCAGATGATCCTTTTCTGGTGAATTTGACTGGAAGTTCAGTTTCATTGTGTAATGCAGAACTACCAGAATCTCTGCTTCCATTATGAACACTTCACACAGCTATAGACATAATTACATATGATGAAGATCTTATGGCAAGACATGGGCTGTTAACCCTGATTCCCTGGCAGAACTCCCAGTTGAGTGATTATGTTCTAGCCACGTAAATTTAATTTTATTTTATATTGGATAGTTGTTTCCTTCACTTTCTGGAATGAAGTGCTCTTATACTGTTGCAGTCTGAACTGGTACGCATCAAACCTAAAGATAACTACGTTTAAGTAAGTAACAAATCTCATTGTATCGTATATAAAGGACTTCTTTGGAAATGAAGGTCTCCGGGAGATTAAGGTGTAGTAGACAATGGACTGATTCTTTGCTGTGAGAATTTGGTGAGAATAAAATTCTCTTTGGCTTCAGCTCTCTATGGAGATTGCTGCGTTTGAGACGAGATAGTAAGCTATCACAGAATATTAGAGTAATAGAATCACTAGGGATTGGAAGGGACCTCCAAAGATCATCTAGTCCAATCCCCCCGCCACAGCAGGATCACCCAGACCAAGTCACACAGAACACATCCATATTGTTTTCTACAAGTTCTAAGCACCTGCAACACAGCCTTTAAGATGAAAGGACCTTCTCCCCCATAAGTCACTATAGAATCATAGAATCGGTCTGGGTTGGAAGGGTCCACAGGATCATCCAGTTCATTAGGGATTGGAAGAGACCTTGAAAGATCATTGGGTCTAATCCCCCTGCCACAGCAGGATCCCCTAGATCCTTTAATTCTTTTATCATTCCCTGAAATAAAGAGAAAGAACAATTTCAAATTTTGAGAATCTTACTTCATTATAACCTTGAAAGGGTCTTTCATATCTTAAGAAGTTCTGCCTTGAGTTGATCACTTTGGGTCTTTTTGCCCAGAAGTGTTATGCTGCCTGTAGTTTTGTTATGACATGTAAGTGCTGCGTGCTGCTGTGTAGTTCAGTGATGCTTCTGAGATACCTGTATAAAAAAAGGAAAATTAAATTAATGTTTCTTAACACTGTATAAAAAAAAAAAAGATTCAGAGTTTTGGAGCTGGAAAATGAGATGATAATGATGAATTAAGGAATTACTGCATGTGCAGAAAACATGCGTGACGTGAACTGGACGATCAGGCAGGGGAAGTGCTAAGTGCTTTGAGACAGAAAGACTGTGCAAGGGCTGTTCTCACATCTTCGCTATTGAACCTTGCTCCCCTTAAACTTGAAAGTTCTTACCGTGACTTTAATGTTGAATTTGAGACTTTTCTCCCAAGCAGTACTTAATTTCTTAAAATTGGAAATCTGTCAGGATAGAAGTTAAATTTGTACAGAAAAATAAAGGAAATGTAGGAGTGATGTTGGGCTTGGGAAGAAGGTGAGGGTGGGTGTTTTAGTTTGTCTTTGTTTCTCACCATCCTACTTTATTTTAATTGGCAAGAAATTCATTTTCACTAAATAACATCTATTTTGCCCATGAAAGTACTTTGTAAGTGACCTCTCTGTCTTTATTGAAAACCATGAGCTTTTCCACCTTGTTTTCTTTCCCTGTCCTGTTAAGGAGGAAAAGTGTGAGAGCAGCTGGTTAGGCATCTGGCAGCGGGCTATGGTTGACCCACCAGAGTTATGAAGCAGTGAACTGAACATATTTGGGGTTTCATGGAGTAAGTCAGAACCATCATAGCTTTGTCTTGCTACTGTGTAGCTCTTCAGTGTGACTTGGTAAACCAGTTACCTTCATGAGTGACATCATATCCACCTTATTTCTGTGTATCTCTTACATTTATGAGATAAAACAAGAGAAGGAAATTGGCTTGCGCAGGAACATAAGTGTTTGTTGATACATGTAGGAAATGTGGTATTTAGGTTCTGGTTGCTCTGAAGCCTGAGCTCATCACTTTCTTCCTGGGGTTGTGCCTGTTTCAGACTGGCCGGGTCTGGGGGAACGTTGTTTAATTTCTGATGCTTTAGTACTCAGCAGACAGAGGTGAAAATCTTAGAGAGTGGGGGAAAAACACCAGCCCACAAATGTGGTGTGGGATAGGGATGTGCTGTTCCTATACTGTGCTTAGAAGACATAGAGGGGCTTTAAGCTTGATGGTGGTACCAGCTCCCCTGTTGTATGATGCTCAAACGTAAGACTTGACCAGTTTGTAAAACTGGCTACCAGTTTATAACCCTTCTCCTGGATGATCTGAGCCACATTTTGTAATAGTGTAATTCCTAATTAAATAAGTGCTACAGGATGCTGGCGGGGAGGGGTTGTCCCAAGATGAGAAAACAGAGTTTCTGTTTCTTCCTCTAAAATAGCTGAAGGTAACTTGATCAAAACTTGAAACCAAAAGTCATCTATGTGAATAAAATGCCATAATTGGTACGAGTGGTACTCTACTGGAAGTATAGGCCTTCTAGGAAGGGGACGGGGTCTTGTTGTTAGATAAATTGTCGTAGCTTCTCAGAAGAAGAGCTTGTAATTCTGAAAAGTTATCCATCTTTCCTAACAACTGTTCTAATAGCAGTTGCCTGTAAGGACCTGGTTATGACTTGTGTTTTTAATTAACCTTTCAAGGGAATAAATGTCCAAAAGTGATTAGTGAAAGGTTCCAAAAGATGGCACTGAGAGAGGTGGATGCCATTTAGGATGAGTTAGTTTATTGATCCAAGAGAAGAGATGTTTTAGTGAAGCCATACAGTGTTTGGCTGGATTATATGCCAAATTTAGGGCTTAATTCTGCTATCTGTTTTATGTAAGAGTGTGACTAGAGACCACCAGGCGCCTTGGGCTTGGAAGGTAGGGAAGCAGAGAAGGAAGAACTGTCACATGAATTTGAGTCACCTTCACCAGGGCAGTGTCAGGAGCTGAAAGTTAGATGCTACTGTCAGTGAAGATTGTTGAGTGGGCAAGAAGGAGACTGGATTGAAAAACCCATTCACTCAATACATCATATCAGCAGTCTCTCCTGGTGGGTCTCCCAGATGTCATCGAGTAACACAGGGTGCTGACGAAGATTGGCCTCTCTCAGGTGTGGATGCTCCCTCTGCCTGACCAACCATAGATTCATGGGGGAAATCAGTTCACATCCCCAAAGGGCATCTAAGTCCCTTTGCCTTAGATGGCTGCCCACCATATGCAAACCTCAGCAGTTACATCCTATTTGCTGAATGGCTGTGAACATACTGCAGCAAAAAAAAGCTGGTTATAGCAGGAGAGCACGTTTTGGATCAGCTCTCCAGGCAACTGTTGGGCTAACTGTGTTGTGTGTATGTAGAGCCGCACACGGGCTGGATCTACTCAGCTGTTACCAGGCAGTGCCCCCCCCAGGATGTGTCACACCACATCCTTTCATTATAAATGCAGACGAGATCCAATAGATTCTTTCCAGACTACTTCTGTGATTATCACTACTCTGAATTATAAATGACCCAAAGCCCAGAGCTGCTCTTTGGAGCATTCACTCTCCAGACCAGCACTCAAAAGGCAGAGCAGAGCTTTTAAGAAAGATGATTTTAAAGAACAAAAGGGGAAGCGAGCGCTGTGAAAATTTAGTTAAATGTAAATGTGTTAAATGGTACATGAACTAGTCAGGTTTTCATGATTTATCAGTTTTAAACTTCAAAGGCTCTGGTTAGCTTGCATTTTTAAAACTAATGAGTTTATCACAGCCAGTGGGGAAAAATGGTTTAAGTATATCAGCTGTAAATTGGTACAAAGCACTAAAAGGGACATTAGCCTCTAATCAGATTCTAACAGTTCATTAAACCTGCCTTTCCTCGGTGGTGCTTTGTCTTCCCCCCGCCTCCTGCGCAAGGCAGCCTTGTCCCTTCATTCAGGCGCGTAAGACCTCCTCAGGGACGTGAAGCAATATCAGCTCATCCTTCTTTGTCTATGAGCCAAACAGCCTAAGGGATGCTTGATGATGGTATATTCCTAATCTTGCTGTAAAACTCAACTGTGCTGAGTATAAATCAAGAAGGGGAGGAAACTCTCTGCTTGCAGAACACAGGTGCTCTTACTCCACCTGAAACTGCATCCAAATGGCTGGAGCTCAGTGACACCTGAGATGGACTTCTGCTAAGTCAACAGTGCACTGCCCTTGCTGGGAAGAAGGATGCAAAGCCTGGAACAATCTCAGCCAGCTGTTCTGTAGAATTGAGCTGGTTTGTGGCATCAGAGTTCTTCATGCTCTTTCCCCACCTCATGCCTCAAATGCTTCAAGGTGCACAAAATAAGTTGCTGAGAAGACTTAGGAAGAGCATTTTTGTTTTGTTGAGGTATTTTCCTGTTGTGTCACACTTACCATTCAGTGGATACACAGCTTGATTCGTATTCATTCACGTGCGGAGGTATTCTGCTGAAAATGACTTGTTTGATGTGAAATTTTATAACCAAAGCATTCAGACCTTTTAATGAGCTGTCTAAATCTACTTTTTAAAAGAAAAAAAGATAAAGACTGCATCATTGATAAGACGAACACTAGGAAGAATGTAAGCCCACTCCAGAAGCAAGCAGGGTTGCTGGTCACCCAAGATGCAGAGAAGGCTGAGGTACTCAGTGACTACTTTGCCTCTGTCTTCACTGGCAAGGACTCTGGTCACAGCCTCAATATTACAGAGGCCAAAGGCAGGGACTGGGAAAGGGAAGATCTTCCTGCTGTAGACAAAGAACAGGTTTGAGATGTCCTAAAGAACCTGAAGGTGAACAAGTCCATGGGATCGGGTGGGATTCACTCATGGCTCAGGTTGTTCAGCCTGGAGAAGAAGAGACTTGTAGGCGACTTTATAGCAGCTTTTCAATATCTGAATGGTGCCTACAAGAAAGCTGCGGTAGGGCTTTTTACACGGGTGTGTAGTGAGAGGACAAGGGGAAAGGGTTACAAACTTGAAGAGGAGAGATTTAGGTTGGACTCTAGGAGAAAATTATTTTCTGTGAAGGTGGTGAGATGCTGGAACAGGTTGCCCAAGGAAGTTGTGACTGTCCCATCTCTGGAGGTGTTGAAGGCCAGGTTAGCTGAGTACCTGAGTAACCTGATCTAGTGAAGGTGTCCCTGCCTATGCAGGGGGGGGTTGGAACTAGATGATCTTTAAGGTCTCTTCCAACCCTGGCCATTCTGTGATTTGCTGTTGCATGTGCATATCTGCTTTACCAACCAGTTTCTGCCTGCCTTGTAGCATCAAACCACATCTCTGTGTGCTCTAGCACACAGGGTTCAAAGTGAGTGTGATGCAGATTTCAAGCAGGTAATTTGCTCTCCCTGTGTGCACCATGTTGGGGCATGGACCTATTGGTTTCCCTGCTTTTCAGCATGTTATTTAAATTACAGTAAGGGACTACACAAAAATGAACAGTTGCTGTCGTATTTATATACCTGAAAATAAAGATCTCGGGACAAGGTGCATTAATCAGGCTGATAGTTGGGCTTGATCATCTTGGCGGGTCGCTTCCAACCTTAATGATTACATGAATCTACGAGGTAAAAGAAACATTTAAAATAGTTTGTATTTTTAAAATGCATTACAGAAGCTCCATTAGCAGAGACTATTTTTTCAGCGTAAGTGTAAGAAGCAGCCATAAGAAACAGGGCTCTGAACATGTTACTGTGAATAATGGCACCAGGCAGCCCAGAACAGATCTGCTGGCCATGAAGCACAGGGAGAGCATTTTTCCCTGTAACAGTGCAGTTATTGAGGGCTACAAGGTAATGGTTAGAGCAGAGGTGTGTTTCGTGTCTCAGTGCTGCCTTCAGATAGGGCTGAAGATAAGTAAGTGGCTGTGAGCGAGTCACTTACAAGCAACACACGCTGCAGGTTTGCTATTTGAGAAGTAGTTGTCTTTATATGGCTGTACTCCACTGACCAAGGTGTCTGGATTTGTAAGGTCAGATTCTAGCTTGAGGGATAAAAAGTCTTCTATTTTCTCCATGTTGTCCAAACTAGCTGGCAGTGTGAAAGGGACTAGCTTTCAGATATTCATAGAATCATTAGGGATTGGAAGGGACCCCGAAAGATCATCTAGTCCAATCCCCCTGCCGCAGCAGGATCACTTCACTGGAGAAGTTATAGAATCAGAGTCACTCTGGGTTGGAAGGGACCACCTGATCATCCAGTTCCAACCCTCCCCACCCTAGACCAGGCTTGCCAGAGCCCCATCCAGCCTGGCCTATCCCCAAGCAGTTTATGGGACACCACATTGCTTTGCTGCAGCATCAGGGATGCTCTGTTGCCTCCACAGTCATCTCCCTGCTGGAGCTGATCTGTGGCTTTCTGAAAACCCTTCTCCAGGGTCTGCTTTGGGAGAAGGGCTGTGGTCCATGGTCATCTCTACATGCAAATTCTACAGCTCAGTGGTTCATCAGCTGTTGGGGAGAGGATGGCTGTGCTCTGCCAGCAGCTACTTGTAGGGCACAGCAGTCCATAGTCAGCCCTGTGGGGATGGGAGCCTGGGTTAGCAGAGTGCATGGTGCTTTTTATAGCTTGTTTAAACTGCTTTCCATCCTACAGGGCAGGCTAGTTCAGAAATAAAAGGGACCTGAGCTGCTTCCTCTCTGGAGTGCCAGCACAGGGATGGCAGGCAGTTGTGCTGATGCACTCGAGATGGGTCAGCCCTCCCAGGGCCTGGCTGGGGGGTCTGCAGAAGGGGTTCTGTGCTGCTGGCAGAGCCTGGTAAAGCTAAAGAGCCCAGGGTGTTGCTTTTTCTCTTGGTTAGGTGGGAGGTGAAAAAGGAGATCAGGAGCTGCAGACTGCTGCTTGTCCAGAGCTCATGGCCAGGTGACCATGATCTGCTGGGACCCTGCTAGGGATGGTACAGACCTGATCTGTGGGAGCAGGGTGGGGATGGCTATCTGCAGTGGGCAGGGCTGATGCTTCTTGGAGCACGCAGAGGAGACCATTAGCTCTCAAGCTGCCCAATGTTGAGAATAAGACTGGCCTGGGTCTGTGGCTCAGGGCTGCACTGGGTGTGCCAGAGAAGTTTGGAATCAGTGGGATGGAGTTAGGAAACCTGTGACGCCTGGTGAAGGTGCTGTGTCTTGCCCAGGAGCACCTATGGGCATGGCAAGCCTGGCCATGTTGTACTGGGATGTTAGGGATCTACCCTGGAAGCTTCTCTAGTAGATCTCCAAAAAGCTCTCTCCTTGAGCTGCTTAATGCTGCACTTGATCTCTCCACAGCATCTCCTGCAGCTAATGAACGCTTGGACTCAAGTTACTCTATTTGTCAGCAATAGATAATTGCAATGTTGGCATGCTGTACCCAGACTTGGTGGCTGGCTCCTGATCCTCTCTGCCTTTTATCTGTGCAGGAATTGTTAGATGTTAGGCTGGGGCATTCCTTTGCAAGCCTCTCCCTGGAAAAGCTGAACTGTGGAGTTGAGTGGCCGAGCTGTGATCCTGTGTGTGGGTCCTGAGCCCTGCAGGCTTGGAAAGGAGGGTTGCTGGTTCCTGCTGCCACTGAGTTCCTTCCCTTTGGCTCAGGGTGCTGCTAGGCAGAAATGCCAGCAGGTACCCCTAAGGGTACTCAACTCCCTATCCTTCACACTGGGGAGATGGGAACACTTGGCTCTGTGACCCCTGCTGTACACTAACCCCACTAACCCTCCTGCTCAGTGCAAGCCATCAGCCTTTGCACCCCCAAAAATGTTGCTGGTCTGAAGAGGAGCAACTTCTGCCTCTCTCACAGCTGGCATGAGCTCGACTGGGAGCAATGTGCAGGGCTGCATCCTGCCCAGGCATCCCCATGGGAGCTGCTTTCCTGTCAGCCCAGGCAAACAAAGTGGTGATGGGATGGTCCCAGGGACCAGCTTAGTCCCTCTTGTCCTGCCGTGCATGGGGCTCCCTGCGACACAGCAGCAATGCTGGGCATGATGGCACATCCTGGTGGCCCGGTTACATGGGGAACAAAAGGGTTTTTTTATAACAATGAGGTGGTTTTCTTGTTTAAGATCCTTTGGGAGGAAGGGGAGGTACAAGGTATCGCTTGTCTCCAGACTTTGCGAGGAGGAAGGGGGATATTGTTCATTGTAGCAGTGTGTGCAGTCTTAGTTACCCGGCTGGATCTCATGGAGCACTCTAAGGGCAGTCATGGTTAGGCTCAGCTTTCACTGCTCAGGTGCAAGCTCAGGTTTGGCCACCAGAGCACGATGCAGGGATTTCATAGGCTGTTCTCAGGCAAAACATGCCTGCTCAGTGCCAGGTTTGGGCAGAAGCATCTTGTGGTGGCTCTGGCTGTAGTGTGAGTGAGGTCCTGCGGTGCTCTCATGGAGCTGCAGAGATGCTCCTTATCCAGGCTGGATGATGTGAGCGGCTGGGAAGGAGATGAGGATTGTTCCAGCTGCCTCTTGCAGATGCCCTAAACCCAAGCAGCTCCCACTGCTGTGCTGGGCTTATCCCAGGGTGTTGGGTCTGTCCCAGGAGCCAGTTCCTTGTACAGCTTGCTGTAGCTCTGCTTTTCCTCCCACAGGATATTCGTGCTGGGCATTGGATTTTTCACCCTGTGCTTCCTAATGACATCACTGGGAGGGCAGTTCTCAGCCAAGCGCCTTGGGGACTCACCCTTCACCATCCGGACTGAAGGTAAGAGCAGCTCCCTGTCCAACCTGTGACCCTCGAGCTGGACATGCACCAGAGATGCCAGGAGGATGCTGCCGGGATACTTCCATTCTCAAGCTCCCTCCTGACCTGTTTCAGGGATGTCAGGAGGGCTGAGACTCCTGCTGGCCCTTTTTGCTGTGGGACACTTTGCCATCGTGTGTCTGAAACCTGGCTGAAGCATCCGGGACTGTACAGGCACAGTGGGGACTTAGTGCTGGCCCTGGCTTGCAGCAGAGGGGTGGGAAAACACCAGCAACTGGGGCTGAGTGGTTTAGACCTGCTGCTGGTGGTGTGGGCTGCACCCAGTCTGACCTGCTGAGGGTTTGGTTCCTGTGCTGGGAGGGTTTTGGGTTCTGGTGCTGGGATGCTCAGTGGTTTGGGGCAGTTTTGGTTCACAGGGAGTGGAAAATTGTTTCTTAAAGACTGGAAAATAAAAAGTTTCACAGACATACTGAAATGTAGAGGAGAAGTTCTCTGCTTTTCAGCAAGTGTGCTTTCTCTTAGGGTTTTAAAACACATTTTTTTGATGAGATGTGGCGGTAGCTCCCACCTTGGGGAGGGTCATGTCCTGTCCTTGCTGTGGCAGGACGCTGCTGCATTGAGCTTCACCCTGACTTTTCCTCTGTGGTCTCAGCACTGGACTGCACAGAGGGAAATGCTCAGTCTGACCTCTGGTGAGCAGGAGGAGACCAGGTTGGTCAGGCCACTGTGGTTTTCTCCTCCTCTATTCTAAAGGTGTGGACGGGTTTGAGCCTGGAGTGTGGCTGTTGGGCAGTAAATCCCGTCTCTGCAGTGCTGGAGGAAGCGCTAATTGCTTCCTACAGAAGGAGAGGACTGACTGGCAGATTCCAGTAGTCAGATGGTGCTTGTAAACTGCTCAGTTGACTTCCAGAGAGATTGATGAGCTGCCTGCAAGCAGCTGTCTTTGTTTGTTACCCCCTGGATGGAGCACAGGGCCACTGAAGTTTCTTCCCTCTGTGCCCCCCTAATTGATCCCATCTCCGTGTCCTTTAAGTCTCTTCTCCAAGGGATTGGTGTTTTCCTGGCTGACCTCAGCCACAGCTGGGGCAGGTTGTAGCTCCAGTTCCTTTTGGTGTTTTCTATGTGTTTTACCATTAGCAGGTGTGAGGAGGGTGGGTGCTGTGGTCATGTCCCCATCCCCAGGCCAAGCCTGTTTATAGGGGATTTATTCCTTCATAGGATGAGAAGTTGCATGTGAGGAGGGTGGGAAGAAGCTCTTGGACCAAAACCTTCTCCAAAGTTGGCTTTTTAGAAGATGGGTCCTAAGAAGGTGTCTCTGGTTACTGCTGCCCTCTGCCCCAGGGGAGCCCCAGCACCCTCAGGGAGTTGCAGAAAGCTGGAGGAAAGGCCAGCTAACTGTGGGAACACCCCA
>JAOXOE010000001.1:95508327-95520300 GCA_028565055.1 Phoeniculus purpureus
CCTGCTGTGGCAGGGGGATTGGACTAGATGATCTTTCAAGGTCCCTTCCAATCCCTAATGATTCTATGATTCTGTGACTTTACAAAGTAATGAATGATATGAAATCTGAAGTATGATGTGTGATACTGTATGGGATGTATATGTGTGTCACTGTAACCTGGGATCATAGAATTATTTGGGTTGGAAAAGACCCTCGAGATCATTAAGTCCAACCAATAGCCCTACTCTACCAAATTCACCACTAAACCATATCTTTAAGCACCATATCTAAATGATCTTGAAACACATCTGGGGATGGTGACTCAATGCCTTCCCTGGGCAGCCTGTTCCAAGACCTGATCACTCTTTCAGTGAAAAAAATGTTTCCTAATGTTCAGCCTAAACCTCTCCTGGTGCACCTTGAGCCCATTCTCTTTTATTCAGTAACTAATTACCTGTGAGAAGAGACCAGCACCCATAGTGTCCTTCAAGTTAATTGTAGAGGGCGATAAGGTCTACCCTCAGCCTCTTCGGAGACGTTTAAGACCCGCCTGGATGTGTTCCTGTGTGACTTGTTGTAGGTGATCCTGCTCTGACAGGGGGATTGGACTAGATGATCTTTAGAGGTCCCTTCCAATCCCTAATGATTCTATGATTCTAAGATTTGCTGTCTAGGCCCTTCACCAGCCTTGTTGCTCTTCTGTAGACGCACACCAGCACCTCAGTGTGTTTCTGGAATTGAGCTTCTCTGAATTCAGGTGTATGCTTCCTCTAGGTGATGCAGAACTACAGATGCTTTGATTGACATCACATAGACCTTACTGTACTGCCAAAAGCCTGAAGCTATTTGACATCACTGCTTTTCTTGCCCATTCCAAAGCAAGGAATTTTTATGTGTGGACCTGTGTGACTAATTTCAAATTAAAAAATAGTCATTGGAGAGGATTTTTCCTTGTTGCTTACAAAGACTTTGTTCTCTTCATAACTGAAAGTACATTTTACTATTTTAACAGAAATATTAACTGGGTAGTTACCTTGAAATTAATATTACATCTCTGTTAACTTCATTTCTGCTAAAAGAAACTTAACGCTGCAGTGTCATAGAACTAACCCAGTGAATCATCATTTTTTATTAACCTTGTTTTTTTTTTTTTTACCTTAGGACATCAGCGTCTTTGAGAACAGAATGTTAATGCTTGATGGAATGCCGGCAGTCAGAGTCAAAACAGAGCTGCTGGAATCTGAGCAAGGGGTAAGCAGAGGTGTCTGTGTGACCTCACCTTTCCTGAACTCTGTGTTTAGTTATCCTTCCCATTGTATCCTCATTTTGTTTCCTATGTATTTTGTCATTGTTACTGCTTTGGAGCTCACTTTCTTGGGAAACTGAGTGGTGATCGTGTAGTCTCATCTGCTGAGAGCGCAAAGCAAAACTCTGTGGAAGGCTTTCTGCAGTTCATTTGGAATAGGCAAGACACTATTGATGTGATGTTATGATTATAAAAAAAAAAAAAGTGCTGTTACCAAAAGCCAGGAAAGAATAATGGATTATGGTAAAGAAGCCAGATTCATGCATCTCCAAACGAATTTTTGCCATTCTGCCTTCTTAGAATATTTGCTCTACTGCGGTTGTTTCATCTTTTGTACGTTTGTCCTGCTCCATTTTCTGTTTAGTTCTTTCATTCTGGTGCAATACACTGATTCATCGTTATGATAAAAGTGCTAGAGGCTACATGTGGTTAAATTCTGTGCCATGTCGACTGCTCAGTACAGGGCAGAGCTCATGAAGAGGAATTGGACTTTTCTGCAGAACGATTGTTTGGCATTAGGGCGGTAGATTCTAGGACAATGGAAGACACTGTTTTTGGACATATTAAGGATACTTTCTTAAATATGTGGTAAAAATAATCTGTAAGGGATTGTAGATGACTGTGAGGGCATTTAGTGGATTTTGTGTTATCATGAATCTTCGATTCCTTGTGCACGTCTTAAGTTATCCCAGAGAATCCGAATTGTACTAGTGTGAAGACAGGTGCCTTCAACAGAGCATCATCGAAGCAGCAATGCTACTGCCATGTTAGTTGGCTTTTTTCCTACCTGCTGTTTTCTCAGTTATTTAATTGAGGATTTAAACTGTGTGAAAGACAGGGAATTAACTTTCAGGATGACTTCATTTGAAAGGCTTGCAAGGAGATAGCATTTCTTCAGGATGCTCTTCATGCTTTAAGTTTGAGAGAAAAAAGTCTTGGTATTTAATGGAGTTCTTGCTCATCTCTCTGCCTTCTTGAGAGCAGGTGCCCTCAGAACGTTGTATGAGCCACAGTGATGAAAAGACAGATCCGTTAGAGGTAGTTTTTAATACCTTCTGGGTGCTTTGCATTATGTCTTTGCACGTAGCATAAACCTTTCTCTAAATTATTCAGAAGAAAAATGTTCTGTTGGTATTTGCTTTTGTTAGGTTTAAAATAAATTCTGTGCACTATGTATATTGCCAGGTCCTTTATGAAGAAGACTTGTTTTAGCAAAGTGTGATTTGATTCTGGAAGACTCGTTTGTGTTTTAGGAATTGAAAGGAAATGAAAAATTTATATAGTTTTTTTAATTTCCTAAGGGTTTTTTTAAAATAAAATTTTACAGACTCCTCTGTAAGCAGAAGATTATGTCATCTTTTCCCTTTCCAGGGACTGAGCTGCTGGACAAAGCTCTGTTTGATTTGGGATTTTATGTGCTTTGATTCTAATTAAGTAGTGTCTGGTCAAGAGTCTCTGGCACCTTTATGACTCTTCATTAGGGAACAATCAATAAATACAAAATGAATTCTCCAGTTCACTAGCGGAGGAGCTAGCCATTAGGATGGCAACTTTCCAGCAAACAGCTTAAACTCTAAAGAAAAAGATGGTTGAAACAGATGTTTAGCATGTGCTTCAGAGATTGTTTTGAATATGCAGATGTTGGTAGACATAACAGGGACAAATGTTTTAAGGCTGTGGTTACTGAAAACTGTATGTAGAGCTGTTTGGAAAGAGTAATATCATAACTGAGAAGTATGGGCTAGGAACTAAAGTGTGATCTAAGTAATATGAATTTGAAATGGAGATACTGGTTTATGTTGTTCTAGTGCCCGCAATCCCTCCATTGCAATGTATGCATGTGTAGGGAGATGTTATTTCTGTTTTGGAAATCTGCAAATACAGCACTTTGAGTCTTCTGAAGGTAGTGGCCTGTTTCACTTAGGATGCTGAACACCAGAAAAAGTTCTAGGTCAACAGGCCGACTTCTCCAAAACCACTGTATTTGCATACCAAGGCAGGCAGTTGATTCATTATATTTATATATTACTTTTTGGAGTCCTTGGTCTTTCTGCAGAAGAGATTAAGGATAACATAATGTCTTTCTCTGCATCTGTGTATGACCTCCAGGATCTTGAACTTTCTTGTTAGAAGGTGTTCTGTTCTGTTCCATGATTTGTCTATATCTTGGACTCTGTTTGGATGATCCTTGTCCAAACATGGGTAGATACCTCTGAAAAGTATTTTTCAGAAATATCCTTAAATAGCACATCTGTCTTTACACTGCAGAAGTGTGCACGTACCTGAAGCAAGTGAAGCTGGATTTAAAATGCAGGAATAAGCTGATGGAGAAAGTGTAGTTCAGCTGAATTTCAGGGCATCCCCAGGAGAATTAAGCTGTGTGAACTACTCTCCTGCTGCAGACCAACACAGTCTCTAGTTGTGGATGAAAGGCAGTTGGAGCAGATGCCTGTGTTTCAGCTGTACCACAGGCAACTAGTTCCTTTGAGCCCGGAACCAGAGTAGGTTAGGACACAGGACCTACATCCTGCACTAAAGCACTGAAGACAGGCAGACCTTTACCAACCCAGGTTTATGAAACACCGAGTTCACGGTAGATCACTGGTCTTGGATAACTGAAGGTTGGCCAGCATGACACCCCTCCACAAGAAGGGCCAGAGGGAGGATCTAAGAAACTGTAGGCCTGTCAGCTTGACCTCAGTGCCTGGCAAGGTTATGGAGCAGATCATTCTGAGTGTCATCGAGTGGCATGTACAAAGCAACCACATGGGTTTAGGAAAGAAAGGTTGTCTAACCAATCTGATCTCATGGTACAACTGGGTGACCCACCAAGTGAACGAGGGGAAGGCTGTGGATGTGGTCTATTTACACTTCAACAAAGCCTTCAACACAGTCTCCCACAGCATCCTCCTGGAAAACCTGGCAGCCTGTGGTTTGGATGGGTGCACCCTCTACTGGGTTAAAAACTGGCTGGATGACCAGACACAGAGAGTGGCTGTGAATGGTGCTGCATCCAGCTGGTGTCCAGTGACCAGTGGTGTCCCCTGAGGGTTGATACTGGGCACAGTTCTATTCAACATCTTTATTGATGACCTCGATGAGGAGATCGAATCTGCCCTTAGCAAATTTATGGATGACACTAAGTTGGGGGGGAGTGTTGATCTGCTGCAAGGCAGGAAGACACTGCAGAGGTCTGGACAGGCTGGGTCAATGGGCAGAAGCCAATGGGATGAGGTTTAGCAAGATCAAGTGCAGGGTCCTACATTTTGGCCACAATAACCCCCTGCAGCTACAAACTGGGGGATAAGTGGCTGGAGGGCAGCCTGGCAGAGAGAGACCTGGGAGTACTGGTTGACAGCCGGCTGAACAGAAGCCAGCAGTGTGCCCAGGAGGCATGAAAGGCTAGTGGCATCCTGGCCTGTGTCAGGAATTGTGTGGCCAGAAGGACTAGGGACATAATTGTCCTGCTGTACTGGGCACTGATGAGACCTCGCCTTGAGCACTGTTTGCAGTTTGCAGTCCGTCACTTCAAGAAAGGATTGAGGTGCTGGAACAGGTCCAGAGGAGACCAACGAGGCTGGTGAAGGGGCTGGAGGGCAAGTCTGATGAGGAGAGGCTGGGGGAGCTGGGGTTGTTATAGCCTGGAGAAGGGGAGACTCTGGTGACCTTATCAATCTTTACAACTACCTGAAGAGAAGTTGTGGTCAGGCTCTTCTCCCAAGAGGTTGGATGTTAGGAAGCACTTCCTCATAGAAGGGGTAGTTAAACATTGGAATGGACTGCCCAGGAAAGTGGTGGAGTCCCTGTTCCTAGAGACATTTAAGAAAAGACTGGATGTGACACTTGGTGATTGTGGTGATGTTAGGTCATAGGCTGGACTTGTTGATCTTAAAAGTGTTTTCCAGCGTCAATGATTATGTTATTGTGGGAGAAAGGGATTTAGGCAGCGTGTGAGGGAGACATGCCTTATAACATACAGGTTACTAGGCACATTTGGAACAAGAAGTATTTACAAAAGAAATGCATTTTCTGTTTGCTTTGGAAAAGATTAAAGACTTCTGGTTTGTTTTATCGTCACCAATTTAGAATAGTTTAATGATTTCTAGAAGGCCATCAGCATTAGCAAGAACAGATGCTTGTATTTCCATTGAGCTACCATCTTTAATTTTGCACAGGAGATTTGATACAGACTATTGTTTGAAGCTTCAAGAAGACACTGTGCTGCTTTAATGACTTTATCACAAATGAAAAAAAAAGACATTACATGAAAGATATCTCATTGCCCTTTAACAAGGCTTTGTTATTGTCTCCCCTACTGTGGAACAGAAGCTAACATTGCTAATAAATTGGTAGGATTGCTTTAGAAATGTGAATTTGCTTATCATTGAATACCCTCTAGTGACCTACAGCTTTAGATCTTCTGGTTTGCGATAAAATCTTTGTATGCCAGTAACCAGCTTCAGAGAATGATGGGAAGAAGGAGGTCCCTTCCCGTGTAGGTCAAGGTTGAGTACTTCAGCAGGAAAAAAGTATTCATTCTTTGACTGTGTCAAAAACTAGTTTGAAAGGTAGTTTTGCTCATTATAAATACGTACGGAGGCTGGATTGATGAAAATGGTAAGACAGGCTGGGCAGTGAATATGTTAACTGATCAAGAAATTAGGGTGGATAATGTTGACTGGCTTCACTGTGAAGTTTGGATGTCTTGCTTGTGGCCCAGTTTCTAAAACCTTGTGAATGTGTCTGATTTAGACACGTGACATTACACTTTCTGAAGTATTCGTAATGTCAAAATGAGATGTGAATGTGGGACTTAGGTCCCACGATTCATCATCAAATACCGAGAATAATGAACCTCTAATTTTCATCAGCCTCTTTGTTTCCAGATCTGCAGTCTCATCCATTCCCGTGTCTGTGTTTTGTCCCCTCACGTCACTATTTGAGGATTCTAAATCTTATTCTCAGCTCACCTCCTAGTTCTGCTCGATCTGTTTCTATTCCCATGGCTTATCATGGCTGAATTATGAAAAGAATGACTAAAATGACAAAACCCTTTAACAAGCCAATATTGTTCTCTGTCTTTCATCTCCAGCTGTATTATCTTGTCGTCTGACATCAGAAGAATACAAACCACGCTCACATTATTATATACATAAACATGTTCTATCTCAGCCTGGGTAGCAGTAACTGAAACCTGTTTTATTTTCAAAGCTTTTTAAAAATACCATTTGAAATGCATTTGAGCGTAGTCTCAGCAGCAAAGCTTGCTCCTTGACTATACGTGGAAGTGTTTGATGTTGATTCATTCAACTTGCTCTGTATATTATTGGAAGAAAGAGCGCTGCTAGTATTTGTTGTTGTAATTTATGGATCTCTGCTTCATTCAAATATTTTCTGAAATACATAATGTTAGCACAGCTGATTTGGAGAAACAAATAGCACATGGACAGTGCATGTGTATCAATCTCTCCTCCTTCTTCCTTTAGAATCATAGAATCATCAGGGTTGGAAAAGACCTTCAAGGTCAAGAGCAACTGTCCGCCCTGCAATCCTTAAACACTGAACCATCTCCTCATGTTTTGAGCAATTCTAGGGACAGTGACTCCACAGTCTGTTCCAAGGCCTCGCCATTCTTTCTGTGAAGGAATTTTTCTAATACCCCATCTGAACCTCCACTGTTGCAGATTGACCCCATTTCCTCTTGTCCTGTTGCTAGGCTCTAGGGAGAGGAGGCCAACACCTGCCTCATACAACCTTCTAGTTGTAGAGAGCAATGAGGTCTCCCGTCAGCCTCCTCCTCTCCAGGCAGAACAGCTCCTTCAACCTCTACTCATCATCGTGGTTTGTTCTCTAGATTCCTAATCAGCCTAGCTGCCCTTCTTTGCACCTTCTCCAGCACCACAATGTCCTTTCTATACTGCAGTACCCAAAACTGCCCACTTTTACTTGAGGTGTGATCTCACAAGGGCCAAGCGTAAGGGTGGGATCACTGAGGTGTCATAAACACAGCTATAAGACTCATTAATTAATTTTACAATGCTGTAAGTGTGAGGTTCTTCAGAATGGCATTAAGACCTGATCCCAAAGACTATTAACTACATACGTCAAAGGGCACGATGCAAGGCTATGTGGGATGTGCCTAAGGAGGGATGTAGCTGTGTTCCTCAAGTACTGCTGAAGGATATGCTTGGAACTCCAAAAGGTGCAAGCCCTATCCCAGAAGGGAGCACCACAGCTGCATCAGTTGCAGTAATAAGCCAAGTAAAGACCACATACTGGTAAATACTGCAGGTACTGTTTCATGTTAAGTGGAAACTTGCATGAAGAAAACAGCCAACTCCTACAACTTTGCTCTCAACCTCATGTTGCTGCTGTATCTGTTGCCAGTGACTTAATGACATCAGAGAGAGATGGGTCAGCTGATCCTTGAGCTAAGAAGATCCAGTCCAACAGGAGGAAGGAAATGGCTGTGTACATCCTGCAGTCATTAGGAAAATGGCTGTGTACATCCTGCAGAAATTAGGAAATTGCAGGTATCGTCTATCCTATGGAGAGGGGGAAGAGTGAGGAGTAGTTTGCGAGTGCTGCTTTTTACGGGTGCTGGCTGTAGTTTGAGCTGGTTTAAGTGTATCTGAAACATCCTGAGACACTTTTAATGCTTCTGGGACCCAAACTACCACTTTGGGGGTATTTCTGCACTACTGCTTTGCTTAATACTATTTACGGTGTTGTATGTGTTTCTTAGTCCTTTTGAAGTCGGCCCTCGTATAGAATAGAGAGCTAAGGGGTTTTTGCATCATGCTTGTAGGTGTGATGTACTTATTTGGGATTTTTTTCCCCAGGGATCAGACACAAGTGTGCAATAGAATGGTAATAGATTTAAGACTAATAGGAAATGATACCTTAACCAGCTCAGTCAGCACGCTCGCTGTCACGCTTGTCAGGCAGTCTTTTTGCCCAGTTAACTGAGATTACACACAGAAAATGCAGGTGGGGTTGTAAGATCTATAATGCTGTCTGAGCCTCTAGCCAATAGAAGAATCTGGGATCCTCCGAGAGTTAATTTATTGACTGCTGTCTGCCGTTGCTTTCCTTTTCTAGGCAGTTAAGTTGGCTGTTGCTGAGCACTGCAGGGAATGGTCTACTTGCTCTGGTATCATTTGTTGTATGTGTGGTAGAAACGGGGAAACTTCCAGTTGTAGGTGAGGGCTTTATTGCCCCAGACACTGCACAAATAAAGAGTAATCCCTGGATATCAATTTAATTAATCAGAAGTTGTGGTTTGACACTGTTTGAATCTTCACACAGTAACACTCATAGGTGTTAGGAATGAGCAGCAAGCCTGAAAGGAGTGAAGCAGAGAAAGATCTCCGCTCCAAACAGCTTGTGTTTAACTAACAGTGCAATGCCAGAAAGTTTTCCCCTGGATCTGTAATGACAGAAGGGCAGCAAGGAGATTATTTCACTTAATAAAAAAATCGGATTTCATAAGGATGTATTTTGTAGAGAAGAAAGATAATGTTTTGTCTGCAAGACTGGAAGGAATTTCGAAGAGATTATGTGGTATCACTCAGAAATTAGCATCATTTAATGTTAATGGTCCTGTAGAAAAATTGTAGTTACCCCATATATCATATGTTAAATGCATCAATCTCTAGCGGTTTTGTGTGCTGATAAGGACTGGAAAACTCATGTTGGCTTTGGGAGAAGGAAAGCCAACCCTTGGGTTTGACCATAGTGCTAGAGTGCATTGTGAGATTACAGTTTGGTTGTCTTCTGTCCCCTGTCAATTATTTTGTGAGCTCACCTTGAAGCCAGTCTGCTTTTTTGATGATGCGTGACCTCTCGGCTTGCTCTGCTACCAGAGCTTATGATGGGAATTTCATGGAAGATTTATTAGGGTGAGGGACTGTAGCCATAAAGAAAAAGAAGCAACCTGGTACATAACAGGCTGTGTGTCTGGCAGTTACTATTAATTTCTAAATTCGTATTTTGGGTTGAAAATTGCATGTTTTACAGAGATGTGAAAACGTTTTCTTTATTGTGTTAAAAGAATTGGAAAAAAAAAGTGAGAAACATTGTCGACTATCCAAATACCTATATTTAACATAATTCTCCCTTACAACCCCAGTTCCAGTGATCCTTGTGTGTGCACTCCATGTTTTATTACTGTTGGGAATCCAATATCCACAGCTTAACTGTAATTTTGATCTAGTTTGCAATCCTAATTGAGGAACTAGTGAGATGTGGGTTTCTGCTCGCTGTATCCAGAGAGGTGTTAAAGCTGTAGTCATGGGAGTGCAGAGTACGCTGTGCAATCCACGTCGAGTACTGGGGCAGTTCTGGACCTCTCACTTCAAGAAAGAGATTGTGGTGCTGGAGCAGGCTAAGAGGAGAGCAATGAGGCTGGTGAAGGAAAGTCTTATGAAGAGAGGCTGAGTGAGCTGACTTTAGCCTGGAGAAGGGGAGACTCAGTGGGGACCTTATCACTCTCTACAACTACCTGAAGGGAGGTTGTAGTGTGGTGGGTGTTGGCCTCTTCTCCCTAGTGACTAGCAATGAGACAAGAGGAAATGGGGTCAAGTTGTGCCAGGGGAGGATCAGATTGGATATTAGGAAAAACTTCTTCCTAGAAAGAGTGGAGAAGCCTTGGAACAGGCTGCCCAGGTAGGTGGTGAAGGCACTGTCCCTGGAGGTGTTCAAAAACCAGGTAGACATGGTGTTTCAGGAGGTGGGTTAGTAGTTAGGGGATGTAGAGTGGATGGTTGGACTTGGTCTTTTCCAGTCTTGGTGACTCTATGGTTCTGTGAACATAGTCACTCAGTTTCAACAGAGAAACCAGTGAAAATGAGATGGGTAGTCCTGCTTCTGCTAATAAGAAAGCTACCTTGAATTACCTTACATTTACCTCTGTGTGTGATTGTATACGTAGATGGATGCTGTAGATCAGCTGATGAATGGTAACTTCTTCACAGACTTGCTTATTTAAAATGTTTTCCATTGGAACATCTCATCAAAATAATTGTGGATCACAAAATCTTCACATTATTTGGCTAGGAGAAAAGTTTATATTTTATCTTGTTCTACTCGCTTGCGATCCCAGTGGATTTTCATTTCTTTAAAATGCTTGTTAGAGTAGCCAGTTAGTTATGGTGGTCTGTATTTTGTTCAGCAGAGCATGTTGGTGTGTTCAGAATGCGGTATGAGTGGAATTGACTGGGCTTTCATCCTTCTCATTTGTTTTGGCTCAGGGTGAAATGGAATATGTCTCTGTTCTTGGTTCTGCCATGGATAATTGCTGTATTTCTGTAAGGGCGCTGAGATGTTTGAAGTGAGAAATAACGTGTATGTGTACATTATTCTTATTTTTTATTATATTCTGGCTAAGACAAATAAGCATCATCCAATATAATTCCATCATTCATAGTATCACAGGACACTTCAGCAGCATGAGGCAAGTGCCATTATCTTATGGTAGTACCAAAATTATATTAATCTTTGTTGTTTATTATGAGAAAGGATTACTTCCAGTTTTCACTTGTTTGTTGATGTTCTCTTAGGCCTTCTTTTCTGTTTGAGGTCGCCATATAAATTATCTTCTACATGTATATTTTACTCTGTATCCTGCTGGGAAGTGCTGAAAGAGCTGTATATTTTTGAGCATTATTGGATTTTTTCCTTATTTCTCCTTGCGGAGATGAGTTCTTACATAAATTACTTTAAGGATCATGCTTATGATTTTTTAAAATGCCTTTACTACCCTTCCCCCACTTCTTTTCATGCTGGGAGGATGAGTATTTAATAAACTATTATTTAGGAGTCTCTGCGTTTGCAGACATCCTTTTATAAATGTTATTGCTTGGTTGTGTTGCCTAAACACACCAGAAAATCACAGGAATCACAGGCAAAATGGCCAACACACTGAAAGGCAGTGTTTGTCCTCCCCTACTGGCATAGGTTGCTGCCTTTGCTTGCCATTGCCCAAAGATGAAGCTCAGGCAGACAAAGACAGTGAGGCACATAGCAGCACCATGGACCACCCCTGCGATGGAGCTCATTGTAGTGGGCAGGGATCAAGGGGCTGTTGGAGGAAGAGAGGTGCTGGGGATGCAATGGAGGGAGGACATCAGGCCTTCCTAAGTGAGGTTTGTTCACCAAAAGGATCATGTCAAATCAGCCACCCCAGCCCTGTCGCCTTCAACTGCCTCCACGCCTCTTGTTCTTTGGAGGGAAACCAGCATTGTGGGTGTCATCTGCATGCTATCTCCTTAGGCTGCTCTGGTGGCACTGGCAAAGAGATCAGTTGTTGTAATAGAATCTTGATTTATTTTTCTGTTAGACACTGCAGAAGAGAATTGTGGGTTCTTAGGGAGTCAATGAGATGAGACTTCCAGGGAGGTCAGAAGTTATGGTGTTGAGAACATTGTACCATGCAAAAGATGTTGTGTTCCTTTGGCTACTGGGTATTGTGGAACAATGCCATGTAGTAACTTCATTGGACTACAAACTCAATGTTTAACAGGGTACTAAGGGTTCATATACTAACATGCTGTGGTATTGTTGAATATAAAGCTGGTAAAGTACTAAAGTCTTTAACAGAAAAAGCCTCCTATAGAATCATAGAATCATTAGGGATTGGAAGGGACCCCGAAAGATCATCCAGTCCAATCCCCCTGCCACAGCAGGA
>JAOXOE010000001.1:95526849-95561110 GCA_028565055.1 Phoeniculus purpureus
TTAGGGATTGGAAGGGACCCCGAAAGATCATCCAGTCCAATCCCCCTGCCACAGCAGGATCACTTCACTGGAGAAGTAATAGAATCAGAATCACTCTGGGTTGGAAGGGACCACCGGATCACCCAGTTCCAACCCCCCCACCATGGGCAGGCTTGTAGTATATTCCTTGGTTCTGTCCAAATAATTTCTAGAATCATGTAGTTTCTAAAAGGATACTGGGCTTTGTTGTTACCCGGTAGTTAATGGTGGGTGCAGACTACGTTGGCAAACACTATCAGAGTGCATGCTATGCTGAAATAACTTTCTGTGTATAAATTTTAGGTGTGGTATCATTTGATGGATTTGCCTCACTCACCTTCAAATAAGGAAAAGTCTTTTTCTCCCAAACAGTAATTCTTTTCATCTCAAAGATGTCTGATGTAGGTCAGTGAGCCCTGACCCCACTTCTTCTGTATGTTTAGGAGTTGCTCTTTCCACTGTGTGTTGAGAACTGCAGCTCAGTCCAGTCCCCAGCTCGACTGCAGAATGTGTCCAGCATGGAACAAGGTGACTGTGTGCAGGTACAGTTTAATTAAAAGTGTGTGTGAAGGAGTAAGGTATAGACAGTATGGAATGAAGAGGCAGAGTGGTGATGCTCCCAGTCCTCGGGAGCTGAAAGGGAGGCACAGGGATAGTAGTTCAGGGTGGGAATATGTTGCCATGCCAACCAAGTCATTTCCCTAGCAGGAAGAAACTGCTGATGAGTAACTGTTGAGTAGGAATTTTTAGAGGAAAACAGGCCCTGTGAAAAACAGAAAGGTTGTGTTTTTTATAATCAACCTTCGCCATTGGCCCTCTGAAATCCTGTACCGGCAGCCTCTCTCTCAGAGCTTCCTGCTGTCCTGTACCAGACCCTGCTGTGGCCATCTGCTGACCTGGGAAGCGCTCACCCATAGTGTGGTGAGTGGTGCCAGTGCTGAGGCTGCAGGCACAGGCTGACCCAAGCCCTGAATGGATCATTCCTCAAGCAGCTGTGAAAACCAGATGAGGATTTTACAAGTCTGTCTTCTTAGTAACTTGTTTTGAGTCTTCCCTTTAAGTCACTGGCTAGACTTTTTGTCTTCCTTGTGTTTTCTAACACAGTGTGGAAGCGCTGAGGAAAACACTGGCATTTCTTACAAATATTTCTAAACCTTGACTAGCCAAGTCTCCTGGAAGCCAGACATGTGCTTGCTCTGTAACTCTGTGAAACCTTCTGACTTCAGGAAAGAGAGGGAAAACAGCGATGCTTTGTCTGAAGAGATGGATTTTTCTCTTGCTCACGTGTTGCGGGAGAAAGTAGCAGTGCAAAGCACTTGTACAACTTTACCTCCAGTACCCTTGCAGCAGTGTTCAGCTTGGGCCATGAGCTGTGCTCAGACCAGTACTCTGAAGTCCCCGCTTAGATTATGAGACACTTCTCAGAGGTAAATCAGCCCCTGCTGAGTCTTGTGCTGCTGCTGGCCAGGTAGCTCTGGCATGTGTCACCCTGCCTATGTGCAGGTGGCTTGTGCCTTCCCTCAGTTCTCTGCTCCTTCTCTTGCAGACACACAAACTTCATGGCAGCCGCTAACAAGATCCTTCCTCCTGTTGGTGCTGCTGTTTTAAATTATGACTTCTGCTGTTCTCTCAGCAGGGTCAGGCACTGCTTTAGTGAACTGTCTGAACACAAGAGTGTAGCTTCTCCAGACTTGCACTGGCAGAAGGGTAAGGAGTCACCAGTCTTAAAATTTAATACTCCTTGTATTAAATCAGTCATTGGAAGAGGTTGTCCCATTCCTTTGCTCTTCCCAACCCCTTGCTCCTTCAGCTTCTCAGCCACCATCCCTAAGCTGACGCTGGTACCCATGGGATCACTCAGTGAGTTGGTTCAGTTTGCCAGTCTGGCATAAAAGTAGCCTGGGAAAAAGGCAGTAATACTGATTTTCTGAGGAGTCGAGGAAATGCCAAAGCCAATTCAGAGCAGACGGAGCATGTAGGGAAGTGGAAGAGTGGTAGTAAACGCTTGGCTATGTGTTACCCTGTCTCAGTGGTCATGCTTTTAGTCATGCCACATGGACATGAAATGTGGTTTAGACTTAGCAGTGCAGCTTGCAGGTGCTAAACAGTTGAACAAGACAGGCATCTTAATTCCAGCAAAGGACAGCTGATGTTACATGAAGAGTGACATTGCATGAATTAGGAGCCACAAGACAGCACAGCCTGCCCTGGTTAGGATGATATGGGTATTTTCCTGCCCCCCGCTGTTTCTCTGATAGAATCTGCTGCTGGTGTGGTTTGGTTTTAAAGCTGTTTTTCTGAGCACAGGGGATCATGCATGCAAAAGAGCAGCAGTTTTCAAACAGCATGCAGGGCTGTGTCTGAAGCTCATTCTTTATAGTGTTTCTGTGGAGCCTGGGCTGTTTCTGGTAATGGAGTACATCAACCTTTTAAGCCACACAAGGACTTACAGGATCATGGCCTTTCTTCATGAGGGCGATGTATCTGTATGCTAGAAATCTTGGGAGCCTGACATGCAAAAAAAAAAAAACCAAAAAGAAGAGTGCAGGGGCACAGATCTGTTAAGATTTATTGCATCATTACCTCACATGAAACAGTAAGATCGTCCTGGCATGACTGAGCAAAAACAATGGGGTGAGAGCATCATTATTTATTTTGACGCCCTGCTGATTGCCCCTAGATGTTTCTGGGAGCCATGGCAAACGCAGCGGTGAGGTCTTTTGTTTCGCATCATTTCAAAGATAGTAATTTCGAGGAGAGAAGCTTGATCTACATCATGTTTACTTCCTTAGTGTATTCTGTAGATGGGGTGTGTTCATCTGTGAGTTAGACTCTGTAAGTGGGAACAGTTTCTCTTCTTCCTAGCTTCTGTTTGCGCCTATAAAACCTGACGGAAACCCCCTCTGAGCAGATGACTTGCAAATCTACACTGGAGAAACATAAAGACCGATCCCTTTTCTTATACACCTGGGGGAAAAACATACCTCATACAGTATATTCCCTCTCTTCTGAGTGTAATGAACCTGCAGCATGCTGCTGTCTGCAGGAACATCAGGAGACTGCACAGCTCAAGAAACAACTGTAACCTAATTGCATTTGGTCTACAGTCAGAGGATTATTTGGGGGGGAGCATTATTGATGAGAAACAATACAATGTTAATGTAATCTTCAGTTGTATCCTGAAAAAGGAACTTGACTTGAATAAGCTCCCCATTTTTACATGAGGAGCTTCATTTTGGAAGTGACACGCCACACATGATAGACCCCGGTGCTAGTGGAACAGTTTAAAAATTAAGGCTGATAGTGGGAGGTACTTGATTAGATGAACTTTTAAAAACCATTGATCAGTATGGGTAATACTGTTACTGGATGGGCATTGTTAACTTCAGTGTGCATAAGACACTTCCCATTTTGCATTTCCTCTTCTCAGTATTTTGTTTATCTGTTGATGTATTTCTGTAGATATTTTTCAACATTCACTTAGCTATTTATGCAAAAGGTGCCTAAGCTGAAGCTTTCAAAACCTCCCCATTTCATGTGAGAAACAGATAAATGTATTCATTATGGCCCAGGTTCAGTTAAGGGCTCAGTGTAATTTGGAAACCAGAGTGTGTCTCCGCCCAGGTAAATTGCGTAGGTCAGTGTTATTCACTACTTCAAGCCTGACCTTGAGGAAGTAAAAGAACTTCTCATCGTTCTTATTAGTTTGGGGGTTGGGGTGAGGGAAGGAAAAAGAAGGTTAGGCTTTGCCAGACCCAGGAAAGCACTCTTGTCATGAACATCTTAATCTGGTCAGATCTTAGCTGGAGAACCTTATCTGAGTTCAGTTGTCAGGGAAGAATATATGGAGGAGAGTTTATCTGTGCTAACCAGCCTCTAAGTCAGTAAAGAATTCATAGATAGAAAGCAATTGCTTCCACTGCACCCTGATAAGAGCAAGAAGTCTGTGCCTTTTGTGCCTTTTGCAAAACACAGGTATTTGTTTTGTTGGTGTTTTTGTGTGTGGGGTGGGGTGGGGGGTGTAGATGAATGCCGCACTTGGTGATGTTCAATTGAACCTTGTGTCCTTTGTAGGAGAAATTAGTGTTACATCTGCTGTGCGTGGTTTCATCTTTACCTTGTTATACTGATCATAGAATCATTAGGGGTTGGAAGGGACCTCAAAAGATCATCTAGTCCAATCCTCCTGCCACAGCAGGATCACCTCAGTCTAAAAATAAAACCAGAGAAAATCTAACCATCAACACAGTATTTATCCACATTTCTTAAATCCAAATGCAGCTCTTTTCATACGTAAACCCCAAAAATGTTTTCTAGATCTGTTGTAGTAGTTGGAGGCTTAGGTAACTTCAACAGCAAGGTATTGAGTAGCCTCATTGGGTGGCACTGGAGTAAGCGATAAGACTGATCGAGTACCTTGGTCTCCAAAATTACTGCTGCTGTGTGATAACTGCAGAACCCTCAGTTATTGGAAAAGTCTCACCTTCAGCCCGTGGGGACTAAGTGATGTGAACCCTGCCATCACTCTGCTGGAGGCTTAGGATAACTGAAAAAGTCCAAACCTGTACTGAGGGAAGAAAGGTTTTTGTCAGAATCTGACACACCAGAGCATCAACATTGGCGTATCCATCCAGTTTACGGGTGGGTCATCATTGTATATGCACAGTAACAGCTGGTTTTCCCACTCGCATCACGCGTGCTCCGTATAGCAAGTTTCTTCTGCAAGTCTTCGTAGACTGATATCTTGATTTAATGAATAGAAGAAAAGTCTCTGAAGCGAGAACTTTAAAAACGCAGGAGCCATATGTTAAGTGTTCTTTAAAGGCCCAAGAATACTGTATATTAAAGAACATGACCTTTTTTGGCTGTCTCTTGATTTAATTAACATTGGTCTTCTCACTTATGCAACTGCTGTATGTCAATTGGCAGGTTCGTGCTTGGCACTGAGCTTCTGAGTACAAAGCCCTCTTGCCTAGGAAATTACACTCTCTTAGTGCGTGTTGTGCTTTGGCTGCTACCTGCTTCGACTTTTTCATTGACTCAGGATTTTGTTGGATAGGAACCATATTTTAAATTTTCTGTCTGCTTTGAAAAGTTAAAAAAATCATAGAATGTTAGGGTTGTAAGGGACCTCTGAATATCAAACCCCCTGCCAGAACAGAACCAAAACTAGGGCAGATCATGCAGAAATGCATCCAAGTGGGTTTTGAAAGTCTCCAGAGAGGAAGACTCCACAACCTCTCTGGAGGCCCTGTTCCAGTGCTCTGTAACCCTTAGAGTAAAGAAGTTCTTCCTCATGTTCAGGTGAAATGTCCTGTGCTTGGATCCATTGCCCCTTGTCCTATCCCAGGGTACAAATGAGAAGAGGTTGTCCCAGCCTTCTTGGCTGCCAGCCCTCATGTATTTGTAGACATTAGATTCCCTCTCAGTCTTCTCCTGTCCAGTCTAAAAAGGCCCAGATCCCTTAGCCTTTCTTCATAAGGCAGGTGTTCCAGTCTCTTAACCATCCTCATAGCCCTCCATTGGTCTCTCTTGAGTAGAGACTCTTGGTCCCTCTTGAACTGGTGCAGCCAGAACTGGACACAGTACTCCCAGTGAGATCTCCCTAGGGCAGGATAGAGGAGGAGGAGGACCTCCCTCAATCTGCTTATATCAGAAATCACAGGATTATGTTTTATGTGTAAAAAATGCTAGTGGGTATATTGGTTATTTCTTTAAATAGTTGAGTTGGTTTTGGCATGTACACTGTTTGTGAACCCAGTGATGCTACCAGAGATCATTTGCTGTGCAGCTAAATGCTGCCAGATTGTTTGTTATCTCATTGTTCTTAAACGGAACTGTAATGAGCTTAGGATCTGCAGAGATCTTAATTTTTCTCTTTGAATTGAAAATAGTACACCTTCTCCTGACCAGCTGATTGTGCCTGCTGTTCATCAGGGATTGTTTGCATGCAATGCAACTTAATTTAAGCCTTGTGCTTGACTTTTCACTGTTCCTCAGCTGTTTGTTTTAACTTCTTCAGCTTCTGAAGTATAAAGGGCAGCATGCTCAGTGCCTGTCTTCATCATCCTCCTTTTTTCCATCCACTGTTTACCATTAGCATGATTGCCCTGTCTGATTTGCCTTTGTCTAGGTCATGGGTATAAAAACACGCTGAGCCTCACCTCTGTGGCACTTTCACATCTCGGAGGTTTTCTGGAGAGGAAGGCTGGTAGGACAAGTAGCACAAATCTCCTGCATCCTGCTAGGAACAGAAGTGGAGCTCACGGAGGCACAGAGCCCTCTCTATGCTACAGCTTCCCACAGTATTGAGGTCTGGTTGGTGGGTCTGTAGAGCAGTAGAGAATTCAGTTAAATCTTGAACTCAGATTGTTTCTTCTATGACATGAATGAGAACACTTTTAGTATTGCTGAAAGGAGGTTGTGGCATCCTTCTACCTTGTCTCCTTGGCTGCATGTAGGGTGACTCCAAGCTCCTTCCTCGTCACCAACACAAGTGTTTCTAGTGCATTTGACTCAGTAACAGATATAAAAATGAACAATCTTCTGTGAGGAAGAAGTATTCTTTTCAGCGCACTGGTTCCCTAGCACTGCTGTGCAAGCCCTATGGCTGAAGGAGGGAGGGAAGTGGGATTGCTGCCTCTCATGACATCAGGGTTTAACTTCAGTTTACACTGACCTGAGGACGATGTTGGAGTGCAAATGAGAAAGACCAAGGTGATCGGTTAATTCCTTAGCCGTGGTGCTACCTCTGGTATGGTGGTGGCTAGGCCACTTGTTATGATATTAAGATTTTCAGTCTGAAGTATTTATAAAATAATAAAATCTCTTTTTCTTACTAAAAGAGAATTTTATTTAATTGGAAGGAACAAGATCAGGCAGAAACAAAATAAGGATTGAAAGAAACATATAAGGAAGAAAAGAGGGAGCTCAACTTTAATTGTTGACTGAATTTAACACTATTTCTGAGAAGAAAGGCAGCTTTTGTAGAGTTCAGGGGTGGATATCTGTGAACTTTGACTCAAGAGTTCAGAAAAAGATCCTGAATTGCTGTTCATGCTCTCCAGGCAGCCTGCTAAAAAAATTGTCTTTTTTCCCCTTTTTCATTATAACAATTTTTTGTGACATTAACGTTTGTTATAACATGAACATTTGTTATAATGTAAGAAAAAAATTTTAATAGAAAAGCATTTCTACATTATTTTCTTGATCAGAGAACTTCCACTTAACTGCCTTTCCACCAGCAGATGCAATTTTTAATAAATAGGTGAGCACCAGCAGCCTTAGCTTTGTATTTGCAGACATTCTCTTTATAGCCTAATTTTTGTGGGTTTCGAATTATGTCATACAGTTCCTTCTCAAGAGGTTGCCTGTGCTTCTTTTGGCAACAATCTTAATGACATCTTCACAAATCTTATCACGAAATACTTGTTGAAAAAATGTAGTGACTCGATTCATGCCAGGAGGGAAAAATTTCTGACTGATTTTTTTGCTTAAAAGTTATTGGCAGTATGAAATATCATCAGAGTAAGGCATGTTTTCAGTTATGTCCTGTTTAATTTTAGAGCAGCAGTCAAAATGTCATTGTTAATTATGAAAAATCTAGCTTTTGGATTTGGATCCCTCACTTTTCTCAAGACGAATGGTTCGTATCTTAGCAGAGGTTGATTTCTTTCTTCATTTGTATGAAATAAGTGATTTGCTTACCGTGTCCTTGGGCATGTGTGGGTATGTTTTGGGTAAGATCTTAAAAAGTGAGATCCTGTTTATTCTGTGTGGGCATTAGAGATCTCACTTTACACTATATGCTGTTTGCTTAATAAGGTATGCTTAATACCTTCCACCCTTTGACTACATTTCAGCAGTGTTGACAGAATCACAGAACATTAGGGATTGGAAGTGACCTCAAAAGATCATCTAATCCAATCCCCCTGCCACAGCAGGACCACCTAGACCAAGTCGCACAGGAACACATCCAGGCGGTTTTTAAACGTCTCCAGAGAAGGAGACTCCATGACCCCCCTGGGCAGCCCATTCCAGTACATAGTCAATGTTTTGGGTCCTCCATGTGAGAATATTTGTTGTACACATTTGATAGAATCCTAGAGTTGTTTAGGTTGGAAAAGACCTTTAAAATCATCAAATCCAACCGTAAACCCAACTCCACCAAGCCAACAGTTAAATTTTGTCCATGTGTGCTTTATTGTGCCTCTTGCTATATGTTCTATGCATTGACTGTTGTCATTTCATGCCTTCATTATTATTACTGCATCAGCAAGTCTCATGAACAGTAATAATCTATTAATATTTCGAGCTGGAACGACTTATGTTTCACCCAAGGTTGCAATGACATTAAGAAAATGTCTTGCTCCCTAACTGTCAGAAAATGCAGAGGTGGTTATGGGGTTCAGTTCCTTGCTGGGAGCCCTCACCCCAGTTACTGATGGAAGCTGAAAATATTCAGCTTCTCTGTGAAATAAAATCCTGCAGCATCAGGCAAGGATTCATTTTGTTTTGAAGTCTGGGAGTTTACCCTTTTCTGTAGCATCTGCGAGTCCTTGTTCTTTGGACTCCCTCAAAGTCAGGCATAGTATCGTTTATAATAATCCAACTGAGGTGAGTTAATCCATGATTTGTGCTAATACCTAAAGAAAAGCGTAATAATAGGTTAATGTGGATGTAATGTGTGGAGCTAAAGACAGCTTGGCCTGAAGACATTTCCATGGCAACAGAAAGGTCCCTACAGATGTCTTCCTTCTAACTTGATGCTGTTTATTAAAGGCTGCCTGTAGTACAATCTGTAATTATCATTAGGTAAAGAAAGGTTGTGAATGTGGGTGGACTGCTTGGCTGCTGCTCTCTGACTGATGTGTTTAGCACAGCTTTGAAATAGAGTTACAAAAGAGTATTAGAAAATGAGATAATTTAGCCATTTTTCTCTGCAGGTAAACTGAGACTTAATTTGAGACCGTTGGCTAGTAAGAGTAAAGTATCTGAACAGGAGGATAGGGAGAAATGTTTTCAGATTCTTTCGGCACGATGACTGTTACAGATAAAAGAACAACAAATGCTTTCTGGCCAAATTAAAAATTGTGGTGCTACAGATAGTGAGGGCGTTACTGCGTGATAAAGTAAGGTTTTGTAAATAGCAGAAGCCTCTGTAAATAGAGACAAAAAGGAAACTAGAAGTCTGTTATCTGAAGGAGAAGATGAGAAATTGGTGGATGACAGAAAAAGTTGGAATATAGATCAATCTTCTTGTTTCTGTCTTTACGAAGAGGTTTAACTGGGATCAGTTGTTGAAAGTAACGGCAAGGTTGTAGGAACACAAGAAAGAAAAGAACAGGTTAAAGAAGGCTTTAATGAGTTAGATGCTTTCAAGTTTGGAAGCTTAGGGTGGAGATTATTCTGGTCTACTCAAACTAATTGATGCAGCTTCAGATCCACGGGCAATTGCAATGAAAAAAACTGAAGGACAGATGAGATCCCATAAGAGGACACATCCTTCAAACAGAAAGAAGGAGGAACTGGGAATTGCAGACCAGGTAGCCAAATCTGGTACTATGAAAGACGCTCAGGTGCATAACTCTTCAAAAGCAAATGATAAGTGTAAGTTGGAAGTTTTTTAAAGACAGTTTTATTATAGGGCACACAGATCTTAAGTCTCCTAGTTACAGTACTGAGGACAAAAACAAATTTGTTGATGGACTATAGTAAGCTTGTGAACTGGATTTTATGACATGCCTATCTGAGATAGATTTGGTTATACTGAAGCTCATCTGGGATGGAAACCAAGTTTTCCTTCTTGACTTTGGTTAGAATCATGTCTGACATCTTGGAGACAAACTGGAAACTTAGAGTGTACATAAGATGATTACTGTGTGGATGACTGCAAAAACTCAGAGTAAATGGTCATGATACACTGTGTGGTTGGAGGATATATCTGGTGAGGTTATCAACTTGTGGATGATAGGATTGAGTTGAACAGAACTACGGGATCATGGAATGGCTGGGATAGTCAAGTGGTTTTGGAGATCATCTGGTCCAACCACCTGGTCAAGCAGAACCACACACAGCAGGTTGCTCAGGACTATGCCTGGTTGATAGAATCATTAAGGTTGTAAGAGACCTCCAAGACCATTAAGTCTAACCATCAACCGAACTCACATGTCTGCAAGGATGGAGGTTGCACAACGTCTCTGGGAAACTTGTTCCAGCATTTGACCATCCTTATAGTACATTCGTTTTTCTCTTACATTTAAATAGAATTTTTTGTATTTCAGTTAGTACCATTGTTTCTTGTCTGTTCACTGGGCACCAAGAAGGGTCTGTACTGAAGCCAAGAAGGCTCCATTTTTTCTACTCCCTCCCATCAGGTATTTATTGTAAACATTGATATGATCCTCCAGTGCCCTATCTTCTTGTAGCTAAATGAAGCCTCTAAACTTTGCTGGGTTGCAAATGCTATAAAAGATTTAAACTGATGAACTCGAGGTGAGATATCAATATTGAAAAGCAACAAATAATTTTAGAATAGAAAATCAGTCAATAACTGCGTATTGTGAAATAACTGAGTAGGAGAAGCGCTGATGGATGAAGATTTGTTTCGTCTAGAAGGGAGAAAAAAGTGTAGTGTCCATGTTCTGGAACAGATTGTTTATAGGCAGCACATTAAACATTTGTTCTTCACACTCTCTGCAGCTATGATGAAAAGGCTTAGTTTTACAAGTTAAAAACACGTAACTTTGATAGCTAAGCACTCCTGACAGTCCGCTTCATAGAGTCACAGAGTCATTAAGGTTGGAAGAGATCAAGTCCAACCATCAGCCCAGTGCCATCATGCCCACTAAACCATGTTTCCTAGGGTTTTTTGAACACCTCCACGTGTGGTGACTCCACCACCTCCCTGGGCAGCCTGTTCCAATACCTGACCACTCTTTCAGTGGAGTAATATTTCCTAATGTCCAATCTAAACCTCCCCTGGCGCGACTTGAGGCTGTTTCCTCTTGTTCTGTTGCTACTGACTTTCCCAAGGCTGTAAAAACCTAGTTCTTAAAGTTTTAGCAGTATACTCAACAAACCTTTCTAAGTCTGACTGGTTCTGTCTTTAGGACAACAACATTAATTACTTTCTACTTCATTAATATGTCCAGCCTTACATTTCTGTGTTGCCGTGATCTTCTACAAAGGGTTTTTTCTTGGTTGTAGGGGACAAGGGACGCTTTAAGTGTTTTTAGGATGTAGTCTGTCATGATTACCACAGAATATGTTTCTTTAATGTTTTGCCTGGATTTCAGTTAAGAACTGAAGCAAATATGAAAACCCGAATCAGCTAGCAGAACTCGGGTGATCTCGTAACTCCCTGTCGTGTGTGCACGTCTGATTAGGGGCCAACTCTGTTATTACTAGAGGAAAAAAAATAAGCAGCAGTCCACTTTACAGTGTTAATAAATTACACCCTCATGAATTTTGCTCACTTGTTTGCCTGGAACTGACATTTTAAATTGTAGCTCAGTCAGAGGATGTTAGTTGATATTCGTAGTAAGGTCCATGTCTGCATGCAAAATGTGGTGATTTCAGCAGCTAAGTAAATAGTAAGAGGAGACGAGAAATGTAGCAAATAGATTTGTGAAACAATTTTTTGATAGTATCTTGCATGAATAATGCAGGACAGTGCTCATTCTGCTAATACTGGTAGTGAGGCAGTTTGCTTACTGCGTGGTACACCATCTCAGCTGAGCCAGGAACAAGAATAGACCATCCCAGTAACACACAATCTGGTAAAAACAGAGGGATGTCTCTCCACACTTCAGGACAAGAGCAAACCAACCTTTGATTTATTGCTAGCCCATCTTTGCAGAACTTTGCCAGCTCCCAAACAATGTCTGAGACTTTACAAAAGCTAAAAAGTGATATTGGTTCCTTCTACAGCATTTTGTAGAACTGAAAAAGACAGAAGCTGCTTACAGTTGAGCAGGTCATAGAATCATCACAGAATCACAGAACATTAGGGATTGGAAAGGACCTCGAAAGACCATCCAGTCCAATCCCCCTGCCACAGCAGGATCACCTAGACCAACTTGCACAGGAACACATCCAGGCAGGTTTTAAACGTCTCCAGAGAAGGAGACTACACAACCCCCCTGGGCAGTCCCTTCCACTGCTCTGTCACACTCACCATGAGGAGTTCCTTCTGATATTGATGTGGAACCTCCTGTGATTCAGCTTACACTCATTGCCCCTTGTCCTATTCCTGGATGACACTGAGAAGAGCCTGGCTCCATCCTCCTGACACCCACCTTTCACATATTTATAAACATTAGTGAAGTTACCCCTCAGTCTTCCTTTCTCCACACTAAAGAGACAGAATGCATTGGGTTGGAAGGGACCTCCAAAGATCATCTATTCCAACCCCTCTACAAGAATCAGGGACATCTCTAACAGATTGCTCAAGCCTGACCTTGAATGTCTCTGAAAAATACTTTTGCTTGCCCTTTTTTAAATTTGGCCTTCATTTTAGCATCTTCTGGATAAGAAATTTTTAGTGTTTATAAAGGTAGTCCTTAGTTATGTCTGGGTAAAGGTCTGTGGGGAGAAAAGCAGTGCCTTTGCTGACTTGGGGCTGTTCTTGAGCCTTATGAACCTGAACATTTTCTTTGTCTTTATCAGAGACTTAGAACTCTCTTGTGCTACCCTGTTGCTTGCCATAACTACAAAAAG
Organism: Phoeniculus purpureus; assembly: GCA_028565055.1. NCBI lineage: Eukaryota > Metazoa > Chordata > Aves > Bucerotiformes > Phoeniculidae > Phoeniculus > Phoeniculus purpureus. The sequence continues at coordinate 95,539,588 of JAOXOE010000001.1, forward strand.
ATTCCAAGGTGTGGTAGCCTGTCAATTTTATTTGAATTAGACAGTGGTTGTTGCTCAGTTCTCAAGTGAGAGAAGAGGGATCCTAAGGCATTTGTCCAAGGCTCATCAGTCTCCAAGTTGAATAAGGATGAACTTCTAACCATTTCTCATGCTGTATGCATGTTTTTAATGCTGTAAAGGGCTAAGCAATCTGTTTTTCCATAGAAACTATTTTTTAAAAGCTATTTTCATATATAGATCTTTTTGTCTATAAAACTAGGTGGAGAAGGAAGGAGGAACCTGCTTTAGTTTCTAAGTTGTATGCAAGCACAGAGTAAATGATTGATGCTGCTGTAATCTCTGACATCTCTAGGTGAGGTGAGTAATATCATGCAACCATATAGTCCTTTCTCCCTCAGCTGGGTCATGATGGGAGTTTAGGTTTGTATTGCACTGCTTGTAGAAAACTGTTGCAGGAAAGGAGCACTTTCTTGTAGGAGTTGGTCCTGACAGAATCCTGTAAGAAGGCTGAGGAAGAACTATTTGATAGGGTGTGGAATGATAGGACAAGGCATAATGGTTTTATGCTGGAAAAGGGTAGATTTAGACTGGACATTAAGAAAAAGTTATTTAGTATGAGCACGGTGGATCACTGGAACTGGGTTATCTAGAGAGGTGGTGGAGGTCTCATCCCTGGAGCACATTAAGTTCAAGCTTGATGTGGCTCTGAGCAATCTGTTCTAGTTGGAGTTAGTTGTAGGGGTTGTTGGGCTAGATGACCTTTGGAGGTCCCTTCCAACCCAGTTCATTCTACGATTCTATACCTTTGAGTTCTAGCAGACAGTAAGCTATCTGTGGGATAGCAGTGTGCTCTCGCGGCCAAGATGGCCAGTGGTATCCTGGAGTGCATTAAGAAAACTGTCCAGCAGATCTAGGGAGGCTTTCCTCCTCTTCTACTCTTCCTTGGGAAGACCTCACCTGGAATACTGTATCCAGTTTGGGGCTCCACAATTCAAGAGAGGAGAGAGTCCACTCACAATTCAAGAGATCTACTGGAGAGAGTCCAGCAGAGAACTATGAGGATGAGTAATGGACTTGAACATCTCCCCTATGAAGAAAGACTGAGAGAACTGAGTCTGTTTAGTCTTGTGAAGACTGAGAGGGGATCTTATTACTGTCTGTAAGTATCTGAGGTGTGGATGTCAACCAGAAGAGGCCAATCTCTTTTCCTTGGGGCGTAGTAATAGGACAAGGAATAATGGGTATAAAAATAAACCTAAAACGTTCCACCTCAACATAAGGAGAAAATTCTTTACTGTGAGGGTGACAAAGAACTGGAACAAGCTGCCTGGAGTTACAGAGTCTTCTTCTCTAAAGACTTTCAAAACACACCTGAATGCAGGTGTGACAGTTGTACTTTCAGCTCTCCTGAAGTTAGGGACACATATTACTGTTATTGTTGGAGTAATGCTGGAATAAACTTGGGGGTCTGTGTATGCTCAAGTCTTTTCTTAAATAGTCCTTAAAAACAAAAATGCTGTGACAGGCATTCTGCTTCATCAAACTCTGATCTGCTGGGTTTTTTTAGATGCTTAAAGCAGTGTGGGCACTGTTTGCCACCCAAAAACCTAAAATATTTTTATTTCAAGGGCTGTCACAGAATCACAGAACGTTAGGGATTGGAAGGGACCTCGAAAGATCATCTAGTCCAATCCCCCTAGACCAAGTCACACAGGAACACATCCAGGCGGGTTTTAAAACTTCTCCAGAGAAGGAGACTCCACAACCCCCTTGGGCAGCCTGTTCCAGAGCTCTGTCACCCTCACTGTGAAGAAGTTCCTTCTCATATTAATGTGGAATCTCCTATGTTCCAGGTGACACCCATTGCCCCTTGTCTTATCGCTAGATGACATTGAGAAGAGCCTGGCTTCATCCTCCTGGCACCCTCCTTTCACATATTTATAGATATTAATGAGGTCACCCCTCGGTCTCTTTTTCTGCTGCCCTTGTTGCTTTGCAGTCTCCCTGTGCTGGCTGTGCGTGCACAGTTCAGAGGGATGCTGCTTGGCATTTTCCTCTTCACTGGGTCAGTTAAGGTAACTGCTCGGCTTCATGCATTGCAAAGAAAATGAGCTTGATACACTCGCATTTGAAAGCTTGCACAGTCTCAGAGTCTGCTGGAGACGAGCCTGTTTTTACGGTATTTTCCTGTAGTGGCCATTGTAAGAGGTTTCTGAACGGGGTTATGCTGCAAGGCAGCCGTTACCTCAGAGAACTGTGTTTATTGCTGCTGGAAAAATAGTAGTGAAAAGGACTTTGAAAGGAAAGTGCAGCCTTAGTCTGCAAAGGATCAGAGTAGAAAGTGACTGAACAGTGACGGGTGTTCTGGATACAGTTTTTAAAGGGCTAGAGGGAAGTAACACGTCAGCAGGCTTTGCTGGACCCTGTGAGTCTGCATTCACAGTCTAGTTTTTGCAGCAATGCCATCATTACAAGAAATGGGTTCCAAGTGTCAAAACTCAGACATACCTGTTTGTGGGATTGTGGCTATGCTATGAGGAAATTAAAATGTTGCCTAATGAAAGGTATTAGAAAAATGCCAGAACAGTGTTTTGGTACTTGGAAAAACCCTGTGTAAGTTTGCTGTCACAGAACACTGGGGATTGGAAGTGACCTTGAAAGATCATCTAGATCATAGAATCATCAGGGATTGGAAGAGACCTTTTAAAATCATATAGTCTAATCCACCTACCACAGCAGGATCACCTAGACCAAGTTGCACAGGAACATATCCAGATGGGATTTAAATGTCTCCGGAGAAGGAGATTCCACAACTCCTCTGGGCAGCCTGTTCCAGTGCTCTGTCACCCTTACTGTGAAGAAGTTCCTTCTCACGTTGAGGTGGAACCACCTCCTGTGTTCTCTTTCTTTGATCGTTCCTTCTCCAGACATCTATCTGTGGCATCTCCGATGACTCCAGCTCCTGTCCTTCTAACAGCAAACTGGTAGAAAATGAATGTAATTTCCACACCCATTGCCCCTTGTCCTGTTATTAGATGACACTGTTATGTCAGGGAGAAAAAAAAAAGGAGCCTTAACAGAAGGAGTCTGAACAGTGTGTGCCACGACATTGCCTTAGTTTTGAAAGAAACTCTGCTTGCTTCTGCATATGGAAGTTTTCTGGGGGTTTTCTTTGTTTACTGTCTTGCTTGTCGCTTTGAAAACTCTTCTGTGTTCTTGAGCATACTGTTACAGGAACCTTCTCTTCCCTTTTTCTGTACAGCACCTCTGATGCAGAGAAGTTGTGAGAAACTAAACATGCATAGCCCGTGGAAGCGTTTTGGGTTTGGATTGCCTGTATAGACACGCTTTTGGATTCTTAGTGCATAGACTTGGTTGGATCAACGTACCAGGACTCAGGGTATAGCTGAAGATTTTACTGTTGAGTCTTTAGCAATTATAGTGTGTACCTTCTGACTAAAATATGGAAATTTTTGTAATCTTCAGCCCCTGACTGTATCTGTGGATAGAACCCTTGATTATGCATTAAAAAAAAAAATCCATTAAGAGTGTCCTCCAAATTTTGTTTTCCGTTTCAGACTAACAGCCCTTTTTCCTAGCTGTGACTGTAGCTGGGATCAGAATAAAACCCTGCTGCCCATGGTGTGTTGGTAGTGATTTAAAAAGCTCCTAATTAAAGAAAATTAGTGTCTTCTTGGTGGAGACGTCCTGGTATCAAATGTAATCTCTGTCCTGCTGTTCTACTAGTTGCATGTTCTAGACTAGAATTTCTGGAAAGAAAGTCTAAGTTTTGGAAGATGCTGCATAGCAGGATAAATCAGTAATTTTTGTAGGAGAAAGTAGTCTCAGGGGGCAAGGGTTGGGCAGCTGAGCAGAAGATGCTTTTATTATGTTTTGCTTAAGTACTAATGCAAAGTAGAACATGGAAAGGCTGCATCTCATGATCTCTTGTGGGTGGCAGGAGATAATGTTGAGTGTGTGGGCATGGTCTGTAAGGACATCGTCTCTATAATGTTATCTGATCTAAAACTAAAAATAAGACTAGATGAAGCTCTCTAGGACATCTTGAAATGCTGTGCCCTCAAGTCTACTGTAAGAGCTATATGAACAGGATTTAGCTGCGGTTGTAATTGGTAATGCTGTGTCTGTTACTTACCTCAGGTTCTCATTCTTTGGTCATTCTGTCTCCAGACATCTATCTGTGGCATCTCCTATGAGTCCAGCTCCTATCCTTGTAACAGCAAACTGAAAGGAAATGAATGTAAATTCCACTGCTTCACCTTCCAATCCCTAATGATTCTATGATTCTCCATGGTGGAACGTAGTGATGATGTGCTCTGTAGAAACTGTGGTACATTTCCTCACAACAAATGAAATAGTTTGGTTCATTCTGAAGCTTTTTCACTTGGCTTTTAATACCAAGTTGGGTAGCACAGAAGAAGTAACCAGTAAAAAAAGGTTCTCTCAGGAAAGGAGATACAGATCAGATCAAATTCTGTATGAACAACAAAAACTAAAGAGTATACTTCTATCAGAAGGACCTTTAGACAATTCCATTGAAGTGGCTGATGCGGTTCAGTAGTGAGCTAGCAGGGGGTCCTGGTGCTCCTCAGGCCTTTGCTGAGGGGCATATCCTGTTGGACAACTGCAGGTACGTGGGCTGACTCCTTAGGAAGAAATCTATCAACCTGCATTAATTACTGGCACATTCTCTTTGAAGAAGCCTGGAATACTCGAAGGAGCAAACTGATGTACAGTTTGCACTAGAGTTTTCTGTATGTCGATCCTTTCCTAATAAGACTGTAAAAATCAGTGAATTAAGAATGTCCTGCATAGGGGAGGTGCGTGGATGTGGCACAAAGAGGGATGCAGCCAAAGTGAGGGGATGTCTGTATCTCTTGTAAACCTTTTTGGCCAGTAACATCAAGGAAGAAGGACAGGAGTGGTTAACTCAAGAGTGAGATTTCCCTAAGACCTTTATCCTTCTGAGTTTGATAATTTTTAGGAATGGTTGAGGTTTATTGCCTTGAACTTACACACTATAAAAAGAAGGAGTGATGGAATTTGCAAGTATAAAAAGCTTTTGCAAACCAAGATGTTTTATTTCTGAGAGCTCTTTACCTCTTCAGCTGCAATGATTTCTATATCTGTCTGAAGATTACTTTAGTTTCTCTAGGGGATAAATCAGTGATGGATTCAAAACACTGATACTCGGGATCGAGGAACTGTTTTACCTCTCTTGAAGACTGCAACTGAACGATTCTTAGACTTCTTCTGTTTGCATACATTCTTTTCCCTTATATTTTCGGGTGTATCTTTAATTCTGGCTTATTTCCCTGCTACCAGAAATTCTTGTGCCTTGAGTACCAATTAGCTCTGCAAAGCTGGGAACTAAGACACAGCCTATAAACCTAAGAATTTTCCCTGGAAATGCAAGCAGTTGCTAACCTTGGAAGATTTGTCGAAGGTGGACCTCATTTCAGCACATAAGCTCTGCAAAAATATGTTGTGTTTTGTTTTCAGGTCTTTAAAGCCTTTGAAGAGGCTTGGCAGTGCTGTGCCTCTGAGGTTAGCTGGGTCTGAGATGAGATCATATTTTGGGAAACCTGAAGAATAAAAAATGGGTTTGGTTTGAGGGACAGACTGTTTTCAGCTGGCTGCAATTTTCCTGCATTTTAAACAAGCACCGAATTCACTCTGGGCCCATACCCATAGGTTCTGGCAAAGGCCATTTTGCCCAAGTCAGTTCGTTGAACCTTGGTGCAAAACACATGCAAAAGGTTTCCTGGGAAGTATGTGCCTGCGACTCTTTTTTTTTCCTCCTGCAGTAATTTATGCTGCAGCACTTGGGAGACTGGAGTAGAATAACCTTCACTGGTTAACTGACAGAAAAGAAAGAAGTGGAAGGAACCATTATTTTCCTGTCAAGACTTCCCTGAAACAAAGAGGTGCAAAATTATGCATGCTGAGGGGTGTCTTTGGTCCTTTGATTAACAGCAGAGGCCCAATTTTGCCATCAAAAGCATTCTTAATTATAAGCCCCGTTGAAAAGGCTGCCATGAACGCTGTAGAAATGATGTTACAGGAGCACGTCTGTCTTTGCTTAGGTGATCTGCAGGCATTTTGTGGGATTGCTTTATTAAAATAACCAGAAACACCCTGAGAATACGAGAGAAAACCTGGGCTTGTCTGTTATTTGTTCCAGTTTAATCGCAGCAGCAGGTGTTGCATCAGTGAGGAACTCAAAGAGCTGCTCGTGGCTCGAGTGTGAGAAAGCTTCTTGCTTCGTCACCTTAGCAAAGCTCGATATTCTCCCCATGCAGCTGGTGACATAATGTGTATCACAAGGTCTTTCTCAAATAAAAGACATCCGTCTTGGTTATTTTATGAGTCTGCTGATTAAAGAGATTTTATTGTAATTACTATGACTCAAAGACTAGAGCAGAAGATGGAAATGTTAATTTACAATCTGCTTGCTGACCAAGTGTCATGTGATAATGGACTGGGACAGACTGTGGTTTTGCAAATGGCCCTGAATTTTCAGAGCAGCTAATTTGAAGTGGCAGATAAAGTACCGCTGTGTATGTTTCAAAGGGGATGCATTTCATTAACCAGCTATGGCACAGCAGCGGTTGCTTGACAGGTTGTTGGAGAAATGATCACCTTTGGTTTTACACTGGTGGTGGTGATGTACATGGTAGAGGAGGAGAGGGAGGTAGCGGAAGGCCAGATGGACAGAGCTTGAAGGTAAATCTCTGCTTTGTAGTAAGCAGACTGCGCTCCAGACCTACCACAGCATTTATGTTCCCAATTTCCACTTAAACAAAGGAGGGGTTTAGGTACCCAGCTAGATATGTAGATCAGGTCTTTAATGCTATCAATCTCTTAAAGATGTGTGTATAGTCACAGATGCAGCTAATTAATTCAAAAAAAGGGGGGGAAAATGGACTATTTTTCCAGGCATAGCATGAGACCTGCTCTTTTTTCAGAGGCTCTGTAGCTCAGGATGCAAGACGTCAGGATCCCTCACTCTGACACGGTGCCAAAGGATTTGAAGGAGTTTCATAGATGTGGGCTCAGGTGTTTCAAACAATACTAGTGATGGTAGCCTGGGAGCATTTCAAAAGGGTTTCTGTGGAAATCTTGAAATAGAATAGTCCATAGTAGAGGGATAATCTTGTCTGAAATCCTTCATCTTTCGAGGTTCCTTCCAATCTCTAATGTTCTGTGATTCCGTGAAATTGGTCTATGTGTCCTCCTAAAGTTATCCCAAAGTGTACACTTCCAAAATTGCTCTGTTTCTCTGTGTTGGCTACTGAAATCTCCTGAACACTAAATTCGTAGACAGCACTGCTGAGTCACGGACTCTTAATGATTCATTATACTCAAACTTTAATTGTAACTGTCTTGAAAGTTAGTTCAAGAATCATAGAATTATCAAGACTGGAAAAGACCTTCAGTATCATCAAGTCCAACCCACCTCCCTGCAACCTCTAACCATTAAACCGTCTCCTGAAACACCATGCCTACCCATTTTTTTAACTCCTCCAGGGATGGTGCCTCCTCCACCTCCCTGGGCAGCCTGTTCAAATGCCTTCCCACTCTTTCTGGGAAGAAGTTTTTCATGGTATCCAACCTGAATCTCCCTTGGTGCAACTTGTTACCATTTTGTTTTGTCCTGTTGCTAGTGACTGGGGCAAAGAGTCAAACACCTGCCCCTCTACAACCTGCTTTTAGGTAGTTGTAGAGAGCAATGAAGTCTCCCTCAGCTTCCTCCTGCCCAGGCTGAACAGCACCATCTCCCTCTCATCACAAGACCTGTTCTCCAGACTCCTAATCAGCCTAGTTAGCCTCCTCTGCACCCTCTCCACACCTCGATGTCCTTCCTATACTGCAGTGCCCAAAACTTCACCCAGTACTTCATGTGCAGCTTCACCAGGGCCAGGTGTAGAGGCCAAGTGAATATTGATTACCTTCTTATTTTGGATAGTGAGATATTACTGAAAGAATAAATTGCAGCATGGAACACCTGACTATATTTGTATTATAGCTTTGAAATAAGTTTTTGGGTTAGTTCCCCCCAACAAACATCGATTTATCCCATAAATAGCATCATGCAAAACTTTGTTTTTTGAAAAGTTTACCATTGCTGTGTAGGATAATTGAAAAATAAAGCTTAGATATAGATTCATTAGAATTGACAAGATGTTTGTTAGGTATACATGGTTGCTTTACACACCGACATAGGACATGTTGCTCTGGTGTCTTTAAATTCTACATGAATTGCATAGGCTGAGGGAGCTTGGTCTGTTTAGCTTGGAGAAAAGGCGACTGAGGGATGATCTTGTTAATGTTTATAAATATGGGAAAGGTAGGTGTCACAGGATGGAGCCAGGCTCTTCTCAGTATCATCTAATGATAGGACAAGGGGCAGTGGGTGCAAGCTGGAACACAGGAGGTTCCATATAAGTATCAGAAGGAAATTCTTCACAATGAGGGTGACAGAGCACTGGAACAGGCTGCCCATGGGTGATGTGGAGTCTCTTTTCTGGAGACATTTAAAACCCACCTGGATGTGCAACTGGGTCTAGGTTATCCTGCTGTGGTGAGAGGATTGGACTAGATGATCTTTCAAGGTCTTCCAATCCCTAATGTTCTGTGATTTGTGCTGGAGAAATGGAAATGAGCAGAAGTAGCCCTGTGGTGTTAGGTCTGTTTTACACAGTGAAGGACTGCAAGTTGGAGGCAACAAATGTGTGTGCAGGGAGTATTTGGGATCCTTTTCTGGGCAGTAGTCACTTCAGTATATTGCATATACACTACAAAAGTACTCATTGCTGAATGTCGTGAGGCTATGGAATTTATATAGATCTAGAGACTTAATGTATGTAGATAGGTATAAAAAATAAGAAGCCAGACCTCAAAGAGGTATTTTAGTGATTTGCTCCCAAGGAGCAGGTAAGCACATAAGCACAGCTTGAGATCTAATGGAATTAGAGCTGGTTTGATTAGAATTCACTCTCTTCTCCTTTGGTCTTTGATGGGACAATATTAGGGTTGTGCTGCTGTAAAACCAACTCTCATAAGCAGAAATTAATTGGAAATCCTCCAACTAAAATGTTCATTGTGTGACTGAGTGGAATTGTAATAAGAGCTAACTATCTAAAAAAGAACTGTTGTTCACTTTTTTGTTTCAAGAGTTAATAAATTGGAAAAAATGAAGAGAAAGAGAAACTCAGGTGAAGTCAATGCCTTACGCTGATTTTTCTGCTCTTCTGCAGGCCAGTGAGTAGGAAGTCAGTGATGCAAAGAATAGATCTGGTCTCACAAAATATATGTTGTTGTAGTATGTGTCTTTGTAATTATGTCTTTCTATTTACATAAAAGAAATCATTATGTAGTGTGAATGTGTACCACAGCATATCTATCTAACTATATAGATACAGAATTATATACTTCATTATATTTGTTTATGTTTTATACATTCTGTGTATCTGTATATACATAATTATTATTCCACTGTTCTTGATGGATCCCTGTCTTAGTGAAATTGAGGTAAATGTTAATAGACGCATGGATTCTCAGGCTTGAGCTTATCTAAAAGCTTTGGTGTTTCTTGATGTAAATTTAAAGGCAGAAAGCTGGTGCTGTAGGCAGTGCTAAGGCAGGTCTTTGAATGATGAGGTGACTGTTTAGGGGTGGCAAAAGGAAATCTTCTGCTGATTCTGGATTCTGACAAAGTTAATACTAAAGCAAAAGCATTAGGGTGACCCGTTCACTACCCTGAAGCGTGTGTGAGGTTGACTTTGTCACGTCTCTAAATGTTGAGATAAAATGTCAGTGGATCTGTTATCATTTCATTGGGATGTCATTTGCAATAGAGCTCATATACCAAAGGATGTAGTTGCTGACCTATATGTGATTATACTGTGGGCTGTGAGTGCTGCTGTGGTGGGAGTCTGTGTTCCAGAGATCGTGGAGGAAGTACCAAAAGCTGGATCAGACCTTGAACTAGTCCCAAATTCTGAATCAGAGGCAAGGGGAGGAGGATAAATAAATCTTGACAACCTACAGGACTGCTAAAGAGCACTTGGGCTGTAGCGCCAAATAAAGCTGCTTCACCTCACTGTCACCTTTCTGGGCTTTGAAGTTAGTTGGAGTGAAATTTTTAGCCCATGATGACAACGGGTAGATCTCCTGGCCCTGGTCCCAGGCAGCCTGTGGTAAGGATACCAAGGGCTTCGTGGGGAGCAGTATTTTGGAGACATCAGAAATCTGATGCTTTCAGCTGAGGGTATCAAACGTGCAGTCATTTGGGGTTTGGTTGGGTTTTTTTTTTTAATGTTTATGAGTTGACATTCAGGATGTTGACAGCTTGAAGTATTGTCATTGAGTGTGACATCAATTTAATGCAAATGTGCTACAAGGGAGTGGATCCATCTTTTGCCCAGGGTGCTGTCATTAATGCCTTGCAGGACTTCACTGCATCCTCAATCTGATTTTCACAGTATATGAAAGAAAAGATGGTCCTTATTGACTATAAAGCTTCTGGACATCTTCAGACAAGTTGTCCTGCATTCCCAGAGCTCAGTGTGTGGCAGGTGAATGACAGTGGAATGACAGTGAGCAATATTGCACACAGCCACCTTTGATCATCAGATCTTATGGTTTATCCAGAACAGGCTCTTGATGTGGTTCTACCAAGAGCTGTGTTCATTGCCTGGCCACCAGCTCCATCCATAACAGAGTTTTTCTGTGCAGTGACTGTACCAGCACTGTGTGGCTGGGATAGAAGTGGTGACTCATCTCCCAAAAATAAATGCTGTGCTGATTGTAGCTGCCAAGCACTCAGTCATAAGTTTCCTCCCAGTTAAGCATTTACCACCTCTGTGACCGTGGTGTAAGCAGATGGCGGGTGGAGAGAGTTAACCATTGATGAAGTTAGTCATTGCTTGAGCACAGTGGTGGTCTTGTAGCTGCCTAAGGCTTTAAGGACATGTGAGGCCAGAGCTGCAGTCTTCACATTAATGCCTGTTCTTGCATTGGTAGTAATATTGGTCTGTTAAGCAAGCAAAGGGCTATATATAGCTCATCGTTCTTGGAGATCAGTCACGTTTAATTGCTATGAATTGGAAATAAAATGGGAGTTTCATCTCTATTTCATCAAGAATTGATTGGACTAGATGATCTTTTGAGGTCCCTTCCAATCTCTAATGATTCTATGATTCTGTAAGAATTGCTATTCCATAAGGTGAACTGATACAGTGTGTTGAACTTGGCTGCAAACTGACCTGAGTTAACACCACCCCTGACGTTTAGTAACAACACAAGTGCTGTCTTTATTTTCTTTCCATTTGTTTTTTATGTGTATTAACAGTATGTACTTCACAAGTTGTTCATCAGTTTATATTGTGATTTTGGTAATACCAGCTCAGATTAGGTACCTAATTTTCGGTAGTTCTGTGATGCTCTATAAAAGAGAAAAAGCAGCAATTCACATACGCCCTGCTCGTTCTCTCTAATCTCCTCTGTATTGTTAATTCTCCTGTTCAAAACTGTCTCTGACATGAATGCAAACAATGAGTACTGCTCCATTTTTATCAAAGTCTCCCTCATTATATAGATACCCTCATTGTATTCGTAAGTTCAGAGTTCTCTGTTGAGAATAAATTAAACCACTTCACTGGTTTCTGGTAATAAATATTCTTAATACCTGTGATTCTGTTGGCTACCCTAAAGCTATTAATACCCTTCCTGGGAAACCAGGCTGAAGTTAAAAGTCAGTATTCTGGACGTCCTTTAAGTCTAGTGCCTTCTAAAGCCTGTAAATTGTACCGGTTTTAAAGAAGAAGGGAATATGATGCTCTCTTCCTGGAGCATCGTATAGCCTGATCTCTCTTAGTCTGGATGAGTAACATCATGATATTTCTGCTTCCTGCTGTGCTCTCTGTGTTTTGACATCAACTTCATTCCAACCATGCCTAACTTTGCCCAAAGGTTAATCTGTGGAAAACAAAGGGGAAGTTAACAGATTGAAGAAATTGAAAATTTCTCAAAGAGATCATTCCTTTTATTGAGGCACTTTGCTTCGTTTTTCATTACTCACCCATTTTGCAACTTGGGACCTACAGCTGGAAATTAGAAGGGGCAGAGAGAGTAGAAAAATCAATATTCACAGAATCATAGAACAATCTGGTTTGGAAGGGACCTTAAAGATAATCTAATTCCAGTCCTTCTGCCATGGGCCAGGGACACGTTCCACTAAACCAGGTTGCTCAGTGCCCTGTCCAACCTGGCCTTGAACAGCTTAAGTGAGGGGCCATCCACAACCCCCCTGGGCAACCTGTTCCAGAGCCTCACCACCCTCACTGTGAAGGATTTCTTCCTAATATCTAATTTAAATCTACCCTCTTCTAGCTTAAAGCCATTTCCCCTTGTCCTATCAGTATAAATTTTGTAAAAAGCCCTTCCCCAGTTTTCCTGTAAGGTCCTTTTCAGGTACTGGAAGGCTGCTATAAGGTCTCCCCAGAGCCTCCTCTTGTCTAGGCTGAATAGCCCCAACTCAGCCTGTCCCCATGGGAGAGGTCCTTGGTCCCTCTGATCATCTTTGTGTCCCTCCTCTGGACACATTCCTACAGTTCAGTGTCCTCCTTGTGCTGGGAACTCCAGAATGCCTTGCCTTAACTTAAATTTAGTCCATTTCAGTGCCTGCACGTAGACTGCTGGTTGACCTTGCTTAATGTGGTGAAGGTTTATTGGTGGAAGCCCAGAGGGCTGATCTCTGGGAAACAGCAGCTCCACTCAGCCCAGGAGCTCGCTGGCCTCTCTTGGCTTTGCTGGCTAGAGGCAAAGATTAAATTCCTGTAGCTCGTGTGTGGGCATTTACATTGCAGACCTCCCAGTGCAGGAGCGGAGAACGTTATCTCTATCTGAAGCCTGTTTGTGGGACACCATTATGATGGCAGGTGTCAGCACTTTCTTTGCTATATATAAAGTCCACTGGCTTCAAATATTTGTGAAAGCTACTTAAGTTGCACACATATTTTTGTTTTATTGTCATAGTAAAAGCAGTTTGGTGTGCTCCTTACACCATCAGTAAATTGTCTGAATTTTATTCTCTGTAACGTGTGTTGGTTTATTTGCTTCGTCTGTAGTCTTTTATCAAGTTTATTTAGTGGTTAACTCAAAATTGACTGAAAAGCAGCTCTCAAAACCTACAGCAAGATTTCAAGAGGCTTGTTGTTGACCCAGGAGTACCATAAGCAGAATAATGTTTGATAACTAAGTGCCTCTCAAATTCCACAAGCTACTTAACTGTTAAGGAACAGGTTTTGTTTAGATTAATTCATCAATAGTGTATCAGAAATACCATGGTATAATGTTTTAAACAGATAATATATTCTGAATTTTAAGTCGCTGTATTCCAGTTTGGGAGAACTTTTATTTCACAGAATCACAGAACATTAGGGATTGGAAGGGACCTCGAGAGATCATCTAGTCCAGTCACCCCACCGCAGCAGGATCACCTAGATCCAGTCACACAGGAACATATCCAGGCAGGTTTTAAAACTTCTCCAGAGAAGGAGACTCCACCACCTCCCTGGGCAGCCCCTTCCAGTGCTCTGTTACCCTCACTGTGAAGAAGTTCCTTCTCATATTGATGTGGAACCTCCTCTGTTCCAGCTCACACCCATTGCCCCTTGTCCTATCACTAGATGACATTGAGAAGAGCCTGGCTCCATCCTCCTGACACCCACCCCTCACATATTTATAGACATTAATGAGCTCACCCTTCAGACTCCTTTTCTCCAAGCTAAAGAGTCCCAGCTCCTTCAGCCTTTCTTCATAAGGGAGATGTTCCACTCCATCATCTTTGTGGCTCTGTGCTGGATTTTCTCCAGCAGTTGCTTTTATTCTTTCTTTTAAGGAAAGAAAGTTCAGTGCTAGCTGTGGTTTCGAGATAATTTTGCCCACTGATGTTCTCTTTCCCTCTTTCTGTATGCATGCACCTGTACAGGAAAAATGCAAGAGTTTAAAACAGGGGACTTGCTGTTCCTACTTTCATTTCTTAGATCCTCTAGTTACAACTTAGGCAAATTAAATCATAGAATCATAGACTCATTAGGGATTAGAAGGGACATTGAAAGATCATAGAATCACAGAACATTAGGCATTGGAAGGGACCTCGAAAGATCATGTAGTCCAATCCCCCTGCCACTGCAGGATCACCTGGACCAAGTCACACAGGAACACGTCCAGGTGGGTTTTAAATGTCTCCGGAGAAGGAGACTCCACAACTCCCCTGTTCCGATGCTCCATCACCCTCACTGGGAAGAAGTTCCTTCTCATATTTATGTGGAACCTCCTATGTTCAGCTTACACCCATTGCCCCTCGTCCTGTCACCAGATGACATGAATGGGTTAATGTAGTCAAATTTTTCTCTGTTTTAGGTAATTTTTTGGCTTTTTTTCCTTCTTCATTAGTCCTATGTCATTGCTAAAAATTTGTGTGGAGGGAAAATGATTGATGTATTTCTTACTGTTTATACACCGAGGATTTGTCCTTTCTGTCAGATCAGAAACACTGAAGGTAGGACCCAAAGATGTCTTTCCCTGAGGAGAAAGTGACTGCCTGCTGGAGAATAGCTGGGCTGGTTCTTTTACTGGACAAAGCTAGTCTGTAAGAGAAGCGCTGGGAAAAAACCTCGTGTGTGAATTAAGTTTTACTTGCTGAACTTCTAATTTTTCCTAGATTTTTATAATACCTAATAGTACCTATAATACCTAATAGGTTTGGTTGGTTGAAAATTAAAGTTCCTTAATCTTTCACACGTAGGTACATCAAGGCCAGCATTTTGAAATAGCAATCAATGCCTGAGGCAGAGCGCAGTCTGCAGATTCTGGCCTAAACAAATGTTCTTCTCTTTGGAGATGCTGAGTATGAATAAATAACCTCAGATTTCCCTCAGTAGGTTCTCACAGTCATTTTTTTGGCAGCCAGACAGCCCTACTATTTTAACTATCAGTCAGCCCTGTTAGGACATATTTTTGACAGTCAGAGTGAATCAGTTGGTTAGCTGCTTTTCCTGGCCATTTGGAAAGCTGTTCCCTCAGAACAGGAGTCATTAGTTGGTTCAGCAACAGCCCTGATCGCTCTGAGCAGCACCTGCACCCCACGGGACTGGTGTCTAGGGTGATCCACTGTCTGATGTTATGCTTAGCACATACAACATTATAAAACTAAGCAGGCACATTTTGGAGAATGATATGTTCACGTACAAAACAAAATTAGAATTTGACAAGCAAGGTCTGTTTCCTTTAATCTGTGGATGTATCAGCTCTGTTGTATTCTTCCACATAGCACAGCTACTGTGGCTTTGTGCAGTTGGCTTTGTAAAGTCCAAGTGATGACCTTTCAGTATGATTATTAATTTTAAATTTAATAAAATTGCATTATCTGTGACAGACAGCACAAAGATAACTGTTATTTTCCTTCCACATAAGAAGATCGAGCTTTGCAAAAGGGAAAGAACGGGGGGGGCAAATGGTGATAAAGCTTGTCACTGCTTGCCAGGATATCTAGGCAATAAAACTATCAATTATACCTATGCAGGCACTAGATTAGTTTGGAGTTGAATATAAATTGCTACCTAAGCTGTAGAGTC
The DNA here is from genome assembly GCA_028565055.1 of Phoeniculus purpureus. Lineage (NCBI taxonomy): Eukaryota > Metazoa > Chordata > Aves > Bucerotiformes > Phoeniculidae > Phoeniculus > Phoeniculus purpureus. The sequence continues at coordinate 95,555,253 of JAOXOE010000001.1, forward strand.
ATTTGGTTTGAAGTTAAGCAGAATCCTTAGAAATGCATAGTGCACTCGAGGAGCAGACCCTTGTATATCAAAGTTCTTGCTGCTGTGTGATTTCGCAAAGGGCTTCATCTGTCTGTGAAGACCACCTGGGTTTGTGTTAACTGTGACTCATTGTAATAAGATCTTCTAATGAGATTATAAACAGCCTTTTCACAACACAGCCTGGCGTGTTGGCTAGTCTCTTGGACACCTAGTTGTACACAAGTATGAGTCTAACTTCCCTTTTCTCCTAATTTCTTCACACACAAAACAAATGGGTGGTTAGCCCAATCTGTTCCTGAAGTGGGATTTCATAGAATCATTAGGGATTGGATCAAAAGATCATCTAGTCCAATCCCCCTGCATTTCAGTGCATGAAAACTTGAAACCCTTGAATCTTCCATTTGAGCACAAAAAAAAGCAGAGAGATATAATATATAATTTCTAATAATATACTGCATTTCTTAGGGCCGAAAATCTTGTATATGTGTGTGTGGTCTTTCGAAAAGCCGGTGAAGGAAGAAAGGACTGGGAAGAAGGACTAGGAAGAGAGGTGTTCTGTGTATCTCCTGTTGATTGTGTTTGACCTGAAGGTTGAGATGTTAGAACTCTTACTTGTTGGTCTTTGCTCTAGATGCCCTGAAACCTTGTGTTTTAAAATACAGAAACAGCAGGTAGTATTCCTGTCCTCGCTTTTACCTAGAAGTATGGATCTCTTAACCACTGATGACATGGAAGACCTGGGTTCAGTTTACACCAGTGCCCGAAGAGATTCAAATCTATCTCCTGCACTTGCAAGGACAGCTCTATTTATGAGGCTTTTTACAGTTTATGAGGTGCTATTATGAGGCCATTCTGAGAAGGGATCCTTCTGATAACTCCAGGTCTGCTTTTACAGGTTTTAAGATTTACAGGGGTGGGAGAGAGTACATTTTGATTGTAGTTTACTTGCCAGGCAGGTTTTCAAGATTGTTGTTATCAACAGGATTTTTCTCTTAACTGGGTGTATATTACCAGATAGGTAACTCACGACATCTTCATTCTCTGAGAGACAGAAAATTTTAGCATCCAGTTCCTGCTGTGTGCTGTTCGCAGTCTGTCCACATGCCACATTTTGCACACAGGCTAGAGGCTGCTGACAGCTGTAGTAGAGAAAGGTGGATTCACACCATCTCACGCATTGCTTTCAAAATACCAAAACCATCCAGTGGTTATCTCAAATAGTATGGAACCAGAACTCAGTACTCTGTGCTCAGTGTCTTCTGATGGAGGAACTGTCATTATTTTCCTATAAAATGCAAAACAGATGTGGGATCCAACAGGTGTGTGAGTTGGGTCTCCCACCTGCACCTACCTCGTTTTCAGGAGGGAATTACGGCTGTAGAAGATGACTCCAATGCTGGTGTCTGATGGCAAGTGATGAGGATGCTGAGTGTGTTAACCTAGCAAAAGCAGGACAAGAAGTGGGATGGATGTCTCTCTCTGAGACACAACCTCCCAGCCAGCTAAGTTAGGTGGATTTCTGTTCGGTATGATGGGGTTTATTATTTGGATCTTTTTGGGGAAAGGTTTCCACTTCTTTAAGTGAATTGCTTAACTCTTTGTGGTCTGTAATTGAGGGCACAGGAAACCTTCCCTGCTATCAGAATTTTCCATCCATGCTCATTTTCACAGTTGCTTCAACCTTTCTGTGGAAAACTGCCCTGTTGACATTTGGAGATGCCAGTGCTAGACCCATTGCTCTCCACTGGGTACTGTGAAGTTTGTTGCCTGGAAAGTGCACACAAGATGAACTCCTTGCCATGTCAGTGTTATCTGTGTATCTGGCAAACTTGCCTCTGTGTGGGTTGCAAAGAATGGGCAAATCCAGGCTGTTGTAGCAGCAGGGACAGTACTACAGAACAGTACTATATATGCCATCAGAGTGTGATTTCCGTTTTCTCTTGTTCCATTGCTCGTTCTCACGAGCAACAAGTGATAGGACAAGAGAAAATGGCCTTAGGTTGCACTGGGGAAAATTTAGGTTAGGCTTCTTGAATGAAATGTTCAGGATTTGGATCAGGGCGGTGATTAAATTGCCATCCCTGGATGTCTTTAAAGGTTGTGTAGATACGGAGCTTAGGGATATGGTTTAGTGGTGGGCTTGGTACAGTTAGGTTAAGGATCGGACTTGATGATCCTAGAGGCCACTTTCAACTTGAGTGATTCTATGATTCTGTGACCATTGTGCCTCTAGAATGCTGTTTGGTAGGTGAAGGAGTGATTGGCCCACCATCAACCAAGAAGGATAATCTTTGTCATGGAATGAGAATACCATAGGGAGGATGTTTAGAGCTTGCCACAAAAGTGATCAGAGGACTGGAATGAGTCTCCTATGAAGAAAGAGTTAAGAATTACTCAGCCTGGAAGAGAAGGCTCCAGCAAGACCTTACTGCAGCCTTTCAGTACTTAAATAGGACTTGTAAGAAAAACAGAGGAAGATGTTTTATCAAGGCCTGAAATGACAGCACAAGGGCCATTAATTTTAAATTGAATGTAGATTTAGATTTGGCATAAGGAGGAAATATTTTACAATGAGGGTAGTGAGAGTGAAACAGGTTGCTAGGAGAAGTGGATTTCCCATCACTTTTCCATTTCATCATTCAAGTTCTCAAGGTCAGGCTGGAAGCAGCTTTCAGCAATATCATCTAGTGGAAAGTGTCCCTGCCCACTGCAGGAGGGTGGACAAGATGATCTTCAAAAGCCGCTTCCAACCCAAAGCATTCATGATTCCTTATGTGTAGATGTGAAGGATCATAGCGGTTAAATTCAGAAGGGGACCTGAGCTCATCAGCACAGTGACACTGTGGCTTTGCCCCACGTAGCACCACAGAGAAACTGTGGTCTTATCTGCTCAAGTGTTGTTCTATCTAAGAAGCCGTCTTCTGTATTGCTTGAGTTAAGAAGTCTTGAATTATTGAAGCAGGCTTGTGAGACGTCAAGCCCGATATGGAACAGCTCCACTTACAGCTCTTAGTTTTCTCACGTTTGATTTTCATGGCTAGTAACGTGCAATTATGTTTATATTAAAGCTGAGATACTCTTCAATTCAGCGGGGATAAAAACCCTAAATCTAAGCGTGAATTTTCCTATTTAATTTGTAATGTATTAAGAGGTGTCAGTACTAATTAATGCTGTAAAATAGTTTAAATGTAAGACCCACTTGTCAACAAGAGTAATAGTGTCTGTGTCTCAGGAGAAACATAGAGTATGTCTGCTCAGAGATGTATTTGGTGTGCTTGTCTTCATTTGGTTGTGCATGGCAACGATGCTTAGTGGAAAATCAGAACAATTTATGCTTCTTTTAATGTTGCCTCATTCACCCTTTCCTGGGTAAATTAAAGTTAATTAGCTTGTCGGTTTTGCATGCAACTTGAGTCTTCCTTCTGAGTCAGAGCAACAAAGCAGCACCTGTGCAGGCATAACTCTTGCACCTTAAACATGGAGCTCTTTGAACAGCAAGGAAAAGTTCTTTGAGTCCTTCAAGTAAACTTTGGCTGTTGAACGGGCAAATACGTGTGTCTGTGGATGCATCTAGACATGCAACAATAAATTCTCAGAGTTGATGGCAACACACAGTTAAGGATCTTCTTTCTTTCTCAGTAACAACAATTTTTACCCCAGTATGGGGTATGATTTTGGTGATTAGCTCTATAGCCAGTAGCAGAGGAACTGAAACAGATCCAGAGAAGGGCAGCGAAGCTAGTGAAATCTGAAGCATAAGTCTTGTGAGGAGTGGCTGAGAGAACTGGGGCTGTTCATGCTGGAGAAAATCAGGCTGATGGGAGACTTATTGCTCTCTGCATTTACCTTAAATGAGGTTGGAGAGAGATGAGGATTGGTCTGTTCAACCAGGTGACAGGACAAGAGGAAATGACCTCAAGTTGCTCCAAGGGGTGTTTAGACTGGATATTAGAAAGAATTTCATTACTGAAAGAGTGGTTGTCAGACATTGGAGCTGGCTAACCAGGGCAGTGGTGGAGTCCTCCTCTTTAGGAAGTACTTAAGGGTGGTGTAGACCTAGTGCTTATGGATATAGTTTAGTTGAGGACTTGTCAGTCCTCAACCTTGGTTAATGGTTGGACTTGATAGTCTTTAAGGTCCTTTTCCAACCTAGGAGATTCTGAGATTACTGTCGCGATGTTACCCAGTGCCGTGCAGCAGGCAGTCTGTTTATTTCTATATTAAAAATGAAATAAAGTGCTACAGAACCTTTTCTAGGAGCATGAGGCAAAGCATGAAGCTGTGTTCTTTTGGTTCGTCTGTGCTTGCAAGATGAACTTGTCTGTGTCTTTTACTAGGCTTCACACAGGTAATGAATTGCATGGCTGCCAGCATTGTCACCTTATGCCCTCAGAGGCGTGCTGGTGTACCTCAACCTGGGAGGGTACCACAACTTGTCTCCCAGCTCCATACCATCTCCAGGGGGGTCTTAGGTGGCACTACATACCTATGCCTGGGCATCCAAATTGAGCCCATATCATTTGGTTTACTGAAAGAGACAAGGGTAAATATTTTTAGAAAAGGTTTTGTTGACAAAGGAAGAGGTGGGGAGGAGGCAGAGAAAGGGGATTTAGGTCAATAAAAAATATGGGAAGTTTATTTCAAATTCTGTAGCCTGTTAAAATCAGCAAAGAAATAACAAGATCAGAAATAACTGATGCGTTTTCTTTGACTGCCTATGTATTAAATGGGTCAATGTGCATCATTAATGATAGTTCATTTTTGCATTTACCTCCCACCCAGCCTCCTGGGTTTTCTTTAAACAGAAACTTCTAAAGAGTTTGAAAATATAATAAAAATTTCCAATCTGCTGAAAAATAGTTCATGTAACAAAATTAAGGTATTCTTTTCTGTTTCCATCCCTTCCATGTTTTCTCTGGACAAGCAGGAGAAATACTTTGTGCCTTGTTGCCCCTGTCACTATGGGGAGCATGCAGGAAGTTTACACTACATCAAAATATGGATCTCTTCAGGGCACCCAAGAGAATCTCTTTACCTACAGTTTAGCCTCAGGTGTCTAATCTGGTATTTTATATGTATTACTTGTTGTCAAAACCCAACAGTTTTGTCTCTAGCAGTATTTAATTTTAGGGACTGTTATATATTACAAAGTTGTTACAAGCTTAGGAAATGAAAAGATATTAAAATTCCGTTACAAGCACTTTATTTGGAAATGGATGTTTCTTCTGTTTAAAACAATTAGCCTTCTGAAAGAAGCTTAAAGTCTTGTCTTTATGAAATAACATGGTGATCATATTGGTTTTATGTTATTCTGCTCTGAGGAAAACATACCCAGTTTCTTCTGCTGTGTAATAAAAATCACTGTTATATTTTTAGCTATTAAAAAATAATCAGTTTGGTTTAGTTCAGTTGTTGAGAACTTATTGTTGAGAAGTTATTGCTTTTAAGATTGAATATCTAAAAAAATATGAGTACAAGTGTGTTCAGTTGTCTCAGATTACAGGTGTGATCATTTCAAATAATCAAGAGTTGTTATAGATCACAGAACATCAGGGATTGGAAGGGACTTCTAAAGATCATCTAGTCCAATTGACCCATCACAGCAGGATCACCTAGACCAAATCGCACAGGAACATAGGAACATATCCAGAGAGGTTTTAAATGTCTCCAGAGAAGACTTCACAACCTCCATGGGCAGCCCATTCCAGTGCTCTGTCATGCTCACTGGGAAGACGTTCCATCTCATATTTATATGGAACTTCCTGTGTTCCAGCTTGCACCCATTGCCCCTTGTCCTATCACCAGATGACATTGAGAAGAGCCTGGCTCCATCCTCC
>JAOXOE010000001.1:95561210-95577739 GCA_028565055.1 Phoeniculus purpureus
CACTGCCTCAGTTTGGCTGTGAGGATGCTGTGGGAGACCGTGTCAAATGCCTTACTGAAGTCAAGATAGACCACATCGACCGCTCTGCCCTGCAAGCTTTGCTTTAGAGCAGGAATCAGAGTCACAGAACACTAGGGATTGGAAGGGACCTCAAAAGATCATCTAGTCCAATCCCCCCGCCACAGCAGGGTCACCTAGATCAAGTCGCACAGGAAAAGACACTGGAAAGTGCTAGTTTTAGGAAAGACTTACCTGAACTTTTTCTCTCTGGACTGAAGCATTTTTCCTTCCTCCAAACTACTAAAAGGCTTAATTTCAGTCAGAACTCACTCTATATTTAGTTTTGCTCAATCTGTTTTCAGTCAGAGCTAACTCTATAGTTAGTTCTACTCAATCTGTTTATTTTAGTAAAGAAAAATGTGTCAAAACTGAGATGCAGTTGAGAGGTCAGAAGAACAGACTTCAAGCTTGAAGTTCAGCTTGAAAGACAGTAAATAAAAGAACAAGGTTCACTGTAGAAACAGAATCTTTCTGGTGGAAAATAAGACGAGCAGGGACAGAAATGCAGTTGCAGTGTGTGGACAATACATTAGGTGGGGGTTTCAGGCTGGCACCTTCACTGCCCCTTCTGATGTATTTATCAGGTAGCTGTAGAATTACTGAGAGCTAATAAGTATCTTCATACCTCAGAGGACCTTTGAGCAAGTCTAAGGAATGAAGAAAAATTGAAAGGAATTAACTGTCCAGTCTTTTATATCTTTTCTTTAGGTTAAACAACCACAGTTCCCTCAGATGTTCCTCACAGGACTTGTGCTCCAGAGCCTTCCTGAGCCTTGTTGCTCTTCTCTGGACATCCAGCACCTCAAGGCCCCTCTTCTAGTGCGAGACTCCAAACCAAACACTGTGTTAAGCTTCACTAGCGCAGGGGGACCATCACCTTCCTACTCTTGCTGGCCGCACCGTTTTTAATACAAGTCAGAATGCCATTGGCCTTCTTGGCCACCAGAGTTTGAGATACTGAGATTTTCATCTCATGTTCAAGAACTGTCCTCATTTTTGCATTTACCAGATAATAGAAGGGAAAATTAGTTTTTTGAGGTGTAGAACTCTATAATCACTTGATCTGTGTCTGTGTCACTGGAGAAACCCTTTGGTAAACCTGTCAGCTCTGGGACAGGAGAGTTTAAAGCTGGATAACCTTAATGCTGACTCTCTCTCTTTGCAAATGTAATATTTCAAAATAAGCAGTTTCACGCTAGATATATTTGCTTTCGTTGTTAAACAAGTTTTAAAATGAATGCTGTTTGCGTAGGGATCTCCTTTCATTTTGAAGCACCTTTCCCCGCTCCTAGTTTAAGCTGTTACTAGATGTTGAAGCACGTGGTTCTTTTTTATGGTTGGAATAGTTGTGAATTAACACCACAGTTATGTCAGAAGACATAAAAGGTAATTTGTACAGCCTTGGAGCTTTAATATTGCTGCTCTGTTTATGAATGGTTGATTGCAATTTGATGTCCCCAGCTCTTAGTTAATTGTTTTTATTTTGGGGTGTCCTCCATAGGTTCCACACATTTAGCACTGACAAAGCCACCTGCAACTTCTACCATGTGCTGAGGTTTTTTTATCTCACAGATAGGCTATAAAGTTTATTTTTAGGCCTTGGGAGCTGGAATCATCCACTTTGAAAGAACAAAATCCAAGTGTTAAGCAAATATAGTGATGCATTAAGTGAATGTGTTTAAAGTGGGAGTCTTTCAGTTTCTCCTACAAAATGAATTCTGATTTGTTAAAATGCATTTTAATTCAGCATAACCCTAACTCCACCCTTTGTTTTTCTGGGTGCTTGCTAGAAAAGCTTCAATTGGAGTTGTTATAACGAAAGTATGATTCCTTCTTGCTTGGGAATGCCCTCTTGGGAATCTCTTTTCTTCCGTGGAACACAAATCTAACCTTGACTGTGAGCAGCCATTTCTTCAAGAATAATAATAAACCTTTTTTTAATTTTGCTCCCAGAAAAAAAGGTCAGATCCAGCTGTCTTGCATTTTGCTCCCTTCTTCAGCATGACCTCCTGCATTTGTCCGACACATCCGAGCTGAGCAGTTCTGTCAGGCTGGGAGAGCCTGTAGCAGCAGCCTCGGGCAGAGAGACACAAATGCCTGTTCACTTGGTGCTTTTGCATTTGGAAACAAATTCCTAAGTATTTTGCTCAGTTTTAATTTTCAGCTGTTTGCCCTTCAGGTTTTCTCCAGCTGTCTGTCACCACTGTCAGGTGTACCCCTCACGTACAGATTCGTAATGACAGCCGCGTATCAAAGTGAACATTGCTGGGTCTTGGATGAATCTTCTTTTAAGGGGAGGGGGATGGCAGAGTCTTTCAAGCAGAGGTTGTTTAGTTCATTCTTTTGCAGGTTGTATTTCTTCTTCGTTCTTTACTTTGTTGCTTTGGTTAAAGTGGAGATTTTCAGGCAGAAGTGCTGTGAATGTAATTCTCCGTGATGGGAAGGCGTTCTCATGTATGTGTTTTCTTGTAATTCTAAAGAGAGTTCACTGTAGATTAGCCAGATAAGCCAAAAAAGACACTGAGTAATATGCTGGGTACTCGAGCCATAGCTCGCAGGGCTCTTTGATGTGCCCAAGCTGCTACTTAATCCAAAGTAGCGGAGTGCCAGCCTTTCATACTCTTCAAGTACATAGTTGGGGCGTGACAGGACAGAATCTAGTAGAGGCAGACCTGCTTCATGGCAAGCACCTGCAGAGCAGTGTTTTTGAGGTGATGAGCTTTCTACCCCTATCTATGGGAAAGATTAGGAAAATAGTCCCTTCTAATGTGAAAAACAAGATGAACTTAGCATATCCAAAACCAAATCCACTTGCACGTCTCATGGCATTAGAGTTGTAAATACATCTGTGTGCTCTGCACAGGCCAAATTACTTCATTTTACTGTGGAGTGTTAGAAATTCTGCAGCCTGTCCAATATTCCTGGGTATTTAGGTTTAGCCCTCCAAGCATGATGCTCAGAGCTGAAAGGTGCTCTAGCTGAGCACCGTTACACACCGCATGCCCAGAAATCTTCATGCCTTGACCCCTGAGCCTCTGGAGTTCTGGTATGGCAATGGTTAAAATTTTTGGGGAGCTTTTCAGAAAGATTTTCTCATCTCTCTCTATCCTTTAACTCTGACAAAAAGACATTATCCTGCCTGAAATTTCTTCTGCCAGAGCAGAATGAGGTGGGGCAGCACAGTGGCAACGAAGAAGGGGAGGGTGTGTGATTTGACTGAAGAGTTAAACGCTTAGCAATTTATTTTTTAACTTCCTGTCCTCAAAGCCAGCTTATTTTATAAATGCTAAATTTAGTGTGTTCAGCTTCCATCACCAAGGACAGCTTTTCTGGTATGCTTTCTTACAAATTGTTTGACCTTGGGAGATCACTGCCAGAAAGGAAGAACACTTTAAAAGCTGACAACTGATTGTTGGAGGTTTGTAAACTCTGCTGTGCTGGAGCAATAAACCTCCACAAAGGCATAAAGACTCACTGAGGCTGAGTACCCTGTGAAGTTGATGAACTGTGAGGCGTCGGGATGAGTTGCTGAAAACAAAATGATCTTTGCTTTTTCATTGGTTTTGTCCTCAGCTCTGTGGAAAGTATGAGCTCCTCATGATTTAATCATGGGCACGAGACAATGCTGTTAGACAGAGAAGGTTGCCATAAGTAGAAGAAGGGAGTAGAAAGGGGCTGTTGCAAAATTTCCTCCCAAATAAGTTAAGAGGATGTGAAGTTCAGGGGGCTGGAAAGCTGGTGAAGTAGAATTGTGCAGGAGAGGATGACTGTCCAGCAGATAAGACGTTATTGGCTCTGACTTCATGCCTTACTCAGGTCCTTGTGGCTGGTTGTGTGGCTGACTGGTTGTTTTTCCATGATGATGGAGTAAAAGGATAGTAAGGAATGCTTTTTCATGCAGCCAAAAAAAGCTTTGTGAATAGGGAAATCACGTGTTATGTTCCTGGCGGTACTTAGTGATGGCAGGCTAATGAAATAGAGCACTGCAGAGAAGACTGGTGTACGGCTTTAAAGGGCAGGCACAAAAAGCTTGAGCCAAGAGCACGGGCTAATGGAGTCTGCAGCTTTATTAAAAAGCCTTTGCTAGCACAGATCTATCCTAACCTACCTTCCAGTTGTGTTTCAGTCTGGACTTGAGTGAATGGTGAGCAGCATAAGGATGTCCAGACAGAAGTGTTGCTGGGATTTGTCTCTGAGACTCAGCTGTAGGCAGGGCTGAAGCTGTCTCTTTCCTTTGTATCAGCAGGCAGGAGCAGTCAGATGAGGGAAGCCATGTGTGTGGCTGTACCCTTTCATTGTTGTATTTCCATGATCTGGGCTGGCGTCCAAGGCAGTCCACTGGGTTACAGGGACCTTAGGCTGAACCCTTTCTAACCCACCAGATGCTCTGCAAGATGCCAAACACTCAGCAACAGAGTTTATACCCCTAAAACCAAAACAAAGTCTGCAAAACCAACACAGGCACTTTTGGGAGCCAGATGGGGAAAACCTGTTTCAGGTTTTAAGGGGAGTTTAGGTTGGAAAGAACCTTTAAGATCATTGAGTCCAACCATTAACCTAATTGTACCAAGCCTGCCACTAAATAATGCCCCTAAGCTCTAAAACTTCGAAACACGTGTGAGAATGCCCTGTTCCAGTGCTTGATGACCCTTTCAACAAAGCAGCTTGTCCTAATGTCCAACCTAAACTTCCCTAGTACAACTTGAGGCCATTTCTTCTTGTCCTATCGCTTGTAACTTGTGAGAAGTAACCACCTCTCCAAGACCTCTGTTCAGGTAGTTGTAGAGAGATGAGGTCTCCCCTCAGCCTCCTTTTCTTCAGACTAGATAGCACCAGCTCCCTCAGCAGCAACTCATAAGGCTTGTTCTCTAGACTTGCTTCCCTTCTTTAGACCCACTCCAGGCAGCTGAGCCCACACCACCACAAGAAGTACGGTTCACTACCTGAGGATGGAAAGGCAGGAGTATAGAGATCAACGGAAAAAACGCACAACCATTTGTTTTTCATCCAGTTGACTTTATGAGCTGACAGAATGGCTGAAGCAGTACCTCTGAATATCCCAGCAATAGCACTCTGGTGTTCTCAATTAGAAAAGATTCAGTTCTCTTAAATAAAAGCTAATGGCAACGCTCGTTGTCTAGGGAAATGAACAGCTAATTCTCAGTTAACGATGCTGTGGAGAGATGCTAATAAATTGTGTGCTGAAAATTCAGCCATCTCTTTCGGATGAAATTCTCATTATCATTGGGAAAGTTTGCTTATACCATCCATTTTCAAAAGGTAGTGACAATTTGTTGTTCAAAGTTATGATTCAGTTACAGTTTAGGTCAGGCTTTGGCAGCTTAGGTAAAAGTCTGGGATTGTGGAGAAACGTCTACACTGCTCATGGGTCACCGTAAGAGGCAGCATGAGTTGCTGGAGTAGATCTCTTTGTTCACTACTACCCAAACAAAATACAGTGCTTTGTTGACAATTTTTAGTTAAAGTATGTGATGTACAAATGTGTTTTGATAAGGATCCGGCTGTCTTCTGTAATGTCGATTGACATAAGTCATGGTCTGAATTTGACAAAGAAAAGGGCTTTCTTAGCCGTAGAGTTTGGTCAGGAAAGGGAGGTCACTGAGGGGTGTACCATCTGGTTTGGAGAAATTCATGAGGAGATTGTAAAGGTTTGAGTTGAGCTTCACTGATGAAGACTGAAGGAATATTATCCACTATATTACCATAGTACATGGAAACTACAGACACCTCTAGACTGGAAGAGGGAACCTACAAAGAAGTAGATGCAGCGTAAGGATTTTATAATACAAAAGTAAATGCAGAAGAGCTATTAAAAGAGAAAAGGATTTGTGTGATAGACTGCAATTACTTAATACTTACCCCTTTTTTCTAATTCCCCAAAGACTAGGTGTAATTACCCTAGTAAAACAAAGGCCTGCTCTTAGCACAGTTTAGAAGAATCTGTAAGTCATGACCTGTGTTTTGTCTCAAAGATAAATGACTCTGTCCATAGAACAAGTACTTTTTGTAACCTCAGCTGCATAAGGGTTCGGGGTTTTTTGTTACTCTTCCTGAGATGGACCTGATGCTGCTTGCTGCAAGGCAGATGGGACTTTGGGGCACACTGCACTTGAGTTGAACTGCATTTACAATCTACGCAGATCCCGTGTGTCCAATCTCAGAAGAGTCCCAGAAGCCAGAAGACTCCTTAGAGCAGTCTGATGTGCATATGTCAAGTTCCTGGTGCCCTCAGAGCACTGCATGGTGCTCTGAAGCGCAGTGGAGGACAGCAACAGTGGCGTGGACCATCCTTCACCTCACCAAGCAACAAGTTGTGCTGCTGAGGCAGATGGCTTTGTGTCAATCTGAAATCTGCCTCTGGCACCCAGGGGAGTCCTGGAAGTATGTCAACGTGTTGGATTTCCTCCATGGCACATTTGTCTGCCTCGTGGATGGAGCTGTTGATTCCTGCTGCTTCTAGATGACCCTTGCCCAGTCATGTGTATGAAGGGATTCTCTTTCTCTCAAAGATGTAAGATAGAAGACGTTGCTGTTTGCCTTATGAAGATTTGGGTATAGCCTGTGCAGGGTGTCCCTCTCTGCCTTGCCTTCACTGAGCCACCAGTCTGTTTAGTTCAGCAGAACCAGTCTGTTTGCCCATTGCATATGTAAGACTTGTCAAGATTTGACAGGTGGAGCTACTTTTGCCATATGTATTTATGGTTTTGTCTTTGTCATGGCACGTTCGGTCTGCCGAATGCAGAGTGTCATTACTCAGATAAGATGTTCCAGAGGAAGTTACCAGGAATCATCGCTGAGCAATTACAGGCGGCTTTGCTTCTTAAGGAAAAGACTTTTATAACCTTGTCACTTGTAGCCAGTTATGCATTTTTTAAAAGAAACTCATCCTTCACTCTGTGGTCTTAGCAGGAGAACTTCCCATTGTCCTTACAAAGGGAGGTTTTGCTTTTGTTATTTGTATTACAGCAGAATAGCTGGGTCCAAGGGATGGATGAATTGGGGTCCCTTTGTTTTAAGTTGATTTGTGTATGAATAGAGGAAGAGACTGGCTGTTCCCAGAGATGTTCTTGTTTTCAAATGGGGAGCGTGTCAGATCCAAGAACAAGTCTAAATCAGCTAAATAGATGGGATCTACTAGAACATCTCATCATTCAGTGTGCCAGGGATAATATCCACTTAGGTGGTTATTACTGCAATTTTTAATGTTAGTGTTTCTATTTTTCATTCTGCAGTAGAGCTCCGTTCTGTGATGCAATTTGGCTCTGACCCAAGACCAGGAGGGTTCTCCATGAAAATATTTAACATAGTTGAGGGATTATAAAAATCACCAAGTGAATTCACAGTTTGATGGATTGCTAAGTTATTTGGAGCAGATTAACAAAAATATTTGTTTCTTAAATGTTTCTCAATGTTTGAAGATGTTCAGTATGTACTGTAATGTAAAGATTTAGAAAATGCATTTAGAGATGCTTAGGTACCCTAAAAAGTTTGCTTGCTGCATCTGTCAGTGGAACAGTTGCTTTGAGTCAAAGGAAGTATGAAATAGCTTGGCAAAGACTTTTTAACTGAGGTTGGTTTTCAATAGTACAGCACATGACAGCATGTTTGTGCCTGTGGAGAAGCTCTGCTGCAGTGCAGTGCCATGGAGGTACTTAGCCAAGGAGCTGTGATCTGTGCTTTGTCTTGCTACCAGGTTATCAATGGGCATTTCCTCCCTTGCTCTGCCTATTGAAAATTACTTGAAAAAACATTTTTAAAGAGTAGTTATTAATGGTGTGCTGTCAGAAAGGAAAGATATATCAAATGAGCTTCTCCAGGGATCTGTCTTTGGCCTAGCATTATTCAGAAATTCTATCAAGCTCTTTGATGGTGGAAATAAGGAGTAAAACTATAAAAATAGCAGATGGCACTAGAAGAGAATAAATTTAGACCAACCGGCTTTGAACAAGTTGGTCCAAAGCGTAAAATTATTTTGCAAAGTCAGGAAAATTGTTCATAATTAGCATGGAAAAAGAAAAATAAGGCTGTCTAATGTGCTAATTCAGAATAGCAGATCGCTGTAGCCGCGGCTGCCTGTAGCAGGGCAACCGTACAAATATGAGCTCCACACTGACCTGTAAGTTCATCATCGGTAGCCAAGCAGAACTCAACAAGTAATAACTCTGAACTGAAGTGTTATGATTAGTGTCAGGCACCTTCTTCTGAAAAGTGTGGACAAAGCTGAGAAGATCACTGTGGAGACCTAACAAGAGTGCTATGGCTTGTTCTTTTAGAGCTGACTCATGAAGAAAGAAGAATCAAGGACTGCTTAGTCTAGAAGGCAGCGGATAAGTAGAGGGGAAATGGCAGTCTTTAGCATGCAGAAGGTTATTGGAAAAATGGTGGTGATCATTTTTTCTTCACATCTATTGCAGATAACACAGGAGAGGAACGCTATAGCTGGAAGTTAGATGTTGGGAGGAAATGTCCTGTCAATATAAATAATGGTTACCTGTGGAGACACTAAAGTTTTTGTCCCCGATGACTTTGCGTAGTGCAGAGAAAGACACAGGGTGGGTTTTGTATCCACTCATTCAATCCTGCCACCTTCTAAGAAAATTTCTGTTGTTCTATTCGAACTGAACATGTCTGTACTCTCTAATGTGATTTGTCCTTTGAAATAATGAGGTGACACAAAGAAAGGAAACAAATACCTTAGCTTTTATGACCCAGGTTGGTGATGTGATACCAATCATGTGTGCAAGCCATCTTTAGTCACATATCTAACCTTGTCCCTTTATCCTTTCTCAACAGTCTCCAAACGTCCACAATTACCCAGATATGGAAGCTGTACCCTTGTTACTTAACAACATGAAGGCAGACCCTGTGGAAGACTCATTATCCACAGACCATTTCCAAACACAGACTGAACCAGTGGACTTGTCAATAAACAAAGCCAGGTCATCCCCTACAGTGGCTTCATCTTCACCAGTTTCCATTACAGCATCAGCCTCGTCCCCTTCTTCTACTTCTACTTCTTCGAGTCGGCCAGCTTCATCACCCACAGTAATAACATCAGTATCCTCAGCAACATCAGTACCGTCAGTATTAACTCCAGGTCCTCTTGTGGCCTCTGCATCTGGTGTTGGAGGCCAGCAGTTTTTGCACATTATCCATCCAGTACCACCCTCAAGCCCCATGAACTTGCAGTCCAACAAAATGAGTCACGTGCACCGTATCCCCGTGGTGGTCCAGTCGGTACCTGTTGTCTATACAGCTGTGAGATCGCCTGGGAACATGAACAACACTATAGTAGTACCACTGTTGGAGGATGGGAGAAGCCACGTCAAAGGTAAGCGGAACCAGTTTTGTGCTTCTATGGCATCTCTATAACTGCTCTTGCATGAGGAAAACTTAACAACAGTTATAAAGATATTCATTTCCAAACCTGAGGTCAGCTGTGGTGTTAGGTTCTCAGAAAACTCATGGCAAGCTCTGTCCTAAGGAGAATAAATCCTCCCCAGAAGCTGAAGAAATTTAACAACAGAATATTGAAAATATGGAACATCATAGGTGAACACAGAAAATTTAGGCAAGGGAAGGAATGTCAGAGGGGTTGTTTCCATACAAAGAGGAAACAATTGTTGGGCTGTAGGAACATGCAGAGGAAAGGTTTTTGGACCAAAGAGCAGTAACAGAGGCAGAGTTTGGCTTTATGAAACTCTTGGACCGACAGTGCAATACTTTGTATTAAGCTTCCTCTGCCAGATCAAACAGCAGAAGGGAAGGAAAAGCCACACAAGAGTATGTATGTTGGGAATGAGTTTTGCAGACACAGGATTGAGAGGTACAGGGAGATGTGAAGGGAAGAAGAGAACTTGCCAGAAGGACAGATAGATTCTTGCAGAGGTGTCCAAAGAATATAGAAAGGGGAGCTGGAGAGCAAGAAAAAATGAGAACATAGCAGTTACTGAGGAAACAAAACCTTCTTGGAGGTACTGGCATGACGAGTGGAGAATGAAAAAGCAGATGTGCCTGGATGCTTTTTAAAGCATAGCTTTGTGAAGAAGGCGTTAGTGACAGAGATGGGATCATGAGGAAAGACATGAAAGACTCATTTCAAGGTTCATCATGTATAAGTGAATAAAAAACCGGGCACTTCCTCCCTGAAATGAGATATTTCTTGAGATGATTGAGAGGGTACTGAGAGATAACCCTACTTTAGGGCTCATGAGACAATAGGCTGTCTAGTAACAACACATCTTATAACATCTCTTTTGTATGTAATTGCATAATGGACAATTTACATAATGGCCTTTCTTCTTCAACTCTCCTGTCTGTTTTAGACGTACAAGTGATGATTCTTTCAGATGACCAGTAGCATCCTTTTGTCCATAACTCTTTGGTTTTCCTCCCATTCCCTCAGTACCTAAGACTGAGGGACTGTCCCTTCCCAACAGGCTTGGACATAGGAAGCAACTTCACAGCTGATCTCTTTTAAGATTAAAAATGACAGTTCACAGAATCACAGAACATTAGGGATTGGAAGGGACCTCGAAAGATCATCTAGTCTAATCCCCCTGACAAAGCAGGAGCACCTAGACTAAGTTGCTCAGGAACATATGCAGGCAGGTTTTAAATATCTCTAGAGAAGGAGACTCCACAATCCCCCTGGGCAGCCCCTTCCAGTGCTCTGTCACCCTCACTGTGAAGAAGTTCCTTCTCATATTGAGGCGGAACCTCCTATGCTCAGTTCTATGGAACAGGCTGTATCCCAGCCCACCTCTTGTTCTGTTAGTGACAAATAAGAGTAGATGGATGCGTGAGTTTACAGTTTGTTTGCTTTTATAGAAATGACTTGGTTTATGAACAATAGAAGAAACAGATCACTGTATAAATCCCTTATATGTCAAAATACAGCACTTTAAATTATCTTATGTTTTAAATTAGTGTTTTAGAGTATTTTATAACAATCTGAAAGTGTACAGCTCTACTTCGCTGTGTATCTCCCCCCCTTTTTTGCGGCCATACACATAAAAAACATGAATAAAAGTGTTTGTAGCTCTGTAGCCTGCTGAACTGCCAACACATAATGGCAGTAACTACCACAGAAAGGTGATGCTGAGGTTGAGCTATAATTCATCCCAAGGTACAGTTCTGAGGTAGTTTACAGTCCTATTAAGTGGACCTTCCAGGCTTAGAAGGCTGTGCCTGTCCTGTTATAACTGGCCACCCCATTTCCCTTAGCTCCTGTTCAGGTCTGCAGAGCTTCCTCTGCTCCCGTTACCCACAGCCTCTGTGCTGCCGTTTGCAGACCTTGGTGAGGAGAGATCCCAGTGAATCAGGCAGCCAGTGCTGGAAAATGGTCACAGCAGATGGAACAAACCCCATTTGAGCTGGCAACCTCGAGTGCAGGCGTTCAGCAACGTGTTACTCATGAATGAAGAGAATAACTGCCCCGACGTGTAGAAATGTTGGCTTGGTCATATGTAAGATGGCATCTCCACACACGTGTGTGTGCGAGAGAGAGGCAAAGGGAGAGCAGGATCTGAGGTGTCTCGGTAACAATTTCAAGCTAGAATTTTCCAAAGAAAAGTGAGCCATAGACAGCACATTTTTAAAGAGGGAACATTGCGGAGTCTCCGTGTCTGGAGACGTTTAAAACCCGCCTGGCCATGTTCCTGTGCGATTGGATCTAGGTGATCCTGCTGTGGTGGGGGGATTGGACTGGATGATCTTTTGAGGTCCCTTCCAATCCCTAATGTCCTGTGGCTCTGTGAAAGTCCTCCTGTAAAACCAGAAACTTGTAACGTTAGTGTTAGTTTGAAAACATTAAGTAGGGTGTAGCAACACTGTAACAAAACCGGATACTGCTAGAGCCATCCCGTGAGACAGAGTGTCAGATTCAGTCCTTTCCCCTGGTAAAAGCCCAGGCTTGCAGCTCAAAACCCCAAGTCTTTCCTTTGATCCAAAATAAAATCTCCCAGTTGCATTTCCATCCTGCTGTGAAGTTTTGCTGACTCCATACCCACCCTGGGCAGCCCCTTCCAGTGCTCCATCACCCTCACCAGGAAGAAGTTCCTTCTCATATTGATGTGGAACCTCCTGTGTTCCAGCTCACACCGACTGCCCCTTGTCCTATCATTAGATGACTGGAACATAGCAGATTCCATCTAAATACAAGAAAAATTCTTTTCACACTGAGTGTAATGGAACACTGGGACAGGCCTTAGATGCCACTGAGCAGAGCCTGGCTGCATCCTCCTGACACCCACCCTTTGCATATTTATCAACATGAATGGGGTCACCCCTCTGTCTCTGTTTCTCAAAGCTCAAGAGACCCAGCTCCCTCAGCCTTTTCTCAGCAGGGAGATGTTCTACTTCCTTCGTCATCTTTGTGGCTCTGCACTGGACTTTCTCCAGCAGTTCTGTGTCCCACTAGCAAGCTGTTTTGTAATGGTTTACAAGCATAGACTACCCGAGAGGGCATCATCCACGTCCAGGAAACACTGTGTTACGGCGTTAAGCTGCCTTCTGGATGCAAATGGATCTCCTTAGCAAGAACTGCATTGCAAGCAGTTGTACAGGCTTCTCACTGCTCATTGAGTACCTGCAAGGTGCAAACCCTGACAGGTACTTAGTGCATCTGCAGAGGTCACAGCGAGTGGTTGAAATGGCATCGTAGGCTTTGAACCATTTAGCTGTGTGTGTGGATACTCTTCAACTTCAGGGGCTGTCTGTAGTGAACATTTTACTTAATAAGTCTGCTCTGTGTTAGAGCTAAACTCACATGAAGCCTTTTGAAATCAGAAATAAATATTCTGTATGGACTGGGAAGGACAATTCTTATTAAATGACCTACTTGAGCCTAGGATGAAAAACTCATTCAGCCTTTTTCACTTGAGAGCCTGTAATTAACCTCCTGTGGGAAATGAGAGGGTCTGGATATTGTGTTATCAGTAGGGTCTGCGTGTGTGAAAGTGCTGTAAATTCTGTTATTCCAACAAGAGATGGACATGATAACATTTTGGCTGCTCTTGAGAAAATTTAGGAGTCAATTCACTGACCAGAGAACTGGTTGAACTGCCATCTCTGGATGTGTTTGACAATCACATAGTTACGGAGCTTAGGGACATGATTTACAGAATCACAGAATCACTCAGGTTGGAAAAGACCTCTGGGATCATCAAGTCCAACCATTAGCCCTACTCTACAAGCTCACTCCTAAACCAGATTGCCCAACACTACATCTAAGCGTTTAGTGGTTGGCTTGGGACAGTTGGGTTGGACTTGGTGATTTCAAAGGCCATTTTCAACCTAAACAAGTCCATGATTCATGACTCTAACTCGGCGTACAACTTTTCAGTGAGTATGTGATTGCTCTCTTTGTGCCTCTGGGCTTACACCACTACCAATACTTCTTTGTAGAAGACTTTTGTTCCAAGCAGATCCAGAGCTGAAGTAGCTGCTACTACATCATAACCTATCTGTAGGGTAAAGCAGCATTGTGTTGGCGTATGGGAGATCAGGCTTGTGATGGGACTGATGCACGCTGCTCCAAACTGATAGAAGAGGAGTTAAAAGGAAATAACTACTGAAGTATTTAGATACTGAAAGAAGAAGAAACAAGGTTCAGCCAGAGGTTTTCAACAGATAGGAAAGGGGTGACCTGATTAATGTTTATAAATATGAGAAGGGTGGGTGTCAGGAGGATGGAGCCAGGCTCTGCTCAGTGGCAGCTAATGATAGGACAAGGGGCAATGGGTGTCAGCTGGAACACAGGAGGTTCTACATAAATATGAGAAGGAACTTCTTCCTGATGAGGCTGACAGAGCAATGCCCAGGGGGGTTGTGGAGTCTCTTTCTCTGCAGACATTGAAAACCCACCTGAACATGTTTCAGTGTGACTTGGTCTAGGGGATCCTGCTGTGGCAGGGGGATTGAACTACGTGGTCCTTTGAGGTCCCTTCCAATCCCTCATGTTCTGTGATTCTGTGAGGAGTATGAGAAGGTTTCACAGCGTTTCGTTTTTCAGCAACTACCTTCTCCGTGGTGCTCAGTGAGAAAATACCTGTCCTGGGTTTGCATTTTTCAGGTGATGAAACTGAAGACTAGTCAGAAATAGAGGAACTAAAAAAAAAAGAGGTATTGTTAAATCAAGGTATGAAAAGGTAGTGCATCACTAGGACTACTACACGTTGAAGAGCTCTAAAGAGCTTAAGAAGGAAGTGACTGAAGTATGAGTAAAATACATAATTTGCTGCTGTGTGTGGCACTGATGCTGGAGAATGGCCAAAAACGTACTGGAAAGAGGGGAAGAAAAAGGGGTGGAAAAGATAGTTCATAGAAATGACAGCCCAGTGAACCATATTTCAACACCAGAGAAAAAAATCGATAGCAAAATCATTAAAGATAGAGTTGTTAAATGTCAATATGAACTACACCTGGTTGGTGCAACTAGTTTGGATTCTGAAAGGGTTAGTTACATTCACAGAATGATAGAAGCACAGAACATTAGGGACTGGAAGGGACCTCGAAAGGTCATCTAGTCCAGTCCCCCTGCCACATCAGGATCACCTAGCCTGTCATGTTCAGATGCCTTGTAAATAATTTTTGGGTTAATATTTGGTTCTGGCTTCCTTCTCAAATCACAGAATCACAGAACATTAGGGATTGGAAGGGACCTCGAAAGATCATCTAGTCCAATCCCCCTGCCAGAGCAGGATCACCTAGACCAAGTCACACAGGAACATATGCAGGCCAATGTGATACTGACTTCACTAAAGCCGGGTTGGAACTTTGGATATGGGACAAACTAAAGGTAGCAAAGAGTTGGGAAGTAATAGGAAGTGTTTGAGAATGATAGAAATGCAGTCTGATGTGTGTACAGGCACACACACAGGTGTATTACCTATACTCGTATACCTACACCTATACCTTTGTTCTAGTTGACAGGCAGCAGCAGGGTGCCCAGGTGGCCAAGGGGAAGGGCCTGGAGAATAAATCTGATGAGGAGAGATGAAGAGAGTTGGGGCTGTTTGAGGAAGAGGAGGCTGAGGGGAGACCTCATTGCTCTCTACAACTATCTGAAAGGACACTGTAGAGATGTTTGGGCTGGTCTCTTCTCATAGGTGATTAGCAACAGATGCAGAGGGAAGGGCTTCAAGCTTCAACAGAACAGGTTTAGATTGGACATAATTCTTCTCAGGGAAAGTGGTCAGGCACTGAACTACCAGGGTGGTAGTTGAGTCTCCAACCCTGGATGAGTTTAAAAGTCGCCTAAATGTAGTGTTGGGGCATTTGGTTCAGGAGTGACCTTGTAGAGTGGGATTGATGGTTGGACTCTATGATCCCAAGAGTCTTTTCCAACTTGAATGATTCTGTGATTCTATAAAAATTAAAATTATTTTTGTTTTAAATGCATTCGGCAGAAAATAGACAGTAAGGATCACAAAGTTCAGCGGAGCACGGCCTAAATTCAAACTACTTTTAAGTGGTTTAACAACCACTCTGAAAGACCTTAACATAACAGATTAGGCTGTTCTGGATACACGTAATTTTTTTACATGGTTAAATAATTGAACCATAATGACAGTGACAGAATATCCTAATCACAGAACCACAGAAAATTAGATTGGAAGGGACCTCAAAAGATCATCCAGTTCAATCCGCCCGCCACAGCAGGATCACCTAGATCAGGACGCACAGAAACATGTCCAGGTGGGTTTTTAATTTGTATTGTTTCATGGAAATTTGTCAAGTTCTGTCCAAACAGTACATGCCAGTAATACACTGGGAAGAGTTAAAATTGGAGGCTAGCTAAACATATTGTTTTACACTGCTTTATTTATATTTTGACATGCTTCATATGATTCCATACAGCTTTCACAGCATACATTCATTTCCCATTTGCTTATCGGAAAAGCAGAAGGATCAAAAATACCAATACACACCAGACAGAGAAATCATTATTACTGGCTTTGTCTGACAGTCTTAGAAATGGTGCAGTCAGGTGCATACAAGTAATCTCCTGCTTGCACAGAGAAATATACTCTTGTTAAACACTATTTCTGAAGCAGTTTTAAGAACCAAGGCTTCAAGAACTTTAGCATACTTTAGCATGTACGGGGATGGGCTGTCCTATCTCCTAGCTAGCAATCCCCAAATGCCTCACAGAACATTAGGGATTGGAAGGGAACTTCGAAAGATCATCCAGTCCAATCCCCCTGCCACAGCAGGATCCCCTAGATTCAGTTGCACAGGAACATGGCCAGGTGGGCTTTAAACGTCTCCAGAGAAGGAGACTCCACAACCCTCTCTGGGCAGAACCTTCCAGTGCTCCATCACCTCACCATGAAGAAGTTCCTTCTCAGATCGATGTGGAACCTCCCATGTTCCAGCTCACACCCACTGCCCCTTGTCCTGTCATTAGATGACACTGAGCAGAGCCTGGCTCCATCCTCCTGACA
>JAOXOE010000001.1:95577839-95587839 GCA_028565055.1 Phoeniculus purpureus
TTATATGGAACCTCCTGTGTTCCAGCTTACACCCATTGCCCCTTGTCCTATCACTAGATGACATTGAGAAGAGCCTGTACTTTTAGAATTTTTTGCTGCTCTATTAAGGAATGATGAACGCAAGCAGAACTTGTCACCATGTTCTCTGGAAAAAGAAAATTAAAAAGGAAAGTTTTGGTCTGTATTTTGGTTTTAGAGCTTTGAGTTGCACCTGACGTTGAGCTCATCCAGAATTTTTCCTGTTTGTTTTCTTTCCGAAAGTGGTAGTTGACTCTGGTAGTGTAGGAAGCAGCTCCTGATCTTGTAAAACTGGAACTTCAATATCCCAGTTTTCTCAACAGAATTCTAGAATTTAATGTCCCATAGGGATTTCAGCCCACGAGCTCCAGGCCTCCTGAGCTGTTCTGACAGTATTGCCTTTGTGCTGTTCTTGGCAGAGATTATTAAACAGCACTGTGGCACCTATTAATGTGCAGCTAAAGAAAAAGAAGGGATTAAGCATTCTTACATTATTTGCTTTTCTTCATTAGTAATTCTTTTGATATAAATTTAGTTTTAAATATAATTTATTATTAATAAATACATTTGTTTATTTGAGTAAATATGATAATATTTATTCATAATGGGCAACAGTCTACTCCAGATGGGCATCTTTTGTCAGCTTCTGCTGGAGTGTGTTTTTATTTCTTTAATGTAAAATGATATAAATAATAAAATACAATTACACTGAACAAATTAACCAATTAAATAAATTTCCTATGTGTGCAGACTAACTTCCCTTTAATGGTCAGCTCTCATCCTGTAAACGAGAAGTGAATGCGCACATACGCTAACAGCACATTGCTGTCGAGTTGATTCGGTTGCTGAAGGAGAAAGACAGGTTTGCTCTCACCTTAGAGTCACAACTGTTAACTTTTACATGAATGGTCATTTTCAGAAACAACAAAATACCTACAGACAGCATCACCAGAATTTGTTGATACTCTCTCTCTCTGGTTGTGGCTTTGCTGATAAATCAGAGACCGTGTTGATGATCCAGGTGTATGGTTGGGAGGCACTTAAAGTTGTGTTTTAACTTAGCCTGGATCTAAGTCATTTTGATTTGAATAGATATTTTCAGTAATAAATCAAGAAATACTTGAAATACTCGGAGAGGTGCTTTCAATTGTATAAGTAATGAAAATTGCATCACACATAAGCTTAGATAAGCTTCTGTTTTTCTAGATTCAGGTACTTCGGGGGAAAATGCAAGAAAGTTTTTTTCCCTGTTAATCCCAGATTTATTTTCCTTATGCTGAGTTTTCCTGTTCCTTTCAGGTTTAACTAGACCCATTTAATTTTTAATTTTATTGCAAAATCTCAGACCACTGCCATCCCTCTAATCTTGCCTCCAGGCATTTTGCTTGTGTGGGTTTCTGCCTCTCCTCATGCTTCTCAGTCTACCTTCTCTCCTTTGGACAAAACTGTCCTCCCAGCAGCTGCTTTTCTAAGCAATTAGGCAAATACTTCTTTCTTCATGTTCTGTTTGAATTCTCTCTTCCCTTCAGCACAAGAAATCTCTACCTCCTCTTCAGTTTCCCCCTTTTTTTGGATAGTCTTTCCCATCTTGCTGACTGTTGTTTGAGTGCCAGCTCCTTCAGCTCTGCTTCATCTCTCCTTATCTGTTAATATTTCTAACCCATACTGTTATCTCCTCCTCTGCCTCTGTTCATCCTTCTCCCTGGCATCGTTCAATCTTCACATTCCCCATTGCACCTTCCTTCAGGAGAGTCTCAGATCTCCTTTTCTGCTTCCAAATGTTCTGCTCTCCGTCCTGCCTCCTGTCTTTTTCTTGCAAGGTTTCCCATTAACTCAAACCCTTCCCACAGCACTGAAAACCAGATGGGTTTGCAGAGAATTAGCTCTTGTATGCGTGAGCTGCCAGCAGCATCCTGTCAGGTCCCGTGCCATAAGCTACACCCCAGGGAAACGGTGAGAGACAGAGGTATTGTGCCACAAAAGCACCACCCTTCTGTCAGATTGATGCTTTTTGCAGGATAAAAGCCTCCCACTCTACCTAGTGTAAACCAAAATCAGGATTGAAGCATTTTTAGGAATTTATTAACAACAGGTAATTAGAAGGTAATCCATGGATGATGTGTTTAGTGTCAATATTACACCACCAGCCACTTATAAAGTCTTAATAAATTACTCCAGATTTCTAACACAGTTCTGAAAAGCCACAACAGCCATCTGTGCACAAACACACACAGTTACATGGAGATTCCCCTGCTGAACACTGACCTTACCCTCCTGACACCCCAGTGATGCACCTGCTGGGGAGAAGGCACTCCAGGGATACAGTCAAAGTAGGGGTGGAGGACTCTGTGTGCTACTGTCAGCCCAGCTGTGCAAGTTGCCACCTACAGCCTAATCCTTGAGTTACTTCATATGTGCAAATGTAGTAATGTGTTAGAGCTGTTGGAGGACAGAGGGTACAAGAGCCAGGCACAAATGCTAGTGGACACTGAAGATCCAGGCTGCACCTACTACCACCTCATACGGCATGGCAAGAGACAAAGTTCACTTCTTCCAGTGGGCACCACAGTTATCTTGGCATCCAAAGCCTTAAGAAAGAACTAAGAACTTTTCTGTATGAAGTAAATGGTGACCACTAGAGATTTTTATATATTGAAGTATTCCACAACATTAAAACCCCATGAAAAACTCTTCCCTCACCTTTTCTTGTCCCTGTTCAGCAACAGCAAGGATTGCTAAAAGATATAATTAGTGGCACAGCAGGTGTTAGCACCTGTAGATGAGGTTGCCTGATGGTTTCCCTGTCTTCAGTTGCTGGAAGTCAGTATATTAACCATTTAGGCTAACGTTTTCCATGCTGCATGTCTGCTTCAGACTATTTCTTTTCTCTGGTTTTCTTTCTTTTTGAGGAAAGTTTCTATTCGGCTCTTGGTGACACTGAGTGTAGAGAAAAACATGGAGCATTTTCCATGTTGAAAAATACATTCCAACTTCTTTTGGTGAAAAGCTCTAGAACCTCTGTGGTTTTGTGCCATGAACTTCAGGTTGGTTTTGGAAAATGGTCCTCCTTTTTTCGGTGATTATGTAAACAATTGGGGGAACCAAGCTGAGACATCTGAAAAAAATGAGTCCCTTTAAAGCAAAAATCAGCATGGCTTGGCAAGAAACAAGGAGGAGGTCGGAAGAGGTAGGGCAGTGGGTGCAGGGCAGGATGCAAAGGAGGGGAAACAAAAGGAGAGGTGGAGAGATGGTTGTGGAGGTGTTGGTAAAAAGTGATAGGACAGGAGGAAATGGCCTCAAGTTGCACCAGGGGAAGTTTAGATTAGACATTAGGAAAAGCTTCTTTATTGAAATGGTCATCAGGATTTGGAACAGGCAACACAGGCATGTGGTTGAATCACCAGCCCTGGATGTGTTTAAAAGCCATGCAGATACAGAGCTTAGGGACAGGGTTGAGTGATGGGTTTGTTACAGTTCAGCAATAGCATGAAACTTACAGATTTAAAACTTTTCAGAAGGCACAACCACTTTCAAAATCCAGCAAGCAGAGCAGGATGACCATGAACCAGCAATGTGCCCTGGTGGCCAAGAAGGCCAACGGCATACTGGGGTGGATCCAAAAAGGGAGTGGTTAGCAGATTGAGAGAGGTTTTCCTCCCCCTCTACTCTGCCCTGGTGAGACTACATCTGGAATATTGTGTCCAGTTATGGGCCCCTCAGTTCAAGAAGGACACAGAGCTGCTAGAGCAAGTCCAGTGCAGAGCCACAAAGATGATGAAGGGAGTGGAACATCACCCTTATGAAAAAAGGCTGAGGGAGCTGGGTCTCTTTATCTTGGAGAGACTGAGAGGTGACCTCATTCATGTTTATGAACAGGTGAGTGTCAGGAGGATGGAGCCAGGCTCTTCTCAATATCATCTAATGATAGGACAAGGGGCAATGGGTGTAAGTTGGAACATAGGAGGTTCCACATCAATATGAGAAGGAACTTCCCAGGGGAGTTGTGGAGTCTCCTTCTCTGGAGATGTTTAAAACCTGCCTGGATGTGTTCCTGTGCAACTTGGTTTAGGTGATGCTGCTGTGTCAGGGGGATTGGACTAGATGATCTTCCGAGGTCCCTTCCAATCCCTAATGTTCTGTGATTCTGTGATTATAAATTTACATTTACCAGCCAAACTTCGTGTACTTACTTTGTGTGTAAACTTCCCTAATGACACTGATGTGGAAGTAGAAGTACACAGAGTGTGTCTTTCCACAGTTTGCACATGCCATATTCCTTCCTCACTGTAGGTAGTACAGTGAGTTCCTTCCTCATTAACAAGTAGTAAATTCAGTGCATTTTGCAACAGATTTTTCTGCAACTCAAACCAGGTAGCACCACTGATTAGTAGATTATCCACTGCCCTTGTGGATTTGTTTTTCAAGTGAAGTCTGTTATTTCTGCCTGCTGTAGAGTTTGTTCCACAGAAGTAAATGCAGTTTGTAGTACAGGGTTAGACATTTGAGAGAACCATTCCATTATGTTTAAGGATCAGATTATATAGTCTGTTTGTATAAATTATGCTACAGATGAGACTTTTAATTAAAGCCAGCAGTGTTGCCTTTTTTATTCAATGTGAAGCAGTTATGCTCTCTACAGTTGAGTAGGTGGTCATTTTGGGCTTGAGTTGCATTGAGGTGAAGAGTTTCTACTTTAGCTGTAATTATTTAGTTTTTGTTACGCACCAAAGTCTTTTGTGGCTGTATGTGTTCCACCTGCCCACTTCCTTCTTCCTGCTCCACCAAATGTTGAATCCCTCTCCCCATTTGCTTGGTTTGTCTGGAAGAAATATTAGTGGTTCTCGGAAAGGAGAAGCAGGTTGGCAAGGGCTGGCCACGTACAGAATCAGGCAGAAGAGAGGCTTGAGTTCAGGGTGGGACGTGTGTTCCCGGACATGGTGCATATATTTAAGAACTAGAGTAAATAGTAATCCTTACCAGAATGGAGAGTTAAAACACAGGTTACAAGATATACTGTGGTATTTGAAATTGAGAAGGAGGTTGCTTGAAGGCAAAGTAGCTTGAGTTAACTATGGGGAGTGCCAGAAACAGTCTTCTACTTAAATTCTCCAGAAAAGTCCTATTTCTGGGGACTCACCAGTGACATACTTAGGTTTATTCGCTATAGAAGGACATCCTTTTCTAAGACTTATTTACAGTAGATTTAACATCCTGTGCGTTTTTAGGAACAGCTTTGGGGAAAGGAATGAGGTAGATGTGTATTCCAGCTTCATTTATGCAGCCCAGCATAAGAAGGATGAGGAAGTCCATTTCAACATATTCTGAGTCCCTGCGCCTCTTGGAATCAGTTAATCCTTGTCCAAGCCAAGAATGCCTTTGGTCCTTCAGCTCTGTACACTCACCAGGGATGATCTAGTTTCTTTTATCCCACGAATTTGGATCCAATGGAAACACATGCATAAAGCTTCTCATTTATTTTATCCCTGCCTTGGGTTTTCTTATGCTGGACCAACCTGCTGGAAACTTTCTGGTATTCAGAATATCTCTAGACTGTTGCAGTGTGTAAGTTGCAAGCTGCCACTGTTTTCTAGTGGCTTTGCAATATTTTACTTAATATTATTCTGTCCTTAGTGTTTTCCTTGTTTACTTCTGGTGATAGAGTATATTGGATGCTGAGATATAAATCTCAGTAGTTTGTTTTCTGCATCGATGACATCTCGTAGCATGCAGATAGCTTAGGCAGAGAAAAGTCCTTTGCCTAAAAGAATGGTGTTCCGTGTTGATGTATACAACCGAGTGATGCTTAATATGTGCATGTATTACATCCATACCATCACTCTCAACTCTCTGTCTCTCCACACAGCTATTCTTTTACAGGTTGACAACAAATGGTTTGATCGGTGAAATGATTTTAAATATTGCCTTTGATTGGATCATAGCAATTAATATTGTCTGGTAGATTAGTTACACCGCGCATTCAGTGCCGATGCCCATTCTCTGTGAACCGTAGCTGTACAGGGTGCAGTTAACTGCTCTAGCCATATAGTCCCATAAAATCTCAATAAAATCTGAAAACTGTGGAGTATGGGTAATCTTGTTATAAATCGTAATAAAAATTACCCCTGTAGACTCTATATTCTGGCCATTATGTTCATGGCTACTGCTGCTTTGTACATAAAGTTTTATGAAACAAATCGACCAGTTCTGCTGCCCCTATCAGACACTGAGGTGTTTCGATTGAAAATCTGATAGGTGCATGCATAAAGCGCTTGTAATGAGCTTCACATAGGAAGAAAAATGCTGTATGTGTGCTTCATGTGGTATGGACCAGCTAAGGAGGAGGAAATCATGAATACCATCATTTCCAGGCATTTAATGGGCACATAAAGCCAGATTTTGGTTTTCTAAAACAAGTGGAGCCAACGTTAAGTGTAACAGTCTATGAGGGTTTAATTTCAAATAGCGCCTGTGTATCCCCATGTGGAAGTGTTGCTTCCACTGTTAAAAACACACAGCAGTGTCTGTGATGTTCTCCTTTGATGTTCTCCTGCTGGGAACATCCATGCCAGGCTCCTGTTCTGTAAGAAAACTATGAAGAAGGGATGTTCAGTTGCTTCAAATGTGGAACTATGGTGTAAGGCTGGGCTTTGCACACTGGTGAAATCTGTATTCCAAGAGTAACAGAGAAGGATGAGGATGACTCAGTTCCTCTACTTGACATCTTATCCATTCTAATGATTTTTTTAGAAGAGAGGTATTTGGAGCAGTGTCAGTTTAAGAAAGAGCTGGCGTTGTTGGCCAGCAGTTCCCTTCTTGCATTATTTCAGGTACCAAACTGGTTTATGAGACCATAGTTATGGTTTAGATGCTAAAGCGTTCATAGGTGTTGGCAGTTACTGGTTTTAATGGCGATTACTGTGTCTGAATTGCTTCTTCTCCAAATTTGCTCAGCAGATCCCTGATTTGGCCATAAGCAAATGATGGCAGACAAAAGGAGAGTTAGAGCAAGCAAGGCCATGCAATGCTGTTGCCATTGTCCTGTCTTCAGGACCTTACTCAAGTCCCCCTGACACTTTTGCTCCTGTCCTAGAAAACCAAGGTGTGATGTAGTTGCATGGCAAAGGCTACACTCCTCTTCCCAGAAAGGAATTTGGTCCATGGTGGCTCAGGGGGCACTAAGTCACTTTCTTTTGCCAGATCTGGTGCCCTAGCGTTCGGTGAGAGGAGGGAATGGGGCTCATACCTCTGAATTCCCTGTGCAGTCCATGGAGGCGGGTGATCTCAGTGCTCCTGAAGCCACCCATCTCCTTCCACTGGTTGTATTGGGAGGGTTCGGGTGCTTCTATCTGCAGTGCAGGTGCCTGAACACAGGAGGTGATCGGTTCTTTCTTTCCCTTCCAGTGTCACACAGTTCCTGAGGGCTCTGAGAGAACAGGTTCTGTTGGAAATGTCCTGTTAGATGTTGGGTCATTGTGATGCAGATTATTATTGGGTTCAAATGACTTACTTCACAGTGCTGCTGACACTGTCAGATTAATAACATAATTGTGCCACAGCATGAGCGCTATATAATTTTCATAACCATATTTTCCAGTATCATCCTTTGGCAGCAGATGTTGCTTTGTTACTAAAGTCCTTCATGCTCCGCAGACACACACGTGTGTAACAGCAATACTAATGAGAGTCATGTAAATCTTA
Organism: Phoeniculus purpureus; assembly: GCA_028565055.1. Lineage (NCBI taxonomy): Eukaryota > Metazoa > Chordata > Aves > Bucerotiformes > Phoeniculidae > Phoeniculus > Phoeniculus purpureus. The sequence continues at coordinate 95,585,556 of JAOXOE010000001.1, forward strand.
GTTTTGGGGCACAGAGTGATAGTTGGTTTTCCATTTCTGATGGAGATAAGTACAAAGCAAGCGCTGCTTGCACCTATCTTCTATCTGCTCTATGCCAGCGTGCGTCGGAAGCAGCTTGGAGAGGAGTTTCCAAGGATAGTTGGCAACAGCGAACACGATTCTTTTCTGGCTTATTTGAGGTACTTTGTGTTTCTGCATAGTTTAAATTTCCACTGCAATAAAAACCTGCTGCCACATTTGCCAGAGCAAACACATCACTCGGGTGTGGATCAGAACTTGCGAGGTCAGGGGGGCCTCCCCAGCATCCAGGCTGACACCTCACCTGACAGAGGTCCTGACGTTACTTTCCCCAGTGCAGACCTGTGTAAGCCTGCTTATGGTTGGCCAGTCTAGGGGGTGGATGTCCAAGCCACTTGTAAATCCCATCTGAGCAATCATTTTGACCAGTGGATTGAACATTAGGCATCCTTCAGACAAAGCAGCATTTTTAATACAGGAAACAAAAGCAAATGGACTCTGAATTTGGAAATCCTTTCAAAAAGCAGAAAGGGATTTTGTAAATTATTTTAAGAGCTAAACCAAGCATAATTCACTTTTTATTATGTTGTGGTGTAACAGCAGGCCTGCATGCAACTGTGTTTACAAAGTTACAATCAGAGAAGTTAATTTAGTCCAGAAAACGGAGGTAATAAGATAAATGAGCCAGAGGCTTCAATATTTCAGGGTCCTGAAATATTCTTCGTAATGAATCATTTCAGCATTAGTTAATACTACGTGGCCTGGCTATAAAGAGAGGGGAAACTCCTGGTGATTACTTAGTTTTCTCCTGCTCTTAAATATTTAATTCATTTTTAACCCCAGGGGCTGAGATTTGCTTTTAAATCAAAGACAGTGTGTAGATGTGAAATTATTTCAAGTGGCTCTTTGCAAGCCTACTTATGGGAAAAGTTGTCACCCCTTTCACTCACAGGAAATTTGACCGACTCAAAAAAAATCAGGTTGTGCTGAGTGGTGACAGCAACATGTTACTGTATGGCCCTTTTCACCCTGATGAGCACCCAGACTGAGGCCACCTACTGCAGGTATTCAACTGCAGCCAGCTGCATATTCCTAAATAATCACTGGAAAGAAGCTAAGTGGTTGGAACATACTTGGTTGGAGACCAGATATGACAGACAGCAGGTAACATTTGCCCAACCCTTAGAAACACTAGCATTTGGCTAGGAGGTGGCAGGCAGGGGGACATTTAAGTCTGCAGGCCCTCCTCGTTCCCAAGAGATGCCCCAGTGCAGACAGGAGCACAAGTTTAAAAAGTGGAGAAGGAAAAAGATACCCTGACGGCATGACCCCGCGCTTGGGTTATTCCTCTGAGAAGGTGGGAAGCTGTGTCGTGTCCCAAGGGGTTTGGCTGTCCTTAGCTGGTGGCAGGCTGCATCTTTCCTGGAGATTGTGCTTCTGTGATGTGGCTAATCCTGTACCATGTCAGAAATGACATGGCTCTGTGTCAGAAAGCAAAAATTCAATCAGTGCTCATTAGCAAGTTGCTCTGCAAGTTTGAATCTGTTCCAGCATTGCAGAAGGGGCAGTTTTGTCCTGGGGTACAGGATCAGGTATTATTTGCTCCCCACGGCCAGCAGAAATTTTGAAGCCAAGAAACTGTTTAGTTCCATAAAAAGAGAAGGAAGCTTATATCTGATTCAGATCAGATTCTTTTCCTACTGGCAACTGACAGTTGGCAGTTAAAATATTAATCATGGTAGACCAAGTTGTGGAGTATTTACTGGCTAATGTGCAACTTACATGAGATCTGTTTTCATATCTTAGAATCATTAGGGACTGGAAGGGACACTGAAAGATCATCTAGTCTAATCCCTCTGCCACAGAAGGACCACCTAGACCAAGTCACACAGGAACATGTCTAGATGGGTTTTAAACATCTTGAGAGAAGGAGACTCCACAACCCACCTGGGCAGCCTATTCCAATGCTCTGTCACCCTCACTGTGGAGAAGTTCCTTCTGATATTTATATCAAACCTCCTATGTTCCAGGTCACACCCATTGCCCCTTGTCCTACCACTAGATGACATTGAGCAGAGCCTGGCTCCGTCCTCCTGACACCCAACCTTCACGTGTTTATTATGTCCTTAATAAAGGAGTGACCTTCATTAATGAGGTCACTCCTCAGTCTCCTCTCCTCCAAGCTAAACAGACCCAGCTCCCTCAGCCTTTCCTCATAAGGGAGGTGCTCCACTTCCTTCATCATCCTCATTGCTCTATGCTGGAC
>JAOXOE010000001.1:95591292-95615843 GCA_028565055.1 Phoeniculus purpureus
TCCTTCTTGAACTGAGGGGCCCAGAACTGGACACAATACTCCAGATGTGGTCTGACTAGTGCAGAGTAGAGGGGGAGGAGAACCTCTCTCAATCTGTCTTATCTTAAAACAAGGGCAGAGAGTGAATTTGTTCTTAGCACTCAAAGGGAAAGTTCTTCTTTGGCACAGTCTGGCAGAGGGGATGTTGAGAAGGGATTGTGTCTAGGTACATTCATGGAGAGCGATTCTCTGTACTTTCTTTAGCAAAAACAATCTTTGTTTCTCAAAAGCAACGTGCTGCTTGCAGCCTTGAGCACTTAAATAACTCCCCTGGCTCACCAGTCTTTCCAGCCTGGAAAGCTAACAGCTTGCTTCTGTGGTTTCTATGCGCTCTTTCAATGACACCTTTGTCGCGTGAAAGCAGTCTGACATGTTCCTTTTTGCTTGCTTCACCTTAGCCTCATTCATACTTCACAAACCCCTCCATAGCTCTGTGGGCAGATCCTGCCTTTGGAGTGGGACAGTAGAGCAAGAAAATGAGATCGTTTTTATGGCTTGAACTTTATTAAGTAAATGTGCCTGTCTGTGTCTGTATAGGAATGACTTGGTACAGTAACCTGCCTGGTCCCTTCTGGACCTGTGGTCTTAAGTTCAAGGAAGAGCTTGGTTGTCAGAGCAAGGTACAGCTGAAGGCAGGTGTTTTGTGGTCTCTCCTCTACCGTGTTTGCCGATGACATTCCATTACTCACTTCTCCACCTTTTTCACTTCATTTGCTAAATTATATTTTGCCTGCATCTCTTCATTCTTCCCTGTTTGACATTTGTTAGAGCAGTAATTATTCTTAATGCAGTGTTTATGAACTGCCACTGGTATTTATAAACTGTGGTGCCAGTTGTTCGTAGACATTCAAGAGAAAGTCAAAGCTGTTGACATAAGCAGGAGTCATGAACCCTGAATGTATAAAAATCCTGTACTGAAGTCTGCAAACTCTAGTGAGTGGTGAGGAGGAGATATCTGCTAGGCTTTTGGCCAGTTGGTTATTCACATGGCTCTTTAAGGGGAGGAGAATACCTTTAAAGGCTGTTTTTCCCTACAGCTGCTGCCGCTGTGCTGATGAGAAAACAGGGTGGTTTGCACCAGCTGGTAATGGTGAAGTTCAGCCTCCTGGTTAGTCACCTGAGACACCCAGGGCTGCAAGCTGAGAAGAGGTCACAAATGGAGAGGGAGGCAAAAAAGTATGTATAGGTGGGCCAACTTTAAAAATTAAGGGAACAGTCCCTATTTTGTTGAGTGGGAGTGTTGATCTGTTTGGGGGTAGAGAGGCTCTACAGAGAAATCTGGGCAGATTGGATCAATTGGCCAAGGCCATTTGTATGCGTTTCAATGAGGCCAGACGTCAGGTCCTGCACTGCAGTCTCAACAACCCCCAGCATCCTGTCCTGCATTAGAAATAGCGTGGCCAGCAGGATCAAGGAGATGATTCTGCCCTATACTAGGCTCTGGTGAGGCCTCACCTTGAGTACTGGATGCAGTTTTGGGTACCCCAATAGAGGAAGGACATTGAGGTGCTAGAGAGGATGCAGAGAAGGGTAACTATGCTGATTAGGGGTCTGGAGAGTAAGTCTTATGAAGAGAGGCTGAGGGAGCTGGGGTTGTTCAGCCTACAGAATGAGGAGGAGAGTGAGGAGAGACCTCATTGCTCTCTACAACTACCTGGAGGGAGGTTGCAGTGAGGTTGGTGTTGGCCTCTTCTCCCTAGTGACTAGCAATAGGACAAGAGGAAATGGGATCAAGTTGTGCTAGAGAAGGATCAGATTGGATATTAGGAAAAATTTCTTCCCAGAAAGAGTGGAGAGACCTTGGACCAGACTACCCAGGTAGGTAGTGGAGATGTTCAAAGACGAGGTAGACATGGTGTTTCACAAGATGGTTTAGTGGTTAGGCGTTGCAGGGAAGACGGTTGGACTTGATCTTGAAGGTCTTTCCAACACAGATGATTCTATGGTTTTACGATTAGGCAACAAGGCAGAATTTTTAAGTTTTCTGAGTCAGAATCAGCTGCCTAGATGGTTCAATTGCTCTTAAATCAAATACAAGATTATCCCTAATGTTCACGTACGTGTTGAATACCATCATGAGCAAATAATGATTTGAAGAAGCTCAGCCAGAATGCTGCTCATTCTACCTAGAACAGTGAAACGTTTGAACAGTTTCTGCGTTGCAGTGTGTTTGCCTCATGCAGGCCGTTGCTGATTGTAAACAGTCTTTGGTTTGATAAGCAAATGGTGTTTCCTTTACCATACATGAAGAAGCAGCAAGTGGTGCAAAGGTAGCCAGTATTACCGAAGTATTACTGAGTATCCTCAAGTGTGCTAGAAGGCAGTTAATAGAAGTCATACAGTGCATCTCTAAATGCACCACGGTTCCAGAAGGGCTTGTTTCATCAGCTTACTGAGCACCTCTTAATAGTAGTTATTTTCTTTAATATTAAAAAAACCAACCAGACAAAGAGTAGATATACTCGCTCACTGTTCTTTTACTCAGAGGTGGTTCACAGCTAAGACAAAATTCAAGGCCGACTTTCCCTTGAGTCATCACTCATTTGGGGAGTACATTATTTTCAAGAGCCCAACTCTCCATCAGCGCTACTATTACAGCTGCCCAGCCCCTGGAGTGTCTACAGTCCTGGGATGCTTCAGTGTAACAGTCCCATTTCTGGAGTCAGTGAACATGGTAGCACGAGAAACATGGCAAAAGGGGAAATGTAACTGACTTCTGGAGCTGCTCTCCAGCTGTAAGCCTGCTGAATTGTTCCTCATCTCTATCTAAAAGATTCCTGTGGTACCTGCTGTCCAAGTCTGTGGTTAGCCAGAATTGAATAGGAATGACAGCTGCCTTTCTCAAGCTTATGGCTGGCAGTGTAATACAGGAAAGCACAAGCTAACAGACTGCAGCACTTAGCTCTTCAAATAAATAATCTTGGGCTCCTCTGTTTTACTTGACCATTTTAAACAAATTTCTTTGCCCTTCTCACTCCTCTCTTGCAGGGTCAGGCACCTCTCCAATTTTGCTCTCTCCTCCAGCTGTTCTCACTGTCTGTCAGCAGTTACAAATCCTGTGTGGTATTTCATGGATGAGAAGGAGTATCTTCTCTATGCCACCTCTGAAGTTTGTCTCTGCACCTGTCTCAGTTACTTTCAGGCTTACCCTGGGTCACATTTGTGTCCCATAGTGCCTACACACAGCCATCTCTTGATTTCCTCCTTTTCTCTCCCTTTTTGGCACAACAGTGACTCTGGTGGCTTGATCTTGCCTGGCTGCTCAGTTGCTCTTGTGCTTCTCCTCCTCAACAGTACAGAGGTGGAAGAGCTCAGGTGTCAAGATAAAGACAAAGGCGATCACTTACCAATTCCCATCCAAGGCAAAATGGATTCAACATGGAAAAAATTCATTTAATTTGTTACTAATTGAAAATAGATTAGGATGGTGGAACCATCACTTTTCCCAGGCTCAAGTTCACTCCTTCATTCACAGCTCCTCTACCTCCCTCTCCAGGTGCACTACAGAGGAATGGAGAATGGAGCTTGGGGTCAGTCTATAATAGCTCCTTCCTGCCCCTCATTCCTCCTCAAACTTTATGCCAGCATGGGTCCACTGCAGGCTGCAGTTCCTATCATGAAGCCTATTTCTACTGTGGTTTCTCCAGGGTGTGCAGGGGAATCTCTGCACTACGGAGAACCTTCTCCCCTCCTTCCCTCTCTCACCTTGGTGCCTGTAGGACCACCTATCACACTTTCTTCTTTACTCAGCCTGTGTGACTCTTTTTCTTTTGCCCTTTTCCCTGAGGAGCCACTGGCATGGGTGAGGTGCTCAGCCCTGTCTTGTGGTAGGTCCATTGAAGCTGCCTGGAATCGATTGTGTCTGACGTGGGGCAGCTCTGGCCTCTATTCACAGTGGCCATCCCTGCAGCTACCTGCTGCCAGCACCTACACTATTGCCATACAGTATGGATCTTGTAAGCTGTGACTGGACAAAAAAATCCTACAGTCTGCAGATGTTCATAGACCTGAGACTATGTGGCTTTTAAAAAAAAAATCTGACTGAGCCTATCGTGCATCAGTCAGCTGAAAATTGGTGCCTGTGGGAAATCAGGTGCAGTGGCTTTGCCTTGTGTCATGTGGAGGGAAGACTCCTTCAGAGATGGACACTGGTGTCACATTGACTCACAAATTAGGACAACTGGGTGGCTTTTTTTCAGATGCCTGGATATTAGTTGACTGGAATGACACATGTCCCAGCCTGGTGTCTCATGATACCAGAATCAAAGATTACTCTTGACATTTTACTATAAAATTTACTCTAGAGCGTGCTGTCTTGTACAAAGCAGATGTAGGCCTTTCTCTTTACTTTCTAAGAACAAGATGAATAAGTAAAGAGGATAAACTGAGGTTTTGATTGATATTGCATGTGCAGTTTTATTTCAGGACTGCTGAATGGGTTGATGTAGCCTGTGTGTGTTCACATACCCATGTGCTGGGGGAAGTGCTTGTGTCTGCAAGCTACAGCTTATGGAAATGCTGTAGCACCACTTGTTGCCTTTGCCAATACGTCCCCTGGTTTGGGAAGCTCAGTACAAGTGGTGCCACCCAGCCTGAGCAAGTGGATGTGTTGTGCACCCTGATGTTGATCTGGGGTGAGATTAATTTTGGCATGCTGATACTAATCCGTTATATGTCTCTTTCCAGCACAAATGGACCCCCGAGGCCTATCTCCCAGACAAATTAAAAGCGACAGTGATGATGACGACCTGCCAAATGTGACCTTAGATAGCGTTAATGAAACTGGATCTACAGCGCTCTCCATAGCCAGAGCAGTACAAGAGTAAGTATCGTGTTCCCAGAGCAAGATGAGTGTTGCCGAGGTGTTCCCAGCTGAAGAACGTACCAGCCCTTGGTGGTGCCACAGGGGCATCCCCCCAGTGGGGACTAGCATACCTGCCAGCATCAATTCTGCGAAGCTTTGTTCCCTTCAGGAGGAGATGGCTGTATCTCTCGTCTCTCTCTGATTCTTTTTTCCCTTCTTTCTGCCCCCAGTATTAGATAAAGTTTCAAATTCAAGCTGCTTCTTCCCCTTTATTTACTTGTGGAGCTTTTAGTGGTTTTGTATCTTCTGCAAAGGGAGACCAGGTCAGACTTTCACTCAGAAAAACCCACAATTTTTTTTGACTGAAAGCAGCATCAAAAAACTAACTTCAGTTGCTTCCAAATAGGAACTAACTACATTTCTCCTAAAGGACAGTGTCATTGACAGGAAATTATTGAGGGGCTTGGAAGAGTTTTTTCCATTGCTGTTATTTTTATGTGTACTTGTATTCTCTGGATGGACAAGTAAGTTCTTAATTTAATGTCTGTATTGCTTGTTTGGAAAAGGAATAGTTCATCATGAGCACTGGCAATTCTGTAGATGCATGAGCTTGCTCAGTCACTGTAGCAGCTGGAAGGGAACCAACTGTGAGGTAAATAAGTATTAATATCCCCATTTTATAGGTGAGGAAAATGAGGTTATGCATAAAGGTCACCCTGTAGGTTTGAAGCAGAGCCGGAAATAGAACTAGAGCCTCCAGGCACTGAAGCCTGTGCTAGACCCACAAAACACATTACTTTTATCTGAGAGGTTCAAAATACGGGCATTCTGGACATCATTAAGTAAGAAAGGATATAAAACAGGCCACACTGTTATTATATAATTTATTGCAGATGTGCTTTAAATGTCTTACTGTGGTATCTGAAAGTACTTTCTGTTGTGCTTTGTGTTCCTGGCTATCAATTGTCAAAAGCACTGGGGGTTTCTTAGCTGTGTTTGCAGAGGTAGCACTTGTTTTGTGTTTTTACCAGCCAACTGCTAGTTCTTCTAGTCAAGCACGGTAACTGTGATTCTCAAACCATTAATCAGAGAAGGGGGTGTCTATGGGCAAGGCGAAAGGCATCGGGTCTTAATTAGCAGGCTCCCCATCAGAGGGTTTTCACCAGTGACACTATTGCTCTGTAGACAGGCCTTGTGCATATTTTGAATTCATGGGTGACAACACCAGGCTCTGAAGTGCAGAGTATTTCTTTTTCTCACTTTATAGCTGACATGATAAAAAAACTAAAGCAACCTTCCACAGTTTTGCACTAAATAGTTCTGTCTAATGCTTGGAAAGAGCAAGTATGGGGCACAAGCAAGTACTTCTAATATACGACTGGCAGGCAGATACTGTTCTCAGTGAGTGATACTGCTTGAACACTTAGAGAATCAGTCAAGCCGTGCAAAGCCTTTTTTAGCGTTTCCACAGTGAAGTGAAGCTAAATGTGTTGAATGTAACTCGCTGGCTCTGGATCTTGAGAATTAAATTAAGAAATTTAATAATATAACATCAGCTCATCCTCGTTACAGGTTTTATTTAAACAGTAACCTGTTAGTTTATTTCAAAAGCCCCATTAGGAAAATCTAATTGTATTGTGATCTGCAGTTTGTCTTCTTTACTTTGTTCTCAGTCACAGACATGGTACCTACTGCTGCTGAGCTGAAAAGAGGTGTTAGCACATTATTCTGATTTCACTCGATCCATTTTCTCCTTAGTCTGTAATACAGTGCCCTATGGACAGGATTTATTCTGAATTTAGGTATCTGACATGAACTTACTACTAAACTTTCACCAAAGCACTCTACTGAAAATAAAAGCCCGCAGTCTACATACTCTTGTTGCAGAGAGGAAAGTGCCTTTGAAGCCTTCCAAGGGGAGATCCTGTGTGCTCAATTTCAGCAGCTAAACTTAGCAGAGAGGAATTTCCTCTGAGGATATGGAATGGCATCTACTGTTCTGCTGAATGACCTGGCAGCATAGGGGCATATGTAGAAAGACAGTGCCAGTAGGCAGTGAAGCACATGTCTGAGCTAAGTGTCTAAGTGTCATAGTGACTTCAGAGTCCTGCACACAGGCTGTCATGCACGCGGAGTGTGTTCTTTTTCAGGTGAGCTTGTAAGCTCTTTGTTGTGAATAGACAGATAGTTAACAACAAGAACTAACTTCCTGTGTATACTGGCTGGGAAGTACAGCGTGGCATCTCCAAAAGGATGACAGCATCCCCTCGTTCCTTACCAGATTGCCATTGTGCAATTATAGAGTCACAGGATATATTGGGTTGGTAGACACCTCTGAAGTTCATCTAGTCTGACTCCTCTACAAGGAGAAAGGGCATCTCTAACTAGGACAGATTGCTCAGAGCCCCATCAAGCCTGACCTTAAATGTCTTCAGGGATGGGGCCTCCACTACCTCTCTAGGCAACCTGTTCCAGCAGTCCACCACCCTCATATATAGAATGTCCAGCTTCCTAATGTCCGGCTTAAATCTGTCCTGTTCTGGCTTAAAACCTTTACCTCATCCTGTCATCATGAACAGTTCTTCCTCAGTCTTTTTAGGGCCCCTTGCAGCTATTGGAATCTTGTCTTTGTTAGACAAAATAAAAAGTCTAGTTTGTAGGTGCTGGTGGCTGGTGCAAGGCAACTGGCTGATTTTTAGTCATGTTTTAAATTATCCTGCACAAGGATGATCAAACTGGATAAGGATATAGAAACTGTCTGGATGACTGGGCACACAGAGTGGTTGTGAATGGTGCCGCATCCATGCTAGACACCAATGGTGGTGTCTAGTGACCAGTGGTGTCCCCCAGGGATCGGTACTTGGTCCAGCTCTATTGAATCTTTATTGGTGACCTGGATGAGGGGATTGAATCTACCCTTAGTAAATTCGCAGATGACACGAAGTTGGGTGGAAGTGTTGATCTGATGGAGGGTTGGAAGATAGATGCTGCAGAGAGATCTGGACAGGCTGGGTCAATGGGCAGAGGCCAGTAGGATGAAGTTTAAGGTCAAATGCAGGGTCACTTTGGCCACAGTAACAGACTGGGGGATGAGTGGCTGGAGAGCAGCCTGGCAGAGAGGGACCTGGGAATACTGGTTGAAAACCAGCTGAACAGGAGCCAGTAGTGTGCCCAGGTGGCATGAACAGCTACTGGCATCCTGGCTTGTATCAGGAATTGTGTGGCCAGCAGGACTAGGGACATAATTCTCTCCTTGTACTGGGCACTGGTGAGGCTTCATCTCAAGTACTGTGGGCAGTTCTAGGCCCCTCACTTCAAGAAAGAGATTGAGGTGCTGGAGTGGGTCCAGAGAAGAGCAGTGAGGCTGGGGAAGGGACTGGAGAGAGGCTGAGGGAGCTGGGGTTGTTGCCACCTATTCTCCAGGAGCAAAGGAGATTTTAAATACCTCGCCTTGGAGAGCCTTCTGACTTTCTCTGTATGCTTGCAGTTCAGGATTCATCTTGTCCGGTTAGACATCCACAGTGTAGGTATCTGCGTCTGAGCTAGTTATCTCACCTCCCTGCGTATGGGCTGGATAGCAGTTGGTGTGCTCTGGTGGTAATGCTTTTGACCTATTCTAGCTGTCTAATTTAAGGAGAGGCTCAATCCTGTGAGCACCCATTCCTCTCCATTGACTGCAGACAATGCAGACAGCTGCCTGGGACACGTGTCAGCTCTGTGGATCGCTGGTGTGAGGTGAGGGTGCAGCAATCCACGGTGCCTGACTGGGGGAGTCAGCACGTCAGAATCTGGGAGTGACAGGATGATACTGAGTGCTGCAGCATGTTCCTGTTGATCTAAATCTTAGCAATGCCAAGGTTATACCCCTGCTACTCAGAGCTAAAGGAGGAAATGTTGTTTTAACAGAGCCATTTTTAAGCTTGTTGTCTTGGAAATCACCCTTAGGTGGCTGGGTCACAGGATGGTTTGGAGTGCCTTCTAAAACTGGAAGGCATCTGCCTGTGTTGCTGCTTCATTTCAAGTCCATCATAGTCTTACAAGGAAAGAATTCTTACCAGCAAAATCTGTGACAATTGGATGCTAAGAGCCACATGTTTGGCTTTGATTCTTGTTTACACAAACAGACTGTAATTTGTTCGCGTGTTTGTAAAACAACCAAGTGCCACTATTTTTTTCTCGGGGGAATTACCTCCTTGCTGCTAGCTTTGTGTTGGCTGAGCTTCCAGACTTTTCAGTAGTTCTTTTTTGGAATGACTTCATAGCCCTTCCTCAGTTCACCAAACCCAATCAATAACGAGAATTTATAGATAAAAGAAGTCATTTTTTTTCAAGAAGGGCGCTTTGGTGGGACTCCTGCCCGTGACAGTGCTGCTTTATGGCACTTGCTGTGCCTTACCACAGTATGGACTGAGAATAATTTATTAATCTCAGATAATATGCTCTGCTGATGATAAATACTGCAGCAATATGTAGACTTCAGTGAGCTTTGCATGATAAGCAGCCTTTCATCCTGTTTGTAGTGTGTTTTACAAACTCATTTTGACATGTAGCTCTCTAACAAAGAGCAGATTTGCCTCTATACACCCGACACTGCCGTTGCCTATTGCACAGCAAAAATAGCATCATATATTCAGGGTCAATTCTCAGATATGCTCTAGAAATCTTTATGAAGCCAAGGAAAGGCAAGGCATTAGTCAAGCCCTAGAAGACCAATAAAACTTTCTAAGGGCCCCCCTCGGAGGCAGCGTGCTATTCCTTCTGCGTGGCAGCTCTTCCATCCCTCTTCAGCCCTGATGCAATGGGACTCAAAAACCGTCTCCATGGTACATAGTAATGCAAACCCTGAGCAAGGCACTCATCATCTTTGTCTGCACACTTGTGCAGCTCTTATCTCTTTGAAGATGCACAACAGAAGTTCTGCTTGCAGAGGCTAAGGACAGAAGCAGAGGTAGTAGAGGGTGAATTTTAGCATGAAACTTCTTTGAGCAGTATATTGGTAAGAATCCAAAGATCCATAAATTCTTCCTATCACAGAATCACAGAGTGTTAGGGATTGGAAGGGGCTTTGAGAGATCCTCTGGTCCAACCCGCTGTCAGAGCAGGATCACCTAGATTAGGTCACACAGGAACAAATCCAGCTGGTTTTGAATGTCTCCAGAGAAAGAGACTCCACAACCTCTCTGGGCAGCCTGTTTCAGGTCTGTCTCTAGACTTTCTTCTCCAAAGGAATTGTAGGGAGGGGGAACCCCTTTGGCAAAACCATTTTTTCTTTCACTTAATGCCAAGGAAAAGATGGACACTGCGTATAAACTAGTGATGCTTAAGGTAGGTTCTTGTTTTCCTGGGGTAATGGACAGACAGAAAATTCTGGGTGGAAATCTTGAATATTTCTATGTCTAGCTGCAGCTAACTCATAGAAATGTGATTTGTCATTTGGATGTGACTGTGGTGACCTTTAGCGTAAATTCTCCTTTGTGCAGAGCTGGGTAATGCTGAGTGCTTGCATGAAAAGGAGATTACCCTTTTCAATAGTGGTAGGTGACCCTATAGCATTCTCTTTGGCTGCATTCTGTGATTGATATGCTGATGCTAATGTGATCATCTTCCTTTGTTTTTAAATTCTGTTATATTTTATTATTGTAATCAATGGAGGATAGCTTTAGATACTGCTTTACCAAAAAAGAAATTCTGAAGCAGACGGATTAGCCCCTGTACCAAGGTACCCACCTTCTTAAATTGGTTTTTATTTTTTAAATCTGAATTTTTCCCCTTACATCTCTTTTTTTTTTTTTTTCAACTTCTGTGGTTGATTTTTGTCTCTTTTGAGGATAATAATATCTTCCCATCAGGCATTCATTTTCTTCACTGATGCTATCTGTTTTCCTGCTTCAGTTACAATCGTTACTACTGTTGTTGTGCTCTTCATTACAGACAGCTTCACCTCATTTTGTTCATTATTTGCAGACAAAACACTTTGTCCTGAGTCTGCAAGAAACATAAGCAAGGATGTTCTGTCAGTACTTGTGTGGCTCTCTTCTCCCTCTGTGAACACATGCTTGTTTTAAAACTAACACACAATAGTGTGTTTTAAAACTAACACACAATTGGTTGGTGGTTTTAAAGAGGAAGGACTTACTAGTGCTGGTACAGAATTCCTCAATAAAGCATTTTTTTCAGTGGAGAGTGATAACTGGTCTAAAGCGAAACAACAGAATGCATTCATTTAAATTTTACTTTTCTCATGAAAGCTTCCCAAGTCTGGTCTGGGAAATTGGACCCCACACTCCGAAAGCAGAACGTCTGTAGGCCTTTCACCTCCTCACAGACTCCTCCAGAGTCGCTCTACAAACTGAATTTGTTAAGAGAGAGGTGTACATGCAAATATGTGAGTGAAAGACACTGGTGACATAGAGCCCAATAAGACATGCAGTCATCTGTGTTATGGTTGATGCTCCCACCATGTCAGTATCTCAGAGATGTTTCTGTTCTAGTTCTATTTTTTTTGTCAGCAGTCTCAGGTGTGTGTCCTGTGGTTTCTGCAGTGAAAAATGCTGCTGGGTCAAAAATGTGTTAATGACCCAGGACATGACTGAGCTGGTAGAGGTGTGCTGTGTCTCAGCTAGTGTAGGGAACCTCTGGGCAGCTCTAGGCTGTCCAGTTTGGAGTTACCATTGCAGCAAGGTTCATCCCTCACAGTAAGTCATCTACATCTCAGTGGAGAGATTTGCATACTTCTAGGTCAAATCTTCTCACCAGTTGCAATGTGCTGCCCTTTGGAGGTGCCTGCCTTCTCCACTGGCTATAAAGGAGCCCAGATAAATGGCTTAGGGACAGTGATAAACCTTAACATTGCTGACATTAAAATAATATGAGGAATCCCCATTGATGTGATTTTGTAATGCCATACTGGACATCTGTGACCCAGGAGGAAACTAAACCAGTACATCTAAACTTGGGGCCTGTGCAGCTGCTGTGGGTGTGATTCATTTTTCCTCCTACCTACCGAGCAGTTCAGATACTCACTAAAGTACCAACTTCTTCTGCAGCGTGTTTGTGTGGCACTTCTTGGACTTGGTTCTAGTAGAATTTCAATTCTCAGAGTCCTCCGCTGGCATCTAAAAATGAACCTGCCAAAAGCTGTACTGAACCTAATGCGATGCTTTGGGCGGTGAGTGAGTGACTGGAAAGCTGCTTGGCAGAAAGAGAGCACGGAGTATTAACTGACAAGCAGTTACATATGAGCCAGCAATGTGCTCAGGTGGCCAAGAAGGCCAGTGGTATCCTGGCTTTTATCAAAAATAGTGTAGCCAGCAAGATTAGGGAAGTGATTGTTCCCCTGTACTTGACGCTGGCGAGGTCACATCTCAAGTAATGTGTTTACTTATGGGCACCTCAGTACAAGTTGAGGTGCTGGAGTGAGTCTAAAGAAGGGCAACAAGGTTGGTGAAGGGTCTGGAGAACAGGCTTTATGAGGAGCAGCTGAGTGAGCTGAGGTGATTTTATCTGAAGAGAAGGAGGCTGAGAGGTGATCTTATTGCTGTCTACAGCTTCCCTAAAGGAGGTTGTAGAGAGATGGGTGGTCTCTTCTCACAAATAACAGTTGATAGCACAAGAGGAAATGGCCTCAAGTTACACCAGGGGAAGTTCAGGTTAGATGTTAGAAAAAACTTCTTTATTGGCAAGGTCATCAGGCTGTGGAAGAGGCTGCCCAGGGAGGTGGTTGAATCACAATGCCTGAACATGTTTAAGACATGGAGCTTAGGGACATGCTTCATCAGTGAGCTTGGTGCAGTTAGGTTAGTGGTTGGACTTGGTGATCTTAAAGGTCTATCCCAACTTAAATGATCCCGTGACTTATACTGCAAGAGTTTAAAAGCCTTTGGGAATTGCTCTTTATAAGGCACTAACATTGAATCACAGTATGTTACAGGTTGAAGGGACCTCGAAAGATCATCTAAGTCCAACTCCGCCTGCTGGAGCAGGGAAAGCCTACAGTATCTGGTATACCCAGACTGTCTGCCTTTGTTTTCAGTGATCCAAACGGACCTACAGCATTCTAAATAGGTTATCTGTTTTGTTTCTGATAATTATTTTTTATATGTGAGATTTTGCCAAGAATTTTTTTTTTTTAATAACTTGACAGTTGGGCACTAAAATCAGAGGATGCTGTTCTGTGCATGCAAAGACATTCTAGGACCTTTGGTGTGGAAATTTGCCGGTATATGTCCCAGAGACTTCTGCCAGGGTAACAGATTTGCCATCAGCCAGCGATCATTAGGAACAAGTACCAGGTGGACAGCAATTGTAAATCAAAAGCAGCTTCTACAAAGGAATTGACATCACTGCCTGTTTTGAAAGGACGCTGTTGCTTAAATGACAGTGTATTAAGAGATAGGAATATTGTCAAATTGTTCCCTGTAGAAAGCTAGTTTGAAAATAAAAGTGCTTTTAGCCTGATCTACACAAAACTATGTTTTCCTGTCTCTCCTGTAACAGTGAGTTACCGTGACTGTTGAGTAAATGAATCTAGAGCAAGGACGCATTGCCATTAGGATGTCTGTTTGCTTCTTTTGAATAATTTTGAAGTACTAGGTGTTGTTTCTAAGTACATATTTTATCACACCATTGCTAGGAGTAATGTTTTCCTTTTAAGAGAAGTATTTAAATTACGTGCATAATAAGCTGGAAAAAAAACACAAGGAACCCTGGCTCTACTAAAGTGCAGAGAAGTTTTATCATTCAGTTCATTGAGTCTAATGATTAATCTTATAACTGTAATAGGATTTATCTGTGGGTTCATAGATGCCTTCCTCTGTATCTCTTTTATCCATCAGAAGCAAGCTTTCAGAGATCTTGTTTCCCAGCTTCAATTCACTGTCTAGATCAAATTGTTTCTTGTAATTGTCTTTCCAAAATAGACTAAATTTGTCGATTAATTTAAATTTGTCTGAGAAATTCAGTCATTTCAGGGTAGTTCTCAAACTTCGGGATTTTACTTTACTAAACGCGATTACACAAAAATGTGTTTTGGAATAAAATGCCCCAAAACAATAGTGTGTGATTATAATTCATACGGCACTTTCTGTCTTTGGAGTGCTTTGCAAACATTAACTAATTAAATTGTACGGGTCTCCTGTGTGTTCAGATATTATAATTATCCACAGGTTAGTGCCTTGCTCAAGGCCATGCAGCAAAGCAGAGGATGAGCTGGGATCAGGAACGTCTGCCTTCCAGTCCCATGCTTAATCCACTACAATGTGTTGCTCCAAAGTGAAGCTGGAGTCATTAGTAGTGAGATCTGTGAAATGCATTTTGTTGAGAGGCGAGCAGGCACTGTGTGATTGCTTGAAGAGCAAGACACCGAAGGATGAATTATAAATAACATTATGCGTTGCTGCTACCCAGTTAGCTGTTTGTACACCTATTTGGCAGCTGTTTCCCCGGTGATTTGTTATTCAGCCTTTCCTGGTTTTTCTTTCTAAATCAGCACGGAAAGCAGAGGCAGAGTTGTGTGTGTGTGTGTGTGAAGAAATGTAGAGCTGCCTGCAGCAAACGCTCATTGGTGTGGCTTAGGTAGCAGAACACTGTCAGAAAAAGCCACAGTAAAACTACCTCAGTGAGCTGCTACCTTGACTTACCGATAAGAAAAGGAAAGAGCATTGTCCTCTGCTGTCACTTGAGCCAGAATGACTTCTTTTTTCATTATCTAGATCAGATAAGTTGTTATCGTTCCTTTTCCATAAGGCAGTTCCTGTGATTTTGTGACAGACAAACATGCAGCACAATTAAATCTTAATAGCAGTGCTTACACTGAGTTATGAAAAGATATTCCCAAGTGTTTAGATCAATGCAAGCAAAACCAAAAAAAAACCAGTCACAAGTGTGTTGACTGCATGCAAAGGAGGGGAACAGTGCTTGGCAAGACATAATTGAGTGAGAATGTCGATACAGGGGTCTAAAAATAAAATTGATTTTAAAAGCAAATATTATTCCCTACTCTTTTCCTTTTTCCTGCTCAATGGGAATAGATTGTGCTGGGGGTTTCCCTTTATTGTTTTAATCCTCTTCACTCCACTGCAAACTTATTTCTCATAGCAAGTTCTTTTTAGGCTGGAGGTAAAGAGGAGTGAAAAAGTTCCTGGCTGATGGATATGGAGAGTGTTTTTGAGCTGAGTCTGTATGCCAAGGAGGTATTTTCCATGTGTATGTGATTGAGGACATGAGTGGTACTAGTTTGGATGCTTCAAGGAAAGGATAACGCAGTTTAAAGCTACCACAGATGTGAAGCCAAAGTGAAAGGAACTGAAGGCTGAAACAAGAAGTAAAGCAACACAGTGGCTGAGATAATCACATCTCATCCTAAGGTCTGTCAGAAGTAATGATAGTCTCAGGCTTCAGAGTCAAGCTGAGCACTTTCATTGTTATAGCTGTGAAAAACAGAAGATTTGCCAAGAATGAGGTTTTGGAGCTTGGTTTATGTACTTACCCTTCTGCGATAGAATATGGTGGTGCAAAGAAATACAAAAATTGAGGCAGGCAGAAAATAAGGAAGAGATGAGAGTGAATCAGAGGAGGTGGCAGTGGCCAAACTGCTCTAGCCTAGCGCATAGCGCTAAACTCAGGCAGTGGTGAACAGGCTGGCAGGTAGTGAGACCAGAGGTTGCCCTAAAAAAAATGCTCATCCTAAGGCCCGTCTACAGTATCAGCTGCTGGCAGAAATCTCCAGCATGGCAAGCAGAGCTTGAAAAAATTAAGTAACCTGGAAATGAGCAGAAGCTGCTAGCTTGTGCAAGCAGACAGATGTATGTACTTGTTAAAAGTCAGGAGGAGTCTCAGTCTTGTCAGAATATCTCCCTCAGTTATTTGCATTAAACCCGCAATATTTAGCACAGGGCTGGGATTCTGTGTGATAAATCAGGGACATACAGTGCTGCCAAACAGATCGCTTCTCGTAGTAGTCGCTGTGGTGTTTCTCTCAAGAACTGGTGGTCATTGCTGTTTCTGTGATCGGTTGCTTGTCAGGGCCGACGAGTTAAACCATTTACAAATAAGTTCAGAGGAGAAACTGAAATAATGACTGAAACCTCAGTCATAGAAGTTTGAAAAGCGGATAATCTCGCATAATACATTATTTGCTAAAGATTATTTGCTCGGCTGAACAGGTTGTTTCCCTTCACACTGTGTGTTTCTACTTGTCAGCTGCTTGCTGTCTGCCCACATCATTTTAGCCAGTGCTAAGGTATAGCCAAAGTAAAATGAGTTTTCACACTTGCTTGGGAAGAGGTGAATGATGTGTACAGGAGCATCCTCACTGCATAGCTCAGAGGTACCACTGTCCCTGTATACTCACAGCATCGGTGAAATACTGTGAGGAGGCGGAACCAAGATGAACACTAACAACATAGGCGCTTGAGAAGAGCTGCTTGCTTTGGGGAGCTCTGGTGGAGGCTTTGCAAGGTTATAAAATAGGTGCTTGGCTCCAGCAGTGTTCCAGACCACCTAGATAAGGCATTGACACTCCCATAATACAGTCAACACAGAGTTAAATGCTCTGAAGTTCAATCAGCAGAGCAACCACCGTGTAAGAGCTGGGCTCAGCCTACCTGCTAGGTCCTTGGCTATGAGTCATCTATGATGTCTTTGAAATTTGGGCTTCTGACCATTAAATCTGCTGATCATCAAAATACAGTTTGAAAAAAGGAGAGGCAGCAGCCTACATTCTCAGCTTCCCATTGTGGAAAAGATCTCATAATTTCTTCTGAGGTGACCAATTTTTACCTCTTTGAAACCCCAAAGCATTCTGCCCTCTTCCTGCCTGCTTTCACTCCATTTAAACATGTCCTCGCAGCAGTGGTGGTGCTGCCACACACTTCTGGCACAAAAACCTCGTGGTTAATGCCCTGACTCAAGAAACCAGATTCCTACATTTACAGAGTCTAGTTGGAGGCCTGTATCTAGTGGAGTCCCTCAAGGGTCAGTACTGGGACCAGTCCTAGTCAATCCCTTCATTAATGACTTGAATGAGGGATTAGGGTGCACTGTCAGCGAGTCTGCTGATGACACAAAGCTGGGTGGTGTCGCTGACACCCCAGCAGACTGTGCTGCCGTTCAGCAAGACCTGGACAGACTGGAGAGTGTGAACTATAACAAGGGTAAGTGTAGAGTGTTGCACCTGGGCAAGAACAACCTCAGGTGCCAGTATAAGGTTGGGAACTGACTTGTTGGAGAGCAGTGTAGGAGAAAGGGACCTGGGGGCCCTAGTGACCAGCAGGATAACCATGAGCCAGAAATGTGCCCTTGTGGCCAAGAGGGCAAAGGAAAGGATTCTACGTGGAGAGGATAAAAAGTGAGTGGAAGAAACCCAGTGTCAGGCTGTGGTACAATTAATAATTTAGGCTGTGAATATTCCTTACATAAATCTGGCATCTTGATAGCAGATTGCTGTCGTGATCAGTAACACTTAACGAATGGCAAAGTCAAGCAAATCATGAAGAAGACCAATATTTACTGTACACTTGAAGCAAGGAGATGTGAGAGGTTTAAAAGATGGGGTGAGGGAAAATAGTCTATTTGTAGGTTTCCAACAAGTTGCTTTGAAAACGTCCTTTTCGCTTTCAAGAACTACTGTGCCAGCCCAGCCATTTTAATTGGACACTACAAAGGATCCTGAATGCTTCCAGCACAGATGCTAGTGGGCTAGAACCTTTTCATGAACCATGTTATTAGTCTAATATTTCTGCTAGTTTCTTGGGCGTTGGCCTCAGACTGATTTCATGGCAGATTTGAGGTCTAAACTGCAGTGAGAAGGACTGAAGGGGGTTATTCACGGACTTGGCTTTCTACAGGTTTTTCTTCTTCGCTTTTTGTTTGCTTTCTTCTAATGTGGTGGAATCGTGTCCAAAAGCCAGCTGTATGATGTTTCTTCTTTGAGTGTAATCAGTAGACAGACCGTATCAGTGTAAAGGAGCGTTCCACGTAGTCCGGATCCCAGCGTAAGGGTTTATATAGCTACGGCATCTATATTTGTGCTGTTCAATATTCCAAAGAATATTCTCTTTTTCCTGGAGTCTCAGTTTTAAGTAAAAAGCATTAGGGGCTAGGTTTTGGGTGATGTGTTGAGAATAATATTACTTGGGCATCTAAATTCTGTGAGCAGACATTCTCTCTGGCCTCTGTTTCCTATTTGTGTGATGTCTGCCTGCTCTGGACTCACATTAATGTTTTCACAGATTCACAGAACATTAAGAATTGGAAGGGACCTCGAAAGATCATCTAGTCCAATTAATGGTTTGGTCACTGATTATTTTTTTAATAAGAAAATATGATGGACCACAATCCAGATTTTCCACTAGGTGACACCTGGGCCCTTAAGCTTTGACTGTGGTCCAATGCAAATTAGTGGCAGAGCTCCTAATGACTTGCTTAGTGTTAGCTGGGACCTCAACAGAGCAATTTCAGTGTAAGGAGGAGTTTTAAGCAAATGGGGAAACCCCAAAGTCCCTTCCATACTGAGGCTATGTGCTTACGGTGCAGTAAGTGTTCCCCAAGCCTGTCTAAGTCCCCTGCAATTGTTTGGGGTAACTTAAAATTCCTAATTATCTGTGTTCAATTTCCAGAGAGAGCATGTGGGGCTGTGCCAGGTCAGCTGTTAACCCTTTTCGTTTTTTCAACGCCAGGTATGAAGCGTTTTATTGTGTATTATATCGTGTTCTGTTTTGTTGAAAAGTCTAGTAGCAGCGCTTTTCAGCTTTCTTCCCCTCTTTATGTCATCACTCGGGGGTGTGTGGGGCTGGGCAAGGTCCAAAGTTTATTTTTGCTGTTGCTTTTTATATTTTTTTATATTTGGGGGCTGAGGGGGTGGTGGGGTTTGTGTGTGTGTGTGTGCGCACAGCATGGGAAAGGCATAGAACCTTTTATCCAAATCTGTAAAAGCTGCAGGTTTTTTCCAATGATTGAAATATTAGAATAGAAAAAAAAAAAGAGATATCCTGTTTGATATTTTGATGTTCAAAACAGCCTGTTGAAATTGAGTAACCAATGTGAACTCATGTCGTTCGTGTCGTAATGGGTCATTGCCACCATGAAGCAGTTGACAAGCAAAGCTGTAAAATGTAGGAAGAGGTAGGACGAGGTTTTCTAAATGTCTCCTTTTTTTTTTTCTCATGGAGGCCAAAATTTTAGATCCTTACTGTGTAATAATGCACCTAATAGATGCCTTGTTTTGGAGTGCAGTTTATACACAAATCCAGTGGAGTGGTGGCTGGGAGCAATCAGCAAGCATTATGATGCCATAAGGTGTTGGGTTCATCTCACTTGCCCAAGTAGGCATTAAAGGTACCTACTTGATTGCGTGTTATCATGTGATAGTAGGGATGTACCAATGCTGACAGGGCTCCTGGTTTTATTGGATTCATTGCTGGTTTATTGGGTTTTAAGATAGCATGCAAGGAACTGTCCACTTTCAGGGCACTTGCTCGCTTCTTTGTTCTGCTTCCTGCATGAAGGCATCGTGTGACAGGTGTAAACCCGTCAACTCACAATTCTACCTACTCTTTATAATCTGAAGACCCTGTATCTCTGGAGTAGAGAAGGAAAAAAAATTCACACAGAGTAAGCAAATTAATTGCAGTATAAATCTAATTCTTCACATTTATAAGTAGAGCTATGCTTCATAATAAAATTAAGAGGATGGCATATTTAACAGCAATTAAACTTCCAAATTGCTAATGAGTAGTCAAATGCAGAAATCATTCCTCAGATCTACTCCTAACTTTAATTTGCACTTAATTGCATTAGAACTGGTATATTTATATTAAAAATTTGCAAAGTCTTACTATTAAAACATTCTCAAAGTAGTAGCAGCAGCAGCAGCAATTTCTCTGTTAGAACAAAGATCTTAAAGTTTCTGTCAGTATGAAACTGAGATGCTACTTTTTAAAAAAATCCTTAGATTATATAATTTCCAAATGAAATTGTCAGTCCAGCTTCATGAACGATTCTGAAGAGCCTACTAATATACCAAAATGTTGCATTTCTGAAGTAAATTTGTATTTCAGATTCAATTTTGAATGCAGGCCCCTTTAGCTGAAATTAGCAGTAATGTTTTACATGATCATAGAATTACAGAATGTGCTGAGTTGGAAGGGACCTCCAAAGGTCATCTAGTCCAGCCCCTCTGCAGTGGAGCAGGGACATCTTCAACTGGATCAGGTTGCTCAGAGCCTCATCAAACCTGACCTCGAATTTCTCCAGGGGTGAGACCTCCACCACCTCTCTAGGCAACGTGTTCCAGTGATCATTCATCCTCATATTAATGAACTTTTTCCTAATGTCCAACCTAAATCTACCCTTTTCTAGCTTAAAAGCATTACTCCATATCCTATTGCAGTACGATGTATTTGCTTCTGTTCCACAGGAAGCATTTGCAGGAAGAAGGCTTCTGTTTTCTCAGTACTTTGCGCTTTTTTAATGGTTTAGGGTTGGGTTTTTCTTCTCAAACAATCGCTCACAGATCTATGTGTAAGTTTTCCGCATACTGTAGTGATGAATATGAGATTCAACTAATGAGACCCCCTGACCAACACACATGGTTAAATGTAGATGAAGTAAGTAATCCTATGAACCAGTTCTAAATCACTGAAAGTTTGTTGGCTCTGAATGCAGTTGAGATGAGGCTGAAACATAATATTTTGGTGAGGCAAATAGCTACTAATAAAAACAGAAACTTGGAAGAGAGATATAGGGCCCTCTATGTCTTTTTAAAATAAAGGACCAAATTGTTCAGGAAAGCCACATCTGTCAAACCCCATTTAGGCCACACAGACCTGTCTGTAGAGTGAAAGATGTAAATCAAGCTGATGAGACAAGTATCTAAGTATCTAGAATACCAAAGTATGAACTCTTACAGTGCACTTAGAAATACTCACGGTATTCCTCACGGCCACGCTTGCTTCTTGGAGGACGGCGCTGTTGCAGTTAGGAGCTCTTTGTCACTATGAGTTCTGCTACAATTAAATACAGCTATGGGACTGTTCGTGTTCAGCTTGAACAAAACTTCATGCATGCCCACTTCTGGGTTAGTTTTTCAGTTTTTTATTACAAAAGTTACCTTTCCCCACTAGATTTCAAGAAATCTATGAGGTCGTAACATTACACTCAAGATGAGGGTGTTCTAGATAGTGAAGTACAGAAATGTTCTTAGGTACTTTATTTGCTTTGTGATGTCAGGGGAACAGAATGGATCTCTAAGTCTTGAAGAAGCATTTTTTATAGGTTCCTTTCTCTCATTTTCATCAGACTCATCAAATCTACTAGAACTGCTAAGTTTTACTCAAACCCAGTTCCACACAAATGTTCTCCATTTGCTGACCTTCATGGATGGCCAGAGGCTGTGACTGTTGCTCCAGGTCATACATGTCTAACATTTGCTATAAAATGTTGAGCGTTTTGTTGATAACTGCCTTGATCCACCATTTCACGGGTGACAAAGTGATGTGTGAGTTTCAAGCGTTGGTGGGCACAATGTGCCTCTTCATCCTTGGGGCCTTGCAAACGGTACTGCTTTTGCTCTTGTATAAATTAGCCCTGTTCTTCTTTTTAACACCTCATTCCACAGGCTCAGCCAGATGGGAGATGTTTGGCAGCTAGAGGACCCAGATGCCAGATTCTGGAATATAGCTTTCCTTCACTGGCATGTGGGTTCATGGCTGGCTTCTTGGCTTGCACCTCTGCTAGCTTCTTGGCTAGCTGTCTGGTTGGCAGCTGTAGTGCTGCCTCTGGGGCTATGTTAGGCTCAAGCTGCTATGGAATTGGATGACTTTCCTGGTCTGAATTAACCCTGCTGGACACCACTTTCACCTTGGTTTCCTTTGCCTCTCCACTATCCAAAGATGAAAGTTTTCACTGTGCTGTTTTATCCCTGCCAATTGTAAGACTAACTCAAAGCAGCAGTTCTCATTTGTCACCAGCTCAAAAAGAAAATAAGCACTGCAGAGTACACCGTTCCACTTACTAGGAGTCCCCTTCAGTTAGTAAGGACCAAGTCTGTACTTCCAATTCATCTCTGGGCCCAGACTGTGACTACAGGGCAAATGCTTTAAAAAAAGATATCTCTCATGTCTAAACTTCAATTACTTTCAGCCGTGAATCTAGCCTCTGTCAAACAGGAAAAAAAACCCAACCACGTTTGGAGAGACAATCAGGATCATTTTTTTGAAAGGATAAAGAAGAATGGTGTGGATAGCAAATAGGGTGTTACGGTTAATAATTAAGATCGCTGCCAGAAGAAAATGCTTGATCTTCTCTTTGCGTGATTTGGAATGTCCTCATTACATAATTTAGCTTTACCTCAGATATTTTGTTGGGTTTGTTGGAGGTTTTTTTAATAAATGAGGTAATGAAAATTTAATGCATCTGGGATAGCCAAAGCATTTGAAGTAATTCCCTAATCTACGTCTTTTCCTCCGTGCAGCTCCGTGCATAAACATTACTTTTAGGGGGAAAAACTGCAAAATCAGGAGGTCACTAAGACTCCAGATACTTACAGTAAAGTACAGTCATGCCTGCTATGAAATTTTCATTCCCACACTCAGCTATAGTGCAAGTATGTTGTTCTGCACTGGAGGTACTGGTTTCTCTGTTGCACACTCATGGCTTCTTTCATCCTTGAGCAAATAGCACTTGTGCCTCACTTGATCACAAACTTCTACCCGTATGTTAAGGTTAAGCTTTGCAGGGTGGTCTGACCTCTGAGGTGAATTTCCCATTATAATCACTAGAGAGAGCTGCATGTCTCAGCAACCACCAAACAGGAGACTCAACCCATCTAGTTTGGATGTAGACTTCTCTTTGCCGATGGCCTAGGGAATGTAAGTGCTTTCATAGGAATAAAACCCTGTTACATTAGGTAAGCCATTATTCATAGATTCATAGAATACCAGGTAGGAACGGACCTCAAGGGTCGTTAAGTCCAACCTATCAAGTTGAATATAGTTTAAATTACATGTTGCAGCAGCCATCTAGCTGGGTCTTAAAACTTTCCAGTGTAGGGCAATCAACCACCTCCCTTGGGAGATTATTCCAGTGTGTAACAATGAAGAATTTTCTTCTGGACTTCAATTATGGACTAGATAGGAAACTAGTAGGAAATAAAAGCATCTGTTCCACTCAGAAGCAGTGCACATAGCAGTTTCCAGATGATAATGGAGCAAAGATGATTGTTTTGAAAAACAGGCTGATGGCAGCAGCACCAGTAGTCCCACCTTTTTGCAGCAGAGCTGCCCTAACCAGCTTCTCAGCAAAGTGAGAGACCTGGCATTTAGGTCTCTCAGCACAAGCCTTGCTGGACTGTTGTAGTCATTAGCATCCTTGGCAGAAGCCTAATCAGATGGGATACCTGGGGAGCAGTAGAGTCTTTCATCTCACTTCTTGCTGAATATGGACCACTGTGTAGACAGGAGCACAGAAATCACTGCATAGAAGGAGAGTGGATAAGATGAGCCTGGACAGGGCTGTGCCTGTAGGGTCCATTCCCTGGAGCAACAGTAGGCCAGAAACAGCCGTGGTTATTGAAATAGAGCTGTCACTGTTCCCCTCTGAGAGCCGTCCAGGTCTCTCCTTCCGTGGGTGAACCACCAGACTACAAGGCTGCAGTGCCACCACCATCAGAACTCTGCCTTTTGGGGCTCCATCACAACACATAGGTGAACTGAGGATGTTGCCCTGCTTGGGGGTGGAAAATGGGCACCTGCCAGAACAAGTGCGTGTGAACATGTGCCCTGTTGTTGTTAGTATACAAACAAGCTCCATCTGAACAGTGAAGGACCTCTCGAGCTGAGGGCCATGCTGGGTAAGACTCTTTGCAGGATAGTGGGTGGGAATGCAGTGTGGACCTGGGAAAGCTCTCCTGTGCCTGCCTCCAAAATCAAGGTTTCACCAAGCCATTTTCCACACTTCTCTGTGTGTTTCACTTTCCAGCTATGATTGTTGTCCCTTATGCATTCTTTTCAAGCAGAGAAACAATGCATGCAGTTAAAAAAGGAAAACACAAAACTGCAAAGATATTTTCCCCTTCCCTTGCATCTCCAGTACATTCTGTAACCCAGTTTCTGTAATTGTTTTTAAGCTTTTTTTACACATGTCAAGAGATTGTGGTGAAACAAGTGCTGCTTATAAGGCCAATGTGACCACAAGGGATCAAAACAGATGACAGAATAAACAGAAAATCCCAAGTGTTGTTTACCAACATCCTTTTCTGCCTAATGGCAGATTCTTGGAGAGGGTATCTGTTTACTTCAGTGAAACACTAGCTTAGGGTCTGCTGATTCCCAAGGCAAGAATCATAGAATTATAGAATCATTAGGGGTTGGAAGGGACCTTGAAAGGTCAACTAGTCCAGTCCCCCTGTCACAGCAGGATCATCTAGATCAAGTCACACAGGCTTGTCTTAAGCATCTCCAGAGAAGGAGACTCCACAACTTCCCTGGGCAGCCTGTTCCAGTGCTCTGTCACCCTCACTGTGAAGAACTTCCTTCTCATATTTATGTGGAACCTCCTATGTTCCAGCTTACAGCCATTGCCCCTCATCCTATCACTAGATGATATTGAGAAGAGCCTGGTTCCATCCTCCTGGTACCCACCCTTCACATATTTATAGACATTAATGAGGTCACCCCTCAGTCTCCTCTTCTCCAAGCTAAAGAGACCCAGC
>JAOXOE010000001.1:95615943-95648334 GCA_028565055.1 Phoeniculus purpureus
ATCCTGCTGTCCACCAGGACCCCCAGGTCCCTTTCTCCTACACTGCTCTCCAACAGGTCACTCCCCAACCTATACTGATCCCTGGGGTTGTTCTTGCCCAGATGCAAGAGTCTGCACTTACCTGTGTTATATTTCATTAACTTTCTCCCTGCCCAGCTCTCCAGCCTGTCCAGCTCTCACTGAATGGCAGCACACATAGTTTCCAACTTGCAGGCGTGATGATGAGCTGAAGTCATCTGTAGCTTTCTGTGTTGCATTTTGACGTGATTAAACATTTTAAGTCTATTGATTTCATGCTGGGGATTAATGATGCTGAATGAAAGAACATCAAAGAATAAATATGTTTGCATGCCTGATTAAAACACCTTAATAAAAAAGCCTGAGTACCTGTTATTGGATAGGAATGAGATAAGAGTGGCCAAATCACGCATTCTGTATTGCAAGGAAAAGGAAGTAATTTCTTTAGGCACAGAAAGAAGAATAGCAAAGATTTGATAAGGATTGATACCTTTCTGAGTGCTTAGCGGTGGTGTTTGACTTGCTGTTTTGGAAGAGGGGATTAAAGAGGTTTCATTATCAGTTGCTGCAGATCTGTTTTACTGAATCTGTCAAAGCATGATGCTTAGCTGCTTGGGATTAATGCAGTGATCTTTTAACTGGGGAACTTGGTGATGGCATGTTAGTAAAGGGCAAGAGCCAATGATATGAATTGTAACTGTGGACATGAGCTGCAGTAAAGATGGGGTTTGGCTGCTTTGAATTTGCATAGTACTTCCAGATGTGTTTGCCTTAGAGTATTACTTCAAAAATATATTGTTATCTTAAATTGTTCATAGTGCTAATTGGTTTCTATCTGCTCTCCACACATGTTCCTAATGGCTGTGTAGATTCATGGGTCATATCTGGATTTGCAGCCAGGTGTCATGTTCTGTTTACCAAGATGATAGTAGATGAAGATGGTAAAAGATCTGTTTGCTTGTTAAATCCACCCTGTTGAAAGCACAATACAGGCTCTTCCAATGGAATTACACTGTTAGTACCCTTGGTGTTAGGTTGCCAGAGAGAATTCATTTGTGCTGTGTCTGTGGAGAAGGACCTCTTAATGATCAAGTTAGGATGCAAAATACTTGATGCATGCGAAACACCCCCTACTGAGCTAAAGAGGAGTTTATACATGTAGGCTAATACCGCTGAATAAATGTCTGATGAGACCAGCTCATGCACACATTTGTGTTTTCTCTGCTGATGTTCTTGATCTGGATTAGAATGGTGAGATTAAATCAGCAGTGTGATAGAGCCTTTGTCTCAGAAGGGCTTGAATGCTTGTTCTGGGCTTGGGCGGCAGAATGGGTGCTTAACAATGAAAGGTTGGGTTTTTTTCACCCACTTTCACTGCTTACAAGTCCTTGGTTACAGAACAAAGTGTCTGAGCAGTAACCGAGCTTGTGCAAGCCCAAGAGAGGAGTAATGACTGTTCCTCACAAGCTTCCTGCCTCAGTGCAGGTGCAGGGATCAGGAGTTCCTGAATAATTCATAAGGTGCAAATTAGCCCCAGCTTGCTCCCAGTGCTCGAATTTTGCTTCTGCTTTACCTGCCAAGTTGCTAGAAAGAATAGAAATAAAGGAAGCTTGGGAAACTGGGGAGAGCAGAGCAAAACTGGTACAGTTTAAATGCAAGAGTGAATCCTGGCTCTTTGAAGGTTTGGTTCTTTTTAGGGAACGGGGCTTCTGTGCTGATTGTTCATGAGGTGTTTTCTCAGGAAGAAGTAGGCTCTGAGGACCCATCATATTGCTCTTGGAGAGGGAAAAGCTTCCTTTTAAGAATTAGGGTTTTCCCTCTTTTATTGTTGAATTACCTTGAAGGCTCATTTAAAGCCTGTTATGCAGTTTGACAGTGGATGCATTTATTGAGTCACTACACTCCAGAGAAATTTCATGAGAACTTTTGGATCTTAGGATGCTTACTGCTTCGAGTCAATATGGATTCCAAGATCTTGTGTTTAATCAGTAATATCTGGGTCTGCTTTATGTAGTTAGTGTGTTATTTCACCATTTAAAAGACACCATTCTTCTCTTTTAAACTGTGTTAGCGAAGGTTACCTTTCCTTTTATGGACACAAACTGGAGCACAAGAGGTTTAACCTAAATGTAAGGAAATACGTTTTTACTGAGAGGGTGGCAGAACATTGGAACTGGCTGCCCAGAGATGTTGTGGAGTCTCCATCTCTGGAGACTCTCAAAACCCATCTAAACATGTTCCTATGTGATCTCTAGATGATCCTGCTCTAGCAGAAAGGTTGGACTAGATGATCTTCAGAGGTCTCTTCCAGCCTCTACTGTTCAGTGATTCTGTGGTTTTCTGTTGGGTGACTTAGCTGCTTTTCTACCAGGTGAATAAAATGAGAGATGAATGGTGGTGCTTAATCGTGCTGCTGCACAACTGTGCAGCTTGGCCAAACATCAAGTGAAAGGTTTGCTGAGCACTGTTGTTATGGGAGAATGGAATTCCCGACGCAGATCTTTGAACAGCCCGAGTGTAACTGCACAGTGCAGAGAGGAGCCACTCTGGAAGTGACAGGTTGTTTCTGCCGCGTACCTGAATATCCCTTTGACATCTCTCATGTGGGAGATGTAAATATCCGACAACCCCAGCAGGAGCAGGAACAAGGTTGTTAGTTCTCCCTATTGGCAGGTGTTCCTGTGGAGAAAAAAATCTCCTAATATTTTTGATGTGCTGAATATGAAAAGAGAAGAACAGCAGGAAGAAAAGCTGCTTTTTAGTGGGGTGGGGGGGGGGGGTCTGGGTTTTGGTTTTTTCCCAAATTTTTCAATTCTTTCTCCATTCTCTTCTACCCCACCCACTGTCGGCTCCTGCTTGCAGCAGCTCGATCACGTTGCCATCATCTGCTTTTGCATTTCCCTCATTTGGGTGGCTGGAATAGGAGCTGGTTCCCATTTCTAGCTGATTCTGTCATTTCCGCTACGCTCCGGTTTGGGTGAGCGCCAGGACCAACAGGTGATCCTTGTAGCTGCAGAACAGCAGGGAGGAGGCTGTGTGTGCAGGAGACACTGAACCAGAGGGGCTGCTTGGCCCTGCTCCATCTTTCTGTACAATTAACACCCCTCTCCCCCCAGCCCCCCATACTGAGCAGAAAATCTGTGCTGAACAGCTCAGCTGTGGCAGCCGTTGTAGGGAAAATGTTAATAAGAGAGTCCTAGAAGAATATCAGAGGTGTGCTCCGTCTTGGAGAGAGGCTGCGGTTGGTCCTTCATAGGAACAGGGGCACAATGGTATTAGCTGCTGAAAAGTAACCCCCACTCTGTCATCCCTGCAGGGAAATAAACGTTTCAATACATTCTGATGTTGTACTGGTGGGTGTTCTGATTCGTATGGTTTAGAATGAGGTGATAATTCAGTTAAGCTTTTCTCTGCAAGAGGAAGGTTGTGAAGTCATGTGGAAATTGCTTGGGCAGAGGGTTAGCTCTGGTCAGGAAGGGCCAACTCCAACTGTAGAGCTGAGGACAGACAGTGCAGGAGCCAAGCAGGCTCCGCATTCTCTGGGTGTGTGTGCCAGGGAGGCCTGGCTCTGCAGGGCTTCACAGGGATAATTGTGTAGAATGCGCGAAAAACTTCCAGGAATCCTCAAGACAGCCGCAAAGAACTATTTTTTGGTGTTTTTTTCCAGAGGAAACTCCTAAAATACATTTACTTTTTAAAGATGAAAACAGAATTATATTTAGGAGATGACAGTGGCTTAAAAAACCCATTTCGAAACGTGTCTCCATGGCTTAGGTTACCCTCTTGGCTTGTAGAATAATGTGAAATAATGTGTTCCTGGAAACCTGAGCTACATGTTTGTATTTCTGAGTAAGACTGATATTTTAAGACGGACCCTTGGTAGCCTTAATCCTCTGCAAAATAGAGGATGTCTCAAATTCTTTCTGCTCAGTACACACGGAAGCCAAATTGCTTCACCTACCTGTAGAGACAGCACCAGTGGTTTGAAAGGTGGAGGCTGGATCTGGACAAGATACAGATTTTCTGTATAGACGTCTGTAAGGAGCTGGGCTCTGTCTCAATGCACCACAGCAAGGGTGGGCGACAGGGAGAAGTGAACTGGGAAGCCTTGATCCGCTCTGCCAGTGAAAATGAGGTACTGCAGAATATCTGCACAACAACAGAGCTTTCGCCTTGCCTGGCGGTTCCTGCAGACCAGAAGCACAAACAGCAGTGAGAGTAAACATACTTATGAAACACCAGCATACTTCGTAATGCTCCTAGCAGCTAGCCGATTGCAGTCCTCCTGACCAAGCCTGCAGAGTGTTCTCTGTGCATCGCTCTACAGAGCGTCGGCCATACGAAGTGGGAGGAAGTGCCCTAGAAGGGAGATGTTGCATCTCAGGTACGTCGTGTGTGTCAAAACCTGACAGTGATCCAAGACCCGTACTGGGGGCAGATGGTTCAGGAGCATCCTCTTTTCCTTCCTCACATGTCTCTCCATGCTAAGTGGTGCAGCAATGGACGCTGGCATCTCAGGATTTGTTCCCTTTGCCCCCCTCCCTTTTCAGTGCCTTCGCCCTCTTCCACAGCCTCTAGTATGTGAGGCTATTAGCAGGAAAAATCCAAACTTTTCTCTCCTCTGTATCTTGTGAGACCATCCTAATCCCTGCATTTGCAGTAGCCCCTGGACAAACCTGAATAGTCCCCCTGGCAGGCTCTTGCTTTCTTGTGGGTTAAGAGACTAGTGGGAATGGTTTCTTGCTCAGATGCTCACCACTGGCTCCAGTGACCTCTATACATCCAGAGGCATGGCAAGATGACCTGGAAACTTTGAACAGTGGCTGGGGACCCCACTGGCTCTATTTTGTCAGGAGGCAGCAATGCTAGTTGCAAAGGCTGGAGAGCAAGCAGGAATACTTCTCACCTGCATTTGGATCATTGCAGCCTGGTCTGGGTAGAAGCCTTCCAAAGGTACTGCAGGCAGAGAAAAGCATCCCTTGGTGGCCCCCGGAAAGTCAAATTTCCCTGTGTGTTTGGCAGGCAGCCTAGAGCAGATCCATTCCTTATGCCAGCCCTGTGGAGAACCACCCCTCGCAGTTCTCCATCTCACTGCAGCGCATACCTTACTATTATTAATAGTCTCGAGGTGCCAGCAGTGGTCTTTGTTCTGAACGGCATGCCTTGTGTTGCCCAGAGAGCAGAGAGATGTGTGGCAACTGTTTCTGTGCTGGTAGTTGGATTTGGTAATGAGTGCTGTAGGTTTTCCTGGTCTACGTTTTTAAAGCACCCCCCTCTCTTGTTCCTCCTGCCATGGGCTGTCTCAGATGCATTCAGTAGGTGAATGATGTTGTTAATTCCTCTGACAGAGGAGAAGGAAGTGCTGTTGGGACACAGAGATGGGTGCAGCAGGCTGACACAGCATTGTAGCCCTTCAGTGGGAGCAGGTCACCTCCCTTGTGGGCTGCACAGTTCCCTAAACATTGAGTCCTAAAAAATCAAATAAATCATAGCTTCATAGAATGGATTGGGTTGGAATGGACCTTCAGAGGTCATCTGGTCCAACTGCTCTGCACTGAGCAGGGACATCTTCAACTACAGCAGACTACTCAGAGCCCCATTCAACCTGAATGTCTTGAGGGATGGGCCTCCAGCACCTCTTTGGGTAATCTGCTCCAGTGTTTCACCAACCTCGCTGTAAAACATTTCTTCATTCAATCCAGTGTAAATTTACCCTCTTTTAAATCTACCACCCCTTGTTCTGTCACAGTGAGCCTTGCTAAAAAGTCTGCCCCCATCTTTCTCAGAGGCTCCCTTTATGTACTGAAAACCTGCAATAAGGTCTCTCTGGAGCCTTATCTTCCTCAGGCTGATCAACTCTTGCAGCCAGTCCTTACAGCAGAGGGTTCCAGCCCTCTGATTATTTTTGTGGCCCAGCCTCTGGATCTGTTCAAGAAGGTTCATGTCCTTTATGTGCCAAGGGCCCCAGATCTGGGTACGGTGCTGCAGGTGGGGTCTCACCAGAGCAGAATATAATGAAGAGTGGAGTAAGTAAAGAGTGAGCAAGATGGCAAGTCAGTCGCAAGTTCTTCTAACATGGTTAGAAGCTCACAGTCCTGTGGTGTGGTTCACCGGTGCATTACATGCTGAGGGTAGGAAGCTTCTCCTCTGCATTTGACCTGCTGTGTCTTGACCCAAACACATGGACCTCCTCATGCTGTCGCTGTGAAATCAGTGAAAGCCTCAAAATCTGTGGCTACTCTTTGCTGAACTGTAAGTCCTTAACAGACGTGTTCACTTTGGAATTGACAGATCTTGCAAGTTTATCTGCTTTCAGGCTGCAAAACCTAAGTGAATCCGATGTGGATCAGCATTTAGGCAAATGCCACTTTAGGAAAAAACTGCATTTGGGAAGCGTCTTGACAAAATGTGCAGTCACAGGGATCCCTCTGAACTCAGTGTGGAATAATAATAGGCAGCATGCCCTGAACCTCATGTCCCCCAGATTAGTAACTGCTTAATGTTATTCTTGTAACCTGTCGACTTCCTCTTGTTACACCACCTCCTCCTGTTATTCCACCCCATGCTGTTGTGCTGTTTCCCTATTAGCTCACCGCAGCACATAGTTTGTCTTTTTAACTACGTTGTGAAGTACCTAGTGCTCCTTTGGGTGCCATAGAAGTAATAATAATAATTATTATTATTTGCCAGGTGTACTGTATTCTTGTTCTTGGTATTGTTCGCTGCACAGACACCAAGCAGGAGTGAGTGCTGAATGCCAATAACTCAGCTGTAAGGTAACCCCCTTGCACAGGAGGGGAAAAGGCCTGGTTTATTTATGAATACACTTAGAACAACGTCTGCCTTCCAGCACACCCCTGCTTTTTTCCATGTCATGCGTTTCACTGGGAAGCGGTATCACGGAAGGTCAGTCATCATCAGGGCTAAATTGCTTACAAAGTAAAGATAATGAAAACGCTTTTGTTAGACCACTCATCATTTCCATTGTTAATGCAGCGTTGGTTTAACTTCTCACTGGTTTCTCTGTTATAAACGTGGCCATGAGGCCGACAGGCTGAGCCATCTGCTGCTGCTTGAAAGGTACAGAAAGGCGCTGCAAAGAAAATTGACTGCAGTTGACCACGTTAGGGAGAGACCTTACTTGAACCAAACAGTAACTGGAGGGAAGTGTAAACTGGCTTTAATTCTCTAGCAGACCTCTGAATATTAAGGGTGTGCACAGCAGCTGAGTTGGCACATTCAGAGTCTGGTCATGTCTGGGATCACATTCCCTCGGCTTTCTTGCTGTTGCTGGGATTGTTTGCAGCTAAGGGGAATTCTCTAGCTTTGGGACTTAATGTTAGATATGTAATTGGGTGGAGAATTAATGTAAACCTAAAATAATTCAGTTTCACAGTCATTATGCTCCGCAGCTCTAAATTATTTAGCTTTGT
The DNA here is from genome assembly GCA_028565055.1 of Phoeniculus purpureus. NCBI lineage: Eukaryota > Metazoa > Chordata > Aves > Bucerotiformes > Phoeniculidae > Phoeniculus > Phoeniculus purpureus. Next base: position 95,623,395 of record JAOXOE010000001.1, read on the forward strand.
GTCTCTGGTATCTCCCAAAAGCCCTGCCATTACTGATTGTCTGACTTTCTTCATTAGCTTGTATTTTTCCCTAAAAGCAAGGCCTCTTGTACAGTGTAATTATCCAGCAGTGACGATTAACTGCATAGTTCTTGTTTCTGCAAAACCGCTTTGTAGATGACTTTTCATTTCACAAAGATACTCGTTGGGCAATTCTGTGGAGGGTTTTATTTGGGTGGTTTGTTGGGGTTTTTTTAGTTTCCCCTTTCCAGCCACCCTCTTCTTTGTGACTGTGTTGTGGTAATACCATTACGTACTGTTGTGAATGAGCTTGGTGCAAACACTAAGCCCTATGAATTATCTGAATGGAGAAGACAAGCTGAGACAGTTGAAGTTGCTCAGCCTGAAGAGAAGAAGACCCCAGTGGGACCTTACAGCAACCTACCAAAGTCTAGAAGGGGCCTATAAGAAGCCTGGGGAAGAACTGTTCACAAGGGCATAGAATGATAGGATGAGGGGTAATGGTTTTAAGATAGAACAGGATAGATTTAGACTGTACATTAGGAAAAAGTTCCTTAATATGAGGGTGGTGGATTGCTGGAACAGGTTGCCTGGAGAGGTGCTGGAGGCCCATCCCCGGAGAAATTTAAGGTCAGGCTTGATGTGGCTCTAAGGAATCTTTTCTAGTTAGAGATGTCCCTGCTTGTTGTAGAGGAGTTGGACTAGATGACCTTTAAAGGTCTCTTCCATCCCAGTGCATTCTATGGTTCTGTAAAATTAAAGTGGTTTCCATGGAATTGTTACTTCAACCACCAGACCTGGTGGGCAAAACTTTCTAGAATACTCTGCTCTCAAAGTCAAAGACTTTAGAGACAAGTGTCCTGACAATGACACTTCAAAGCTACTTTCAAATCTTTCAGACTGCCTGTTGCTGCTTCCAGTAAACGTCAGTAACCTAGACAGCCTATATGTTGTGTTATTTTTTTGCTGTTGTCCCTTCCACATTTGCCTTGGCTTCCTCCAACCTGTCACACCACCTTCCTATGCCCTTAAATACTTTTGTACGTTCCCTACACCTGCTTTCTGAAAGAAGATGGCATATCTTCATAGGAGTGTACAATACTCTTGAATAGGGAATGGTACTGTGCCAGTCAGCTTATCGTCTGGATTCAACCTGGACAAAACAAGGGACAATGTACAGTAAAGAGCCCTGCCTTGATGGACTGAAAAATAGCCTGGATATTGCAAATGGTAACTTTTTCTTTCTGGAATGTGGTTCCTTGGGTATTCTGTTTTTAGAGCTGGCGTTTGTTGCACGTGCCATGTATTTGTAAATGGTTCAAGCAGTGTGGCATTTGGAGGTCATCCTAGTGCTGCTAGCATAAGAACTAGCCTGCCTAGTCCTCTGGTACAGGAGTCCTTCATTAAAGCTGGCATTAGGTCTCAGAAGGGCATGTTTTACTGGTAAGTGTGTAGGAACAACTGACCAAAGTCTAAAATCCTTTCTACTGCGTTGGTCCAAGTGGGTGGACCCAGTAACCTGGTTAGAGTTTACCAAAAGAGCAGAAAATCAAGGTTGCTATAGAGTGGTTCTTCTTCTGGAATACCAGAATATCTTCCCTTTATTCATCAACTTTATACCTTAAAAGCAGTTAGTAGGCTATGCACCTTCAGCCTCTGAGGGTATTTCTTGACCTTAATGTTTAATATCCATATATAGCCCTGGCCTTTGTGAACTTGTGCTATCCCCTATGAGCCCATTTATTCCCTTGGTCTCTGCATTATTCAGTGGCAATGATTTCCAAGTATGTGTAACATTAAAAAAACCCCCTAGTTCTTCTGTCTGTTCAGTTTAAGCCTCCATTTCTTCGAAAAAATGGTGAATAGTTGTTTCCTATCATCATAATCATGGCTATTCAGAGCTCTGTTATCTCCCCTCGGTTATCTCACAGATTTGGTATTCCCAGGGTAACATGGTTGTGGGCCAGCTGTCAAAGATGTGTCTGAAAAGGTTTTCACAGGGAGGATTTTCACTCTGCACTCTCTACTTGAGACCAGATTAATCCTAGATCTGCCATAATTTGCATCTGTTACCAACAATAGGATAAATTTAAGAAACATGCTTCTGGTGAGCTATTCTGTCACCCTTTATATTCAGAACACCACTACAAGTCATTTTTCTTGGCACAAGCAATTGCAACTGCTGAAATGCCAGTCACTTACCTGTTCTCACCATTTGCTTCTAATGAGTTGGGACTTGTTCAACCTCCTTTTTAAAGCAGGGTAAAATTTTGTATGTTGCTGCTTGAGCTATTGGCTTCTCCTTGTAGAGCTGCTCATTTCCACAGTGCCAGGAAGTACTAGGATTACTGTACAATTGTTCTAATTATTTCCTAATTTCTTGGTCCAGTTTGTCATTCTGGAACTGGTTTATCATCTTTTTGCTTTGTTTTTTGTGGCTTGCTTTGGGTTTTTTTTAATCCCATACACCTGTGCTTACATGTCCTTCCGCTAATGTTCTCTGTGCTGCTGTGAATTACAGCAGTGAGCAGATGCAGTTGGACAAATAAGTGTATTTTATGAAAAAAATAAGCTTATTTAATGTGTCTAAACAACAAATGTATATTTTGCATTACATATTTTCCTGAGTTTTAGCCTTTAACCACTTGTGTTAAAAATTATCTTGGTTCAGTTATTTTCCTGGTTCTTCCAGTCTCAGTGACCTTAACGACCAGTATTTTTGTTGACACGTGGCTTGGCAAATAGAAGTTGAAATAGTAAATGGACTGACCTCTTTGATGTGTTTCATAACTGTTTTCCATCAGGTATTTACTTGAAATACTGTTTTTAATTCTATTCAAAGTGATTAGAAATCTATTATGTATATCTGACTTTGAAGGGTGAGAAGTAACCACTTCAGTACTTCTTCTTCCACCCCCAGTTTTCTTGCAGCATTGTGAGTGGTAATATTTCTCCCTGTTAATCACTTTTACTACTGCAGCGTAGAGGTCACTGTCTTAAAATCTTCATGGGCCTTTGACTGGAGCGGCTGTTGATAATGACAAAAGGTTTTTGTGGGACATTAGGGGACGTTATTATTCAGAGCACCATAAACCCATTGTTTTCGCCTCCTCCTGTGTTTCAGTACACCTCTGTACTGCAGAAGGGATTTGCATCAGTGTGTGTGCTAAAGAGCTCCTTCCTTGTAATTGGGAGAAAAAGACACAAACATGTTGCTTTGCAGCAAGGATCTGCTTAATCGTGACAGAGGTAGGGCTGTAAACCATGCAAGTCATAAAGGTCACGGCTTCTGTGAAAAGTTTCTCTATTAATAGTCTATAAGTATTTTGTTTCTGCCAAGCTAGTGCTTACAACCAAATTAGTCCCTCATTACGAGTCTGATACATTAAAGTCCGAGGGTGTATCTGCGTGCCCTGTGCTGCCACAGAGACACCCTCTGTGGTCCCTCACTCAGACTGCATTTTCATAAGTGAATGCATATGGCAAACATGAGCAGACAAGTGACTAGGCAATTTGTTGGGCAGTCAAACAACTTGTAAAACAAATTAGTCTCTTTTTTTCTTTCTTTTCTTTCTCTGCTTTTAAATGCACTTCGCAAGGCACCACCTTGTTTATCAGCTGTTTGGAAATAGTTGTCTTGATTTCTGTTGGCTTCAGTATAACAGCTAAAGATACTGCCTCGGATAAATATTCAGTGTTTCTCGTGGTGTTGCTCCTTCGTCAATAAAGTAGATGGGTAGAGTTCATTCTGCATTTAATGGAGCATGGTAGAGAGATCTCCATCCCATTTGAAAACATATATCTGAGATACATGGAGTGAATTAGCCCAAGAATTGCCAGTTTTTCCTTATGTCTGACTTCCCTTTAGCCTTTAAAGGAGTCCAAGTAAGCCACTTAACTGTTAGAACCGTGAAAGGGAAGGTGTTTGGAGGTTGGACTCGATCTTGAAGGTCTTTCCCAACCAGAGCAATTCTGTTCTGTTCCATGGAAAGGACATAACAATTATGTCTTGTTTCCAGTGTCTGATCAGACACTGCAATGGACTGCCCAGGGAGGTAGTGGAGTCTCCATCCCTGGAGACATTTGAGAAAAGACTGAATGTGGCACTTAGTGCTGTGGTCTAGCTGATTGTGATGATGTTAGGTCATAGGCTGGACTTGAGGATCTTAGAGGTCTTTTCCAGCCTAAATAATTCTGTAGTTCTGTAATATAGAGAGTGGAAGGTACAGAATGCCATCCTGGAGAACGTCCTTCTTTATGTGGTATAAAACAAGCACCCAGTGAAAGCTGGAAAAGTGGAGGAGCCAGGAGGATGAATTGTCTGGAATCACATGCACCACTGTGTTCAGTTGATATATGGGACTCAGGATTTCTTACCTGCTGTACGCCACCCCTGTTGCCTTGGAAGGGTGCCCCAATCAATGGTATTTTCTATTCTAGATGATACCTGTTGTAAAAAAAACCCAACAATTGGACAGTTAATTACGCTGAGTATCCATTCCTTTGTCTGAAACATGGCAGTATTGGCATCCATCAGCCTCACTTGGGTATAAATTCATAAATCTCAACTCCACTCAGATTTCCTGTTGATTCTTATAGTAAAAGCTATGAATTATAGCTAAACATGGTAATAACTGAGAAGAGGAAGGTTTACTACTTTGTTTGCTCTCCTTTTGCTCCCTCTAGTAGCATAAAGATTAATTGTCCATTACTGTAGTCTTAAGGGTGAAACCACTGGTGACTCCTGATGCTCTCATAAATTGTGTTGGGCTCTCAAGATAGAGGGTTTTTTTAAGTGACTGTGTTTCATATGTCATTTTTGGATCATAATTGTGTTAGACTCAACAGTAAGAGTTTTGATTCAAGTAGTGCAAGTGTGCTTTATGCAAGCAATGGTCTGTACCTTCAGGGAATGTCTTTAAATTCTGTAGGGTCCCATGTGGACACAAGTGCATCTGTCTGCATCCAACTGAGGGATTTACCATTCTGATCCACCAATTTCAGGTTTTTACCCACAAACACAACATAGAACTACGTATGTCAGTGTTAGTAGAGGCTTCTAGGGATGTGCTGTTCTAGAAGACACTTTGTATCTGGGATGCTTCACTTGTAATGTGACAAACTGTAAGGAGTGGAAACCTTCATTTGTTGACTTAGTGTTTGAGACCTTTAGCAATGATGTGACTTACTAGTTACTTTTCCAAAAGTAGCAGCGATAATGTTATTGCACAGATGGGTGGGAAAATCTAATGGACACATTGAATATCACAGAATCACAGATTCGCTCTGGTTGGAAAGGATCCCTGAGATCAGGGGAAATGGGTGTAAGCTAGAACACAGGAGTTTCCACATCAATATCAGAAGGAGCTTCTTCACAGTGAGGGTGACAGAGCACTGGGACAGGCTGCCCAGGGAAGTTATGGAGTCTCCTTCTCTGGAGATGTTTAAAACATGTCTGGATGTGTTCCTGTGTGATGTGGTCTAGGTGATCCTGCTGTGGCAGGGGGATCAGACTAGATGATCTTTCGAGGTCCCTTCAAATCCCTAATGATTCTATGATTCCATGATTCTATCATCGAGTCCAACCATCTACCCTACCTTACAAGTTCACCCCTAAATCCTATCCCTCAACACCTCATCTAAATGATCTTTAAACACATCCAGAGATGGCGACTCAACCAGCTCCCTGGGAGGCCTATTCCAGTGCCGAATCCAGTCCCATGTCTCTTCTGTGGGTACTGAAGTTCAGCCAAATGCCAGTTAATCACTGGGGAGAGCAGTAGCACACATTAGTTCCCTAACCTGCTTTTCTGTAGTGTTAGAAGTGCCTGTGGCTTGGGGTGAAGGAGGAAGAAAGCAAAACTCCTGCCTTTATTAGATGCCTGTAGTTACATAATTTCAGATGTATGGTAAAACCACATAGAAATGTGATGTAATGATCATGTAATTAGTCAGGGCAGTTCAGTAGAGTCTGGTAACAGGCCTGATCTCTACTCATCTTCTTAAAATTGTCTAATCTTGCAGTAGAGTGAGTCAGAAATGAATTCAGAAGTTGAACTTGTTAATTTTTGCGTCTTGTTTATATGTTCTTATAGTACTTTGTCAGTCCTTGGTTCTCAGAATACTTGTTTCTGTGCTTCTCACAGAATAATGCATTTCCAGGCTGCATCTAGAGAAGGGTGTGGGTGAAGATACCCCTTTGGAGTTTTTTGTATTTTTATAGCCTTTATCACACAGAATCACAGAACATTAGGGATTGGAAGGGACCTTGAAAGGTCATCTAGTCCAATCCCCCACATCACAGCAGGATCACCTAGATCAAGTGGTGCAGAAACATTGGACAGAACCATGCGTAGCAAGAACCACGTATACCTTGTAGCAAGAGCCATGTGTATACCTTGTAGCAAGACCCATGTGTATACCTTGTAGCAAGACCCATGTGTATACCTTGTAGCAAGAACCAAGTGTATACTTTGTAGCAAGACCCTTGTGTATACCTTGTAGCAAGACCCATGTGTATACTTCGTAGCAAGAACCATGTGTATACTTTGTAGCAAGGCAGCTGGGTCTATGTTTAACTTTAGTTCGACCAGCCTTAGTAGATTTGTGGCCTCAGATAGGGCATTGTGTGGGGTTTGAACAGGAAAAAAAAAAAGGCCTGGAGTTGTGAAGATACCACAAACACAATCCTAGAATACAACACTAACATGTTGATCTCTTAGAGCTCTGCAGTGAGTACCCCTCAGCAGTAATTGTTCTAAAAGTCAGCTCCAGAGAGGTCTCTGATGTCCCTATGTGTCCTTACCAATGGGAATAAGACCATGGCATGTATATGTGTGAATCCTCAAAAAGCTTGACAGTAAATGTGAACTTAAAGTCTTAATAGTGTGGTTTTGAAAACACATTTATGGGAAATTGCACACAGGGGACTGATCAGCTGAACTGGAATTGTTTGCCCAAATAAAATTGCTTGTGTGCTTGAGGGCTCAGAGAATCAGCCTCTCATTGCAACAGCTTTGCAGATGTGAAGGAATTATGTGTGTGGGGGGGACTTTTGTATATCTCTGTTTAAGGTGTTTCTGTATTTCCATTTGGTTCATATGAATGTCAGGGATGCGATCACATCAAGGTGTGACCTACCCTAATAGCCACTGTGGGGGAAGACACCAACAGCAGGGTGGGGGGAAGGATGTACATAGGAAAACACAGAGACTTGCCAAGGCAGGTGGCTGAGTGGCAAACCTAAATGCAAGTATTAAAGGAAGGGAAAAAGGAAAGGATTTCAGATAAGGTGTTTTCGCTTGAGCAATAGCTTTCTGTATGCGTTCAGTTTAAAAATACGTAAAGTAGCGTCGGCTCCTCAGACTCGACCGGAATAGTGTCAATATAGCGTGCCTGAAGAGAGAGATTTGTAAAATTGTTCAGTGCTTGCAAGCCGTATTCTTTAGGTAGACTTTTTGCCTGGTTCAAAGTCATTATGAAATGGCACCTTTTTGTTCTGTTTCTTCTGTGTCTCTTTCTTTTCTCTGTCCTTTGACCCCTCCCTTTCTATCTAAGGGGCTGTTGTAGGACAAAAAGACTATCTTTCTAACATTTCTCCAGGTGACTGATCGGGAAGGGGGAGGGGAAAAAAAATCTCCCTTCCTTTTTTTCCCCACTTCAGATCTCAATTATTCTGTATGCTTTGAAGAACCATGTAGCTAGACTGCAGGAATGGCCTGATTTCTTCCACTGAAAATGCCTTGCAGTCATCTTCCCCAGACTGTGCAGCCTGGATCACTGAAGTCTTTATTTTGGGGGAAGAGAAGGAGGTATAGAATTGTTTGGAGGGTTAAGGAACAAAGACCAGGAAACTACGGAAGGAGAAAACTAAAAAATAAAGGAGGCTGCTGCCATCTAGAGTTGAGACTCAATGTTGTGTTTTCAAAAGTGGCATTCAATTAATGGATGTGGGAAAACAATAGTAGAGGGAAAGCTTTCACAGCAATATCACAGAACATTAGGGACTGGAAGGGGCCTCAAAAGATCATCTAGTCCAGTCCCCCTGCCAGAGAATTGCTTTCTTTGCTTTTCATTTTGCTGGACATAGTGGGAACTTAGAAAAGGATTTTGGATTTTTAAGTTTCTTTTTATGTGTACAGGTCATCCAGGTATATTAATTCTGATTAAGATGTTCTAATCATGAATAAAAATTGAGAAATGACTTAGTCCTAAAAGGAGGACAACTATGTACACTTAAGTATGCAATTAGAGGAGGCAGCAGAAGGCTACAACCAAGCTAGGTGCAGGTAACTGAGGCTGAAAAAAACCCTTCAGTGTTTTACTCAGCACAATGCAATTTTCATTCAGCTCATGGCTGTTCAGTTTCAATACCAAGGGAAGGCCCAGTGATGGGTCCTTCTTGGGAGAAGAACCTCTCTTGCATAATGTCAGTGTCCTGTCTCCCACTAAGGCAGCACCTCAAAGTCTGAGTTTGCATGAACAAGCAAACATTGCTGATGAGACCAGATACCATCTGATCTCCTGTGGGTCAAGCAGAAACTCCCTCTCTTGTTTTTATACCAAGACTGTGAAGCAGCTGCCTCTCAGAATAGCTTCTACTTGGATCAGCGCATCCCAGCCAGTTCCCAATGGTATTAGAAATCCTTTTGCACACTTGAAGGATTAGAGGTATGGCATTGAAAGGGTAACAGATTGTCCTGACTGTGAAAGTAATGGAGCACTAGAACAGGCTGCCCAGAGAGAGATAGTGGAGTCTCCTTTGCTGGAGATATTCAGAACCCATGTGGACATGATCCTGTGCAACCTGCTGTTAGATGATCCTGCTCTAGCAGTAGGATTGGACTAGATGGTCTTCAGAGGTCCCTTCCAACCCCTACCATGCTGTGAATCCATAAGAATGTCCCATCCTGGCTTGCAGGGTGATGGAACAGCCTAACTTCCATTGGTAGGTTTTTGAGGAGGACAGCAGAAGGAGGGCAACGATCAGGTTGAGCAGAGGAGAGCTGGTCTCAGCATGACATACACAAGCTCGATATATCATGCCCTAGTATTTGATGCTGGGTGTGCTTTCAGAATAGATATTGCTATTACAGCATCCTTATGTCGTTATCACTAGTACAACTTGCTTCCAGAGTCATGATGTCCCTGATTATTAGCAACAGCATTTTGAGTAAGTTTACATGTTTCCATCCTCTATGTAAAAGACTGTGTTTCAGTTCTCCTTCTTTCACTTGTGTCATTTGATATGAGTTTAATGTTTGGCTAGTCATATTTTGATCTCTTGGGTTTAGCCAATTAAAAGTGTAAATACACTTTGTGTTTGGGAGCCGCCTTTTAGCTACGTATAGCAAAGAGTTCGTGTCTGTAGATGCAGCACTCCCTAATTTAAAATCAGAACGTGAGCTTTGTCCTTTTCTTTGGCTCTGGCAGAATTTCTCTGGCCTCTGAACGGAAAGCAATTTGATTCTGTTTTCATGGAAGTTCAGCTCAGGATCAAACATCTCACACACTTTGATAAATCTGCTCAGCCACTTTTTAAAAAGAAGGCTGTCAAAAAGCGCTTTATAGTTTTACTTTTCCTTTTTGTTCTCAGCTCTTTGAATTATCCTATTCCGAGTCTTGAAAATAACTTCGCATTCGTTAGTAGTTTTGTCTTTTTCCATTTTCCCCCAGTATGCTCTTGTCTTGTTATTGCAGCCGAGACGCAGCTATTAAGAAGGTAAATTCACAAAGTATGTGAACTCTTCTCTCCTTCATCTCTTTTGAACTATTTGATCCCTGTATTTAATTCTGAGGTCTGAAATGAAGCCCTGGCACTGTGTCTTTCTCTCTGCCTTGCTCAATTCTCCACAGCTCTGAAAGGAGAACGAGACTTAGGACAAATTACTCATAGTATTTTTCTTTGTAGTTGCTGCAATTAAGAAGATTCACCAAAAACTTTTTGGGGGGATTAGAATTCTCTGCTTGCTGGTCTTAACGTGATTACCTCCTCCAATATCCTTGTCTCTTTTCTGGTTTAATAGAGGTTTTAAACTAACACAGTATTTCTGTGTTTACTTTCTTCCACAGCCATAAGCATCTCAGAATTTAAGAGCAGGATCTGAGTGTTTTTAAGAAAGGTAGATTAGTTTGCTTATATTCTCTGACAGACTTGGCTTCTAGACATTAAGAAATACATCACATCCTTTAAAGTAGAGTTTTACATGGAAGAAAATGGGGGAAGAATATTCTGCTCAGATGGAATTGACCAGATCTTTAGATTTCTGCCTCCTTGCTCCATTCCTCATGTTAGCAGTTTCACCTACCCTCACTTACAGTGGCTTTTCATGTATGGCATGGGGCATGTATATCCCGATGGGGCATCACTGCATCAATGACACAACTTATGGGTCTCGTGCTGCAAATGCCAGTGCTGTGCTTCTTCACAGAGAGCATGGCATTATTTCAGGGAACTGTGCAGCATTCCGTGCGCTTGTATATTGAAACAGGACCTGAGAGGCGCTCCTCAGGTCCTCTGTTCTCATTGCTGGAGGGAATAGTTACGAGGACAGAGTAAAAGAGTTAAATATATATGGCTTGGCTAAGAGGAGGGCAGCATCATGTCTTGGAAACAGAGGATGGATGATGGAACGAGAAAGAATCAATTAAGACTGTGCATGAAATTATTAGGTAAAAGAAGCAGTGGCAGATCAGTTTTTTGTATTTAACCCTTGTTTTAAAAAATGTCCTTTGCTTCACAGATTATGGTGGAGTAGACCCTTTAGAATATTTAAATGAAGCAAAAGACCAAATGGGCCTTCATCAGTGGGAAGAAGAAAGTATGAGTGGGGTTCTCAATTTGGGGAGTTTTAAATTTGGGGGAATCTCCTAGTCCTGCTGAAAGGATTAGTTTGCTGCTTCTTTGGATGGCTTATAGTACCTTCCCCTTTCTCCTGTCAACACATCCCACAGTACCAATTTTACTATGGGTGATGTCTCCCATTTGCCTCCAGGAGAGAGGTTGAGGTGTGAGATGAAGCATAGGTGATCCTGCTGTGGCGGGGGGATTGGACCAGATGATCTTTTGAGGTCCCTTCCAATCCCTAATGTTCTGTGATTCTGTGATACGTAATTCAGAATTCTGCTGTGTTGCAGTTTGTCTTGTCTGTGCAGAGAAGAAAAGCATGACCTGTGCTGTGTGTACGTCTCCCTGCGCTCCCGTCACGCTAATCCATATTTCTACATCACTTGTCATGCCAATAGTCTGGGTGATGGTTGGTTGTAGGACTAAACCCAGATAGAGATGCAAAAGCACTAGGGGAGGGATAGATGAAATTAGGGTTTCACAGAAGTCAGCAAGAGGTTGCTAGCCAGTGTGACCAGAATTTCCCGTGAAGAGTGATGAGCTAGTAGATTTATCTTCTTATAGGCTGGCTCTTCTGCACTTCATAATTTGAGCCATTAGAGGTTTTACTCTTTTAAAAGAATTCTTTTTCCCCCCCAACAGATACTTATTGAGCTGCTCTTCACCAAGACATCCTGCTAGATTTTGGTTAGGTGAAGTAAAAAATATTTATAGTATGGTGTCTCCATTTAAATAGGCAGGGCTGTCCTTGAAATGTCAAATATCGTATGACATGTCAATTACTGTGTGTCAAGCACATGATGCATTTTCAGCCCCTTTTGATTAAATGGGATTTGACGTGTGCTTGACGTATTCTAATAGTGCTTCTTCAGTTCAGTCAATGTCTTGAAGAAACAACATTGAATGACACATAAATCACAGTGCCACACCTTTTGAAGGGACATTTGCCAGAACATGAAGTAGCAGCTCTGCCTTCCTGTGAGCAGTCGGTCAATAATGGCTCTCTTGTCCCAGAGGTGGGAGCCTGGAGTTTCCAGCAAGTCTGCCAGAAGGACAGAAGCAGTCTGATTGAAACCTGGCTTACTTAATGTTCTTTTTAAATCATGACTTTAGAAAAAGAAAACCTAATATTTTCTTGAGAGATCTTTTAAAACTCCTGTATTTTGTCTGGCTCTGTTTATGTGACACAAAAGCATGAAGTAGGACTATAGGCGTGATCATCATGCAATATCAATAAGGGTTTCTTACTTACCGTATTCACCGAAAATATGCATCTGCTGTGAGAATGAAACATTCTTTAGCCATCATTGCAAACAGTAAGTAGGATTTGACTGTTACCAGAGTCAGAAGCAAGGAGGGATTATGTTTTAACATTTTATAAGACATACTTTCAGAATTATTTACTTGTGTTTAGTGCTAGCATTTACTCTTCTGCCTGGCAAACATGTGTGTTCATACAAGTGTTTCACAAGTGGTGTGCCTCAGGGCTCGGTGTTGGGACCATTTCTGTTTAACATCTTTATTGATGATCTCAATGAGGACACAGAGTGTATCACTAGTAAGTTTGCAGACGACACCAAGTTAGGTGTATCATCTGTCAGAGGATAGGGAGGCTCTTCAGAGAGACTTGGATAGACTGGAGCAATGGGCCAATGTTAATGGCAGGAGCTGCGATAAGACCAAGTGCCAGGTCCTGCACATGGGCCACAACAACCCCCTGCACCGCTACAGGCTTGGGGAGGTGTGGCTGGAGAGCTGTCTGGCAGAGAGGGACCTGGGGGGTTCTAATTGACAGGAAGATGAATATGAGCCAGCAATGTGCCCAGGTGGCCAAGAAGACAGCTGGCATCCTGGCCTGTATTAGAAATGGTGTGGCCAGCAGGAACAAGGAGGTAATGGTCCCCCTGTATTCACTGGCACTAGTGAGGCAATGTCTTGAGTACTGTGTCCAGTTTTGGGCATCTCAATACAAGAGAGCTATGGACATGCTGGAGCAGATGCAGAGGAGGGCAACTAAACTGGTGAAGGGCCTGGAAAACAAATCTTATGAGGAAAGACTGAAAGAGTTGGGGGTCTTTAGTCTGAAGAAGAGGAGGCTGAGAGAAGACCTCATCACTCTGTACAACTACCTGAAAGGATGTTGTCGAGAGGTTGGTGCTGGTCTCTTCTCACAAGCAATTAGTGATAGGACAAGAGGGAATGCGTTCAAGCTACAATAGGGTAGGTTTAGGCTTGATACTAGGAAGAATTTTTTTCACAGGAAGGGTGGTCAGGCACTGGAATGGGCTTCCCAGGAAGAGGGTTGAGTTGCTATCCCTGGATGAGTTTAAAGATCGTTTGGCTGAGATGTTGAGGGATCTGGTTTAGGGGTGAACGTGTAAGGTAGGGTAGATGGTTGGACTCGATGATCCCAGGAGTCTTTTCCAACCAGAGTCATTCTGTGACTCAGCAGCTTCCCAGAAAGGTGACACACATAGGCGGTCCTGCTTTAGCAGAAGTTGGACTAGATGATCTCTTGAGATCCCTTCCAACTCTGATAATTTGCTGATTCTGTAAGGTGATGGGAAGAAGAGGAGGAGGAGGAGGAGGAGGAAGGGTGGTATTTCCATACTTTTCAAGTCAGGAACTAAAACAGAAAAAGAATGAAGGTGAGAGCTAAGAATACCAAGGTAATCAGTCACAGCACTCTGGAGCCTCGAGCCATGTTGTCTTCACTGCTGTTTGAAAGTAACACATTGCTGTAATGATAGGCTGTGCATTCGGTGTGGGTAATCTTTCAGATGGCATTGCTGGCTAAGATAGCCTCTGAAATAATGTTAGATTTCATGAGAGAGAGAACCTTCAAAATGGCTTTTAAATCCAGTGCTTTGCAGTGGGTAGAGGTAGGCTTCAGCCTTTCAGAGAAACAACCTCACCTACAGCACATCTGTGTAAACCATGTCTCTGCTCTTTGCATTCCAGAGACTGAAATTAAATCAGCCTGTCACAAAAACAGATTAACAATGGACCATTTTTTGTTGATGCTCAGTTTTTTGTGACAGAAGAGAGATGGCAGTGTTTACCATCCCAGTGTTAAATAGAGAGCAGTGCAGTATGTGCTACTGGTATGGCTGTAATTTTACCTACCATCACCCTACCTGCCTTGCCTTTTCCAGAAGAGATTTGTTAGGCTTTTACTATGAAGGACACCAGTGGTCCACCTGCCAGGACACCAGCCACTGGTAAGGTTAAAGGTGTTTTGAAAACTACTGCAATTTATTGAAGGCAAAACACATGGAAGTTCTGGTATCTAGTTATTGTAGTACAGACTATAACAAGAGCAAGAAATACCCAGCCAGCAAACAAAGCCTTTCAGTGCTAGCTCAAAGCAATACATTGGCAGAAGTGTTAAAGCTTTATTCTCTGCCTGCACCTGGACAAGACGTGGGTTGGGTACCCCAGTCCTCCTGTATGGCAGAAAAGAGGCTTCATTGTGCTACAAGATGTTTCTGCATCACTTTTCATTGACATTTTTGTTAATAAGCCCCATGTTGTGTCGGATTTGAGACTTCCCTACCTCCGTTTGTGTGACAAGCTGGGTTACTTGAATGGCCTCAAATGTGAGTCTCAAATGAGCAATGGTTGGTGCTACAGCTGATACAAAACTTAGAATGGGGCTCCAGTTGTCCAGGCAGAGTGGGGAGAGGTGGATTTAGAAGTAGAAATTTCCAAAGAGGGTTCAGGGGTGTAATTTAAGTGAATGGCTGTGGAACAACAGTTTTGGGGTGGGAAAAAATTGATACAGGTTGGGTTTTGTGTGTCCAGCTCAGTTTTAGCCTATGATAACAGTCTTCACTCCATCCCTCCCATATGGGATAAAAGGACAAAGAAATTATAATGGGGGTGGAAGGGAAGAGCCCTGCTCTCTCTTAACCCCCTGAAATGTGTTTTTTCACCTCTGAGAGGGTGTCACAAAATACCTTGAGCATGCTCCTGCACCTCCCAGCCGGTGTCACCTGTCCAAACTAGTGGGTGGCTTTATGGTGCATACGGGGAATAAACCCCCATTTTCAGGGTGAAATGTCTAGCTTATCTTATTCAGGCAGTTGCTTCCCATGGTCATGGTTGTCTCATCTGACTTTCCACCAAACGCTGCTCTGATGACTCCCTCCACCTGCCTAACACATTTTCCTATTGACCGTAGCCACAGTGATACCATCCTGTCGTGCTGGGAGTTTTGGATTTGGTTTTGTGCAGTCGTTTTTCTGTGCCTCTTCCAAATGAACAATTGTGACAGCAAAATGCTTTGATAATTATCCCTTTTTACTGCATGCAAAGGCTCCAAATGTTTTAGGAAATTATGGGGGTTTTTTGATCTTTAAAGTTCTGGTATGTTCCAGCCCATTTAACAAAATAAAACAAAACAACATATGTGCAGGGTTTGGTTTTGCTGGATTTTAACATTCTCTTGATTTCTCCAGCAAAAGCTTGAATGTAAGCACGCCGGTTGCTCTTAGTTACTATATTGGCAGTACTAGTTGATGCTTTATTTGGTGACTGATAATGTTTGTAGGACCTCACATAGTAAACAAGCAGATATTTTAATAGATTAGGATAGGGAAAATATCTGTAAGTGGGTTTGGAAGATTTTTCAAGTACTTTTTTTTAATCCAGGAATGAAATTTTTAAAGTGCCACTAAAGAAAATCTGATGCAGAGTTAAGTTATTAAACCAAACAT
This sequence comes from Phoeniculus purpureus, assembly GCA_028565055.1. NCBI lineage: Eukaryota > Metazoa > Chordata > Aves > Bucerotiformes > Phoeniculidae > Phoeniculus > Phoeniculus purpureus. The sequence goes on from JAOXOE010000001.1 coordinate 95,638,959, forward strand.
CCTGTTGGTGAAGATGTAGGAGATTGGTGCTTTCAGGAAAGCAGTAGAAATTCCAGAGATGAAAGAAATGAAAGAACTGGATCATGGTCAGCTCAGCTGCCTTTGGGTTAATATATTCCTTCAACAGACAGGAAACCTGTGGCAAACCAAGGGACTGTGGGATCCTAGACTGGTGCTCCTGACCGCACATTTAAGATACTTGAAATTCAGAGCACTCTCTTCTAGCCACTCAGATCCGTTGACCTACCTTTGGGACTTAAAAACGATGCTTGGCAGAGCACTAATGAGCAACATGCATAAATTAGCAAGGTGAACGGAGTGGCCAGTTAATACCATCCCTTGATTCTCGGCATTCTAGGAGTGATACTCAGGAGGGATCACAGAATCGTATGTGCCATCCTCAGAGAGAGTAGCTAGGCTTTGCTTCTTTGCAAGGTTTCCATTGTAACGTGAGTGCACCTCTAAGTGTAAAAATAAATTATAGTGATGGGAATGTAAAAAAAAATATGCCAAGAGTATATTTAAATAGTCTTTAGCGCTAAATAGAGCAAGGAACAACATGTAGACAATAGTCTGATATGGGTTCCTAAGGCATCTGCAAGAAATTCTGCTGGTGACTGGGTATTGTTTCTGTGTAGAAGGAAATCGAGTACCTTCCCTCATTCTTGAGGCATTTTTGAATCAAAAGGAAAAGCTTGTTAATCTGAAAACGGTGGCTATTTAATCCTCTATGAAAAAGTGTTTATTTAACGACAGTGTTATGTGAATTCCCTTTCTTTCATCAGGCAGCCTTGTTTCTAAATATTTATTTAAATACTTCTCATAGGCTAAGGCTAGGTATATTGTATTTCATAAAGCCTGCCAACAGTTCAAAGCTTGTTCAACTTCTGTATGTTTTTATCCCTTTCTGAACAAAACATTCAATGTTGGAAACAGCAGAATCATTTCCCTCGAATAATTGAATACTTGACATCCCAAAGGGAGATGTACGCCCTTCAGCCAGTGAGAAAAGCATCTCTTATCAGGAGAATGCATAGTGTTATGTTTCAGAAAGCCTGAAGAGGCAACTTCATTTAAATCTTACCCTGTTTAAATCCTCCCGTGAGAACTTTCCTATAACTTCTCAAGCAAAGTGATAGTTAATACACCAAGCTCAGTCCTCAGTCCGATTTTGCCTTAGTGGGACTGGAGCACACATAGGGTGAAATCTTGACCTTTTATTTTTATGGTAAAAAGTCATCAGGTTTGTGTTGCCTTTCTAAAAAATACAGTCTTCCCAAAGGTGGCCGTAGTGTCTCCTGACCAGAGAAAAGCCGAGTGAGGACCACCTAGTTTTCTAGTGGAAGAGCATGAGAACAAGCCTGTGCAGCCACCTTGACCCGGTGAAGCCCAGAAGGGTGGAGCTCCTTGGACTCCAGCCTAGTCAATGCTCTTGAAAAAATGTTGTGTGATCTTTATCATGAATAAGAGGGACTTTGTGGACTGACCACACATGGAACAATTTCTGATGTAACAAAAGATCTGTTAAAAGGGTATTTCCTTGGATCACTCAGTGCAAAATGTGCCTTACAGCCATATGCAGTCTGCCTGCAGAAGAAATTTTGCTCGTAATCAAACCTTGCCCTGCCCATAAGCACTTGAGATCATAAACGCAGTGCTGCCTCCATGAGAAGGCCAATGGCACCCTGGCTGGTATCAGAAATAGTGTAGTCAGCAGGACTAGGGAAGTGCTTGTCCCCCTGTACTCTGTGGAGACTATTTCAGTGTGGTATTTCAGTGGAGAGAGACTCTGGTGAAGACAGTGGCAGCACTGCTGAACTTTTCAAAGATCTGCATCAAACCCCTTTATCTTTCTGGCTGCTGAACTACCGTAATCAAAGAATTGTTGACAGGTTTTTTGTTTGTTCTGTGTGAGAGGCAGGTGAGGGCTCTGCTCCCTAAGGAGTTACAAGTGGAAAAATCCCACCTACCTGCAGTTAGTCAGTGCAAACTGAGTATGTGTTGGAGTTAAATCAGGTCAACTTCAGCAGTGGAGAAGAGAAAAGAAATGGTTGCCCACATGGTCCAGCTGATCTATGCAAGGACAGTAAAATGATTCAAAAATTCCTCCAGTGTACAGATTGTAGTCACAGTTTCTGTTGTCAGAAATTGTATGGCCAAATGATTTCTACAGCTTTCAGGTATACTTTCTAGCCTAAAGAAAGTGGGTGGATGAAGCCACTCAAAATCTTTCAGATATTAGCAAATATGGTAAAGCTGCAACTATATACATTTCTGCCTGTATAATTATCTTAACCTCAGTGACAAAACCTGGCCCAGTAATGTCCTAGAGAGGCAGTTCCCAGCTGTGGAGGTGGCAGCAAGTCTGGGGGAAGAGAGAAAGAAAATAGAACCTCAGAACCACAGAGCATTAGGGATTGGAAGGGACCTCTAAAGACCATCCAGTCCAATCCCCCTGCCACAGTAGGATCACCTAGACCAAGTCACACAGGAAGATGTCAAGGCGGGTTTTAAACGTCTCCAAAGAAGTAGACTAGAAGAGCAGAAAGAGAAATGTTATGACAGTCCCTAGGAAAGGAAGCTGAGGAAAGGGACCCAGTGAAGCCTTTGTTCATTTTTTGGTGGGACTATATTATAAATAGATGTGGAAAACCACAGATGCATGGAGAGGTAGTGAGATTTCCTCGTTGCTGCAGCGTGTGAGCACTCTGTTGGTCGGTCTGAACCTCTCGAGTTGTATTTTGCTTTGCAAAACAACAAAAACAGTGGATCAAGGATCTCATAATCTAAACAAAGAGATACCTCATCAATGCCTATGGCTCGGCTGCAAAGCCAGGTCTAAGTTATCATACTGAAGAGAAAAGCCAGCTTCTTGTATAATGTAAATACATCAGGAGTTCTCACAGCTGTAAATGAAATTGCTTGGTAACACAATCTGTAGGGCATCTAGGCTGCAGTAACAGTTTCTGATTCATACAATATTTTTCTCATGTTCTCTTATAAAAAATTCCTTTCAATATGAGAGGGTACTCTGGAAGGGAGTGGGGAGGAAAGCTTAAATCTCAAACTGTATTGATTTGAAAGTAGTTTCAGGAAAAGAAACCCAAATTGCTGAAGTATGATCTTGTACTCAGTAACCTTTTTGTCCTCAAATGAATTGAATTATTTAGTCTCTTTTTTCCTGGCCAGATCAAATAGGTATGATACTTATTTTATCTCTGCAACAGATGAATTCTTTGCAATACATGTCCTCAGTCAGGAGCTTGTAGAGAGCTGTGAGGCATGCAAAATTGGTTTTTTGAGATTATCTTCTTTGCGAGTGGCAGGTTATCTTCATATATAAGCACTGAAGCGTGCACTTCAGTGGAGTCAACTATTTAGCACTTACCAAAGTCTGCCTGATGACACATTGTATGACAAGTGACCACCCATAATTGCACTGTACACAGATATCCAGGGTAATCAAATATTTAGCTTATCAGTAATAAGCCTTTTGAACAGGAAGGAAGAAAAGGTCATTAACACGAGCTTCAGACCCAGTAGACACAATGTCCTTATTAAATGTCAGTGACCTGGCAAGATGCTACACGACCATTTTGTCAGCTAAGGATGCAGAAGAGAGAATTTTTAATCACCACTGTGGTGATCGATTCCATGGTTGTTAGCCTGACCAACAAGAGGAGGTGGATGCACAGAGTCATCATTGTACAGCCATTGGGACTGACCACTGTGCTGTGCAAGTACAAGGAGTCAGAATTGGAGAGATAAGAAAGCGAAATCCAGTGAGCAAGGTACAACATGCAGGGAGTCCTGCATCTGAAAATGGAGCATCTGTGCTGCTTCTACAAGTAATCAGAACAAAGGTGAAAGACGTGAATACAGACAAACTTGTCTAATTTCCGTGCTGGAAATTCCAGCTCAGCTCATGTCTCCGACAGAGTAGTCTTTATTTCCCTTTTTCAGTTTCCTCTGCTGAGAATACCAGCATTGCTGTAGCTTGTTCATGTGTTGCCAGAAAAACATGAAGGAGAAGTATGAATCAGAAAGGAACAGGAAAGGTAAAAAGCAGGGCCCTGTGCTCTGTGAGCTGACTTGGAGGTGCTCAGTTACCCAATTTTCTGCTCTGTTTAGGAGACAAAAAAGACAGAACAGACTGGGCATTGATGCAGCCTCTGTCTGGAAGGAGTGTCAGGATGGCTGGTGCATTAGAGATCCTTTGAATGATCACTGCTGGTCTGCCAGCTCTGAAAGGAGGGAAAGAAATAAGATGCTCTTTCTCTGCTAGACCAGGTTCAGCTTCCAGGGCTGAACTAGCATCCATCAAACACATCTGGCCTACAGGATTTCAGGAACTGTTTCTGCTTTCAGGAAGATGTACAATGATTTTTCTGCAGCTACAAAGAACAGGCCTTTTATTCATGCACTTTATTCCACCTGCAAGCTGATTGTGAAGAGACGTTTTTCTCACCGCTTGAGGTTCCCTTATGTTCATGGATCTTCACTTCAGCTCAGAGGAACACTGGCCTTAAAGCAGAGTAAGCGGATTTTTAAAAAGCACACGTCTTTGAACATTTTTAGACTTAAATGGGACAAGACTGTGAGCAGTCTGGTCTAGCTCTGAAGTTAACCCTACAGAGCAGAAAGCTGATGGGTCCTTCCCCAGCTGAGCTTTTCTATTATTCTTTATTCCATGGCAATGCAGGATGTTTCGGAGAGATGTGTTCACGTGGGCTGCAGCATCCAGAACAGTCTTTGCACTGTGCTCAGCTGTTCTGACAAGTTGGAATCGTTGGTGATGGCAGCCTTTTGTATGTTGCACGTGTTAGAAAAACATCTCCTAAACAGATTGAAGCAGATTTTGTCACCTCAAGATCTGTGGCAAACAAAACCCCGTAAGTGTCTCACCTACTGTGAGTCCATCTATCCAAACCAAAGACAGAGGAATGAAGTGGAATTCTGTGTAACATTGCTGGATGTATTACGCCTGTGTGTACAACAGCATGGCCTTGCTGTCAAGTGTTTCTAAAGCTTTCATAGCTAGAAACAAGCTCTGTGTGTCCTGACACATTGGAAAACACGGGAAATTCGTTGTCGCTAGGCAGCAGCCCAGTAATTCAGCAAGACTGTCACGGGTCCAAGAACTGCTGTTGCCCCGGCTTGGCTATGCCTGGATGCAGAGTCATAGACTCAGAGAATACCAAGTCGGAAGGGAACTCAAGGATCATCTAGTCCAACCTATCAAGCTAAATGTCTAGTTTAAATCTGATATCCCAGCAACCTGTCAAGCTGGGCCTTAAAACTGTCCAGTATAGAGCAATTGACCACTTCCTTTGGGAGGTCAATCCAGTGTTTGATTATTCTAATGGTGAAGAATTTGCTTCTGCACTCCAATCAGAATCTCCCCATCAGTAACTTACACCCATTACCCCTTGACCCTTCCCTATGACTTTTTTTAGAGAGTCACCATCTTCTGTGCACTGGTGTGTGGTGATAAAGTCCCCCCTAAGCTGGTCTCTGCTTAGAGGCTGTGCAGGGGTCTGGTTCTTAGATCTGCAAGTAGTGCAGTTTGTCGTACAGTCATGAACTTTCCCAAAACCAGGAAGGAATAAACAATTTAGTTTCGTAGGCAATGCTTAGGTGAAAGACAGTTCACGTGTTAATTCCTTCTCTTTTTCGTACAATAGCTCTCTAGGGTAAAACTTTCTTGGTTAATGATTAAGGGTAAGATAGATGGAAAACTTTGGTGTGGTGGTTTCTTGGTGGCACTTCAGTGTCCATCAGAGGCTTGATTTATTGTCAGTGTGCTTTCTGGCCCAACTTCTTTCCTTGGAAACCCAGCACAAAGGAACAGTGTGTAAGAGGACAACATGGAAGAGCAGCTAAGGGGGCTGGGTTTGTTTAGCCTGAGGAAGAGGAGACTTAAGGAGGAGGAGGATGATAAGAGGAGACCTTATGGCCTTCTACCTGAAAAGACATTGTAGAAAGGTGGGTGCTGGTCTCTCCTCTCAGGTAATGAGTTACAGGACAGCAGGGAACAGCCTCCAGCTGCACCAGGGGAGTTTTAGGTGGGTGCTGGTCTCTCCTCTCAGGTAATGAGTTACAGGACAGCAGGAAACAGCTTACAGCTGCACCAGGGGAGTTTTAGGCTGGACATTAGGAACATTTTTTTCACAGAAAGAGTAGTCAGACATTGGACCAGGGTGCCCAGGGAGGTGGATGAGTTGCTATCCCTGGATGTGTTTCAAGATTGTTTAAATGTGGTGCTTAGAGATGTAGTCTAGTGGTGAACTTGGTAGAGGAGGGTGATTGATTGGACTTTATGATCTCAAGGGTCTTTTACAACTTGAATGATTCTGTGATTTTATGGTGTGTACTTGTGTCTCTGCCCAGCGTGGAGGTGGGATACATCTCAGGACAACAGTGCCTAGGAGTCAGAGAGTGCTCCCAGATCCCACAGCATGAACACAGATCAGTAGGTTCAGGCAGATGTCTCACTCTCGTGTCACAGCTTAACACAGCTGATAAGGGAGGTGAGGGACCATTCTAGTAATGTGTGCCATGGTTGACACTAGTGCTTTTCCTAACGGACTCCAAATATCTTTCCCTCTGCCAGAAGTTTGTTTCATGTATAGTTGTGTTTCATGTTATAGCAGCAATGTTGTAAAGCACTTGCATATTGGAAGGCAGCTCAGAAGTTAAAGTAACTTGAAGCTGGTCTCAGTGGGAGTAAATACTGCAGATACAATGGTGGTCAGAGATTTGCCAGGTTTGTTTGCTTACCACCTGGGGAGGGATGCAAGAGCACAGCAGTTGCTCAAGGGCTTTGCCTCCAGCAACGGACACCCAGGACAGGGGGTAACAGAGCAAACTTAACATGTTAGTGCTCCATTCTACCCGCGTGTGAGTGATTCCCCACCATCTCCAGCTCAGGCACTTTTTCAGCCAAACATATTCAAGTAAATCACCAATGTCTACCCCAGTGATTTTCTCATTTAATGTAAGTACTGTTTGTACGTGCTGCCAAATTCCTCCTTTCTTTCTTGACAAAAAGTGTAATTTTCAGTGTAGCACCACCTTAGAGTACACTGAGTGAAGTAACTACTGCTGATAAAAGAGTAGTACATATTTTCCTCTTATAATTGCCTTAAGTAGTGCTTGATATGTTCTAATGCGTAACATTCCTAAGGCAGATGTTTGCCTTTCATGAAACATTAATTAGAATCTGAGAATCAAAGAGGAGGGAAAAATACATATGTATATATGCATGTGCATCTGTTTGTCTGTGAGCAGGAGACAGGCGAAACATTGCATTCAAACAAAAGCAGTAAGTAAATATTTGAGGGGGAGACTCTATCAGAGAAGACATTGATATTTAAGCATATTAATGCAAAAAATGTAGTGTGTCTTCATTTAGTATGATTTTGGCATCTCACTGCTCGGTACCAGGTTTCTAGATTGTAGTGAAATCACAGAATCACAAAACATTAGGGATTGGAAGGGACCTCGAAAGATCATCTAGTTTAATCCCCCTGCTACAGCAGGATCCCCTAGATCCAGTCACACAGGAACACATCCAGGCATGTTTTAAACGTCTCCAGAGAAAGAGACTCCACAACCTCCCTGGACACCCCCTTCCAGTGCTCTGTCACCCTCACTGTGAAGAACAACTTCCTTCTCAATATGAATCATCTGTATCATCTTTCTTCACAGTTTCATACATAGTGTTTATGAGGGTACTTTCACCAGTATCCTGGGTGGATTGTAGCATTGTAGGACCTATGAGATTATGTTACCTGAAGGGCTGCTACAAGATAAAGTCATCAAGAGCTAGGAACTGGGTAATGCAGATCAATTCCCCTTTTCCAAAACACAGAATACCCTTGTCGTGCCTGTTAGCATGTGAAGGTCAGGGAGGAAACCTAATGACATTCAACAAGAGCAATTGTGGGGTCTTGCACCTGGGGAGGAACTACCTCATGCATCAATATAGGTTAGGGTTAGACCTGTCGGAGAGTAGCCCAGAAGAGAAAGATTTCAGAGTCCTGGTGGACAGGCAGCTGGCCATGAGCTGACAGTGTGCCCTTGCTGCCAAGAAGACCAATGGTATCCCGGGGTGCATTAAGGAGTGCATGGTCTAGAGACGTCATCTTGCCCCTCTACTCTGCCCTAGTGAAGCCACATCTGGAGTACTGTGTCCAGTTCTGGGCTCCTCAGTTCAAGAGAGACAGGGAACTACTGTACAGTCCAATGGAGTACAGCAAAAATGATTTGGGGTTTGGAACATCTCTCTTACGAGGAAAGGTTGAGAGAGCTGGGGCTGTTTAGCCTTGAGACGAGGAGGACAGCAGACCTGATCCACACCTGTAGATGTCTGAAGGGGGGTTGTAGGGAGGATGGTGCCAGCCTGGTTTCAGTTGTGCCCCATGACAGGACAAGGAGCAATGGGCACGAGCTGGAACACAAGGAGTTTCATTTAGAAATAAGGAAAAACTTCTTCACAGTATGAGTCACAGAGCACTGGAAGAGGCTGCCCAGAGAGTCTGTGGAGTCTCCTTCTCTGGAGATACTCAAAACCCACTTGTATGCAGCCCTGTGCAACGTCCTTTAGGCAGTCCTGCTTTGGTGAGGAGATTGGACTTGATCTCTTGAGGTCCCTTCTAACTCCAGCAGTTCTGTGATTCTGTATGTCATCTTAGACAAATCACATTCTTCAGCAGCCTAGAGCCTGAGAAACACAAGAGCTCATGTTGTGCCACTTACAGGGCACACCCTAGCCTGCCCAACTCCTCATTCAGCCGAGTAGATGCTGCTTGGCACTAAACCCATTCTGGTTCTCCTTGTGGTAGCCAAGAGTGTAGGAAACACAGGTGATACATGCCGTTGTCTCATGCCACAGTGAAGTTAGTGGCTGGATTTAGCAGCAGTGGACTATTGTTAAGGTGCAGCCATAAGTCTCTCATTTAACTGCAGAGCCAGCTAGGGAGTAAAGTAATACTTTGGGCCCCTCAATTCAAGAAGGACACAGAACTGCTGGATTGAGTCCATTGCAGAGACACAAAGATGATGAAGGGAGTAGAACACCTCTTTTATGAGGAAAGGCTGAGAGCTGGGTCTCTTTAGCTTGGAGAAGAGGAGACTGAGGGGTGTCCTCTTTGATGTTGATAAATATGTGAAAGGTCGGTGTCAGGAGGATGGAGCCAGGCTCTTCTCAATGTCATCTAGTGATGGGACAGGGGGCAGTGGGTCTAAGATAGAACATAGGAGGTTCCACATCAGTATGAGAAGGAACTTCTTCACAATGAGGGTGACAGAGCACTGGAACAAGCTGCCCAGGGGGGTTGTGGAGTCTCCTTCTCTGGAGACGTTTAAAACCCAC
>JAOXOE010000001.1:95664637-95684133 GCA_028565055.1 Phoeniculus purpureus
TAATGTCTATAAATATGTGAAGGGTGGGTGTCAGGAGGATGGAGCCAGGCTCTTCTCAATGTCGTCTAGTGATAGGATGAGGGGCAATGGATGTAAGCTGGAACATAGGAGGTTCCATGCACATATCAGAAGGAACTTCACATTGAGGAGTGACAGAGCACTGGAACAGGATTCCCAGGGGGTTGTGGAGTCTCCTGCTCTGGAGATGTTTAAAACCTGCCTGGACGTGTTCCTGTGCGACTTGATCTAGGTGATCCTGCTGTGGCAGGGAGGGGATTGGACTGGATGATCTTTCAAGGTCCTTTCCAGTCCCTAATGATACTATGGTTCTATGTATATACATATGTGCTTCACGTAATCCTTGTCCCAGACTGCTAATTCATTTGTTTCTTACGTAGTACGAGTATGTCCCGTTGTAGGGCTAAGGTCTCTGTGCTCCAAAAGAGAAAACACGAAAGTTTCTTGGATTCCCCCATCACATTTTTATCGTGTGTGTGCAGTGACAGAACAGAGCTGAGACCAATGGATTTGTCTTCTTAAATTACATAGAGCTTAATTTTCTTTCGAGGTCCCTTCCAATCCCTAATGTTCTGTGAATCTGTGAGTCAGATCATGAGAGCTTTTTTGGTGGGATTTGTATTAACATAGATGCCAATCAGAGCAGCACAGCCTAGAGAGGCATGTGGGAAAAGAGCAGGAGAATGAAAGAGAGAAGATTGCTGAAGTAGTACTGGGCTTGCGGAGGGAGTGGAAAGAAGGGCCAGGGTGGCAAACAGGACCCAGGTTCAGCAGTGCAGTGAAATTAAGAGGTGGTTGTGACTTGTGATGTGGGAAAAGGACTCATGCCTGAATTATCAGAAGTGGAGCTTGTAAATTATTGGTTCGAGTCTGCCAAAAGTGTCTCGTGTTGTACAGCGGTGGTTGTTGCTGTACTTTTGAATGTAATAAATAGTTTTGTGCTCAGTTTTCACATGAAGAAATCATGCGTAGTGTCAGGCTGAGAACAAGGAAAAAACAAGCCTGAATTTCAAGACGTGTTACAAGCAGCACAGTACGTTCCCGTTTTGCTCGTAGAAATTGTTTTCCCAGGCTTGCTCAACTGATATGAAACTTTAATGTCTTCCCAGACAGATATTTTATTTGCTTATCTTGACAGTGCTGAAGCGCAGATGTCAAGTTCACCACGCTCACCAAAGACATGTAGAGAGTAATTTGGAAACAGGGATCCCAAATAACCTCTAGAAAGACATCTAAATAATTGAATTGGACTCTTGCATCAAAATGATGGAAAATACTTCAAACTTCGAAAGGCATGGAACTGAGCTCTAGCAGTGTCGTTACAGAGAGTAAGGTGTTCCTAATATTTGAGCCATGGCGTTGCTTCTCACTTTCTCTGCAGTTTTGGGAAGGTCGCTGGTGCTCACGGTGTTGGGTTTTGTACCTGTGGAATGGACAAGGTGTTAGTCACACAGTGCTGTTATGAAGACACACTCTGATGAAGGATGATAATTTTTAAAAGCTTTATAAGGCATTTTGAAGTTGGAAAGTGCTTTATAAGTGCTCTGATATTATTTCATTAAAAACTTGTGCTGATAAAAATACCTCACAAAAAGTGAGAGTTGTCCTTTTTCCCTTTCTCTTGTGTCTAAAAGCTAAGCTGCTCTCTTCCCATGGGAGAGCCTGAGGATGCTCGTTATCAGATAGTGTTTTTGCTGTAAAAATACTCTTCTCTCTCTGAAACTGATTATTTTTGGTAGAAATTAAAAATCTAATTAGCCATCGTTTGTGGTTTTCAACTTATGATTTCCCCTCCCAGAGTCCTCTCAGTGTCAATGCAGCGTGGCTGTCCCTAATGTTTCAGAACGATTCTGGTGTTTACATGGGAGCTAAAACCAGCTGACACTGATCCTACAAGTTTTATGTATTGCATAATATCCTGTTGCAGAAACCAAATCGGGAACAGCAGATGTCCTCGACCCCGCAAAGCTACAGTTCTGTTGACTTTGACTAGGAAATGTAGTGTCATCAAACATTAGGCAGAGGCATGCCAGCTGGATTATTTATTTTCTTTCAACTCGTTGTGGGCTAACTCCTTGGGTCCTCACTCTGGTTTTGTGTAGGGAATACTCCTCCAAGAGAAACAGCAGCAGAAACTTGAGTGTGTAAATATGTGGCTGTAGATAATAGTGTGGGCAGAGGCCAACCAGTAAACCATGCAAGACACAAAACCATTGTATTTTGTGAATGGAGTGAGGAATGGCATCTCCTTCATGCTCCCATCCTACCAGTCTGAAAACACTACCAAGTTTCCTTTCTAGGTGATCCTGCTGTGGCAGGGGGATTGGACTGGATGATCTTTCGAGTTCCCTTCTAATCCTTAATGTTCTGTGATTCTGTAATTCAAAAGCAGAATATATCATTTAAATATTAAGAAAAATCTGACTAGATGGCTAAACCTCTACCCCTGATCAGTCACTTACATTTATTTTCTAGTTGATTCTTATTTGTAATGAAAATGGTACCAGTGTTTCAAATTGCTCAGTGTAGGAATGGCTGAAGAAGACACAAATAAGAAAGAACATGGCACTCAGCTGCAATACAGAACCACAGAATCACTTTGGTTGGAAGAGACCTTTAAGATCAGCAAGTCCAACCACTGACCCAACAGTGCCAGGGTACCACTAATTCATATCCCTCAGTACTACATGTCTTTTAAATACTTCTAGGGTCAGTGGGTCTACCGTGTCCCTGGGTAGCCCCTTCCAATGTTTGACAACCTTCTCAGTGAAGAAATTCTTCCTAGTATCCAATCTAAACCTCCTCTAGCATAACTTAAGGCTGTGTCCTCATACCAGAGAGAGAGAGAGGAGTTTATGTCAGAGAAAGAAATCCGTTTAGAACTTGATCACTCGGGTGTTTTCTGTGTTGGTAGTAGGTGGTGTTACCTCATCGTTATTTAATGATATAGTTGCCAAGAGCCTGCTAAACCCATGAATAAATGAAGCTTAAATAATACACAAATGAAAGGAAGTGCAAGTGTGCAGGGGATACACAGGGCTTCTGCAAACTGCAGTAAACAAAGTTCCTTGCCTAGAGAACACAGACATATACTCTGTTTCCTGGAGCTCCAGAGTAGTTTTCCCGCTGGCAGAATAACCCATAACTATTTACAAGGTGGTTTTGTGGTGCCTGCCTTTGGAGCATGTGGCATCAAATACCGTATCAGCTAGTTGATGGTCAGAGGGTGAATGCCACGGAGCTAACCACATGGGACATTCTGCCCAGGGTAGAACAGACACTGGTCCCTTCATCTGTTCTGTAGCGCAATCGTGTGCTGGTACTTGGATAGGGCTGTTTATTTAAGGAATATTTGAATGTCACTGAGTTGTAAGTAAAAGTCTGACAGAGATTTATTTCCTTAAGTGAATGATTTTCTGGGCTGCCCAGGGGGGTTGTGGAGTCTCCTTCTCTGGAGACATTTAAAGCCCACCTGGATATGTTCCTGTGTGACTTGGTCTAGGTGATCCTGCTGTGGTGGTTGGATTGGGCTAGATGATCTTCTGAGGTCCCTTCCAATCCCTCATGATTCTATGGTTCTATGAATAAGGATACCGGAAGATAGATGTAGGGCTGTGAGTAGAGTGGGAAGTTTTGGAAGGATTGACTGAACAGTGGTCATTGTTAAGGATTAATTCATTGTTTGCTTGAGTTTAGGAAGATTTAATGAGTAACTTGTAACTATGTTCTTAAGCGCTTAAGTGAGAGGAGTCATGGTAAGGTGGAAAAAATAATATGGTAAAACTAATTAAACTCATTTGGATTGTAGCATCTAGACTACAAAAGGCAAAGTTTTGAGGGCTCTTAGAAAGAGATGTTTTGTTAAGGGAAGATTAAAAAAATAACTAGTTCCATTTTGGGCATTGAGTCATACCTTTAGAACTTTCCCAAACAATAGAAAATACTAATTTTCTGCAGGGAGCTGTCTAGAAGAACTTTTTCATGCCCCAGGATCCCACTTGATCCATGTAAATGCCTGGCATACAGTGGCATACAATTCCCACAGCGTCACAGAATGGGTAGAGGTTGGAAGGGGACTCTGAAGATCATCATCTAGTCCAACTCCCCTACCAGAGCAGGATCATCTAGCATAGATCGCACAGAAACTTGTCTAGATAGGTTCTGAAAAACTCCAGAGATAGAGAGTCAGCAGTCTCTCTGAGCAGCCTGTTCCAGTGCTTTGTCACCCTCACAGTAAAAAAGTATTTCCCTATGTTTAAACTGATCCTCCTGTTTTCCAGTCGGTAGCCGTTACCCCTTGTGCTGTCACTATCCCTGAATTGCAAGACAAAAGCTGTGGAATAGCATCAATACTGTTTCTGTGTTTCGGGATCTTTTTGTCAGGTATCAAGACAGCATAGTAGAGCTCTCAAAGACAAAAAAAACAAAAGCAGAGGGGCAGCTCCCATGAAAATGTCTTTTTTAAGGTGCACATGAGTGAATGTCTTCAGAGAAATGCTACTTTGCCTGTTTTTTCCTTCTTTGGCCAACTGAAATAATGAAGGGTCTTTTTAGGTTAAGCTTGTAAGAGTGATTTCCCTTCAGTGGTGTTAGCTTGAGAGGAATGTGGTTAGTCCTGTCTCTTTCCCTAGCTCTACAGGGGCTGGGCAAGCAGGACTCATTGAGGAGGGAAGCTCTAGCCTAGTGACCCCCACTCAAATCCTTCTGCCAGCTGACTTCCCTTATTTACCTCCAGTGACACTGTTTCGGTGGAGAAACTGTTTCTGGTGTTTCTCTTTCACGGACCATCCCTTCCTGCATTGGGTTGTCCATTTTGTCTCCTACCAAGGGAAAGAAAATGCACCAAAGAGGAAGAATCTCATGGTAGGAGAGACTGGGATTTCAGAGCTTTCAAATAAGAATCCAAAGCTTAAGAAATACACATGGACTCTGGAAGTCCCTTGTGATCAGGTAAACCAGCTCTGGTATTCAGAGTCCAAACAAAAAGGAAATTTAAAAGTAAATTGGGGATGAATGGGGCAAGTGCTCCACTTGGCAACTTCTGTTGTGGTGTGATGAGACCATTAGGATGCACCTGTCAAGTTGGATGGGGTACGGTTATATTTGTATGGTGCTCCATGGAGGATGGATTTTTACATGGCAAGGATGCGTATGTAAAAACAGTTTGGGGATGAAATTGATCACATCTTGTAGCACTGTGCCTTGGCAAGATCATGCAACCCGCCATCTGCCCTGTAGCTTGTGCCTGTCCAGCTCACAGCAGCTGCCAGGTACCCAAGTGCTGCAGCCACCCAGGGGCAGTGAGTTTTGGGCTTGGCTGGGTGCTATAAATTTACCTAGGCTAAGTTGCTGCTGGGCTGCAGCTGTGGGCTGCAGTCTTCTCAGAGGCTGGATTGCTGGTTTCTCCTCGCAGCAACTGCTTCCCGGCCAACATCTGACATCAAAACTACAGCACAGCCCAGATGGTGCACAGAAGTTACCAACCCAAGGAGCTCAAATATTGCTGACAGCCTTGCTGACACGCATGTACAGCATCCAATTTCCTTACAAGAGGTACCCAAGGCCATTTACTCTGGACTCTTCAGGGCTGTTTGAACCTTGTGATGAGATACTTGGAATTTTCTTTTGAAACTGCTCAACAAAGCATTTATTGGCTTTTGAAGAGACACATGGAGGGAGGTGCAGCCTACGACAAAGCAAGTGTTGCATCACTGGTTCGTGTAATCAAAGTAGGTTCTTAAAAGCCGCTTGTGATTCATAGGAGATAATAAATAAATTACGAACTGTTCTGTCTGAGGAAGGAAGCAGTTGCTGCTGCTGCAGAGATGCTGTTTGGTTGTCCTGGATGTGATTAGCTGGTTTCATAAGGGGAGGTTAAGAGTCATTTTTGACACACTAAATGAAGACACATACAGACCTCACACAGTCTCCCTTCCCCAGTTTTGGTGCGCGTTCAACTGCAGGATCAAGGTAACTGCCAAAAGCATTTAACATGTAAGCACCGAGGGCTGGCAACAGAAACCACAAACAAGCGCAGCGTACAAACATTGCAGAGATGGGGGGGTCATAACAGTTGGCTTTGAGAAAGCATAAAGTCCAGTTTTGCTGTGTTAATCTCCTCCTGTGTTGTGACATCAAGACATCAGGAAGAAATTTTTCATGGAGAGAGTGGTCAGGCACTGGGATGGGCTGCCCAGGGTGGTGGTTGAGTCACCATCCCTGGGTGGGTTTAAAAGACGCTTGGATGTAGTGTTGGGGCATCTGGTTTACTGTTAACTTGTAGAGTAGGGTTGATGGTTGGACTCGATGAGCCCAAGAGTCTTTTCCAACCTGAATGATTCTGATCATGCTTCCCTTTAAATCAAAAGCAGAGGGTGGGATTTTCCAAAAGTCTGCACTTAGCCTAAGCTTGATCTCAGCAAAGTAAACAGGTATTTGATTATCAGAGTGTTGTCCAGTGCCCATGGCTGAGAACATGTTAGAATTGTACACCATTCCTGGTAACTTCCTACACATAAAACTCATTTTACTGAAAGAAAGTGCCATAAATAAAGAGAACACTTTGCAGACTGAATTTGGATGTTTAGCTTGGAAATTGTGGTTCATTTTTACCGCCTTGCTGAAAAATACCCTGCAGTGTTCTTTATACAGAATAATGAGAAACCTTCATAAACTTCATGAAAAATAAATGGAAGTCTGTGTCAGCCTGTGATAAATTGGTGAACTACTGGTTAATCTGGCCATTTGGGGAGAAAGTGTAGCCTGACAAGATGAGAGTAGCAAACTCATATGGTAATGATGAGAATAATTACACAGCCCTTTGTCCTGACATTAATCCCCGCATCACCCCGCAAGGTAGGATCTCTATTGTTGCCTTAATCCCATTGATTTTCTTAGTCGTGTGAATGCCACAGGAATGATAAATCTCAAGGCCCTTTTCCTTATATTCAGCAGATTCGGTACCTGGTAATTGTGTAATTTGGCCTCAAGCAACCCCTAGGCAGTGGGTGTTCATGGGAAGCGTGTGGAGGGAGTGGCGGGGATTAAGAGCAACAAGGGGAAAGTCACCACCTGGTTTTTAACACCCTTTCCCCCTCTCTCGTTTGTCTCTCCCAGGAGAAAAACCCTACAAATGTACCTGGGAAGGCTGCACCTGGAAGTTTGCTCGCTCCGACGAACTGACGAGGCATTACCGCAAGCACACGGGAGTGAAGCCATTCAAGTGTGCAGACTGTGACCGCAGCTTTTCCCGCTCAGATCACTTGGCGCTCCACCGCCGCAGGCACATGCTGGTTTGAGAAATGCTACCTGTTCCAGCTGAGTTTAAGAGCTGGGTCTCTTAACTACTACCCGGAGTGAATTCAGCAGGCCTGAATCCCCCTCTACAGTGTTAACAGGCAGGGCTTTCCCTGATGCCCGTAACAGAAAAAATAGTACAGAAATTCCCATTTTAACAAGAAGCAGGAAAAGAAGTGCCACTCTTCTCCTCGCCGTCTGAAGTTAACCCCGTCTGCCCCTTAGCATGGCTACCCCCTGAAAATGTCATCAGAATCACCTGGGAAACAGCAGCCGAAATGCTACAGGAATGGGCATTATTTTCCATGCTGCATCCTTTGACAAAAAATGTTTCTATAGCTTGTATGTTTTCTCAGCTGTCGGACATTCTGTTCCTGAAAAATCACTGCTGATTGGAGGATTAGATACCGCAAACTGATGATGATGATGATGATGATGACGATGTTGATGATGATGATGATGAGAGCAAGACCGCTAGATCTTTATTATCCCACCTTTCCCCTTGTTTGGAATTCCATCTGGCCGGTGTCAGCATTACTCCCTAGCTGTTCTACAGACAAGCTGCGTGTGAGTAGGCAAGAAGATCCCGCTGGAGAGGTCCCGCTGTCGGAGCTGAAGGGTCACTTGAGCAGACTTTGGCAGTAACGATGGTGGTGTTTTAATATTGTACCACAAGTTGTCACTAAGCTCTAGAGAACACCAGCCATTTAACCTTTTTCCGTTATCTTCTTTGCTTTTCTTTTGTTGTTGAAGTCTGTAAAATAAACAAGGGGCAGCAGCATCTCTGCTGAAAGTACAACATTAAGGATCTGTATTTTACCACGGACTTATTTAGAACCATTTTCTGATTTGTATAGAAAGAGCCCATCTGGAAACTACTACCCCGTTCTCAATGTGCAGTTTTCTTTCATGCAGGTATTGTCTTCCTCACAGCCATGGTTTGACCGCAAGGAAGCACAGTCAGATCTTACTCTTGCCGGTACCGAGTTCGGTTGGGTAGCCATGCATGAAGTGAAATTAAATGTACCAACAACACAAAACAGAGAAGAAACGGCTGCATCTCTTGCAGGGAAAAAGCAATAATGAGTAAAATGGCTCCCGAGACAATAATTTACTCCACCCCACCAGAAGGCAAGGGCTATGCAGAAACAGCACATGAGGTTGCCTAGGTTAGTCTTCTTCATGGTTTCACTGACCTGCTAGGTATCACAATTAGGGACTTTCATTTCCTTCAACAAAATACTTGTGTCTGGAAAGCAAGAAAGGTAAAGAGCTGACTGTTGAGGCGTCCATGGATGAACCATAAGTAGGAAGGAGAAGTGTTTCTGCAGTGGTGCTCTGCAAGACATCAGGATTCTCCCTGGGAGTTAGGGAATAACAGGATTTTGCTGGCTGTCTAGTATAATATAAATGGCCTTTTATATGGGTACCAGTGGCTGCCTCTACTGGGATTCTCAATCCAAGCCTTTTCATCTGAAATCAAAGGAAATTGTTGATCATTCCCATACAGCCCCATAATTGTGAGCCAATTTGTATTAACTGGATTATGTAGGAAAGAGAGAAACTCCTAGTCATCAAGTGTTCGCGCAAACAGAATAGTGTTGTTGTGTTTTCTTTCCTCACAAGGATCTGCCTATTCAGCTAAACTTGACAAAGCGGAGGCTTGGCAAGGTTTTTTTAACTGCTGAGATTTTTATAGCTTAGAGATGAAAGATGGGTACGTAAAGGTCTTTTGCAATGCACTTGGTTCCAGGAATTCAGCAGAGTACATTTGTGATGCCACTTGTTCATTATTAAATGTTTGACAAGTCTGAATGAATTTCTGGTTCCTGAAGTAACCGTAGCAATGTTGGGCGATTCGGAATGCAAGGGATTCCTTAGGAAGAACCAGCACGGAGTGCCCTTGTAGATACTGAAAGCAATTACAGGTACTTGTGTGACTGGGATAACACTTATGGCAGCATTCACAGGCTCCAGAGTTTAATTGTCTTTAAACACGTTCTGAAAGTTCCCCAGCACTGGATAGTTTATCAGCTGTCTGAAAGAAAGGTCTGCAACGCTGCTAAAGCTCACGCTCCTCTTTGTGCAGCGCTCAGCAGAGAAACCTAAGACAAAACTATTTGCAGACTTTATGGGTAAAATGCCTCTGCCAGTTCCCATTGACCACGCTGGTAGCCAACTTCCAGCAGACTCAGCAATGTTTTAGCTCCAAATCAGGAGTGAAGCAGAGGTGCCCAGTGTCTGTGCAGAGGGTGAAGAGGCTGCAATGGATCGGGGTTTCTGTCTAGCCGTGTGGCACTGTGGGGCAGCAGAACTGGGCCTTTACCAGCAGCATTACTGGCTGAAAAACTTGTCACTGTTGTGTGTGAGATTGCTCGGGGTCACATCTGAGGTCTCTTTTGCATACTTCAGTCTTGTCGCCTTCAGTGGATCCATCATTCTCGGCACTTGAGGAAAGAAGTCAGTTCAGGTAGAAGCCAGTT
Source organism: Phoeniculus purpureus (assembly GCA_028565055.1). Taxonomy (NCBI): domain Eukaryota; kingdom Metazoa; phylum Chordata; class Aves; order Bucerotiformes; family Phoeniculidae; genus Phoeniculus; species Phoeniculus purpureus. Next base: position 95,674,435 of record JAOXOE010000001.1, read on the forward strand.
GATAAAGTTGTTTTCCTGCCTGAGAACGTGTTGCTGAATAATTGCTCGAATAGCAGTAATGCACTTGGAGAACCAGTGGGATCCGGAATTCCTTGCGGAATCTGTGGTGCTTTTTGTCCCATAGAAAACTACATTCATTGAACCAGAAACTCTTAAGGCCATTCAGTTTGTATACGAGAGAGGGTAGTGAGACAGGTCATCTCTGATGTGATTCACAGAGGCAGTGTCCTCTTCAGGCTTCCCTTGTAATCAATGAACGGAGCAAAACTCCTTTAAGAGAAACTGAGAGTCCTTAAAGTTCAGTGTTCAGCTCTGAACTGCCCCGAGGAGGAACATACGTATCACAGACCCTGGGGGAAGTCATTTCTTGAGGCTGAGATGAATCCCTTGACTTCCAGCTGGTGGCCAAAAGTGATGGGGTTAAAGCAGCACTCATGACAAGGAGCACAGGCACCGAATGGGTTGGTGGTAACAGGCTGAATACAAAAGGTAAAGGAGCGTATTTGGAATTGTCTTATTTCACAGTCAGGAAGTATACCCTCAGCATTTCCAGCACACCAGGAAGGGCTTTTTATGCTGCTTTGGTTTCTTTTGTGTTAGCTCTGGATCACTTACACAACCAGCAGTTGTCCACCACTGGGTTTCAAGTACCCAGTATGGTTCTTGGCGATTGTCTTATTCACACCAGCACAACCAGGCTTTGGTCTCAGATACCCTGTGAGGTTGTTTTGTGGTTGGTTTTCTGTGTCAGAAGTATTTTAAAACAAGTTACTGTGTGTGAGGGGAGTATTTGGATGTGGAGTTGATGTCCCCCAGATTCTCAGGGTGCCCTTCCCACAGCAGCTGCAGTTCAGACCTGCCAAACTTCTGTGCAGAGGTCAAGGGTGATGGTTCCAAGGTAGTTTCCTCAAAAGTCCTGATATCCTACCTGCAGCAGGTCCATGACATTTCATAACTGTGGTGAAGGCTTACATCGTATGTCCCATGCAGCTTGACACAACGCAGTAGGTCTATCTTAACAGAACAGCTGGGAGAGGCAACTATACAGTGACCCGTTGTTTGAGAAGGACAGTGGTTTTGCTTCTAAGTGTGAGTCAAGGATGGGTGGTATCCACCACATCCATCACAGCTTACAAGGGAAACCACCACAGAGTGTCAGACTTCATGTGTCTTCAGAAGGATCTGATGGATTTGTCAGGAAATCTCAGTAGCCAGCATGGCAGGAAAACATAGCGACTACAGAGCTTTGATACAGAACTTTTCAAATTTTAAATGGTCATTATTTTTTGAGCACCTGTTTTATTCAGCACTGTAAAATTGGCTCATTGCAACAGCAGTTTATACTTGGGGACGAAGATGCAGTATTCCTTATTCTCTATCATGCTTACACGATTAATTAAATAGATTTAGACTGACTTGTATATATGATTATTTGCTGGAGTAATGTATAACAAAATTAACAGTGTTGAAAATTACATCAGTGATGTTGATGTTTGGGGTAAACTCACAGTGCAGAGCATGGACAAATAGCTGGACAACCATTCTCCCTTTTAATGATGGGAATAACAGTGATCATAAGTCTCGTTTTCCATTAGTCACATTGAAAATGTATTCTAGTTGCCATTTATAAATTTATCTTCTGATAATAAATGCTGTTTAATGGAAAAAAATCTCTTTCTCCTTTATTGAAGGTGGGTACCTCAAAATCAGAGTAAGTTTGACTGTTGGTATCTCGCTTATCTTTTAGTTGGAACCATGTTTTGGAAAGGTCAGTATGTGAAACTGCATATTCCACAGCAGATGAATCTTAAGATTGTTGTGTCCTGTGCGGCTTGGTCTAGGTGGTCCTTCTCTGGCAGGGGGATTGGACTAGATGATCTTTCGAGGTCCCTTCCAATCCCTAATGATTCTATGATGACATGTTCCTGCATGACTTGGTCTAGGTGGTCCTGCTCTGGCAGGGGGATTGGACTAGATGATCTTTCGAGGTCCCTTCCAATCCCTTATGATTCCGTGATTGTTAATATCGGATGGGCCATTGAGCGACCTGTCTAGTAGGAGAGAGGTGGCCCTGCCCACAGCAGGGGGATTGGAACTAGATCATCTTCAAGGTTCCCTTCCAGCCTAAACCATTCTATGATTGTTCAGTAAATTGCCCTCCTCGCACATGCTCATCCATGAACCCCAGCATCTCCGTGTGCCTACAGCCACATGCAGGTAATAAACAGGTTGAGTTTAAAAATGCCAGAAAGTGAACAATTGGCACCAAGCAATGTAAAAGAAAATACTGCCTTCTGGAGAACCAGCTCATGTGGCTGTATCACACCTTTGCCTGTGATGTAGAACTGGAGAAATGCACAAAGACCGTTCTGTTTTCACAGATCTGCTGTAACGTGTGCTGATGAAGTCGTGCCCGCTGGTTAGGCGAAATAGCTTAAATTCTGAACAATTTCCGCAGTAAACCAGGTTTTAGGTCAGAAATGTAGCTATAAGGATACTGCATCTTTAGAAGTCAAAATACCTTGAGAGGATTTTGATAGACGTGTAACAGCTGGAACATTCTGTAAGATACGTGGTAGCGGCAAAGTCTTTTCAAGCTCACAATTTTACACGGGGTGTAAATACTTTAAGGACTCTCTTAAAAGCCCCGTAGTTTTCTTCAGGAGAACCGCTTTGCCTTGCAAAGCTCAAGCGCAACACAAAACCCGTGTTTCCTCACGGTTGCTTTGCTGTTTTGCAGATACAGCAAAGTTGTGCGGAGTCCTTTGGTGTTGAGTAAGTCAATCCTCGTAATGTCTTTGACTGAATAAAGGAAAAAAAACCCCACCTGAGCGAAATGAAAACCGTATGAAAGGCTTTGGATTTTTTTTGTTGTGGGGGTTTTTTTTCCTCTCTGGAATTTTGTAGTGAATTGCAGATATGGTAACGGCAAACTCAGATTTGATTTTGTTTCCTCTCGTAGTTCCCTGACTGCAGCGCATCTTGAATAAAGGTTGCAGAGCTGAAATAGGCAGCTGCTCTTTGCTGAATCCAGGGGAGTTTAGTCTTCTAGGTGCAGTAACGTCAGCAAAACCAGTCGTAGCAGGACAGTGGCGGCGTTTCAGATGCACGTACACTTTAGCGAGATAGCCTAAAATCTATTTTAAAAGCCGAAACAGAAAGTGCCTGTAATTAGAACTGATGGGATGTTCCTATACTTTTACACAGCAATAACTTGTGGGATTCTGTTCACAATGAGATTTTACTTGGCGAACAATAATGCAGCACAGAAACAAACACAAAGTGCCATTTGTATTTTCGCATCGTGGAGATACTGTGTTAGAGGTTTGAGTTGCTTTTCTCAGCCAACACCCATCGTACGCGTGGAAGAAGGAAATTAACCTTAGTTTACCAATTGCCGATGTGCGTATCGATTGTCTGTAGGTGTGTCATTGTTAAGCCGTGTTTTAGGAGATTTCGTTCTGGTTTATGTCTGATGTCCCCATCTAGCCAGGGGACTGTCTAGTGAAATAGTCCAAACACCAGCAATAAGCCCAGCGGAGTTTTTATAAGGTGTGTGGTAGAACGGGGGTTCTCTTGAAAAATCCTCTGCATCAAACTCTGGAAACACAGAGTTCACCTTACGTCTCTTTTCTATGTGTCGTGTCACGTTGCTAGTCTTTAACACCATCTTAGAAGTGCTTGACTTCAGGAGTGGAGAAAACACATCACTTACTTTTCTTTCTTCTTGGGACAAATAAAATTGGGGACTGTTAGTCTCGAGACTATTTGAATAGCAAACAAGGAGTCAGTATTCCCAAAGTAGAGGTTTTTGAGTGTCCTAAACATTTGCATCAGTAGACTAATTGATCTTACAAGAAAATGGCCAGCTGTGACTCTTCCACTCTTTTTTAACCCTCAATTATTTTTCTTATAATCCGGTAGGTTTCTGTAAAAACCAAAATATTCACTACTGCTAATGGATTCTTAAAACAGCAGTGTAATGCCGTCCCTCGTGCTTCTTCTGCTTCTAAAACTTAGTTGAGATGAGAATCTAACTGGCTTTCCTGATACCTTTGCCAGGGAAGATCACTTTCCATTCTCTAAATTTGGACCTGTCACTTGTTCAGTCAGAATTTTGTATCTGTAAAACTCAACATCCTGCTTGGCTTTCGCTGCTGTTGGTGGGTTGCTGCTGGAGTGGGGGGATCGGTGTTCAGTTTTCTTTCACTGAGGCAGGACTGGGTGCGCGTGAAGACGCTCATAGGCAGAAGGAAGTGGAGGTGCAAAGAAAAGAACAAACAGCACGTGGCCTTGCTTGCTTGTGGAAACTAGATGTTAATGATGTGACAAGGCTACCAGTTCAGGAACAGCATCAGCCACCAGTGGAGATCGTTCCCCCAGACCACGCGTGTTCTGTCATCTCCAGATAATAATCACGTGGAAGGACCCAATTCACGATGGATCCTTCCTTTTGAAAACGAAACACACAGTTGTTCTTTTTCTCAGTGTTTCTGATTTGCCAGCCTACTGCTCTGTCAGCTTGCGCTTACTGACTCTACATGATGAAATAAACAGTGTTGCCCTGCTGCGAGTTCAGAACACAGTGGTTCGGTCCTCCAGACAAGCAAACCAAGGCATGAGAATTTTGGCTCTTATGAAAATAAGAACAGAGAGAGTTAAAGTTAAGCTCTTGTCCATATGTGTGAGCTGCAGCATCTGCCCAGTTCGGTCTCAGAGTTTGTTTCAGTGAGCCAAGATGCTGTCAGTTGGGAAAGGGGAGGTGAATGGTTGTTCACACGTTGACTTGCTAAGCCTTGCTTCGTGCTGCGACCTCTGCATTTGAGAAACAGTAGTTTGGTGTCTAGTAGGTCTAAGGGTGACAAAGACAGGTGATGTCCTTGACAGATTATCCTAGCTGCGAACCATTAAATACAGAAATGGGTTCAGATACCGCTTTTCTCCCTGTCTCCGCCTTTCTAGATGTAGAGATCTTCTTTACAACTAGAAAGACACTCTGAGCCGCGATCTTCATGGTTCCTAATCTTCCTCACAATTCAGACTTCATGCTGTCGTATTTGGTTTCAAACTGGTTTTCACTGCTACATTTGCATCTTGTTTTTCATTTAACACCCCCCCCCCCCCCAACACACACAGTTTATTTATTCTCTTATCGTTCTATACATTGCTGCCTTGGTGATACAAGTTCCTCCCCAAACACCTACGCAGAATGCTCTCTTGACCCGCTGTCTGTCCCTAAAAGGCTGTATCTCCCGTTTACTCTTGCAACTGAATATACACAGGGGTAGTAATGAATTACTCAAGTTTCATGCACCATCAGCCTTAAGACCTTCCACCCCCACACAGAGACACACACATTCATACACTTCAAGTGAAAGAGAGACTTGGACACTGCCATCGACATGTGGGGTCAAAAATACCCTTAGACTGGAAAGTTCTTTCAGCTGTGTTTAGGAGGAAACAACAATGACGAGAAGTAGGATTTGTGGCCAAGTCGCTTATGGAAGAAGCAAATTCCCCCGTGGTGTTAGCTGAATGAAACCCTAAGGATAGGGCTGCATTTGGCCCCAGACTGTTCCTTCTAATCAGGCTGTTTTATGTACTGACGAGTGTTTATTTGATCCTCCTGTGTAAAAATACAAAAACATCCCTTAGTTTACCAAGTGATTCATTTGGAACTGCAGCTTCACAGCAACGGGATTAGTACGTCCGGCATCTCGATCTTTATCCGAGATAGGATGCGAGAGAGAAGGTCGTCGTTGGTAACCCCATAAAGGTGATAGTGGCAACAGAGGTCCTACTCTTAAAAAGGAATAATAATACCAGTGCTAGCAAGCAAACGTGTTAGTTTCTTAAGCCTTTCTTTTGTCTTCTTTTCAAAAGCTTTTAAACGCAAAAATTACTTTTCTTCAAAAAACAAAAGTAAGCACCTGAAGATCTAATTTCCCAATAGTTTCCTCTGCATTTATATACTCTGTAGTGCTTAGGCAACACCTATGTTATGTTTATTAATATTATGTAAGTGTTGTTCTTGTATTTATGTATAGTGTACGTATTGTAAATATACTCAGAGCTTTTTCTCCCCTTCCTGTAAAATGGTGATTTTTTTTTTGCCCTATGATGATGTAAAGGGAGTCCCCTAATGAAATTCTGTCGGAGGATGGTTATTCCACTCAATTCTCAAAGATTCCAATGAACAAGTGTTATCGTTTCTAAATGGTGTCTCAGACATATTTTGTTGGTGCATTGCTTTTCTGTATTCAACTTTCCTATGAATTGAGCTGTGAACTGAAATAGAGTTTAAACCTTTAAATGTATGCATTTGTATAATTATCTGAATGGAGGCATGAAGGTTAAATAAAGCATTTTGTATGGAACAAAGCCCCCTAATTATTACTGTGGATGACTCAAGCCTTCTGGAACATCCAGTTATTAATTTTTTAAAATTAAACCTTTGTTTAAAAAAATCTTTTATATAAACATATAGTGATTTTTTTTTTTTTTTTAATGGAGTGTTTGCTTAAGAAATGGATTTCCCTTGCTTTTCTGATTTTAAAAGCCATCATACAGGGTAGACGTTCTTTGTCCTTTCACAGTGATTGTGCGTCTGTGGCAAAGCCGGGAGAATTAAAATAGCACTCAGCAGCATGAACAGAAATGCACAGGGAAGGCATAAAATATACTCTGCATTACTGTATAATCTGAGCTCCCCAAGTGTTTTAACGGGGTTGTGTTTCATCTTTCATTGCCCTGTGTGTAGGGAGGCTGGCACAGTCAATGTGCTGCATGCTAATGCACCCCCATAGCTAAGAGGGCATTTGGTCACTGGGCGCTCCTGAAGCTAAGGAACAAGCTGCTGAAGGCAGCTGTGGTGCCAGGGACATTCCACAAGGAAAATTCTTCCATGTTTGAGCCAGTCTAGGACAACTGTCAGTGATCCTGCTCTGGCAGGGGGATTGGACTAGCCGATCTTTCGAGGTCCCTTCTTAACGTTCTGTAATTGTGTGACTTGGAGCTGCACATCGCCCTTACTGGTGAAATGTCTCCTTGAATGTGACTTTTCCCTTGCATTTCCATCAGCTTGCTTTTAACCAGCACAATCTTTTGTATAATAAAACCATTGTCTTACATGGCTGCAGGCAGAAAAATGAGTAAACAAAGTGATTTGGAGACCTCTGAACCTTATTAAGAGAAGTGTCTGAACCAAACCTGTGCCTGAGCCTCTCAAAATGCCAATGAATTTAAAGATCAGATAGTCCTGCTGGACCTTCCAAGACACTTTTGCTTTCCACACAGTAGGCTGTTTGTTACCCCTCCGTGTCTTGCGCGTATTTAATGTCGGCTTTGCTCCCAGCAGTGCGATTAAGGATGAAGCACATTAGCGCCTGTTTAGTCTGACTTCTCTGGTGGACGAACGCCCACACCGTCCACTGCGCTGACCTGTGGTCTGTTCCTGAAAAGTTATTTCCCAACAACAGCTCAATTGTCATCTAATCCCTCTCGTTACTGCCCGCCCCCTCCCCCCCTTTTTCCCCTTTGTTACTGAACTCTCAGTTTGGAGTGAAAAGTTGGCGCTTGGTGTTCTGTACATGGCACAGGGCAGGGCTGGCTCTCTGCAAGTGTGACGAGGAGTGCTCACCTTCACCTTTGCACGCTGAGTTGCTGGATCAGATAAGCGTGGTCCCTTCTCTACGTGCTGAAAACAAGCACGCTGCCATTGTCCTTGAACCTGGGAAGATTGTCTGCCTCCCAGATGGAGTTCTGGTAGTGCAGCCTGCAGGAGGGAAGCACCCCCGTCCAGGACATTTGGCTGAAAGACCTGCTTGCTGTACTCCAGCCCACAGCACTGCTTCCACACAGCTTTTGAGTGTCTCCAAGAATGGAGAGTGTGCAGAACCTTTCTGGGCAACCTGTGTCACCCTCGAAGTAAGGAGCCCTTTCTGCTGCTCAGACTAACTCCAGCCATTCAGATCCCAACTCTTTTGTCAATTCCCTACTCTCTCACTTTAACCATTAGGCAGAATGATTGCCCTGGTTAAGGTTTTGACCCAGTTTGTAACTGGCCACATCTTTTTCTACCCACTGGTATTTCCCCTGAGAGCCCTGAATAGCAGCAGTAGCCACTACCCTTCCTTGTGAAGCCTACTAACAGAGGCATTTACTGCCTTGTGCGTTTGTCTGCCCAAAAATATATAGCCCATAATAACAAGGACTGCCATGGATGGAGGAACGAATAACCAGCTCTAGCCAGTAAGCTCAGACACGCCAAAGTGTTTTATCCTTCGTGGTTTTGTTTGTGTCTTTGCACAGCCTCGCTCACAGCTGTGCTGCACCCTTGCCTGCTTATGCTTCTCCTTTGCAGGAGATACTGATCTATCCAACCCTGTAAAGCATTTCAAATGCATTCTTTTGTTTTCTGGGATGGCCCCTCTACACCTGTATGTTTGAGCCTGTCCAGAATATTAACAGACAGAAACCAACAATGAAGTCCAGAAGAGACTACCAAAGCAAACACTGAAACCAAGACAGTTGCAAAGCTCTATTAACCTCCGCTGAGCTCAGGTTGCTGTTTAATCTTTATATACAGGTACATCTCAAGGTTATCTGCTCCTGAGGGGTTCATTGGAGGCTTTTGTGATTTGTCATCCGCTCAGCTCCTTATCAGTCGAAGGTATTTCCCCTTGTAACATTTATTATGGGCTCCCCTCTGCGCTCCTTACTAAAGTGATGTCGTGAAGAGGCCCCGGTATGCAGCCTGCGAGGGGCTATTAGGTTTTTCTTTCCTGTGATCAACAGGATTGTGAATGTGACACGTGTGGCATAGCACACGCAGCGATGCTGATGGCTGAGCGCTGTCACCGGGCTGGGAGTGAAAACAAGGGAGCCTGCAGCTCTGCAAAGGCTTTTTATGTCTCCATCCAGCGGTCTCTGGCTGGCAAAGAAGTGTGGTGAAGTGCATTTGTTAAACATGTCATGTGAAGAAGAAACCACCGCAAACAGCACAAATAAAACAGCCATTGCAGCACCTCAGCTAACACCCTGGATCTGATGTGAGGCTGAAGAATCTCAGCCCTTTCACTAGGACAGTCACGGCCATCCTCCTGTGCTGTTTCATTTCAGCAGAGGTGAATCTGGCCCTGGCTGATGCAGCCATGCTGAATCACTACATTTGAGGAACTGGCAGGCTTGGAAGAGGAGAAGGCTGGCATTGCTTCATCGCCAGGGTGGCACAGAGCCCATCTGTGTGTGGCTGAGGCTGGGACAGCAGGGGATTTCCTGGGAAACAACTTCCTCTCCTGCTTCTGCAGCCTGGTGGAAATGTGTCAGAACCACTGAAAAATAGGGCTGCCTGCTGTGGGAAGTGGGATGCGACTGTTCCCCAGTTATCACTTTATCCAACAGATAAAGCTGCTGCAATTCCTCATTTGTTCTTAAGCACCAGCTATGTCTACATCGACGTCAGAGGTCTGACTGGCAGCACGTATAGGCATGCAAGAGCACAGATAGAGCTGCTGAGTGCCTAAGTGTGTGTTTATATACACACTACATGCATGCACGCATGTATGGTCTCCTGGAGACAGTTGAGGTAACTCTACAAATTCATGCCTGTGCACACCAAGAGCATTATTGTGGTTTGAAAATTAGTAGAATTTTCAGAATTACAGGTTTGTGCTTTTATGAAGGAAAGAAAACATCCTG
>JAOXOE010000001.1:95684217-95720150 GCA_028565055.1 Phoeniculus purpureus
CAGCCCATTCCAGTGCCTGACTGCTCTCTCCAGGAAGGATTTTGGCAGGAGGATTGGACTGGATGATCTTTCGAGGTGCCTTCCAATCCCTAATGATTCTATAGTTCTATGGTAGGAGCAATGTGGCCCCACACGGCCACTCAGACAGCCCAGGTACCTGCAGACATCACTGCCCCCATGCCACCGAGGAATGGGCAGAGGCAGACAAGGAAGATGCAGAACCTCAGGGGACAGCAGGGACATGAAACAGATTTTAGACATGTCTGAACTTGGGAGGGGGTTCATCTTGCATTCAGGCTGTTAGATGGGTTCCAGTTAAGTGATGTGAGTGGGAAACTGGGGGACTACTGCTGGGGTTTTCATTGCTTCTTTATCCTTGCTTACAGGGGGAGTCACAGCACAGGGGAAGAAGCTCCATGGAAATTGAAAACCTGGGCTTGACTGATATGAAACTGATCTCTGTAGGCACAAGTTGGTAGCGAAGCTGCTTTGATTGCAAATGTCAGACAAAGCAAGTAACAAAGCCTCAGCACCTCAGCCTTAGTTACAAAGCCCTTGCTGCAGTTACTACATGAGCCTCCACAGATGTACACACAACCCAAGTATCTAGCCTCAGGCAATGACCACTCCCCAGACAAGATGCTTGTTCCTGTACCACAGTACGTGTGATTCTGCAAGTTTCATTTATCACAGAGCAGCAGTACAGACACAAGAAAAGTACAGTGGGAGCCAGGGGCTCAGAATGAGGTTTGGCACATAGTGCATCAACAGCAGAAAAGGCTTATTCCTTGGGCTTTCATCACTAGCAACACCTGTAAGGTGAATGTACCTCAGTCACGGTTCCTGCAAGTTAAAATAAATTCATAACCTGCCAAGTGTGGGACAGAAGTTCCAAATTCATGGGGGTTTTTCTGTGGGAAAAATGAACATGGCCCTTTGGGACTGCCAGCTTTGGTCTGATTCATGCTGATGGCCAGGTACCCATAAACTTTAAGGAGGTTTTAAGGCTCAAAAGATTCTTAACTAGTTTGTTGAGACAGAGTTTTGAGCTTGAATTCGTCTCAGAGTAGCTCTGACCAAACTTTAGTTCACTGGCCACAACTTGCAGGAGCGGTGGCGAAACCCAGTCACTTATGCAACGCACAATGGAAGATGACACCTTTCTGTAGGAGGCAGGAAGGGCTTAATGAGTACATGAAACCCATTGTTTTTTTTCTCTGTTATTCTATTTCTGATTTGAGCTGCTGCTGGTAGCCTGAAAGGCAGTGCCTCTGCAGCTCAGCACAGCAGGGCTACCGTGCAGCCCCTGATCTCAAAGGCAGGGAATGAAGAGTGGCCCACACCCACACCCTTGGTGACAGCCTCTGTTAAAGGTTGGCTGTCTCTCAGAATCACAGAACATTAGGGATTGGAAGGGACCTCCAAAGATCACCTAGTCCAATCCCCCCACCACAGCAGGACCACCTAGACCAAGTTCCACAGGAACACATCCAGGCAGGTTTTAAACTCTCCACAGAAGGAGACTCCACAACCCCCCTGGGCAGCCCCTTCCAGTGCTCTGTCACCCTCACCACGAAGAAGTTCCTTCTCATATTGATGTGGAACCTCCTCTGTTCCACCTCACACCCATTGCCCCTTGTCCTATCCCATGTAGCTTAACTTTTGGGCCCCATGTGGGCACAGCCCTGTGACACGTACTATTTGCTGTGTGTTTTCCTGCATTCGGAGGGTCTGGGACAGAGGCTGAGCTCTGCTCCAGTCCACCACACCCCAGCTTTATAGCTGCAAGAGACAAGAGGAGAAGGCTCTGCATGTTCCAAGGTGTGGCAGCAGTACACACAGAGTCTGCGGAAATGGGAAGGGGGTTGCTCAAGGACATGGTGGAGTTAGACTAATGGGCTACGTAGAGTTAGATTAATGATTGAGCTAGATGATCTTGAAGGTCTTTTCCATCTTAAACAATGTTATGACTCTATGAAACTCTCTTGTGGCAGCAATGGCAAGGAGGGAGGCAGAGACAGCCAGGCTTTGTGCTCTGTGGTGTCTGCTCCTCTATGTGAGTGGCACCAAGCAGGAAGGCTCCCCACAACCCAGGATGACCCTCTTTGCAGAGGAGCAGAGGCTTTGGAGTCCTCTATGCAATTGCTGAGGGAACTGGGGTTGTTTATTCTGAAGAAAAGGTTGAGGGAAGACCTAATTGCTCTTTACCACTACCTGAAGAGGGGTTGTAGACAGGTGATGGTGGTGGTTCTCTTCTCCAAAGGCACTAGTGCTCTGCCAGGGGAGGTTTAGATTAGACGTTAGGAGAGAACTCTTCACTGAAAGAGTGGTTAGGGATTGCAACAGGCTGCCCAGGGAGGTGTCACTGTCCCTGGAGGGGTTCAAAAAACCTGTAGATGTGGCATCAGGGAATGTGGTTTAGTGGTCATGGTGACACTGGGTTGATGTTTGGACTTAATGGTCTTGTAGGTCTCTTTCAACCTTTATAATTCTCTGACTCTGTGAAAGGGTAGTAGAGTTACCATCCAGTTTGGTGCTGAAGTACTGATCACGTAACCTGTTTAGCAGAAGTACCAAGCATGAGTGGCAGGAAGCAGTACAGACAGAACCCGTGACATTGTGGTGCTCTCAAGGTGAATCTCCTCTAACATGTGAATCACTGATTCCTGTTCCTAGACATCTCCAGGGAGTCCCTTGTCACTCATGACAGAAATTCCTGTCCCAAATCTGACTCAGAATCAGACTTTTTTCTGCCAGTAAGTTTATATTAAGTAGCCAAAGCCAAAGGCCAACCAACTCATCTTGTTTCCTGTGCTTGATGTCTAACATGACCCTTACCTTAGGAGCACACGTACTACATGACTGCAGATGCCCAGGCATGGGATGCTATAAACTTAACTGCAATTGACAAAGTACCCAGATGGGAAGTGTTTAACGTCTCTCATGTATTTATTTACTATGCTATCATGTAGTAGCCAGAGCTTGTGCTTTTGTATGTGGGATGAGCACAGGATAGAGAACACAGCGGTTCTCAGCGTCTTTTTGCAAGCAACTGCATTACTTAGACCCATGAAAAGAACCATCAGATGATGAGATTCCTCACTGAGAAGGCAAGTCTCACCCCACACTTGTTAGCCCAAGTTGGCTTGTTTTCAGGTATTTGCGTAGGATCAGTGCAACAGAGATTCACCCAGGTCTAAATGAGGTTCTTGTCTTCCTATCTAGCAGAGGATGGTGGGGCTGGTGGGAGAAGAAGAGGTAACAGCAGTATGAAGACGTGGAAAGTCATGTGTAAAGTGAGCAGAGGACTGAGACAGAAGTGGGATATGAGGTCAAGAAAAGGAAGGAAAAGACATGTCTATAACCTTGGGGATGAGACACAGGTTAAGTGTGACTGTACAGTGATCCCAGGAATCTGGATTAGGGGGAAAGAGGATGGTGGCTACAGTAAGGTTTGGAAATAATTAGGTTGTGAAATGCAGAATCAAACGGTGCCAAACAGCCTTTTATACCTTCATTATGCCTTTATCTGTATGTCCCACATAAAGGTGTAGTTTGGAGAAGAGGAGACTGAGGGGTGACTTCATTAATGTCTATAAATATGTGAAGGGTGGGTGTCAGGAGGGTGGAGCCAGGCTCTGCTCAGTGGCATCTAAAGATAGGACAAGGGTTTTAGATCTAGTCTAAATCTCCACTCTTTTAGCTTAAAACCATCACCCTTTGTCCTGTTGCAACAGGCCCTGCTAAAAAGTCTGTCCCCATCTTTCTTATAAGCCCCCTTTAAGCACTGAGATGCCACAACAAGGCTTTGCAGGAGCCTTCCCTTCTGGCTGAAGAACCCAGACTGTCCCAGCCTGTGCTAACAGCAGAGGACATCAGTGAAGACTGAGGCAAAACATCTTGTGCACCTCAGCTCGCTCCTTGTCTGCTGTTACCAGCTTGTCAGTCATGGCCATCAGAGGGAGGACTCTCTGCTTAGCCTCCCTTAATCCAAGACACTGAGAGTTGCCAGGGATCTGAAAACCTACGTGGGCTCATTAAGTAGGTATTGAAATGTTTTGGCTGGATCAGTGGAGCCGAGCGAACCAACAGATTTCAAAAGAAATTGTCTTGTGGTGAAAAACAGTGGAACAATGATCTTCTTAATGTGAAGGAGTAAATTATAGGGTTCAAGACTGGCAAAAAAGCAGGAATTAGATTTAGATGACTTTCTATTCCTTTCCTGGGCATCGTGTCTTTGTAAGGGCAAAGATGCCACAGATGTAACCCACAGGACTAAGAAGTGCAGGTGCCCTGCACCTATTCTGCGTTTCCATCTAGAAACACAGATGTTCACCCTGTTCTAAACACAGAACAACACTAAAACTTGCAATAAAAAGAAAAGCAGAGGCCCCGGTGCTTGGCTGTAGCACACGCTTGAACTCTGCTGGACTTACCATGTATGCTTAACCACCAGTGGCATGTCAGCAGTTTATGGGATGGAAAACAAAGCCATTAAGTTCTTTTGGCATTATGTTTCTCACGTCGAAAGAGGGTCTGAAGAAAGGGAGTTTCAAAAATGCGTTTTACACTGGAGGCCCATTAGCTCCATCGGTTGGAGAAGCTGCTTTGCAGCCTCCACCTGCAGGATTGTGTGTGAGGGATTTATTTTATGCTTGGTTCATCACAACAAACAGACCTCCCGAGTAGCAATGTGGGTTCTTATATAAAAGATAATTTGGGGGCTCTGAAGGCTTGAAACTCAAATTTGGTCATAATTATTAGAAGGTCACCTAGGAATTCTGGAGAAGTTTGTTTATCCTGATTCCAGCTTGCTAGGTCCAAGAAAACACACTTAATTCAATCCAGGTGACTCTCCATTAAGCATAATCTTGTCTTAATTGGTGCCACGTTGACCTCTACTTGTGAAGTCTATTTTGTGGTCTACAAGTCTAGCTTTAAGTGCTCAAACACACATTTTTCCATCTGATTCCCCATGATTTCATTATGACAACAACACACTTCATAGCAAGCACTCTACGTGTGTGTGTGTGTGTGTGTGTGTGCGTGTAATGCAGGGAAGGTTCAGTAAAGAGACCACGTCCAAGTGGGATATCGGTTGATTGATTCCTCAGGCTGCTGGCTGTGATGGGCTCTGTCACTCACAGTTCGGTTATCAATATCCAAGATCAGGAGATCACATTCAAAGTGACTCTCTGGGACTGCCTGTGCCACCTGGTCTCCCCAGCGGGGTGGTCACAACTTCCAATCTGTGTGAGCACCGCGTGTGTCCCGTGAGTTTCAGTTCACACCTCTGCTGATGTGCTTTCTCCTCTGAGGTAACCCTCTTAGCCTGGCAGCCCTGTGGTGGGCTTGTATTCACAGAATCACAGAACATTAGGGATTGGAAGGGACCTCAAAAGACCATCTAGTCCAATCCCCCCACCACAGCAGGATCACCTAGACCAAGTCACACACAGAACATTCAGGAGTGGGAAAGACCTTGAAAGACCATCTAGTCCAATCCCCCCACCACAGCAGGACCACCTAGGTTAGCATTTTTAATATCACTTGCTCTGTCATCAAGACGCGGTTGTTCTTTCCTGTTTAAAAGCCAGTTGAAGGGCTGGCGAAACTTCTCAACCAATCCATCCTAGAGAAAGCTAAAAACCAGAATAAATAAAAGACATCCAGAATTTTATGAAACTGGGAGGAAAAAGAGGATAATTCACAGATCTTATTATGGAGAAGAGCTCTCAGGGGCTATGTATATGGCTTTAAAAAGGAGCTTAAAACCAAGTGTCTGCCACAAGATGGTAGCTCGACTTTTTGAATTATTTTCCATTCTTCATTCTTCTTGGCCCTGTGCATGTGATGACACACAGAATCTCAAAATGCTGTGTTGTAAAGCTTCTGTTTTTACTCAGAGAAGCAGGGCAGAGCACAGGCTTTAGATGGATTTCTCCGTGTCTCTTTCTGAAGTGCTGTATTAAAAATGCTTTAGTGATGCTGCTGTTGGATTTTCAGATGTGACACGATCACATTATTCTGGACTTTGTGAGTAGCTAACAGCAGTGTGCTTCTGCTTCTTTGCAGAAAGAAGCAGCTAGGGAAAGTTCTTAATATTCTGGGTGAACAAGAAGCAAAATGCACCACACTGGGCACTCTTCCACAGGAGCTAAACAACATGAAAGCAAGATCCAGTTCTAGGCAACAACTGCTGGTGTGCAAAGACTCGTCACACACTTCCATCCTCAAAGGGAGACACAAAAGAAAGGATTTCAACAGTGTGCCACTGATTTGTGCACAAAAGACGCTCAGGAGCTATTACGACTGTGGCTGACAACTGGTCCGTGCACCAGTTGTGATCCAAACACATAGACCCGGCAAACGAGGATCAGGGTTTGCAAAGGCTGTGAAGCAGGTTTTCAGAGACAGAGCTAAGAGAAAGCAAACTCCTGCTCGTGAAATTCTAAACTGTGTGCGTGTTTCCTGCATACGTCTTCAGTGTTTAGCTTTAACATAAACCTGCTAGAAGTAATGCAAGCAGATGCAAGGTTTCTTACATACCCACTTTCTGCCTTCCCCTGCGCCTTGAGTGTGAGCTGGAACACAGGAGGTTCCGCATAAATATGAGAAGGAACTTCTTAACACTGAGGTGATGGAGCACTGGAAGGGCTGCCCAGGGGAGTTGTGGCATCTCCTTCTCTGGAGAGGTTTATAACCCACCTGGACATGTTCCTGTGCGACTGGATCTCGGGCATCCTGCTGTGGTGAGGGGATTGGACTGGATGATCTTTTGAGGTCCCTTCCAATCCCTAATGTTCTGCAATGTTCTGTAATGTCCTTCTCCCCCTTCCCCCTTCCTCTCCATCTCCTTCTCCTTCTTTTCTGTTCTTCTTCAGCATCTTCTTCATGATCATCTTCTGCATCATCTTCTTATTGTCATCACGTTGTCACTTTTTGTCACGTACGTTATTCCAGAAGGATTCCGTGTCTGCAGCGATGGCGTCAATCAACTCAGCTATGTCACTACTTACAAGTTTGCAGTGTGTTAACTCTCTTCATCATTTACATAATGTTTAAATAATATACCACCCTTTTTGCCTTACCCCTCCGCTAATGTGACGATGATTAGGGGAAGAGCTGTAGTTTCGTGTGAGATGTGCTTTCCACGTGTGATTGCTTATTACAAGAAGTATCCTGTCTAAACCCGGCAGCCTCCAACCACTTTAGCTGTCAAAAATTATGTTTTCCAAGAGCAAAACTACTCCATGAAAACTATGATTATTTCTATTCAGTACTTCCCATTAAGATAAACAAACAGCAGAAAATGGTTGCTTTGTCTTCCTTATTTCCACGGCTGCATCTAACGGTGAGCGGTACGGGCATACGTATTCTGATATATTAGACAATTAAATTGATGGATGGTTAATTGAGTCAGCACGGCAGACCATATGTGTACTCCTGACCTGAATGTCACTGGTCAGATTAAGGCTTCGCACGTTTGGCCGAAGAATGCACGCTCTTATTGAGAATGTGCCTCTAGATAGGATAAAGACTTTAGCCTATGGAGAAGAAATCATCATAACTGGCTTTACTCTGCTTGTAGAAGCTCCGGCTCCTCAGGAGTCCAGCTGTAAAGGACTTTAAAAATAATGAAAGTTATTAATTAAAAGCTTACTGACACCATGGCCATTAACTTTGGCAGGCTCTTCCATTAATTTATTTGATCTCTCCTACTACATGACATATCCCCATCACAGGGTTTTTACCTTCGCACGTCAAGCTGTTGATATTATTGGATTTTATTTTCCGTTTAAGCTTTTTGGGTGTGTTTTCTTCCAAGCACCTTCTAGTTTCAAGAAATACAACATTTTTCTTACCGCTAGGCATGTTGCACACCCAAGCAAAAAAGTAGCCGAAGGAGGGGAGCTCATGTACCATTAATGACAGCGACACAAACATCAAAACCCATAGAATCATTAGGGATTGGAAGGGACCTCGAAAGATCATCCAGTCCAATCCCCCAGCCAGAGCAGGATCATGCAGAGTCTCACGTGGAGACACGTGTGTGTGTGTGTGCGTGTAGCTACAACCTCGAGTAATGGGTATTTTTAGTAGCACCTTGATAAAACATTGTTTTCACAGTGATTAGTCCTCGTTTCTGGAAGATCTAATATTTCTGTTTTATTTATCTAAGTAATATTTAATGACATTCTATTACCTTTGAGCATCAGCTCTTTTGCATATTTTACCTCCAAACCAGCTATCTGCCTGAGCTGTTCCAGCTTCGCAAGTGTTTTAAAGTGAATTATGTTATTTTACAAAATTATTGTGGTAGAACAACACATCGGAGCAATAATGTTTTATCTTCGACGCTCCTTTGATGACTCATCCATTTTGACAGGTAACTGTCGGCTTTAAAGCCATGTAGTTTGCATCAACACCGAGATAAAACGCGACTTGAACAATGCGTACCATAGAAGCGGAAAAAACCCACCTCACACACGGTTAGGAAAACAAAGATTTATAAAGGGGGGAAAAACCCCGGCTAATGGAGAAGTATGTTTGATTCGCTCGTTATTTATTGTCGCAAACTTGCGTATCCTTTATCCGCTGACAGCCTAGGAGAGGAGCCGTCCTGTCTCTGCTGCATAATTTATCGCTGCCACATTGAGGAAGATTATGGTAATGTACACAGAACAAAATTGGCAACAATAGAGGAGGCCTGTAATTGTGAACTAAATTCAAGGAGGCTGCTCTGGGCATGAGAACTCACGGTGTCTTCATTATGATTAGCTTACCTTTTCAAGTGTTCTGCTAGGAACCTCTATCACGCAAATTGAGGCAGGAACTTTATTATCATCACTATAGCAACTGCAGGGAAATTTATTTCAAAACAGTTGGCTACCTGAACATTTCCTTGTGATGGAAAGAACAGGAGCTGATACATTCGTTTTAATTCATTTTCATTTATTCCTGTTTTGAAGGGTTCTGTAAATGAGTGTAAGGGGTTGGGGTTTTTTTCTTTCTTTCTTTAAGGACAAGATTCCCAGTTTCATCTGAAATTATTTTTCTCATCAAGCTTTTTCAACCAGGAGGAAAAAAAAGGTGCTGGTGAATTTTGGTTGCATCACTGTACGTAGAATTCTAATTACGCTAAGCTACGGAGTATTTCAAATGGGCCCATTTAATGGGCAGTTCTCTTCATTATTTAATTTTTGAGTTTAGCTCTTACCTGGCTTTTCTTTTGACTTTGATCTTAAATCACATGAGCTCTCAGCGAGGAGAGTGAGGTGTGCTATTTTTTATGATTTTTCCATGGTGTTATTATAGTCTGTGCCTGAAGAAACAGAATCACTCCACAGATGAGCTTGCAGCAGATGTGAGTAAACTGTAGATGCATGTAGAGTTCGAAGGCAAATACAGTTAAATGTCTCTCTTTCTGGTCCATAAGAGGGCTGGTCACATGCCAAATCTGGAATTTTTATGCAGAACCCTAACATTTGCACAACCCCCCTATTACTGCAATTTCTCTAATTACAGAGCTACAGAGAACAGCGATGCTTCAGAAGCTGGCGTGAGTCTTTCACTGCAGCCACACAAATGAATCACAGAATCACTGACTCACAGAACATTAGGGACTGGAAGGGACCTCAAACTCCTTTTTTATTCCTTTTTGCTCAGTAATATTTTGGTGTCCTTTAAAATTAAGACAGAAGAAAGATAGTTTTGAAATACGTTTGCCTTGACTTGTTGGGGAGAAATGGAGAAACAGTCAAGCTGTCCTAAAACCCCTTTATCTGCACAAAACATAGGGACAAATGCAAAAATCGCTATTATTATTATTGCATTGGACGTTTAAAATGTAGGGCCCTCAGTTCAATAAGGACTCAGAGCTGCTGGAGGGTGTCCAGAGTAGAGCAACGAAGGTGATGAAGGAAGTGGAACTCCTCCCTTATGAGGAAAGGCTGAGTGAGCTGGGGTCTCTTAAGCTTGGAGGAGACTGAGGGGTGACCTCATGAATGTCTGTAAATGTGTGAGAGGTGGGTGTCAGGAGGATGGAGCCAGGCTCTGCTCAGTGTCATCTAGTGATAGGACAAGGGGCAGTGGGTGTGAGCTGGAACACAGGAGGTTCCATATAAATATCAGAAGGAACTTCTTCCCGGTGAGGGTAATCGAGCACCCATCTGGATGTGTTCCTCTGCAACTTGGTCTAGGTGATCCTGCTGTGTCAGGGGGATTGGACTGGATGATCTTTCAACGTCCCTTCCAATCTCTAATGATTCTATGACGAAACATAGGAATTTATTGTGAAAACAGTAGCAGAAGAAATATTACCGAGTTATTAATTGATGTGGCATTTAGTCTCCTTCAATCACAGGATCACAGAACATTAGGGATTGGAAGGGATCTCAAAAGATCTTCTAATCCAATCCTCCCATCACAGCAGGATCACCTGGATCAAGTCGCACAGAAATGTATGCAGGTGGGTTTTAAATATCTCCAGAGAAGGAGACTCCACAACCCCCCTGGGCAGCCCCTTCCAGTGCTCAGAGACTCAGTTTCCTCTGATAGAGTTTTAGGCATCTCACTAAGACACTTCCCTTACGAGTCAAGTGGTCCTAAGTTCCTTATACAATCCATAGAAAAGGCTGACCCTCCAGAACATAATTAGAGTTGCTCTCGGACGGTGCCTTTCTTCTTCCATTGACTAGGAGCCTCAGTTCATTGCATCCTTAACTAGCCAGCTAGGTTCATCGCACCCTTACTAGCCTCATTTCAGTAAAAACCTATCCGGTCAGAACCCTTATGCCCACAAGCCTCTTGCAATCAAGTTTTCAATTGGAACATGGTGTGGGTTCATTTTTTGTTGCTGTTGAGTGGGGTTTGAGTGGCTTTTTTGGTTTAGTTTCTCTTGTTTTGAGTGGAATTTTCTTTTACATACAAAAAAACACACAGAATCCATGGAGGCAGATCTCGAATGGATTGTTGTTAATGGGACTTGTGTCAGTGACTCCTCCAAGGTCAGTATTTCACTGTTGTGCACAAATGAAGAGCTGATTAAGAAGTATCTGTCTTTTGGAAACATGAGTGGGACAAGTCTGGCTAACTACGTTAATGATTAGAGATTAAGAGCTTTTTTGGTGCTACTTAAATAATTGATAAAAGCACATTAGTTATTGTAATCCGTGTATGAATACATGTGGAAGATAGTGTTAAGGCTTTGAAAATCTATCTCTAAACATTGAATTAGCCCCTGTAAAATGCTGCTCATCCATTTTGCAGATTAAATATTTTTTAAACCGGGATCTCAATTCATCAAGGGAAATGAATAATTGGCACTTGTGCTAATACGTTTGTGCCGACTGCAGAATTTTACTGAGGTCCCAGCAGCACCAGCCTCACTCTTCTCTCGGTTCACCACTCTGCCAGCATTCACCCTCTTGCAGTGTTAGCTTTCCTGCCATATACACAAAGCTATCAGGCCCTTAAGAGCACCCATGGGCTGTGCCACCTCCTCACCCTCTCCAAAGGCTGCCTTTTCTCTGCTGTCTCTGAAAACAATCAGCTGCAGGACTGGTCAGAGCTTCAGAACGAAGAGCCTTGTTGGCCCACCTCATTGGTCTCGCCTTGCTTCACCTGGGAGCTGACCATAAATTCAGGCTCTCACCCTCAGTCCTCATTGCAACCTGCCTGTATCTCATTGATCCTGAACTTGACCAGTGACCTGGCTTTCAGGGTTCACTCTTGACCTGGCTCATCACTAGGTACTTATCTGTGATCCCGGGCTGAGGCTGATCCTGATCCTCATCACCAGTCCTGCTGTTCACTTCTTATTAGGTACAGTGCAATGGCACCCCATCAGCATGGTACTAACCTGCCAGCCATAGATCCCAGACACCTTCCCCTTGCTCCCCAGTTGCAGAAAATCAGCTAGTAGGAGTTGTTCAAGAACTTCTTTGGTTCATTTCACTCTGACAAACTTACATCTGGAAGGGTGATGCTATCTGAGTGTCAGGTTTTGGACAAGATACAGGGGACACTACATGTATCCCAGCCTAGGTAATAACACGATCCTATAGTGACTTACGGTGGAGAAGGTACTTTCATCTTAAAGTCTGTGTTGCAGGTGCTTAGACTTCTAGAAAACAATATGGATGTGCTCCTGCGTGACTTGGTCTGGGTGATCCTGCTGGGTGATCCTGCTGTAGCAGGGGGATTGGACTGGATGATCTTTTGAGGTCTCTTCTAATCCCTAATGAGTCTATGTTGATTGTCAGAACACTGAAAAGGTGATTGTAATTCCTTCCTCTGTTGGGTGAGGGCACTGACTTGGACCTGAGCTGCTCTACAGCCCCTTTATGCATGCAGTATTCGTATACTCCTGTATGAGAGAGTGTTCCGCTTGGCAAGGCAGGCATTGTGCCACCAAATGGATTATTAACTCCACAACCAAAGGATTAAGGTGCCTGTTTGTGAGTTTGGTTTGGGAATTCCAGCTTTGAATTTGGTTATAATCAATGTTTGTGCAAGATGGAACATCTCCACAAGAAAGACTCTGGGCAAAGCAGACAAACTCAAAGAACGGGGCATTGACCTGGGATGCTGGAACCAAGAGAGTGACTGCTTGAACCTATTTCTCATGCAGATAAGGGAAGGGAACAGCGCACAGCAGGCTACCTGAAGGCTGCTGTTTGGTTTGTCCTCAGTGGTTTGTCCTCAAACACTCTTCTGGTGGGAAAAGGGGGATGTGTTTGGGTGAACTTCCATAAAGAAGCTGTTTTCGATTATTTCTTGTTCACGTCCATTTTCAAGCTCCTGAAACGTGGAAACGGTAACTCATGCATAATGCATTAGGTGAAAACTCTACGGATGCTTGTTGTAATTTAATTTATTTAGGAATCAAATGAATCTGATTTTTCTAATTGAGTACTTTTTTGTTCCTGGTAAAACAATCATTAAAACATTTGAAATAGTAGAAGTGGAATAGGAAAGCACATCAAATATGTAGTTTGAATAATAGATCGCGTTGTTAAGTCAGAAAGAATTAAGTAATTGTGGACAGTAAATATTCTAATGCGTGCTTTCCTCGTAGCTTGTTAATTCGGTTACTTACATTAGAATAGTTGCATAACAAAAACAACAATTTTTTGCTAATTCAATTATTGTAGAAAGCGGGGCTTTTTAAAGTTTATGCCTTTACAATACGTATGAAAGAGCAATATTAGGTTTTTATCCAATTTAAGAAGTATGTGTCTAAAGATTGTGCCCAAGACAGAAGAGACGGAGAAGTATCTGACTTTGTTGTAAGGAAAAAGGGACAAGGTTTCTCTAAGGTCATCCATTCAGGACAGGAAGGTTGGACCAAGGAGCATCTCTGAATCAAGAGCTGGACCAAAAGCAACGACCAGGCTGTCAGGCACAGTTAGCGTGGGTTCCTGAAAGGCAGATACTGCTTGGTGAACGTGATTTCTTTCATAGACTTGCCCAGTGGATGAGGGAAAGGCTTGTCTTCCTGGACTTCAGTAAAGCCATTGAAACTCTTATAGCATTCTCATAAAAAACAGCTGACTATGGCTTGTACTGGCCTCTGTTAAAACCTGCCTGGGCATGTTCCTGTGCGACTTGGTCCAGATGAACCTGCTGTGGCAGGGGGATTGGACTAGACGATATTTGAGGTCCCTTTCAATCCTTAATGTTCTGTGATCCGCCTGGGTATGTTCCTTTGCAATTCAATCTAGGTGATCTAGGTGGCAGGGGGATTGGACTAGATGATCTTTCAAGGTCCCTTCCAATCCCTAATGTTCTGTGATGTTCTGCTGGGCTGTCCCAAAGAATATTGGTGAATGGAGTGAAATCCAGTTGGTGAATGGGCAAAAGTGGTGTTTCCCAGGGCTCAGTATTGGGGCCACTCCTGTTTGATGTCTCTATTGATCATCTGGACGAAGATACTGTGTGCACTCTTGGTAAGTTTGCAGATGACACCAGATTGGATGTGAGTGTCAATCTGCTTCAGGACAGAATGTATCTGCAGAGAGATCTTGACCTGCTGAATTAACGGGTTGAGGTCAATTGTATGAGCTTCAACAAGGCCAAGTGCCAGGTCCTACACTTGGGTCACAACAACACAGTGCAGTATTACAGGCTTTGGGGACAGTGTCTGGGAAGCTACGCAGAAGAAAGAGACCTGGGCGTATTGGCTGACAACCAGATACATATAAGCCAGTGTAGGTGGCCAAGTAGGCCAGATGGCCTCCTGGCTTGTGTCAGAAACAGTGTAGCCAGCCACAGTAGGGAAAACATCAACTTCTTGTACTAGGTGCATCAGAGGCCACACTGCAGGTACCGCGTTCAGTTTTGGTTCCCTCACTTACAAAGTGGCAATGTGTGAGGTGCAACTTGCCACTTCAAACTAAGTTATAGTGGTTCTACAAAGAGAAGCAGGGGGTTTGGAGCTCCTGATTGTGGGTTTCTAGCTCCACCTTCTACTTCACTTTTGGTGTGTTGTTCAAAGAGAGCACATGTTGCCCTGATGAACATGGCAGCCACCTTACCCTGGGAACATGGTGAATGGAGACAGAGAAAGCAGTACCTCAAGGATCAGTGATAGGAAGGTTTCATCTGACTGGATTCCCTTCGTTGTTGAAATTGAGAGAGTTCTTCCCTAATTTGATGCTGTAGGAGTCAGCACCCTGGAAAGGGACAACTGGCATGGAAAGTTGTGGAACATAGAACTGGACTTTAAAACTCTATCACTTAGGTATCGGGTAGTAGAGATGGTCATAAAACACCTGGTACGTTTTATTTGTTAGCAAATTATTGCACATTTCAAGATGCCATATTATTTCAGAGCAAAAGCTGAGGCCTTGAGTCTTGACCTTCAGGTCAAGTCTAGTTGAGAGGTGTTCCTGGCTCAGGGCAGGAAGGATGGCATAGATGATCTCTATGGTCCCTTTCAACCTGATCCATTCTATGAAAATGCCTGCTGATGCTGAAGGACTTGTGCAAGGACTGAATGGACTCCATGTTTCCACAAGGATCAAGGACTGCTGGAAGCCTCTTGCCTTTGGGAGATAGGAGTTTGGCCCATGTAAGTACATGAGATTACTCTTTGTATGTCTTTGTGTCAGGGCTTTTTTTTTCTTTGTGTCAATGCAACAAAAATCTTCTACCTTCTAGGGTCTTCAGGAGTATAGAAGAAAGTAGAGAGATAAGTGAACATTATCAACATGTTGTCCCTCCAGAATGATGCTGTCTCACATCTCTGGTCAAGGCATTTGTTAACTCATGGAGTGGATAGTCATCTCCTTTCCTAAAGAGCAGCAAAAATGCAGCGTTCTCTGTATCCTCATTGCACTT
Source organism: Phoeniculus purpureus (assembly GCA_028565055.1). Taxonomy (NCBI): domain Eukaryota; kingdom Metazoa; phylum Chordata; class Aves; order Bucerotiformes; family Phoeniculidae; genus Phoeniculus; species Phoeniculus purpureus. Next base: position 95,699,563 of record JAOXOE010000001.1, read on the forward strand.
ACTGTATGTTACTGCACACAGTGCTTTGGACAGCTGGAAGGGGACAGAGCACAACTCTGTGTCTCCTTCAGAATGACTTTCTTCTTCATTTGTAGTAAAATGGAGAAATAAACTCTTAGAAGGCACCATTCCCTCCCCTCATTCCCAGAAAGAGGGTATAGATAAATGACAAGTAAGAGAGACCAGTGCTTTCATAAGATCCACCCTCAGGAGCAGTTTTCTGCTCTCTGTTGTACTTTGGCTTGGCTGATTTCTCTGCATTAGTACAGAAGAGACTTTTCAATATTCAAATGGATGCTGAGCACAGTGGTACAGTGCATTAACCGTTTCCTTTGAGATACTTCAGTTCAATTGGTGGCAGAGAAAATCACAAACTGTAGCACAAATGTCAGTCTCATAAATGATTTGTGACTGTGCAACAGCAGACACCACAGCTGCAATATAATCTACATACTGGCTATACTGGGAATGTAATTGAAGTGTTGGAGCAGGTCCAGAGTAGAGCAATGAGGCTGGTGAAGGGACTGGAGGGAAAGGCTGATGAGGAGAGGCTGAGGGAGCTGGGTTTGTTGAGCGTGGAGGAGACTCAGAGGGGACCTTATCACACTCTACAACTCCATGAAGGGAGGTTGTAGTCAGATGGGTGTTGGGCTCTTCCTCCAGGTGACTAGCAACAGGATGAGAGGGCAGGTCCTGAAACTGCCAGGGGAGGGTTCAGTTGGGTATTAGGAAGCTCTTCTTTATGGAAAGGGTGACCAGACACCAGAATGGACTGCCCATCTTTTTTCCAGCCTCAATAATTCTGTGATCCTGTAACTTAGCCTCTTTGCTCCAACAACATCGATGTTTTCCTTCAGTACTGCTACATAAACTGTTGAAGTGGCTTAAAAGCAGAACAACTTACTCATTCCCTCTCGAACTTTAGCAAAATAGCACAGAGCTCTGAACCGGCTTCCGTTTACAAACTAGAATTCTCCCAATGCGATCTTCTTAAGCAAACTGTACATCCAGTGATGTTTAAATACCTGTCAGTGTTGTTACAGACAGATGGGAAAAACTCTACAAGGAAAACTTAGAAACATTATCCTGGCTTCAAGCATCATTACAAACCACAGATCCAGGAATCTGGGTTGACTATAGCATCTAACTTATGGGTTGGGTGAAAACTGCCTAGAAGCCGCAAATTCCTTGAAGGAATGGTAAAAGACCCAACATTGCAATTTTGGATAAGATTTGCTATTTCAGGGAGTTTGTTTGAAAACTTACGAAGTAATATTAGGGTGAAATGACACTATAAGATGAAGTCACAGAACAACAGAACTTTAGGGATTGGAAGGGACCTTGAAACATCATCCAGTCCAATCGCCCCACCACAGCAGCATCACCTAGATCCAGTTGCACAAGAACATATTCATATCCAAATGTCTCCAGAGAAGGAGACTCCACAAACCCCCTGGACAGCCACTTCGCGGGCTCTGTCACCCTCACTGGGAAGAAGTTCCGTCTCATATTGATGTGGAACCTCCTGTGTTCCAGCTCACACCCATTGCCCCTTGTCCTATCATTAGACGCCACTGAGCAGAGCCTGGCTCCATCCTCCTGTCACCCACCCTTCACGTATTAATAAACACGGTGGTTCCTCTAAGCTATGCCATGAATCTACAATACCTTCCCTACACAAGCCAAGGACAAGCGCAACGAGTTCCGCTTCCCTTCACCACCCCTTCTGTGTGCCCGCTCAGGGGAGAGTGAGAGACAGACAGGCATGTGTGAGTGATGAGGGAATGAGAAGCAGCTCTTCCCTATGGCCTATACAGATTATATGTAATCAGGGTGCTAAAGCTGTCACCAAGCAACTGCACTGCATTGGTGAAGACGTAAATTGTCGGTGGAGAGTTACTCACAAATACAATGACAATAATTCACCAAGTAGGCGGGTGCAGCTAAAGGGGAAACCATGCTAGCACCAAAGCCTGCATGTCTCTCGGACCTTTTACTGCCTGGATGTTGATGGCTTTCCTATGCTCACATGGCTGGTGCTCTACAATAGAGGTGTGCTTTGTGAGAAGATTAATGGCATATTTATCCAAGAAGTGCCCTAGTAGCTGTTAGTGCCAAGTCTCTTATTCATCGCACTGTCCCTTGTTCATCTATCCCACAATATACTCCAATAACCTGGGAGTACGATAAGTCTGCACTCTACCTATTGGAAATCAACAGCAAAAGTCAGGTGTGTTGCCCCTCACCTCCATCAGCAGAGAGCAGCCATCACAGAACATTAGGGATTGGAAGGGACCTCGGAAGATCATCCAGTCCATTGCATTTGAATTCATCTGTCTGCCTGTCGCTTGCAGTACTTAGGAGCCCAAGCGACTGAGGATGGAGCATTTTCTGCAGAGGAACACACTCCTGCTCTCTCTGCAGGCTGGCAGCTGCAGAGTTCAGCTCTGCGTTCTTGACACAGGGCATACTGCTGTGCTAAAGTAGCATCTGCAGAGAGCCCAGAGTCCCCGGTGCTGTTCCTGATTTTCTGCCGTGAAACACGGGCCATTTATTATGTCTATGCTCAGTCCTAAAGTTCTTAAATGATGTAGTGTCCCACATCACCATCAGAAAGCAAAGCAGCACCCAGTTTGCACAAGGTCAGAGTGTTGTGTAAAGACTCTGCTGAAGACCTTCCCAGGGGCAAACACAATAAAAATCCAGGGCTGCCTTGAAAGTTGTAAATGCTTCTGCTGCAACCTTCTGTTCGGGGTTTCATGTGATTTCCATATGAGAACAGCTTCCCCTGAAGTTCCTGTTCACCAGAGTGCTTCAAAATGTGTAAATTTAAGTGCCGACAGCAGTGGAGTGCTGGCACGCTTAAAAGTGCTGCTAAACAGGGGCCTTGGGCTATGTCTCTCTGCAAAACAGGGTCTCTCTCTACATCAAGACTCCTGTGCCAGGCCAGTTGCTTCTGCATAAATGCTGCTGGTACAGGAATTCTCACACTACCATAACAAAGTCACCTTATTGCTGGACATGGACTACACCACAGCTATCCAGACTGAGGGAAAAGAAAGCGTCAACTCTGGTGAGATTTTGCATGGACACTACTGTAATAGGACAGTTCCCAGATGTAGGGCAGTTGTAGGTTATTGCTGTTTTTGTTGGGGGGATGTCCTGCACTGGAGAAGGCAAACTGAGGAGCTAAAAAGGTCACTGATTTAACAAGCTTCACCTCCAGAAATAAAAAAGGAATGATATCAGTAGAGAATTTTACACTTCTCTCAGTATTACAATAGGATTAACAGACAGGTATAAAGTGGAACAGCAGTGAGAAAGAGAGGAAATGGTAAGAATATTGGGAGCTCCTCCATTACAATCAGAATGAAACTCTTCCCTTCAAGTGTAGGTAAAGGTGGATATATTTTCCCCCCAAGCAAAAGACATGAGAGTCCAAAATGAGGTCTGTCACTTAAGAGCTGTCTGTAAAATGAAGCTTTCGAAGGGTTTCCTTTTCCCTTCCTGAGCTGAAATGAATTCCTGATATCTTTTGCTTTGACTACTAACCTTAAAAAAAAATATATCTATTTAGTCAATTCTTTGTGGAGGACAGTATCTTCTTACATATATGGACAATACTTTTTTGTAACTGGATCTTGATTGGTCATAAAAGAGCTTTCAGATACACCCACAGCACCTAGGATCATAGAATCACTGAGGTTGGAAAAGACCCCTGGGATCATTGAATTCAACCATCAACTTCACTCTACAAGTTCACCCCTAAACCAGATCCCCCAACACTACATCTAAGCATTTATAAAATTCATCTAGGGATGGTGACTCAACCACCACCCTGAGCAGCCCTTTCCAGGGCCTGACACTCTCTTTGTGAAGAATTTCTTCCTGATGTCCAATCTAAACATCCCCTGTTGCAGCTTGAATGCCTTCCATCTGGTTCTGTTGCTAATTACCTGTGAGAAGAGACCAGCACCAACATCTCTACAATGTCTGTTCAGATAGCTGTAGAGAGCCATGAGATCTTCCCTCAGCCTCCTCTTCCTCAAACTAAACAGCCCCAACCCTCTCAATCTCTCCTCACACGATTTATTCTCCAGGCCCTTCACCAGCTTCGTTGCCCTCCTCTGCACATGCTCCAGCACCTCAATGTCTCCCTTGTACTGAGGTGCCCAAAACTGGACCCAGTACTCAAGATATGGCCTCACCAGTGCTGAGTACCAGGGGGGCAATCACCTCCCTACTCCTGCTGGATACACCTGCTAAAGGCAGTCACAGAAAGCATCACCAAAAAACAAAGGGTGCAAAGTCAAGTTCTTGAAAGTTAGGAATTATCTGCAGCCTTCATACAGTCTCCTTGCGCAACTGCAGCACCAGGCAGCCCAACTACGAGTCCATGGTGTCACTTTCCACAGAGCTAGTCCTCACGCACTGCTCAGGATCAGTGCTGTCCGGATAAAGAGCAGCTATTCAGAACTGTGCTGTCTCCCCTTTGTCCATTGTGTGGTCCCGTGCTTCATGTACTGCCCAACATTCTGTGTTCAGAGTAGTGACTGAGTTATTAATTTCCTCCTCACCTTTTCTAAGGAGTCAGTTTAATCCCTCTATTCCCTAATGGCTTTGCAAACAACAGCAAATCCAAGTCTTACAGCAGGGGCTGTGTGCTCTCAAATTGGGCCACGCAAAGGAACCGTGTGTTGTGCAGATGATCACTGTGTGTTGGATTGAAAACTGCCTTGGGTAGTGACTTTTCCTTTTCATGGTGAAGTGAATCAATAAATCCATATAGAGCAGGTGTAACATTAAAAGGTTCCTTAATGTTGCTGAACACCATGCTACTAAAACCTGCCTTAATGCCACTTAAAAATACCTCCTAGAAATAGGAATCACAGAGTTACTCTGGTTGGAAAAGACCCCTGGGATCATCGAGTCCAACCATCTACCCTACCTTACAAATTCACCCCTAAATCACATCCCTCAACACCTCATCCAAATGATCTTTACAGACATCCAGGGATGACAACTCAACCACCTCCCTGGGAAGCCCATTCCAGTGCCTGACAACCCTGTCTGTGAACAACACTTTTCCTAATATCAAGTCTAAACCTCTCTTGTTGTAACTTAACTCATTCCCTCTTGTTCTGTCACTAACTGCTTGTGAGAAGAGACTAGCACCAACCTCTCCAAGACGTCCTTTCAGGTAGTTGTAGAGTGATGAGGTCTCAGTCTCATCTTCTTCAAACTAAAGAGCCCCAGCTGTTTCAGTCTTTCCTCATCAGATTTATTCTCCAGGCCCTTCACCAGCTCAGTTGCCCTCCTCTGTATCTGCTCCAGCACCTCCACATCTCTCATGTATTGAGATGCCCAAAACTGGACCCAGTACTCAAGATGTGGCCTCACCACAGCCAAATACAGGGGAATGATAACCTCCTTACTCCTGCTGGCCACACTATTTCTAATACAAGCCAGGACGAAGCAATTTCCTATTGTTTACATGCAAGACAAGAGGATATAGTAGGTAGTAACACACAACCCAGATGGACTAAGGTCAGATCCAAATCCCACTGGAGCGTGAAGAATTCCTACTCTCTGGAGAACTGACTGATCAGGACGTAAAAGCTAATGGTACAGTTTTTGTTGAAAATTGGCAAACTAATTTTCAAGGGGTGTTTTCTTCTAGTGGAGAAGTCTAGAAGCTTTTCTCTCCAGGACAGCTCGGTATTCTCGGCTTTAAAATCTTTTTGTTGTAAGCCACACAGAAATGATGCCATAGGTTGCCAGGGATTTCTTCATAAGTATCAGTGGAGCTGGCACAGTTTTAATCACAGGATAAATTGATCAAGACAGGTTCTCCTCCCCCCTCTACTCTGCCTTGCTGAGACTGCATCTGGAATTGTGTGTCCAGTTCTGGGCCTCTCAGTTCCAGAAGGACACAGAGCTGCAGGAGAGAGGCCAGTGCAGAGCCACAGAGATGATGGAGTAGAACATCTCTCTGATGACGAAAGGCTGAGGGTCTCTTTAGCTTGGAAAAAAGGAGACTGAGGAGTGACCCCAGTAAGGTTTATACATATGTGAAAGGTGAGTGTCAGGAGGATGGAGCCAGGCTTTGCTCAGTGGCATCTAAGTATTGGACAAGGGGCTGTGGGTATAAGCTGAAACAGAGAGGTTCCACATCAATATGGAAAGGAACTTATTCCCAGTGAGAGTGATGGAGCACTGGAAGAGGCTGCCCGGGGGGCTGTGGAGTCTCCTTCTTTGGAGACGTTTAAAACCCACCTGGACATGTTCCTGTGCAACTGGATCTAGGTGATCCTGCTGTGGCAGGAGGATTGGACTAGATGATCTTTGGAAGTAACTTCCAATCCCTAACATTCTGTGATTCTATGAAATGTGGTGCAAAATAGGATTTTCAGGTAACAGTCTTTTCTAGTTGAATGTGACAGACAAACTTCTCAGCAGGGTGATCTTGTAACCTCTTTGCTGAAACCATTTACAGTGTTTAACAGGGTAGCCAAGAAAATATTATTTCGTGTCAGAGGAGAACATTTTTTGAAGAAGGCTTGAGGTCCTGGTCAAACCTTGTTAATTAGTCAGGCTGTCAGCTTGCCAGATGAATTATATGGACTTGCAGGTAACAGCTCATTAACAAGAAATAGCTACTGCTAATTATAACAAGGTCATGAAAGCAATATAATTCCAAATTTATGAAGAAATTAAAAATAATAAGGTAAGTGTCTTTTCACGTGAATGCAGATTAAATGATTAGTAAATGTCTTTTCTCAGTATGAAGTAGTAGGTTCTCATACATTAAGTTACAGCCAGGTATCTCTTTTACTGGGAAACTATCCACTACTTCAACTTCAGTTGTAGCTATTCACAACAGGTGATACTCAGCCCTTACAAGTTGTCCTCTTAATATTGTTTTCCATGCCCAGACCTTTGTAAATGACCTGGGTGCAGTTACAGAATGTGGCTTTCCAGATTAGCTAGTAGAGGAGTTTGGCTGCCACAAAACATCATCTTTGTAGTTTGGTTTAGCCTCAAGTCATGAAAAATACAATCGTGTTTTGAACAAGCAATTTACAACTTGTGCACAAGCAAATGTTTGGATGTTTAAATGCTCCTGAGAGTTTTCGTTTCACATTCTGAAACTAGTCCTATTGATCCTGCTCTGGCAGGGGAATTGAACTAGATAATCTTTCAAGGTCCCTTCCAATCCCAAATAATTCTAAGATTCTATGATGTAGAACGTAAAGGAGGAGGCACTAGCATGGGGACACTCTGCTTTTTGGGGGATAGAAACAAGTCATTCCAGTCCCCTTTTCCTCCTAGATGACAAACTACTTCTGAATGTTGTTGAAGTCCTCTGCTTAACCACTACTCCCTTTTGCAGAGCAACATTCTAGTAACATTAAATCCCACAGGAAATTCGGAGTTGATTTCAGGAGAGCATAAATTGTAATTGCATAAATACCTTTGACACCTTGCTGTGGCCAGAATCAGAGACATTCTTCTAAAATCACAGAAAAGACCTATAAGATCATCATGTCCAACCTTTAGCCCTACTGTTTTTTTCATCATCCCTAAAACAGATCTCTAAGCACCTCAGCTATACAACTTTTAAACACATCAAGTCCAGATTAAGAGATCACAGTCCCTAAGTACTTCACAGAATCACAGATCATTAGGGATTAGAAGGGACCTTAAAAGATCATCTAGTCCAATCCTCCTGCCACAGCAGGATCACCTAGATCAACTCTCACAGGAACATACCCAAGCAGGTTTTAAACATCTCCAGAGATAAAGAGTCCACAAGCTCCCTGGGCAGCCGTTCTAGTGTCTGTCACCTTCACCACGAGTAAGTTTCTTCTCATATTGATGTGGAACCTTCCATGTTCCAGCTTATACACACTGCCCCTTGTCCTTTAATTAGATGACACTGAGAAGAACCTGGATCCACCCTTCACATATTTATAAACATTAATGAGGTCACCCCTCAGTCCAATCTCAAGATACCCAGCTCCCTCAGCCTTTCCTCATCAGGGAGATGTTCTAATCCTTTCATGATCTTCATGGCTCTGCGCTAGATTCTCTCCAGCAGTTCTGTGTCCTTCTTGAACTACTGGCCATCAGGCAGATGTTACCACCCAGCTAACAGAGACAACAGAGTATGTGGCAAGTCTGATTCTCCATCTTGCTTTCAGGAGCAGTTTGTGTAATGTCTCAGAGAAATTCCATCAGAATTAACACAACAAAAGGTCTCTCACTTAAATATTTTCACTACTGAACTTTATACAGTGTGAAGCTGCAAACCGAGACTTTCATTTTGCCTTAACCTTTCATTTTGCTTAACCACTTTCACAGTTAAGGAAACTTCACTGCACTCTCCTGTACCTGAAGGTCTTCCACTATACTGCTAAAATCCAAAGAGAACAGACATCCTCTATGAAGTGCTAACAGAAAGCAGTTCAAGATGCAGCCTGAAGTTCCAGTTTGTAACATTCACAGAATCACAGAACATTAGGGATTGGAAGGGACCTCGAAAGATCATCCAGTCCAATCCCCCTGCCAGGGCAGGATCACCTAGACCAAGTCACACAGGAACACATTCAGGTGGGTTTTAAATGTCTCTAGAGAAGGAGACTCCACAACCCCCCTGGCCAGCCCGTTCCAGTGCTCCGTCACCCTTACTGGGAAGAAATATTCCTTCCCACTTAAGTGAATCTTAAATGGTAAGACAAAGGCAGCTCACAAGCACAGCAGCAAAGCAGGCAGTAAGTGGATTTCACAAACAAAACAAAAACCGACATGACCTCTTAGGAAAAGCTTTATACAAACGTGCTTAGTGTGCGCAGCAAAAAATCACGACTCTGCCAGCATTAGTGGCCAAGAAAGCCGCATTACTTCCCAAGATAAACAAGCAGAGCTGATTTCAAATTATACTTGCTGTGATACATCTTATATAATCAAGAAAAAAAGCAAAGGACTGAAGTAGTCCCTGGACATGACGCATGTGCGCGTGACACAGCGTTCTCCTTTTACCCAGTGGCATTTCACTTGTTGGAGAGGCTACCTGCTTGTGTGAGTGATCGAAGCAGAAAGGGAGCACTGATGACCTCTGCTAGTGATTATGATCTGCAGTGCAACCTGGCTCCCAAAACAAATTGGGAAATTATTATGCCTCCTGGTTATGCATCGCGCTCCTTAAAGAAATGCGGTGCTTTACTTGCAAGACTCTCTGCTGCATTTGAGGAATTATTCTCTGGGTAACTTCTTCCATCACAACCTAGCAAAAGATGCCTGTGTAGCCTGAAGCAATAGCAATGAAGTGAGAACACATCCTTTCCCTTCACGCTGCAGACCTACTATGGAACAGACCTCGCTGAAGCCGCACAGACTCCACAAAGCTTTAGCGCTTAATGCTGCTTATGGATCTACCCTCAACATGATGAACAGAGGTTGAGTCCAATTGTTCTCCAGGGCCAAACTGCCTGTTTTTATAGTACCTGAAAGTTGAGGAGCTCAGCCTAAAGGAAAATTCACTGTCTGGGTTTCACCCCAAACTGCTGAGCACTGCGATCCCACATTAGGCAAAACACTGTCTGTTTTGGACTGTGCAAGCAATGGCCAAAAGGTGAAAAGACCCAGGGAACAATTTCCTTCAATGTAAATATTAGAGTCTTCGCCATTTCCTCACTGGAGATGTTTAAGACCCGCCTGGATGTGTTCCTGTGCCACTTGGTCTAGGTGATCCTGCTCTGTCAGGGGGATTGGACTAGATGATCTTTCAAGGTCCCTTCCAATCCCTAATGATGCTATGATGCTATGATTCTATGAGTACTAGCTTCTTGAGAGCACATCCGTTCTGCCAACCAACAGTTCACTAACACCCTCCTGCACCTCACAGTGCCTAGTGAGGGGCTTGTGATTTACCTACAAAAGCAGAGCTCTGTTCCCAGCCAGAATCCCCCCAAAAAAAGACTTAAAGGAGGAAAGTTAGATTAGGACAATGCTCTTGTGTTATTATCTAGTCACTTTTACAGTATAAATAGTAACGTACTTATCACTGCTTCTTTCACAATCTGTCATATCACCCCATACCTACTACAACTGCTGCAGCACTATGAAGTGGAATGAGCAGAAATAATTCAGGGTTTATTACTGAAGTGAGGGTTTCGTTTACACTTAAAGGCTCAGTCTCAAAATTGCCGCATCAAACAAGTGGCAATTAGAATTTTTCAGGAAAGAAGGCAAACATAAATCAGAGACCGAAGGAGGCATTTGTATGAAACGTGGTGAGTTCCCAGGAATTTCTATTTGCTCTGGACTTTTTCATCGCAGCAGGGCTATAAGCACCAAAAGTTTTAATGAACATTAACAAACTATCATTCATGTCTCTATTTCATCTGCACAACCCTACTTCACATGACATTTGGCAAGCAAGCCCCAGTCTTGGCACCAATCTATTGCATGCTCCGTGCTCCATACGCTGCTCACCATCTGTCCAAGCATCAGCCCGAAAACTCCCCGGTCATGGTCCTAGAGAACCCTGAATTAGTCATGCTGCTTGCAGCTGCCCCCGATACGATGGGATGGGGTGAGCACAGGCCAGCACTGACCTGGACCAAACAGTTTGCTGATGCATTCTGTACCTCCCCTGTAAGAGTGTGGCTGAACCAAACCACTGCTGCACCACTGCTGGGGAGCTGTGACATTATGTTTAATGGCTTGTTACTTAAAACATTAAATGCCATGAAAGGAGGACCTGCGTACCCCAAAAGAGAAGTGGGACATCAGACTCCCAATGCAGTTATAACAAATATTCCCAGGATCACCTCATCAATTTTAAGCAATACCTCATTAACCATTTTTTTCCCCCCCGTAAATGCAGCTCCAGTGAAGATTTGACGTTTCCTTTAATTTATAACTGTACTTTGAACAGATACTGTGCTGTGCTGCTGCACCTGCATAAATAGACGTACAATAGATCGTCTGGGTACACACAGGTATTCGAGGGGCAGGGGCAAGGAAGGGAAACTCAATCATGAGAGTTACAACCAAGTGTCAAAAGCACCACCAATGTATAAACATGGACTAAATTAGTAGTAAGGATTTATCTGCAGTAGCTCTGCCTGTGAAAGGTAGTAATGAATAATCCAAACACATAAATATCTGTCTGTGTGTGTATGTTTTATCAGGGGAACTCACAGTCCACTAACACTGGCAATTATTTTTCCTGCTTAAGGAACACCACAAGCAAAGCACAGAAGGATGATCAATGTGTCTTGTGGCCTAATGGGTAGAACAAGACACTAATGGAAATCTGAGTTTTATTCTTATCTCTGTCACCAGCCTGCTCCATGTCCTTGGAGAAGCCTGTGGGTGCCAGTTTCTCCATCTGGAGCCGTGGGCTCCTTGGTATCAAGCTTTGAGCTGGAGACACTGGAGCAGAGTCGCCATGAGCCAACCTATCTTCAGCACAGCTGCTGCTGAGTTGGAACTATGGCATCCATCTGGATTTCCCTTGCCCTTGCAGAATTGCCTGACTATCCCTGTGCCTTATTCTGCAAGGCTCCCAGCAGAAGGAGCAGGTATTTGGTGGGCTGAGCAATATGGTCCAATTGCTGGTCCAGTTGCAGGACTAGCATGACTCCTTCTCTGGAGACGTTTAAAACCCGCCTGGATATGTTCCTGTCTAGGTGATCCTACTGTGGCAGGGGGATTGGACCAGATGATCTTTCAAGGTCCCTTCCAATCCATAATGTTCTGTGATGATGATGCTGCTCCCAAGCTAGAAAGCTTCTCTAAAGACTGGGTGCTTGGGAAGGAAATACATTTATGTTCAGATGGGCTCGTTAGCTCTAACTCTGTGTGAACTGTCCCAAGGCCAGCACTGCCCCCAGCAGAAGCATTTGGTGTGTCCACCCTAGACTCCCCCGGGTTCTTTACTGAGGGACAGCAGCACAGAAAAGCTGGATCAGTATAGACCTCAGTTCTGTGCTGCACAAAAGCACTGAGACAGCATCCTGTCCAGGGAAACCAGAGCCTGCCACACAAATAAATGGGTGAACGGGTTATTATTGACCTCCTCCTGCTGAGCCTTACAAATGCCACTGGAGAGAAGACATACAGGTTTGAATCATTGCATTGGAGGAAGGAATCTCTTTTAGTGTCTCAGAACCCCCGCACTGCACACTACATCTAAACGTGCTCTGTCAAAGCCTTCTTGCTTATTCATGCCAGTAGTCCCATTGAAATCAATAAGGCAGACAAGATCTGCCCTGCTGCTACTAAGCTAGAAGAAAAGAGAATGTAATTTTCAAGGACCATGGTCACTGACTACAACAAATTAATCTCCAGTGAACCCGTGTACATTGGGGCATTTTCCTTTATTGATGGCTTTAGTTGTTCAACACCTGGCCCTTCCTACCTCAAAAGATTCAAACCAGAATATTTATGGAGAAATATAAATGATTGTAGGGATAAGTGGGGCCTTTGTGCACCAACTAAGTAGAAGTTTCAGTTCGTACAGAACTTAGCTGCACCCTCCTGCTAAGTTCAGGGCTTAAATCTGCAGGAACGTTGCAGAGCAACTCAGCATGGCCTCACCAACCACGGCTTTAATCTCTTCATTTCTTCTTCCTGCCTGCACAGTTCCCTTAACCAGATTTTTGCGTTAGACATTGTACATGTGGAATTCCCACTGTTTCAATCCTTAATGAATATTACTAATAAAAAGAATGACTATCCCAATAAAAATGGAGATTTAAAACAAAATTGTAATACATTCTCATTAATCAGCTCATCTCTAACTGACTTTTATTTGGTTTATATTATCTGAACTTTCAAAAAACATAAAGGGTAGCCAACCCTTCCTTAAAGATTACCATGATTTAGCATCACATCTTTTAGATGCTTTGGAAGTTACACTTAATCCTTCATTTAAGATATTCAATGGTGTATCTCCAGGAACATTTTTCACTCGATGATATTAACATGCTCTGACAAGTGAAAATAGTAATAAGATTAACAGTCCAGCTGTGAAACAAGAGTCTTAAATTCTGTAGATGCTGCCAGAAGAGCAGTTATGTTTTGGCAGGTTTGGTGAGCTGTTTTGGCTTGTGCATTATCCTCCTGCAAGAGGAGGTTTCCTTCAAAAACCATGACACAACTGTCCGTTCAGGGCACAGTAAGATGCCTGTGCCTCAGACTCATGAGTTTCTGGTCCAACACCCTTGCAACAAGCAAGGTCCATCACTCACCAGACCAGATTGCCCAGAGCCCCATCCAGCCTGACCTTGAATGGCTCCAGGGTTGGAGCGTCAACCATCTCTCTAGGCAGCCTGTTCCAGTGATCCACCACCCTCAGACTGAAGAATTTTTTCCTGATGTTTAATCTAAATCTACCCATTTCCATCTTAAAAACATGACCCCTTGGCCCATCATTCCCTGCCCGATTGAGAATAAGTCTTACGGAAGATTATTCTTTTGCCTGGAGAATAAATCTTATGAGGAAAGACTGAAAGAGCTGGGGCTCTTTACTTTGAAGAAGAGGAGGATGAAAGGAGACCTCATCACTCTCTGTAGCTACCTGAAAGGACATTGTGGAGAAGTTGGTGCTGGTCTCTTCTCACAAGCAGTTGGTGACAGAACAAGAGGGAACGGGTTCAAGTTACAACAGGGGAGGTTTAGACTTGATATTTGGAATAATTTTTTCACAGAAAGGGTGGTCAAGCACCGGAATGGGCTTCCCAGGGAGGTGGTGGAGTCACCATCCCTCGATGTGTTTAAAGATCATTTGGATGAGGTGTTGACGGACGCGGTTTAGGTAAGGTAGGGCAGATGGTTCGACTCAATGATCCCAGGGGTCTTGTCCAGCCAGAGTGATTCTGTGATTCTGTGCACAGTTCTTCCCCAGCCTTCTTGTAGGTATTGGAAGGTCAGCACAAGGTCCTTTTTTATTTCCTCTCTTTCAGTAAAATTCAAAAGAGCAAAACTTTGAATCCAAAAGAACTCTTCATTGGTTTACAACATGTAGACAGAGCTGTGTAAATCACAGAGCAAGGGGATGCCAAGTACAGGCAGGACTGCTTTGTCAGCGAGGACTGAGCCTCAAGAGCAGGTGCTCCATGGGAGGCTTGCAAAGATGAATCCTCGTGCTACTGTTTTCATCAAAGATCTGGAAGCGAACACAAAATCACTTGGCTGACACATCTGCAGGTGACAAATTGTGGCTCAGTGATGCATTGTGAGCAGGACAAGCCAGTGAAAATGATGGGGACCACTGCTAAACTGTGCCCAGTCAAATGAAGTGCATTTTAATGTAGGCTAATGAAGGCCTTCAGAAACAAGAAGCACAAATCTGCTTGCAGGAAGGGGAATGCCTCCGCAGTTCTAGAGAGAATCTGCAGTGTCGTGAAGACCTACACACAGACACACGCTCCAGCTCCCAGTACTATCTCAGCTGTATGAAAACGCTAATTGAATCCTTACATCTGAACACTGAAGGGCAGCAAGAAAGAGTAGGGAAGCACAGTACAGCACTTGTGAGACCTGGTGTTAGGCACAGCATGTTCCTGTCTTGCTTGGAAAAACGGTGAGAAGGCAGAAAACAGCCCCAAAACCCTGGCTACGTGAGCTATGCGGAAAAATCTGTACAGTGCCACTACAGAAATCTCAGTGCGCTTAGTTTACAGAAAAGAAGATTGACAAGTGATTCACTTATACAGTGTAAGCACTTTCCCAGGGAGCAAACAAACACTGGGTACTCACAATCTCTCTTGTCTCGTGGTGAAATTACACAAGAAGAACTAATGGCTGGGAACGGAAGCCAGACAAATTCATTTGGGAAACATTACTTGTGAGTGCTGAGCCAAGCAGTACAGCAAGCTCTCCATTTCTTTGCTTTTCACTTGGAGGATGCCTTTGGTGAATAAATATTGAGCGGACAATTTCTTGGGCAAGTCTGAGAGGACCAGGGTAAGCTCACGCACAGGAACAAATAGGGGGAAGACTGGGAGGTGTGGGGAATTGGTCACTTTTCCCAAACAACAAGCAGGAAGAGAATAGGAAACAGCCTCAAGTTGTGCTAGGGGAGGTTTAGGCTGGATACTAGGAAAAATTCCTTTACAGAAAGGGTTGTAAAGCCCTGGAACAGGCTGCCCATGAAAGTAGTGGAGTCCCCATCCCTGGAGGGATTTAAAAGATGTTTAGATGTGGTGCTGAGGGATGTGATTTAGTGCTGGGTTAGTGGGTGAACTTAATGATCTTAAAGGCCCCTTGAACCAAAATGATTCTATAATTCCATTAATTACAAAAAATCTTCAATTTTCTTCTGACCTTAAAGTAAATAAATTCATCCACTTACATGTTCCTATTACAACTGTCAAAGAGATGTAGTAGTTTCCTTTAATCAGCAGATGCTGCAGTGCAGCAATGAGGACCCATTAGCACTAGTGACAAATTTGCTACCAACAGGTAGTGACAGCATTCACTATAACCAGACACAAAACTGGTCTGCCACCACCAGGGCACCAGTTATACTGTGCTGTGGACAGCTCTTTTAGTACTATTAGCTCCTCCTGGTAATATCTCATTGGCAATTTCATGTTCTCATCTGAACTGGATCTAGTTCTGCTCAGGACTCCTCCAGGGGCTTCCCAAAGCTGTGCACTGTTAGTGA
Source organism: Phoeniculus purpureus (assembly GCA_028565055.1). Lineage (NCBI taxonomy): Eukaryota > Metazoa > Chordata > Aves > Bucerotiformes > Phoeniculidae > Phoeniculus > Phoeniculus purpureus. The sequence goes on from JAOXOE010000001.1 coordinate 95,715,245, forward strand.
GCTAGAAGACTTGCAAAACTACTGGCACCATTGTCAGTCAGCAGTAGACATGATACTGCCAAGAGCAAACAATATCTACAGACTGTCACTGTAGAAAAGAAGATCCAAAAAGAAAGGTTGTGTCTGCAAGGCATATGTACCAGGAAGAAGCTCACCATATTTGGAACCCTTTTGATTAATATCCATGTTGCCTTTGTAAATGGTAAGAATCATTGAACAGAAGCATGGAATCATCATGGCTGGAAAGGGCACCCAGAATCAACAAGTCTAGCTCTCATCCAAACATCTCCCTGACCCCCAGACCATGGCCTCAAATGCTCTATCTACTCACTTTTTAAACATCTCTGGGGATGATGACTCCATCTCCTTGGGCAGCCTGTTCCAGTGCCCAACCACTCTCTCACAAAAGAACTTCTTCCTAAGATCCAATCTAAACCTCTTCTGATGCAACTTGAGGCCATTTCCCCTCGTTCTATCACTAATAATTTGGGAGAAGATACCAGCCAACATTAGCCTCTCTACAACCTCCTTTGAGGTATCTGTAGAGAGCAATAAGGTCTCCTCTCAGTCTCTTCTTCTCTAGACCAAATAACCCCAGTTCCCTCAGCTGCTCCTCATAGGGCCTGTTTTCCAGACCTCTCTGTAGCCTTGTTGCCTTTCTCTGGACCCACTCCAGCACCTCAATGTCCTTCTGATACTGTGGTGCCCAAAACTGGACCCAGTACTCAAGGTGCGGTCTCACGAGTGCAGAGCACAGGGGGACCATCACCTCCCTACTCCTGCTGGTTACACGACTCCTGATCCAGGCCAGGATCTCATTGGCCTTCTTAGCCATCTGGGCACACTGTTGGCTCATGTTCAGCTGGCTGTCAACCAACACCCCCATGTCCTTTTCCACCAGGCAGCTCTCCAGCCACTCTTCCCCAAGCCTGTAGTGCTGCTGGGGACTGTTGTGATGGAAGCGTGTGTCTTTTAGCTACGCCTCTTGAACGAACATAATTTATCCAGTGAAACCCTCACGGACTTAGGGATGGTTTTACGTAAGAGAAATCCAATCAGAATTTGGAACAGGCCTTGTAACAGAAAACTCATTTTTAAACTGGGCATCGCAAAAAGAGACAAGAAATTAAACAAAACAGCATTGTTTGAAAACACGCTCTAATGTTCCAGTGCTGGATGTGACTCCTGATCTCATCTGAGTTAGCTCCACCTGGAAGAACTAAATTCACCCCTCCACAATTCCAACACATTCCCAAAACCAAAACCACACCCCTCAAATTCAAGCTGATGTGAGAGATGTGTAAATCAAGCTGAGAGTTTGCTTACTCATTTTGCCTTATTATTACCTACAAAACCTGAAGAGGGGAGCTACTCAAACATGCCTTAGATGTTTCTGTCTACTATACCCACAGCAGCTGCTGGCAAGCAGGGGTATGACATCCCTCCCCACCCCAGGATTACTGCAGTATGCGTTTTGCCATGGAATCTCTGAGAAGTGCTTACGTGCCCTGGGTGAGGCACGTGAATGAGAGTTAAGGTGTCCCATGTCAACTCCTCAGACTGCATTTCAGTGACACATGGGCTCTGGCAGGTCAACAGCAAGTGCAGGGTGGAAACCCCTCACACCTGATCACATAATCATTGAATAGTTTCACCTGGAAGAGACCTTCAAGATCATCAAGTCCAATCTTTTCCTAGCCCGGTCATCACCACCCCAATGCAACATCTACCTTTCTCTTAAACACATCCAGGGATGGTGACTCAAACTCCTCCCTGGGCTAGCTGTTCCAACGGCTGACAACCCTTTCAGTAAAGAAAATCCTCCTGACATCCAAACCCGAACCTCCCCTGGCACAGCTTAAGGCCATTTCCCCTCTTCCTAGTGCTGGCCACTAGGGAGAAAAGATCAACTCCTGCTTCTCTAAAACCTCCTTTCAAGTAGTTGTAGGAAGCAATAAGCAATAAGATTTCCTCTTCTCCGGGCTAAATAGCCCCAGGTGCCTAAGCTGTTCCTCATATGACACATACCTGCTTCAGCCAGCAGCTCAGCACAGAAGTCTACCAGGGTGACCCCTTCATCCACATGGGGCATTTTCTTCGATGCCAGAATGTGTCACCTCCTCTATCCTGGCCTCTCATCTTCTCAGCCAGCCGACTATTAAAATACTTGCCTGCCTCATAATGGCATTGCAAGCAGCTTGTCAGTCAGGATACTCTGTTTTCTTTGTTTGGACACAGTGAACCCTCTTACAAAGGCATATTTCTAGGGCATATGCACAGTAAGGGTCTCACCAAGGTCACCACCATTGGACCGAACAGGGTTTGGCATCTCAACTCACAGTTATCCCTGTAGCACTTGAGAACAACACTGAAGGCTCCTGAGTTGTAAATTCTTCTGGTCGTGGTCCTCACTCACTAACTACTGGAACAACTGAACCAGATGACAAGAACCCGAATGATGGTGCTCTGTACTAATCTAACGTGTCTACCTCTTTCCCCCAGGTAGAGTAGAATTAGCCTGTTTTTTACAGAAGCCAAAGCGACTGCTTACTTAGTTGAAGAAAGATAAAGAACCGTCTACAGCAAACATGAACTAGCACTCCAAATAGAGAGGTACTTCTTAAATACACAGCACCACAGTATCACATTAGGGACTGGAAGGGACCTTGAAAGATCATCTAGTCCAATCCCCCTGCCACAGCAAGATCACCTAGACCAAGTTGCACAGGAATACATCCAGGCAGTCTCCAGAGAAGGAGACTCCACAATCCCCCTGGGCAGCCTGTTCCAGTGCTCTGTCACCCTCACTGTCAAAGAAACTCTTAGCACACCAATTTTTTTAAAGCAGAAAGGTTTCTAGTGAAATTGTATTTAAAAAAAAAAATTGAGTTTATTTATAGAAATGAGTTTCTGAACAAGAGGTTAGACTACAGTCCATAAAATGAATTAACACATCTCAGAGCGCTGGAACGGGCTGCCCAGGGGAGTTGTGGAGTCTCCTTCACTGGAGACTTTTAAAACCTGCTTGGATGTGTTCCTGTGCAACTTGGTCTAGGTGATCCTGCTGTGGCAGGGGGATTGGACTAGATCATCTTCCGAGAACCCTTCCAATCCCTAATGATTCTGTGATTCTATGATCTTTAAGCACTGCAGTTTAGCGTCACTAACATCACCCAGCCTGAGGTCTGATGTAATACAGTGGTAGGATTTGGAAAGAGCAAACACAGATCAGGGAAAATGCAGCAAGAAAAGAGCTAGTCCATCTTTTGGGGGCTAAACCACAAGCAGCAGAAGCTCCTCTTGTATCAAGGGAAGGTTGCAGCCCTGGAAAGCTGTGAGGTTGGTTGGTTGATGTTGTCAGAAAGAGCACTTTTTTCCAAGAAGTGAACACGGGATTGCAAGGCCTGACACTTCTGCAGGAAACCCCTTCCTTGTAGGTGTACATATCCCAGTCTCCACCCAGACCTGGATGGTTATAGCCCACCGAAGGATCAGGAGCAGCAGGTACTGTCTCAAAGCCCTGACGTTTTGTATTCCAGGCCACAGATTAGCTCTCCAGCTCTATTTGCCAGCAGGTTGCCACAGAAAGAAGCCCCAGATTTGATGCCTAGTGGAGCATTTAGCATTCAGCAACAGATTTCAGCACAACCTTCGCTCAACTGAGCCTTAGAATTTCAGGTTTTACTGGTGCTGTCATTACAGCAAAGAGCTAACAGACTGCCCAAGGCACCTCACACACCATCAGCAGCCTGCTCACAGCCCCTCAGCTCTCCGGTAAACCCGCAGAACTGTGATTCCTAGGTAACTGGAAGTTATCAGTGCCTGGTACCTGGGGGGAGAGGGGAGTTCAAAAAAGGAGGCTTGGTTTTGAGAAGGGTGATAATCACATCCAACATTGCGAGCTGGTTTTGCTAGAACAGGATTTGACCTGAGCTGTTTCCCTGGCACTAACTCACAGAGTGAGTGGATAAGACAGCAAGCAGATGGTCCCACAGAGTTACTAAATCATTGGTACTTCAACTAGTACCCATCTTATTTTTCCTCTGAAGGAACTAGGATGGCAAACCAGCACCCAGAGAGTTAAAAGAGGAATTGGACTAAAGAAAGTGAGTTTCAGAAATACCTGGAGAAGGCGGATAAATGTAGTGACTGCTATTCAAACAGCCACTGATTTCAGCAGGAAGAATATTGAGCTCCCTGCTCACTGCCATCGTGTTTTCATCCTAAACTTCACTGCCCTTCAAAAGCTGAATTTTGCCATCTGTGCAATGGCCAGGGCAGTTGTGAAAAGCAGTTCAGTGCTGTGACCTCAGACAGTTCAGTGTCGGGAAGGCAGAGCAGGTCTTTCAAATGTGCCCCTAAAGCAACAGAATTTCTTTGGCTTCAGAGGTAGCAAAGAGAAAATATTCATTAGATTGACTTCTGCTATTTCATCTATTTAATGTAGCTGGTACGACGTCCCTACCCATTTTGTGACTTGAGTTCTTATTTCTGCTGGAAATCTGTGCTTAACATTTTGCATTATTACAGAAATAAGCTTCTTTAAACATTCTGCTCTTTTTTATTTCTTTTTATTAGGACAAGCAAATCCTCACTGGCTTTGCATTCAAGTGAACACAACAACTCACAGCCCCTTTTGGCTTCTGGAATAAGGGTTTTATTGTCCGTGGCATTTTGCAAGCTGTTTTTCTCCTGCCGCCTGGTCTTTTTAGGTTACTTGTAATCTGCCATCTCTAGCTGCCTTATCAGTCACTCAGGAAGATGAACTCAATGATTACAGGATTTGTTATTAGTGGACAAAGGCACCTGTAAACCACCTCTTTAATTTCATCACAGAACATTAGGGATTGGAAGGGACCTCAAAAGATCATCCAGTCCAATCCCCCTGCCACAGCAGGATCACCTA
>JAOXOE010000001.1:95723599-95749584 GCA_028565055.1 Phoeniculus purpureus
CCAGGGATGGGGACTCAACCACCACCCTGGGCAGCCCATTCCAGTGCCTGACCACTCTCTCTGGGAAGAATTTTTTCCTGATGTCCAGTCTAACCCTACCCTCTTGAAGCTTGAAGCTCTTCCCTCCGCTTCTGTCACTAATTACCTGTGAGGAGAGAGACCAGCACCAACATCTCTACAACATCCTTTGTAGAGAGCAATGAGGTGTCCCCTTAGCTTCCTCTTCCTCAAAATAAACAGCGCCCAACTCTCTCAATCTCTCTCCTCAAGATTTATTCTCCAGGCCCTTCACCAGCTTCATTGCTCTCCTCTGCACTCGCTCCACCACCTCGATGTCTCTCTTGTACTGAGGTGCCCAAAACTGGACCCAGGACTCAAGATGCAGCCTCACCAGTGCTGACTATGGGGGACCACCACCTCCCTACTCCTGCTGGACACACAGTTTCTAAAACAGGCCAGGATGCCATTGGCCTTCTTGGCATTACTAATGGTGCAAAAGGTTGTCTGCACTCATTGCAGTGAGATTAACATGCAGCCAGATCAGCTGTTCCTAGTTGCTTATCCCAAACTTGAGAAATGTAGTTTCTCCTGAAACTTCTGTTAGCCAGACACAGATATAATTACTCGACTACACGCCATGGGTTACCTGGAATGCCTGGTTCACTTTGTGTTCTACAGACCTCTAGTTCTTCTAGCGTTCAGCCTGAATGTTGTCATCTTATGATGGGATTTATTGCTATAAATATTTTCCTTATGACTCTTTCCCAGTGCTGGTTTGACATGGATAAAAACCGAACTGACATACATCCATTGTGTATTAATGCACTTAATCCATGCCTTGTCTCTTGAGTCTTGTAATCTGTAGGCTGCATTGCATAAAGGAATGACTTTTTATAGTACTTCAGTCTTCATAAAGCAAACAATTTGTGGATTAAGGGTGAATTTCCCCTACTGATACATGTTGGCACACCTACTTCTAATTTCCATTGTACAAGCCAAGGGAGAATTCTGCTGGGTAAGAACATGTAGACATATTGATGCAGGTGCACTGCATATTAAGGGTTACCTGAGGCCATCTGAAAGCCAAATCTGCTCTTGATCATCTAGGAGGCCATAAGGTTGGTGTAATGGGAGACTTTCTTTTGGAGCGTTTTAGTGCTTTATGCGTTCAGGAATGTTCAGCACATTTAAGCTGTCATCAAGCCATTGAGAAGGTCAGGGTGCACCAGAGGAGGTCAGGCCAAGAAGACCTGGATAGATTTTTTTTTTTTGCATGTTGCACATGAGGACCTCAAATGGACAGGAGGTGGGATTGTGTGTTCACAGTCACAGATGCAGCTGTAGCATGCCTTGGCCAAAGAATGTTGAGCACGTGTACATGCGGCTAACTTGGGAGGACAGGGAAGGAAAATCTGCTGCACCTTTATTTAAATAAAAATCACCTATGGAATTGGGACTCAATAACATCTTGCTCCACAAGCATTAACTTACAAATCAGAACGTATTCACTCAAGTGGGGTGGGGGCCCCATCCCTGGAGTCATTTAAGGTCAGGCTTGATGAGGCTTTGAGTGGCCTGACCTAGGTAGAGTTGTCCCTGTACAGGGAGGTTGGACTTAGATGACCTCTAGAGGCCCCTTCCAGCCTAGAACATTCTATGGTTCTGTGATAAGAAGCTGAAGAAAATACCATTCCAAAGAATCATCTCCATTGCAGGCCAGTGCTCTGGAGTGCTGAAGAACACCACTTGACCTGAATCACTCACTTGACCTGCTGTGTCAAAAGACACGTTCATAAATAACTCTCCCCAAAAATGTGACTTGTGTCCCTCAGATGATATCCAATTCAAAACTGTCCTGATCCTCTGAGTTTTGGGTTTGATTCAGATACGGCCAAGTCAGTATTTTCTATGTGTGGAAGTAACATTCTGAATCCCGAACGCCCTGTCCCAGGTCCTCGTCTGTTGTGAGATGTGCGAGAAGCCCCACAATTCACGTACGGCATAAAATACATTTAGTGTCTTTATCAGGCCAGCTTAACCAACACACGAAAAAGGCAGCAACTTCCTCATAACCCGCTGTGAGTAAAGAGGGTGGGGTCCTCTTAAGAGGTGGAGGTGCTTTTGAGAGCTTTTCAGCAACCTATTCAGGAATCATTCAGAAACAAGATCAAACCTGTTATTCACAGGCCAAACGGTTCGTTTCTGTGACACATGCTGCAGGTGGGAGACTATTGCAGCAGAACAGCTATGATCTCATGATCTCTGACTACATGTAGATCTCACTGCTGTCATCCTTGTTTTGTGTTGACTAGATGGGCTGCACACTCTTACTGGGGCTATGAGTCAGGGGCACTGCGAGACTTTTGAGTAAAATAGGATGATGAGGGAACATCGCACTTCATCTCTAGATAAAGTATCGTGGTGGTCACCACATGAGACAGAGATCAGGTGATGAGGACAGTTTTCTGTGCTAACAATGTTCATTCGGTGAGCTGCAGTGACAGGGATAGAAGGAAGTTTGGGTGTGGTGTTGCGGAGGACAGATAATTGCTACCTTCGTTCTTCCTTCTGTTAGAGGAACATCTATACCTGAGCTTCCCCATGTTCAGCATGAGACTCAAGACCCACCTCTTTGTTCAGGCTCTTAGCCAGCTTCCCTCTCTGATAAAAATAACTAATAGTGGGTTCAGAGCTCTTGGCAGGTTCATTACCAAACTGGCAAAAGTTTCTACTTGTTTTTCTTTCAGAGCTCAAGTGCTTCAGGAGTTCATGAGGAGTTTGTTCCCAAATAATGGAAGGACACTTCTTTTCAATTGAAGTTTTGTGAGTTCCTCAGATATCTGGAATAAATAAAAAGAAAAAACCCCACAAATTAAACGAGAATAATCACGCTCTTTGTGCTGAGGGATGCCACCAGTGCCCTTTCACCATGGTGATGTCTGCCTCCCTGTTGCGGTACCCCTCTCAGCATAACTATGCCAGGATCCTGTGCAAGGTCTATGTGCTCTTGAGGCTTCTCAGAGAATCAGAAGAGTCTCTATATCAATCTGGTACTGGTCTTTGTTCTTAAATACTGGTGTAGTAGTTGTGCCGTTTTCTTTCAAGGACTTATCAATCAAGATGGTGACATCTGCGTCTGTCCAGGACTAACACTGGGCAAGGATTGTTATGTGGAGGGTGTGGAGAGGAAGGAGCATATTTCTGAGTTTTCTTCATTTAAGTGAAAGAAGAAACTCTAGAGAAAGGCTTGTGTGTGTGTTCCCACACCTCCACACGTTTGGTTTGGAGAGACAGCGTTTTGTAATCAGCATCGCTTCTCCTCCCCCATCCTTTCTCTGCGAAGCGACCAGAGACATATCTGCCACTCTGTTTTTTCAGTAGCTGGTTTCATTCACAAAAAGCAGAGTTTCTTTCATGCAAGGAGATGGGTTTGAAGACACTTAGGCAGCCTGCTGGCACTGGGCTGGGTGTTCAGCGCATTCTTAGCTTGAGATGCGGCGATAAAATCCTGCTTTGAAGGAGGAATTGCAGCTCACAATGACCACAACTGTGGTTGCCTCTCGGTTCTAAAAGGTCCTTCTTTCCAGGTGACCTTCTCCATAATTGAAAATAAGGTGTATCTTTCCTTAGGAGGAGCACTCTGTACTGTACAAAACTAATCTCCTAGAGATCCTTTCCAATATCTTCGTGATTATAATGTTCTGTTTAAACAAACTCACAAGCCTGTAAGAAATGCTCCTTATTGCAGGCCAAGAGGCTTTTGACCTTCTGTGTGATTATTCCCAGCTCACCCTTGGAAGTCTGCATTACACTGAGCTGAATTTGTGGCATTGTGTGGCACAAAAAGGAACTGAATTGTTCCATTAGCAAATTTGAACTGGAATGCACAGTAAATGTCAAGACTCTTCACTGCGCTTTCTCTGATGGCTTCCAAGCTCACTAAGGAACAATCAAAAGCTATTAGCTATGACTAGGTAAACATTTTAAGGATATTTTTTTTGCCAGGAGACTCTTCACTTCTGTTTGATGAGTCTTTGTACATGACTTAACGTAAAGTTATGAAAGAGTAGATGTGTTTGTGATAAAGTTAGCGTGGGGACTTTTATGAGAACATTCAGCCCTAAATACTCATCGTCTCAAAGTTTCAACTGTAAATCTCTCTGCATTAGTCTATATTATCTATTTTTTATGCTAAAGTATCTGACAGATACACATATATATATAAAATATATCTATAACTTCATATAAAGTTATTCTTTACTATCAGTCTCCTTCTCTGGAGACATTTAAAACCTGCCTAGACCTGTGTAACTTGGTCTAGGTGACCCTGCTGTGGCAGGGGGATTGGACTAGATGATCTTTCGAGGCCCCTTCCAATCCCTCATGTTCTGTGATTCTGTGACACTCTCCATGCCAAATCGTCTCCTGACAGACTGTATCTCTTCCTTGCTCTGCAGTAGGAACTTGACCACGGAAGTGATCTTCCTTGTTGTATGAAACCAGTGATAAAGAGTCTGCTGGTCTCTTTTCTAGAGTAGCATGTTTGTCCAAAGCTGTACAACAGTCTTGTAAAAGATCCTGTCAAAAGCAACATAAAGAAATCTTTTCCCGTAGAAATCTCTTGCCCAACATTTGACTGAAAACTAGGCAAAGGGCAAAGACTGCAATTGCTTGCAACAGCTCCTCAAAAGCCCGTGTTATCTGACTGACAGTAATCCATCATTATCCAAGACTAAGAATCTGTTCAAAGACAAAGATAAAGTAGTTGGCTGCTGCAGCAAGGTTGGTTTAGATGCAGTGCTCCTGTAGCCAGCAGCACGTAAGGGAACAAAGTGTTTAACATCAGATCCAGGTCAGATCTCAGCTCACATAACCACATACGCGTTTGCGTCGTGCTTTCAGCAGGAGAAAAGGTTGAAGTAAGTCCAGAGCGAGATTTGAAATCTTACGAAGCGCAGCTCTAGTTCTGCCACCATTACCTCAAAGCAAGATACTCATGAAAAGTCTTCGAAGGTCTATGCCCCGTGGCAAGTAACAGAAAGCAAACAAGCAAACAAAACACAAACAGCCATGAGGCACCAATAATTCGTTAGCCACTTGCTGACAAGTAGCTAAAGAACATGAGAGCCATTGGTCACTGCTGCATCTGGACACATTTAAAAAGTGCCTAGATATGTTCCTGTGTGACTGGATGTAGATGATCCTGCTGTGGCAGGGGGGATTGGACTAGATGATCTTTTGAGGTCCCTCCCAATACTTAATGTTCCGTGATTCGGTGACACTGAAGTGAAAACATGATCCAAGCTCCTATGCTTGGTGTGACCTGTGTCCTGGAACACACAGCGACAACCAAATGAAGTCACAAGGTATAGGGAAGCAGATAAAATGTAGAGCGCCTTTATCTAAGTTCGAGTGCTTTAAAGCCTACCATCCTAAATGTCCTTAATTCACTGATCTTAGCAACAGTTGCCTCTTCTTGACCATGAAGTTATGCTGATTAAACTTTAGAAAAATATGCAGAATTTAGTAAAAGTTAAGTGCAAAATCATTAAACTTGCAACTGGCTCCTTTTTTTCCCCCAAGAGAAGCATCTGTTAAAGTTATTTGGTTCTTCTACACAGGAACTGCAAAATCAGAGACGTTGTCTGCAGTGACTGTATGAGGACAAGGATGCTCTTTAGAACGCAGTGAAATAGTAATTAGAAACTTTCCGGGAAGAAATCCAGAAAGCAAGTTCTTCACAAGCAGTTTTCACAAAGATTACTCAAGACAAAATGTCAAAAGCAGCTGATAGCTGGTAGCAACCTAATTTTTTACAACTTGATTCTTATGTAGATTCAAGTAACAGCCTCGTGGGAAACTGGAACATGTGCTCAAGAAGAAATAGTTGTAGAACAGGCTGCCCAGGGGGGTTGTGGAGTCTCCTTCTCTGGAGGTGTTTAAAACCCACCTGGACATGTTCCTGTGCAACTTGGTCTAGGTGATGCTGCTAGGCAGGGGGATTGGACGAGATGGTCTTTTGGGGTCCCTTCCAATCCCTGATGATTCTATGATTCTGTCTTAAAAAGAAGATACTACTGTGGCTCATTCTCATGTACTTTCTTCAGAAAATGAATTCAGGCTCTGGATTTATTGATATGAGCAGGTAGACTTCAAGTGGAGAGGAGGAAAGATGAAAAATAACCACAGTAATGGAGAAGGGGTAAGTCCCTCTATGCCACTAGAAAAGTGTGAAGACAGAGATAGACAGTCTGAGATGATGCCAGTGATGACCTACTTCTTTTTCTAAAGGAGACATTACACCATTCATTCTTCTGTCCATACCCTACCTACATGCATTCCAGTTATCCCAGTCTATGCCACATGGCTTGGCTATCTCTTATGGGGAATGTCTTCATTAGAGGGGAATTGGTGGGCCGTATCTCAGGTAGATGGACTCCTTCAGGCAACCAAACGTCATCAGGTCGTCTCATCCTATGCTACCACCACTCTTTGGGTTTTTGCTCAGTGAGTGACTAAATTGAGGTGCTGAAAACCCCTCCACACATCCATGGCGTATGCATCCGTGATACTATATCTTCCTAATCCATGGTAGAACCTATTGTTAGCTGTTGTACTATTGATGAGCAAAGGAGGTAAAGATGTTTTGAAAACTAAACAGCAAAACAGTGTGAAAAGCATAAGGGCCACACAGGGGCTTTCTGACCTTTAGGCAGCTGTGGAGTAATGAGACCAAAGATCTACTGAGTGTTGGTTCATTTTGAGGGTCTTGGAGTCTCCATGAGCGCAGGCTAACCAGAAGGGACTAGTCAGAAGAGAGGATGGTTTTAGCTTTAGGTCAGTGTCTGGTCTAATGCAGGTGTCAAAGCTGAGGTCAGCATGAATGAGATGAGGGACAAGGTAAGTGTAAAACACTGGGGCCCTACTGCTCTTTGAGTATCTGTCTCACCCAGCTCTCCACAGGCTGGGTGAGGTACAATTTGTCAGCGTGTGGCTGTGGGCAGCAGAAGTGATAGGACACTTACACGTCAATTAGTTTATCTAAACCTGTGTATCTAGGACGTCCTAGGGTATCGCACCTGGCCATGAGGACAGGAGTCACCCACAGGCTGAGCTTCACAGCTGCCAATTCCACATGGACCATCTACTTGCCTGTGTTTAAAGTCCTACGCTGAATCGTGTTTATCTGGAGAAGCTGGAAATGCTGCGTCCTAACCGTGGAAGCCACTGGGGATGCAGACCTTGATGCCTAGGTGGTTGATAGTGGGCGTGTGAAAGAATTAGCTGTCTCCTGCAGGCAACCGGATTGCAGCTGAGTGCAAACTCCTGACCAGGAGAGATGTCTACCTGCACATGGGGTGCATAGCTTAGGGCAGACAAACTGCAGTGAAGGAGCCTAATAAATTGCTTTGTCACAAGCCCAACCAAAGCAGTAATGTGCTCTCATTCAGTGGAGGCAGTAAAGTTCTGTGAACACCAGCCAGTGTGATTTAGTACTGGCTTTAGAAGTTCCTTAATGTTGTTTGCTAATTGTGCAATTGTAATTTTGGAAGCCCTTTGCAGGGAAGAACAATCACATCGTCTTGCAGAGAGGCTGAAGAACAAACAGATTTATAAGTGACTCAGGGAAGAATTTAAAAATGGCCAGACTAAACATCCCTCGTGGCCATCTGCTCTCCTTCCCAGTGGAAGTTTGGGAGGATAGATCAGGCAGGCAGCGGTATTTTCTTTGGAGTTGAAACGCCTGGACTAAGGCTTCTGTTTTCCTTATACTAGTACATAAAAATAATTTAGGGGACTCTCAGAGAGCCCATATTTCACTTCAAGCACACAGGCTCTTCAGCACAGTGGTGCACTGGTGGCAAGGAATGGCAGTGGTGCTTGAAGCAAGGATTTCCCCAGGGCAGAGAGCATGAGCATCCAGAGTCACTGAAATGTCATGGGAAAATTGCTGTGACAGACCTCTACCAGCTGATGTGGAGACAATGGCTGCTTCAAGACGGGAAACCTTTCCTCTCATAAAAGCTGCCACTCTGGCAATTAAAGGTGGCATTTCCAGAAGTCCTCACCAGAGTTCAAACTATTTTCATGAGAGCCAGCTGGAGTTTCAGCACTGACATCTATAAAATCAGTGCCAGTCCAGCTCTCACTAAATCAAATTAAAGTCACTGTGTACTATTATACAGTGAACACAGAGGTCTTCAACTATCTAATCAGGGTTTTCTTCCTGAAAGCAGTTGGAATAGAAAGTGATTGGTAAGTTAGGCACTGCCTCACTGGTTTGAATTCTCTTCACTACCTGGGTGGGCTTATAAACAAGGGAATCATAGAACCATAGAATTATTAAGGATTGGAAGGGACCTCGAAGGATCAGCTAGTCCAATCTCCCTGCCACAGCAGCATCACCTAGACCAAGTCACACAGGAACATATCCAGGTGGGTCTTAAATATCTCCAGAGAAGGAGACTCCACAACCCCCCTGGGCAGTCCCTTCCAGTGACCCATCACCCTCACTGGGAAGTTCCTTCTCATACTTATGTGGAACCTCCTATGTTCCAGCTCACACCCATTGCCCCTCGTCCTATCACCAGATGACATTGAGAAGAGCCTGGCTCCATCCTCCTGACACCCACCCTTCACACATTTATGGACATTAATGAGGTCACTCCTTAGTCTCCTTTTTTCCAATCTGAATAGACCCAGCTCCCTCAGCCTTTCCCCATCACGGAGGTGTTCCACTTCCTTTATGATCCTCATTGCCCTGCTCTGGACACCCTCCAGCATCTCCACATCCTTTGTGAACTGAGAGGTCCTTCAGAACTGCTGCTGATGCAGGCAAGAATAATAGAAATTTAAGTTATAGCAGATTGAGATCTTGAGAAGAAAACCAGTGGCAAAACAGGTGGAGCCTATGGATGCACCAGCTACGTACCGTGCTCGGTGTAACTGCACCTGCACAAAGTCACCGCTGCATAGCAGGGCTTGGGCACAGACTGACGTACGTGCACTGTGCACTTTGGGTCGGGTGTCGTTTCTGCCTTGTTTTGAGCTGATGCTGGGCAGTTAAGAAGCGTAGGAAATTTGCAGTTCACGACTGGCTAGTCATGGCTGATGGCTTCTGTATTCATTCCCCTTTATCAAGGAAAGACCAACGGCGTGTGCTCCACACAAAACCAAGGTAATCGATCCCAAGCTTTGAAAGTTAAACTGCCACTTGTTGGGAAGTGTCAGAAAAAGTAATCTTGGAAATACTCTAGGGTGGCCGAACGTATAAACCACCTGTTAGAAAGGCCAGCAAGAAGAGTCCATGAGGCTTTTATTATAGTCTCATGTTCTTTCATTGTAGTCTTGATTATATTCAGACCAGACTGAATCCCAAATACCTGTGTGATGACATGACCCGATACACCACCGTTACCACCTGATTAGCGACTTCACGTGCAGAGATGTGTTCAAACAACGAGGAAGGATCAACGATCCAGGCAAAGTTTCACAAAGCAAACAATTACCTTTTCATTGAAGCCATAAGGGGCATCATGTTGGATGCAGTCAACACTCTGGAGCTCTTTGCTTTGTTTGAGTATACTGTAGTCAGCTGAAAAATAAAAGGCATGGAAAGGCAGCAGAACAAGACATGTTCCTCACTCTGAATGTGGCACAGCAGCAAGCTCTTGCCACGGCAGCATATTTTAATGGTGTTTGTCTATACGGGAATCACGCACCACGTTTTTCTGCTGCTGTCTCAGCCAACGTCTCCTCCTTGTAAAGCACCCAAGGCTTCTGGTAGAAGCTTTACTACAAAAGACGCCTTGTTTCCGCTGGGTTGTGCTGAGAGCCATCAGGAAAAACTGTTGTATTAACCCTAATGGAAACAATAAATTCTTTACTATTTGCTGTTGATAAACTTCACGATTTGAAGAGACCCCAAAGGACTATGACTAGCTTCAGAAAGTTGGAGAACATTATATTAACGCCAGTGTGTTTCTTTTGCAAGCTGCCTAGCCCTGAAGAGATCCGTTACAGAAGCACAAACTGCAAATCTCTGCCTGTTGACCTCCTGCGCTGGGGAAGACCCAAGAGCTGGGGAGTGGGGCAAGGCAAGCAGCGCAGTGGCATCTTGCCCGCTGTGGACGTGGTGACTGATGATTTGCAAAGTACACACTGGTCACATGAGATTTTTGTTGTTTCCAGTTGCATGACCCTGCTCTGGCAGGGGGGTTGGACTAGATGATCTTTCGAGGTCCCTTCCAACCTCTATGATTCTATGATTCTATGAAAATAAGCTTAAACGCTGTCGTTTCTGCACGTGGCTTCACCATTGCCGCGGTTACCTCAGGTGTGTTCTGTGATCACAGATGAAGTGGAAGAGCAGAGAGCAGGGCTCAATCACACAATGTAAGTGGAAGCTGTGAAATACCTTCCCTAGTCTGGTCAGGAGAAAAATCTAAACTCTCACATGCGGCTTCTGGAGTCTTCCTAATGCCACAGATTTACCCTGGTATTTTCATAGATGACTGCAGGCATGTCAGGCACACCTACGTGGTTTGTGCCCAGCAGCTCTGCAGAACCAATCACCTTTGCTCCACATGGATTTGTTTTGCAAGGTGCTGAGTTAAATAAGTGTGTGATGCCTTGTGTGCCATAAGGAACCATAACGAAGTGATTCACGTGCTGCCTGCATATTATCCACAATCTTTTTGTGTTGTAGGGCTTGTAGCCCTTCCTATCATTCGAAGGCAATCCAGAAATAATGATTTGGTGTGGGCGACTGTTTTTTCCATTTCTGTTGTTAAAGCCCCTTTCAGGGCCATGCTGAAATGGCAACAAAAGGCTTTCCCACATCGCAAATCACTGCAGGACTTGGTGTGCACCATATCAATAAAAAGATTAGCTTACTTAGAGGAAAAGGATGACAAAGTCCACAATTGTCCAAGCCATGAGAAAAATGAGGTTCTGTGTCAACTAAACCAGCTAGTAACGATGTCGTATTTTAACCTTTAGTTCCTCAGGTACAGTACACGGGTCACAAGTGGATTTTATCTGATGTGCAGCATTAAATTAGTGCCATTAACCTTGTAGGTCAGCCCTTTGAAGTCAAGCTGGCATTCTTGCTATTGATTTCCACGAACCCAGGGTTTCATATTTATTTCACTGACCATTTATTTCAAAGCACCAGGAATATTTTCTGTTTAGGAGCTCAGAAAAGAAATATGAAACAGAAGGATGTGAGAAGAGGGGATTTGTCCCTTAGTGTGAATGCAGCATCTTCTAGTATCACCCCCACTGACAGCAATCTGTGCAGCCTCTGAGACAGCCCTCCAGGGACCAAAAGAGGTATTTAAAATCCTTACAGGAATCAATTCTAATGGGTTTCCAGGGGTGGAGAAAATGATGGACAGACAAACAACTCAAATGAAATTGACCCAAACAGAAATGGTGCTGGAGGACGGCAGAAGATAGACTTAAACCTGGAATTATGCGGCACATGAGCAAGTCCCGTAGAGATCCTTAGTCAAACCCAGGTTTTTAAGTTCCATCAGAACAAAAATTGACTGAACCAGATGGAGAAATCTGGGAGAGAGTGAATTCCAATCCTATTCCCATTCACTGGAAAGGCACCAGGCTCTATGGTGGTGTTAGTTAAGCATTTAAAGGAGTGGCAACAGCAAATTTCCCCGTGGCTTGGCTGCTGCATGAGAAAATTGCATTATGTAGAAAAGTAAATAAATAGCTGGCAATGAAACTGGAGAGAAGATACTCAGCCAGGGACTGGTGACAGCAGGAGTAGTGAAATGTACATTAAGGAGCTACCAGAGTGGTGTTTTCTTGGACTAGAGAATGGTGGAGCCACAGCAAGCCACAGGGCCATGGACATGCTTATCACCACGTGAGAACAGTCCTGTGTTGACACGGTGCACAAAAAAACCCCACAGGACAAAAAGAGATGGCTCTTTTCAGGGGTAGCACTTAATCAAAAAGATCCTACTTAAAAAACTCAGGGGTTGGGCTAATGACCTTTAAAGGTCCCCTCCAACCGAGAGCGTTCTATGATTCTGTGATTCTATCATCACACTACAGCAGAAGTCGTCGCTGCTCCTACGTCGGTCCTACTCAAACACATCAAACAGCAGTTCCAACCTACTTGAGGAAGTTACACAAATCCTGATTTGTGAATATAATGGGGGAAAGACCTGTTTCTAGTGAGCGTGTAAGAAACCTTACAGGATGCTCATTCAGCCTTCCATTCCTTCTAACATTCAGCCTTCTCAAGGAAAACAATTTTGCAGCCCTTGTTCTTTGGTATTTCCATAGCCCCTGGGCTCAGTTTTAATTTGTAACTGTGGATTTGAATTTGCTGGGAAGGGTCAAAATAGAAATTCTTATTTCTCTGCACATTTCCTCCCAGGCAGCCTAAACAAACCCGAATGCTATTCATTGTTCTAGCGAGAAGAAAAAGGAACGGCGTTTCAGTTACCCATGGGGGATCCTCACTGTGCAGCAGAGTGTACTGCATGGCACGAGGCTCTCAAGGTTCTTTGGGTTTTTTTGTTTAGAAGTGTGTGGATGTTTGTGGGGGATTTTTTAAAGTGGTACCCCATAGCAGGGGCAGTGGCCAGAGGAAGCCCATGGCTCTCAGATTGGTCATTCATGGTGAGAAGGAGCCTGGAGATGCCCATTTTTCTGGCTGTCCAGTGAATGCAATTCAGGATTGGCTGAAGCTCCCAAGCTCTCAGCCACGAGCCTGGTCAAAGCAAAGTACATTTTGCACCTTCATTCCACATGCTAGAAGATCACAGTCCTGGCATCTCAGGTAGGTTCTCCAAATCCAGAAAGTAGTCTCTCACCTAAGCTTCTGTGCCCATTTCCCAGCTGGAGAACAAGGCTACCCCCCCACCAGGGGACTTTATTGTTCAGCCCAAGTCAGAACGACTGGTGCACGCTTACAAGGTTTCTCAAGGGAAACGTGTGATGGTCTGCTTGGCTCCTTCTGCTCCAGGCTGCCTTTTCCCCAGCTGACTCGAGCATCCTCTGCCCACAGCCCTCCTTCCCAGACTAACTCTCAGCCTCAGCACCTCCCATCTGGTCCTTCCGTCTCCATCTCTGTTTTTCTGCCATTTCTCCTCTTATGTGGCCACCTTAACTTGTCCATTTAGGGGTAGGGTTTAGCCCAGCCGTTAAAGACCCTGTAGAACTTCCCCTGAGATGCAGAGTGGTGAAACTCAGGGAAGGAAAAAGGAGGAAGACAAATGGTTGTGTGGACAAAACCAAACATGCTGAAGGAGAGGGCAGCCCACGTCTCTCTCCTCCTGAGGCAGAGGATTAGCACAACAGCCACACAGGACCAAAGCCCTGATACAGCCCTGGTCTGGCTGTTGTCCAGGGACAGAGTGTAGCAGCTATATGCACAGCAGAAGGAGAACATCCAAACGATCGCTGTGTGTCATTGCTGTTCTTTCCTGAGTCCTTTCACTGTCCTAGGCACACACACAAGGTTTTTTCTTCTTTCCACACTCAGCTGCCCAACTTGGGGCAACACCCCTACTGGTGTCGGCTACTGCATAAGGCAGGGTACAATGGTCCAGGAGGGCTGGGTACCGCTGCAGCACAGAGGCTCATCCATACGAGCCAGACACAGCATGGAGGCGCTGGTGCCTCAAAGATACTGGTTTGGAGTTGGTTTGCTCGGTCTTTCAAGAAGCAAAGGAAACAAGGGTTTTTTCCACATCTTTCTTGCTAGGGGAGCTGGGGTTGTTTTGGAGAGACAGCTCTTTCTGAGACAAAAAGCCAGCTTGAGGCAGGTACCAGCAGGGAAAATCTCTGTGCAAGCAGTTAAAGCTATAAGCATGAAAAGCAGCCCTGTAATTAGGATGGGGAGGTGTTTAAACAGGCAAGTGCCCGCAGTCTCCACCTGCCAGCTCAGCCTCACGGTTTGCCATCAGCCCGGCTCCTACGAAGGTTTGACTCGGGGTATATTTTCTCCTGCCACGTGCCCGCCTTCTTAGGGGTTTCTCAAAGGAGTTTATCAGTGGCTATTTTGGAAAGTAACACAAATTCTGTCAGTAATTTCCACTGTCCAGATACTGAGAGTCATTTTTGAACAATTCCATTGGTTTTATTGGACATGGTTCGTTTTCCTTTTGGATTATAACGTCCCTGTGCTGTATAAGAATGATCTTTACTGAGGCTGCTCTACTTCCAAGTTACTACATTTTAGTTTACTCTAATGTTATAGTTTACTGTATTTACTGAGGCTGCTTTACTTCTGCACCGTGAGCAGGCAGCTTTGGCAGAGTGCAGAGCACCCAGTGATGAGGACAGTGCAAGCACCTAAAGAAATTAATAATGCAGCACTGAAGCTGGTTAATAGTAATGCTGATATGAAAGTGTCTACTGCAGCAGATGAGAGTTTTTCTCTTTGTCAGTAATACAGGGAGAGCAGCAAGGGCCATGTATAGATTGAGTAGCTTGGCTTTAAGAACACTAGATAATTTGGGGAGAAAAGACCCCTTCTTGTTCCTCTTTTTTAAAGAAATAATCACTGCTAGTTGTCTCTCTCCGACAGAGTAAAGCAGCTATGCTTTATGGTGATGGACCTTGATGAATATAATCACAGAGCACCTCACCTGAGTAGCAGTTGAGAGGGAGAAGTTAAATGAAAACCTAATATTGGTAAGAATTGATCAGCCTTCTTCCCTTTTCTCCCTGGAGCCTGCTTAGAGCTCATTTATTGGAAAGACAGATGGCATCACAGAGACTGTGGGACTAGTCCAGGCTCGCTGTGCAATGCACTTAAATGATTAGGGAATATTGGACACCTTTGCTGGAGTCGGCTGTTTGTCCTCCTGTCTCGGGGCTGCGTGGTGCTGCCTGCCAGTCGTGCATCAGGGCACCCTGCACAGAGCCACTTAGTGCTTCAGGAGCCCTCCCTGATCGATAGCACCGCTCAGACACTTCTGTGGCTAAGAGCTGAAGAGACTACTTGATGCATATGTGATGACTAGAATTTAATTATATATCAGATTGATTTTCAATTACAACTTCAAGGAGCTCCTTGCCAGGATCTGAAGTTTGTGAGAAAGGCCCTGCAACCCCTTTATGAATTCGTTTCTCCCCGTATTCCTGTGTGGAAAATTTTGCAGCCTCTCTACCTCCAGCTCTCTGTCTAGCGATAAACAGCTTCAGCGTTTCCAGTAACGATCAGCAGATCAGCTCTACCTGAGACCGAATCCATTCAAAGCTGGAAGAGGAGCTTCCAAGATGTGGAATAAAATTAAAAGTTCTAGTTACAACAGTGACTTTTTTCTTTCATACAATTTTCCCAGTGCTGAGTTAAGAAGCAGAATCCACCTTCAAACTGAGGGTTTCTTTTTTATATCGGGCAGAGCACCAAAGGAGACCGAATTCAATCCAGTCTATAAAAGTGGAAGTGTGTGAGTAATAAAATATTCTTCTTTCATAATCCCATTTAGACCTGGTCCTGGATGAAACTGGGAATACCCAGCACAAAAGAGCGACCAGCAGTTTTCATGCAACCATCCCAGACTAATTTTGTTTCTTTTATGGGTGTTTGTGTGACTAAAAACATCTGAGATTTTAACAAGGCTTTCAACAAAGTGCACTCAGCATGTGAACTGCACACTGTGGAACGACACGAAAAATGAAGCTGGATTTCGGGGAAGAAAAAGATCAGTTGAAGTTTTTCTTGAATTAGTTAAATAGTGCTGGGTCTGAGCTGCTTATTTCAAAATAAGAGAGACAGGGTTTGCCAATAAACACACACAGAGGCGTTTTTAAACTGTATGAAGTGGAGATAGCCGGGAAAAAACCAGACAATGCAAAGTCCTAGTGAATGCTTTGGAGGTCCATCACCATATGCATACAAACAGGCTTAAGCTAAACACAGGGATCAGCTAGTCCAGATGTCTGTGGCAAATCCTCTGGGTTTTATGGAATACAGTTTTAACCCCTTGTTTCCAGGGAGCTGTGCGGGAATAGGGGTGTGACAAGCTGCAAGTGAAGGTGAAGCCGTTCTTCATCCACCCTGTAGACTGCTGAGTAGTTGCGTTGTCCAGATCCACGTGAGGAGCAGCCTTGCTCTTACGGAGATTTGCTTCATTTTCTGAAACACATGCGTGGAAGTTTTGGTGTGTCATCACAAAACCCATCCTTTTTCTCCTGGCCACTCACAAGCCAACTTGGTTTTCAAGACGTTCCTTTCTAGAACTCACACTGTTTTGAACCTGCCAACAGCTTGCCCCTCCATGTTCTCCTGATAATCGTGATTTTACTTGCTGTAAATCACACAGGCACACATCCAGGCAGGTTTAAACATCTCCAGAGAGGGAAACTCCACAATCACCCTGGGCAGCCCCTTCCAGTGCTCTGTCACCTTCACCGGGAAGAAGTTCCTTCTCAGATTGATGTGAAACCTTCTCATGTTCCAGCTCACACCTGTTGCCTCTTATCTTGTCATTGGGTGCCCCTGAGCAGTACCTGGCTCCATCCTCCTGACACCTACCCTTCACATATTTGTAAACATTAATGAGGTCACCCCTCAGTCTCCTTTTTCCCAAGCTCAAGAGACCCAGCTCCCTCAGCCTTTCCTCATCAGGGAGATGCTCCACTCTCTTCATCATCTCTGTGGCTCTGTGCTGGACTTTCTCCAGCAGTTCCGTGTCCTTCTGGAACTGAGGGGCCCAGAACTGGACACAATATTCCAGATTCACACCTGATGCTCACGATCCAAGCACACCTTGTATTTGTACTATTTGATACAGATAATTCCTGCTCTTTCTCTGCTTCCTCCCTAATGAATCCTAATGTTCCGTCTACTTCTTGTATTTGCTACCATGCATGAGGTTGATGTTCAGCTAAAACTGCTCACTGGAACTAACTTCCTTAAGGATAATAGAATAATAGAAGGACACAGGTTGGATTTTGGGAGGTTACTGAGCCTGCTTGAAGCCTTGGAGTGCTGGTAGACTCTCAAAGACATCTCTTCTCCAGGCTAGACAGACTCTGATCTCCAGCCCCTCTTTGCAGAGCAAGTGCTTCAGCTGCCTCTCAACTGTAATAACAAGACCTTTCTCATACTGGTGTGGTCTAACAGGTACAGGTGAATTCTCGCTCTCCTCAGCCTGCTGGCCAGGCTGCACCAGCTGTCTATGCAGCTGCTTACACAAAGCAGGCTCTTCCTCACGCCTTTTCCCTTGTCAGGGTTGCACAATTCAACTCGAACACCCAGTCACCCAGAACTGTGAGAACTCCCTTGCTGGTCAAGTTTGCTTTCTCTCACCTGAACACCGACATCTCACCCTCAGCCCGTTTCTCCGTGCTATTCCCTATTATATCAATGATCAATAGTTCCAGTACCATGTCAGTGTGATAACTGGGTTTTTGTTTTATCTCAACAGAAGCAGCCATAGCTTCTGCTAGAAATCTTGATTAGACTCAGCCTTGAAAAAGCTCATCATGATTCAAAATGTTGACCACATTCCCAATCCCTACAGACTAATCTCTTTCTTGTGGAGCCAGCCTCATCAGCACAGCGAGCTTGCCTCTGCAAGCAGCCCTGTTGCACCATGAGGAAGCTTATTATAGGTGGAGTTGGAGGCACACACGATGGGATCTTCCACACTAAAGCTCTAGGGATGGAGATAGAGTAGCAGCACACAGCACCTAAGCAGGGAAGGCATGAATAATAAGAACATCTTGTCTGTGTCTGGGCTTCTGAAAGCTGCCGAGATCAGGCACGCAGAGTGCACCTAATCAGCGGGGTCTATCTGCAGAGCCGACACATGTGGCTGTAACAGATACTGGCCCTTTATGGGAAGGTGAGAAAAATTCTCAATAGGGAGGGCTCAAATGCACTGAAGCTGGTTGGCCTGTCACCACCATCGCTTCAGAAGCCTCTGTTATCTCTTTTGCTTCTGTCTCTCAGATTTCCCTTGAAAGCTCAATTGTGTCTTTGACATGGGGATGCTATAACGAAAATGGAAATGTCCAATGTTTAGAGACAGAGGTCACTTGAATACCTTCAGACAGAAGTATGACATGAAGTAACTCTCCTGTGTGATTTAAAACACTTCATAACTCAGGTTTTTTTCTTCTGAGGACTAGACTCTTCTCTAGCCAATTTTTTCTGGTCTCCTCCACTTCCCTTTGCCAAGTTTTCTCCATGATACTTTATAGAGGGAACACTATATAAAACCTTTCTCGAGCTCTGTTTGAAGGAGCTGGCTGGTCTTACTGTTATCAGTGGCATTTTTAGAATGAACAATATCCTAAGGAGGTTTTATGGGAATTACAGGAGCCAGAAACCTGACTTGAGGAAGAACAGGGCAGTAGTTCACTCACTGCTGAGAAACATGGAAATACAGGGAGCAGAAACTAAATTCAACCTGTTCTTTGCATGCATTGGATACTTGGATCTCACCTCATCCATCCAGAGAACCCTGCAGGATCTGGCCCTTTGAAGCTGAAAGGGAATAAGATTCTCCATGAAAAATATCCTGTTTCATGTTAACTGTGGGTTCATGGCCACAGGGAGACCAAGCCCCATTGCCCCTGCTCATTGCACTTTGGCATGCAACTCTGACCCAGAGGTCCTCGTTCTGGTCCTGGTGCCATGGACCCAAGTCTTGCTAGAAGCCTTCCCATTAGCTATTCTCTGATCCTCTCTATCTTTATATTTACTTTTTTTACTGCAGAAACCCAGAAACCAAGACCCCACATGAAGTTCATAGTAAATGTGTTGCCACTGTGTCTAGAGGAGAACAGTCTGACACGAGTGCACTTAGAAAAGCAAACAAAATTGCCCTTTTTATTATTAAGAAGTCCCATGACTTTTTTCAGCCTGATTCATTATTTTCTTGTGAGAGGCTGAATTGCTTGGGAAGGAGGCAGTCACACTGTCTAGCACTGAGCAGCCAATAGCTGTGCTTTGAGATGTCCTTGGAGAGACTGCTCCTCTTTGCATTTGCCTGCTTAGAGTTCCCTGAATCATCCTGCAATTAACTGGCGCTTGCAAAAATGTGCCTGGTGTTGGATGGTCATCTCTGACAATGCTGGAATGAGCACAGATTTAAGGAGCCTCTCTTCACTTCAAGAAACTCACCACTCACCAGGGCACTGCTCTAAATAAAGCCTATTGGTCAAGAAGTGGTGGGCATCACCTAAAGCCATTTGACACCAGGCGCATGCTCAGATGAAGGACAACATCTTGGCAAAGCACTTCCATGGATGCATAACAAAGTCTGCCTTCTGACCTTCTTCATATAAAAATGCCTCCAAAATCAAAACCACAGCTAACTTCATCGTCAGATGCATCACGTCAAGCTTAAAGCCTGCAGCTGGGCAGAGGTGTCCCACGAGCCAGCTTCGGCTATTTCATTGTACGACCCTGTCTTGCCAACAGACTGTCGCCCATCTCTTTAATTAAGTGGTTTCAGAAAAAAGGATTGAAAGTGGTTCAGATTGTCCTACCCCACAGGCTCAAATTCAGAGGGTCAACAAAGCGACACGACAGGTTTCGGGGCAAGACCACTATCGTCACTGACAGTTTGTGCGTCTCCTTATCGAGCGGGAGGTGCAAAGAAGTCTAAGTGTTTGCAGAGATGTTATGTGGCAGAGCTGAGAGTAGCTCCCAGGCTTTCCCAGACCCAAAGGCAGCCCTTCTCCACTTTTGTCTCATACATGGAAGAGCTTCGTTTTCAGGAGTCAAGCACTGCTAATGAAGCACTTGTTGAGGCATTAGAGAGGATCGGGGGGTTGTTGGGATCAGCCCATCATAAAGATGTGCATGTGCAGCTACAGAACAGCAGTAGACACCCTGCTTCAAACCCTACTCTGAGGAAGTGGCGTTAGACACTGTCACAAGTGACTGTGATCTGGACGTGGTTGGAAGTTCCAATGAAGAAAGATGAAACAACTAGGAGAGACCCTGGGGTGCAGCTGACTCCAGTCCTGGAAAGCAGCTTACAACAAAAAGTCAAGAGACTTTTTACTTCAGAGGAAGAGCTGCTAAAATCAATATCAGACCCTTGAAAACTCTAAGATCCACCACAGTGGCAAAATATCATTGTTATTGTTTGAT
Source organism: Phoeniculus purpureus (assembly GCA_028565055.1). Classification (NCBI taxonomy): domain Eukaryota; kingdom Metazoa; phylum Chordata; class Aves; order Bucerotiformes; family Phoeniculidae; genus Phoeniculus; species Phoeniculus purpureus. The sequence continues at coordinate 95,743,695 of JAOXOE010000001.1, forward strand.
ATTGTCCTTTACACTGATTTATGAGGAGTTACCACCCTGAATGCTGACCATTGAAAGGCAACGGTCACTTTCCACGCAAGACAAACCCCTTGGAATAATGCAGTGGTTTTTTAATGCCAAGTTCAGCCATTAGCCTGAAGGAGACGATCAAAGCGAACTGAATGAATTCTCTGTCTGTAAGTTTCAGTAAGTTTTTCTTGTTTTTTAATCTCCTTGGCAAAAACCACAATTTTGGGGAAAAAAAAGAGTTGCTTTAGGATAAACTGAGAGGGGGACATTCATGGTTCATTGCTGGGTGAACTTTTCCTGCCTGAACGTTTTTGGGTTGGTTTTTTTTAGCCAAAAAAATAGTAAGATAAATAAGAGCACTGTCACAATCAAAGAGAAGAGCTGGAAACCTGAAACTCCGTCTTCAAAGCTCAAACATTGGCCATGATTCTGATTCCAGTGATGGGGAATCAGTGGAAGCTGAGATGAGCACCAGCCTCTGGCACTCAGTGGGCTGGGTTGGGGGGAAAGAGAGATCATAGAATCATTAGGGATTGGAAGGGACCTTGAAAGATCATCTAGTCCAATCCCCCTGCTAGAGCAGGACAACCTAGACCAAGTCCAGGTGGGTTTTAAACATCTCCAGAGAAGAAGACTCCACAACCCCCCTGGGCAGCCCTCTCCAGGGCTCTGCCAGCACCCTCACTGTGAAGAAGTTCCTCCTGATTCATACGGAACCTCCTGTTTTCCAGCTCAGGTGAGTAGATTCTACTGAAGTGCAACCACTGGAAGTATAAGTAAGAAAGGAGCCATGTGCAAGCCACCCTAAGGAACAGTTCTGCCGTAGAAGAAAAGCAAAGGCACTGTTTGTGGCAAAGCCTCTCGGTTTTGTTGGGTTGTGTTATTGAGAGGTGAGTAGTTTTACTCTGGTGGGCTCTGGTCTCTTAGACATACTGTGCATGCATAAAGCAGCTTTTGGTCACGAGCGAGCTGGAGAGGGGACGACCCTTAATCCTTGTTAACCCGTGCTGCTTACAAGTCACTGAACACAGGCTCTGCTCCGTTTTGTACCTATACCCAGCCCTGCTGCTGAACCACCAACCCCTCCAAAGCACACCTGAGAGCCAGAGCCCTCGTCTCTAGCATAAGCCAGAGGAAATACTTCTATTTAAAAGAGAAAGGGTTTTTCTGTAGAGATCATCACTACTCTTTGTGGGAAATTTATTACATGAGAAACCCTTCCTCTTCCCAGCAAGTTTGTGTCCAGATTTTTATAACAAAAAATAAGTATCCCAAAAGTCATCATGTTGCCACACTTCCCTGCAGTTGAGGTCTCCAGCAAGACTTCATGCCCACAATGTGTGGTGGAGAGGTTGCTCTGTGATGCAGGACCTTCCCTTGTAAAGAAATTGTATGCATACCCCTTGCACCCCGCTTTTCAAACCAAGCTGTGGTCCAAGCTCACACCCACTGGTACCAAGTGGAGCCATGCAGACAGACTGTAGGCTTTGAATCAAAAGCACGAACCTCATTAGTTTTCCCTGACTTTCTGACTCCCTTCTGCACTTTGTTTTCCTAAGCAGAAGAAGGAAATCCCATCGCATGTAGCTGTTATCAGTCTTTTCCTTTCCCTCTTCTCCACTGAGGTCAGGAAATAGAGCAGCCTGAAGGTGTGCTTGTTCCACACTGATGAAAGTAGCCTGAGGCAAGGTGAACCTCCATGGCTCCTCCATGGCTACTGTCCCGTGATTCTCAAGGATGATGACCAGGATCCATCACAGTTGTCACTGCCGAAGCTGGTACAAGCACCACCAAGGCAAAATCCAACCACATCACTTATGCAGCTTCTCTTCTTGCTCCAGCATCAAGAAGGATGCTGGTAGGGGACCTCCCAGGGACTCCCGTGTCGCAGATACACTTTATCTTGTGCTGACTTTCCCTGTCCTCTTCAAGCAGCTTGAGAAATGCTGTTGCTGACATTGATGCTGTGAGACATCCCAGACCCCAGCGCTTGTGGACCTGTAAAACACCGGAGTTTTCAAAACTCAATGCATCTTGTCCTTAAGGTTACAGAAGAGACTTCTTCATAGACAGAATGGAGGGTTAAAAAACATACAGGCTAGCAGCTGAATACCATTTCCATCAGCTGTTTTATCCTAGGACTAAACGTGTCAGCTGTAACCAAAGGGAGATAAGCAAGCATCTCTGCTGCAATAATGGCTGGGAGGCAAAGATGGACTTGGCAGGGACTAGGCTTTGGCTGCCTGCACCCAGACCATCACTGCTGCTCGGTGCCAGGGGCGCTGCGAGAGATGGCTGCAACGGCTGCGTGCCTGCAGGTACCTGTCCCAGAGAACAGCCTGGAGGCACCTCGCCACCACCCACCACAGCGCTCTGTCCTCTTTGCTGTCAGAAATGCTCCTTCTTCCTCTGCACTTACCATTAGTCTCTTGGGGAACTTTGACAGGGCCCAGGCTTAGTCCGAAAGAGATAAAAGTGGAAAGGTCACACCTTGGGGTCAGAGGCTAAAAGGCAGATAAAACACTCTCCCTGCAGAAGCAAACTCCAAGGGCAATCAGACCAGCTCCCAAGAAATGGTAGCTCACAGGCTGAACTCCAGAGTATTTTTGCCCTCCTTTTAGTAACTCCCCCTCTTCTCTTTTTCCCAACATGGGTTAACAAAATATATTTAAGCACAAAGCAAAATAAACTCAAACGAAAACTTTAGCCTGCCTCCTCTCCAAGGGTTGATTTAATGGAGACTTTTGCTCTGCAGGGTCATCTTTTCATCTCTCACTGAGAGCAGAGGAGAAAATACTCTCAAGCACAGGAAAGACAAAATTCACTGTGGAACATCTTCCTTTAACCAAACAGGGCCACCCTTTGGAGCTGAGCAAATCAAACCAGTGCTCAGGTCATTTCTCAGAGCCACAAGGGTGGCTGAGGGTTGCCCGTACACAGGCCAAGTGGATCCCACAGCAGCTGAGCAGGGATGAGAACCTGCAAACCTCCATTTGCACATATGACTCCAGTTGCTCCAACGTTAGAAGATCCCACTTCTGCAGATTTCCTTCTTTTAGTCCATATTTCTGCAGTGCACTGGTACAAATGTAATTCAGAGGACACTGTGCCAGAGCTGGTTATTTTCTTGTGCTTACTGCTGGCACCTAGCTTTACGTAAGCCACCATCTGTCCTCTTCAGCTTTATGCCCACCAATCCAGGTCTCCCTTCTGATAAAGCCAGTGAAGTTTTGCCATTGACTCTGCTTCACTTCCAGCGCTCCTTCCCTACATCAATTTAGAGTCATAGAATCATTAGGGATTGGAAAGGACCTCGAAAGATCATCGAGTCCAATTTCTTCATTCAGCAGAGTTTTAAACCCTCAAACTTCTCTGCATAGCACCAACACAAGGAAGGAATGAGGAAATTCAATTTTCAGCTTAACCAGGACCACTGCTGAGCCATTAGAAGAGAGTCACGTGGGTTTATGAGGCCCCAGAGCACTACAGAAAGGTTGACGTGATATCTTATGCAGAAAGGGGAAGTCTGGGGAACAACCGCCCAGTTTAACCTCAGTGATACGCCTGAACGCAGTAGTAAGCAAAGACCTCACAGAAAATAGGAATGACTCTGATAAAAAGAACTGCTTAACTTGGATTTGTGAAGAACAGAGAATGTCAAACCACAGTCTCCTCTGCCAACACAGAAAATCTTCTACTATCTGGAAAAGGATCCATGGGTTCAAGTGTGAGTTTAATAATGTGCTTTCTGGCATCTGCCTTGCTGAGGGCACAAAAGTTCTCCAAAACGGGTGCCCATTGGGCTGAAAAACACAGTCAAGTAACAACACTGAGGAGGACATCAGCATCTGCCCACGACAGCACTGTAGCTGCTCCCAGGCTTTCACGTACAAGCTTTTTCTCCTAACCTGACTGGTGGTGCCATTCATGGGTGCATCTAAGATTAATAAGTTAAGCAAGAAATTAGTTAAACCACATCAGACAGCTCTGCTCCCTCCAGGTCTAAAGACTGAGGTGATTAACCACACTCCTGGCTTTTAAAGGTACCTTCCGTGCATTTGTCCTGGGTTTCAGAGCAGAGCTCGCTGCCAGGTACCCAGCTTCCATCTGAGCCTCTCGCGAGACACACGCAGAGTTCAGGGCTCATACTGCCACACTGCAGAGACCACACCTACCTTTCACTGAGCTCTTGTGACAGAGGAACCTGTTCTTGATCAGAAATAAGACTGGAAGAGCGAAGGATGTAAATCTAGATCTCCCAAGGCAACCCACTGGTCATGGGACTTTGAGGGGAACAACTGCACCAGTTCAGGTAGGACGAACCCCAAAAGAAGAGAAAAGCAGGGATGCTTCTCAAAGTGTACTTTGCTGCAAGCCTCACGCTTTGAGGTTGTAAGAGAGTCTTTGTCTTTCAGGTGGCGAAACACTTGTGCTTTTAACACATCTGGGATTAGCTAGGCTATAGAACTGTGCAGACAAAGCCTGAAAGAGTTTTGTCCCACAAAGATCAAAATCAGAGTCACAAGAACTCCACCGCCTGATAACACTGTGTAAATCAATACATTACATGATAAGCCCCTTGGGATGCATTTTGAGCGCATGGCTGATCATTAAACCTCTTTCAGGTCTTTTAAGGTTATTCTGAAGTTAAATCAATACTTAGCTCAGCTCTTTGCCGTCCTTTGTTGAATGCATCCAAGGGACACACTCCTTGTCTCAAACAAGGGAAATCCTTGTTCTGCCTTTAACTAAAATCTCTTCATTCCAATTTTTGGAATATTGGGCTATTCCAGGAAAACATCTGAAATGAGTCTAGCAATCAGTTGCTCAACTCTCTCTTTCCCTCCCCTTTAACATCGGGTGCTGACCCGGCCATTTACCTGGTGTTTGCAGTGGCGAGCTCTGCAAACCGAGTTCCCATGGCAGCCCTAATCCGTGAATAGGACTGGCTCCACCGGTGGTCACTTACGATAGGGTTTGTCCTCCCCGTGTCCTGTCACTGGCTGAATCAGAAGACAAAAAACAAGTGCCTTTAGTAAACATGACCCAAACGAGATCCCCAGCTCTGACCAAGGTCTGACAAGGAAACTGTTGGGACACCCGCCTCGCCTGGGATTTTCCACTGAGGTCTCCCAATGGTTTCCTGCCTGGTTTTGTAGACTGTTTAATTTCAACTGCATTTCTAGTCACTTTTTAATTCTTGTTTTCTGTTTTAGGTACAGATATAACTGAACGTGCATGGTCTGGCTCAGCGAGAGCTGTGTCCAATGCTTCCTCTTCTTCCTGCAGGTACCAGGCTGTCCGTTCCCCACTGGCCGAGCTGACCCCTGACTGGCATCAAGTCCCTGCAGAGCTCCTGTAGTGCCCAAGAGCAGGGCTCTGTGCTTTCAACCTGTTGCAGGCAGATTGGACTAGATGATCTTTTGAGGTCCCTTCCAATCCGTTATGATTCTATGATTAAGCAACAGCATCCTCACACCCTGCTAGAAACCCTTCTTCCCCAGCCAGCGCCAGAAGCCTCCTGGAGGGCTTCTGCAAATTAATTGAACAAAAGTTAAACTCTGCAAGTTTCCCAAATAACACAGAACTTCTTCATTTTATGCTGAATAATCCCAGTCAATTCATCTGAGCATAAACACGATTGCTTATGAAACCATCTAAGAGGATGGCAGCCAAACACTTCCAGAAGATTGGGCTTTCCAAGCTGCTAGACGCCAGGAAATCACGATACCACGTGCAAATATACCTGACATACAGTGAAGCAGGCAAACCGTGCATTTTGAGTAGTTCTTCACTGAGAGAGCCATTGGCCACTGGAATGGCCTGCCCAGGGAGGTGGTGGAGTCGCCATCCCTGGAGCTGTTCAAGGCAGGATTGGACG
>JAOXOE010000001.1:95749684-95762626 GCA_028565055.1 Phoeniculus purpureus
GTCCCTCTCCTCAGGGCTACTCTCCAGCCAGTCACTGCCCAGCCTGTAGTTGTGCTTAGGATTGCCTCGAGCCAGATAAAGGACCTTACACTTGGTCTTGTTGAGCCCCATGAGGTTGGCTTGTGCCCACCTCTCCAGCCTCTTTACCCATCTAGTGGTCCACCCATCAAACCCACATTCCACCAGCTTGGAGACCAGAATGTGGTGTATATCAAAGGCTTTGGTCAGGTCCAATCCCCCTGCCACAGCAGAATACTCTGAAGTTTTTCCTCCTGGACATCCACGGGCATTGTCCAAAAGTGATAATCATAGACCACATCTTAAATTGTGAAAAGCCTTGTACAAAGTGAAGAAGTTTAATGTACACATATTCTTCTGGCTAACACAAAACACTTACTTAAATTTAAATACTATAGAGCAAGAAACTGGCAGCAGTGAAAAGTTCAGCAAGGCCTTTTTGAAGTAACGAGCTGACCATTGATTGATTTTGAGTCTGAGCTTTGGATGTGAAAGAGAGGTTCTACTGAAGCCAGCTGAGCTCTTGCATCAGCAGAAGACTTGGTCAAAGGACATGAGAGATGGTTCTTCTGAGACCCACCAGCTGCTGCTCAGGTGTCAAGTCCCTCTGTTGCAAGGTGCTCTGAGCATGGCAGCAAAGAAGGTGACAGACTTTGTATTAGAGCTGGTGTGTTCCATACAAATGTGCAAAGTCTTTCTGTAATAGTGGCTTCTTAAGTTTTGTTTTTCATAAACTGCGTGAACTTGCTTCAGTTGACCAGTTTTATACAATAATTTATTTACTGAAACCTGTCCACCTGCTGGACTCTTTTGCCTGGAATTGATATCAGGATGACACATCTATAATTATCCAAGTCACTCCAATTGCCCACTTGAAGCGTTGGCAGAGTGCTTGGGTGGGTGGGGGAGAGTGCCATTAATTCAGTTGCTGTTAAACTGTGGCAGATGTTTCAGATTGCTCCTCAGCCTTTCATTTTACTGCTTTATTGTTCAACAGATCTATGTCTGTAAATTCAGAAATGCCATTTGATAGGTTTCTTAATTACTGATATAATCAAAAACATTTCATCCTCAGAGGGTGGCAAGATGATATAAGGGAAGAAAATGATTTAGTGACTTGTTCTCCTTTTTTGCCATCATGAGCGAGTTAAAGATGTTCAGACTTTTCTGTAAGACACAGTTGTTCCAAATCTATTGGAAAGCTAGAGATTGAAAAACTTACTTTCCCTCTGTATTCTCAATGTTTATCCAAGGCGCGGAGTTACCAGCAGTCCAAAAGGCGGCACGTCAGCATTGGATGCTGAGTGAGGGTGTGCAAGGAATTCTCTAGTAGATCATCTCAGGGCATTAACAGAAAGTGTTAAAATCCATTTGTACTTCAACTTCAGGCTTCCAAAATTTCTGGGTTACTGTTACAATACTTAACCTCTCTTATGTATCATTACCAGTCATTAGCAAATGTCACCTGTCATGTTTTCCAGTTCCCACATTACAGCATGCATTTCTGCTTCTTGGTGACTGCAAATTGCCCCTGTTCGATCCCGAACTGTTGAGACAGCTGGTGGGAACATCCAACATGTCAATTATCTCCTATGTTTGGCAGATGGACAAGACTCTTCCCAGAAGACCTTTTTGACAGACTCTTTCTGAAGCTGTCATATCCTCCACCTGACCCTCATCCTTACTACATTTGCTTCTGTCGGAGGACTTCGCTGTGTATTTTCATAATTACTTTCCACAACTTATCCTGTAACTCAAATTCTCAACGATGACCTGTGAAATGTAACAGATGGGATTGCAAACCCCCAAAAGTCATGTTCCACGGTTGCTATATAATCCTGCTGGGATGTTAGTGACATGTGAAATTGCTTAAGACTTGCAAATCTCTTCAGAACACCTGCACGAGGAGTGCTAATTTATTAATTTTCTTTTAAACAGAACCACGAATGTCTGTGACTGTTACCCTCACTGGGCTGTAAACCCAATCCTTTGATTTCAAAAAGCAGCCTCAGGGAGGACTGACCTCCAGAACACTTCTGAGCCGTGTAGAGCACAAAACCAAAGCAAAACAAGTCTAAAATAAAAGTGACTCTGCACTGCTTTTCACAACCAGGGAGAAGGTGCGATTAAGTTCCTCCAGTCTTGGTTATTATACTTGCGTTTGCAGAGGTGCCAGTTTTGCTCCTTTCATTTGGGCATGTCCCAGTAATGATGAGAGTGAGTAATGGCACAGAAATTTCACCTTTTTCAGAAGCCTTGAGGTCATGCCAAGCTCCCCTCTGCACCGAACGCTGTTGGCGTACTCAGCTTCTATCCTGCACTTCACCGTATGTGAAATATTCCAGGCATCCGGAGAGAGCACAGGCATTTGAGCCCAGTTTTTAAAACTCATTAGAATAATATCCAATTCCTATTTTTAAAAGGTATGTTTACCTGAGGCTCCTGGCCACATTCCAATCCCACTAATTATGTTTTGCTGAAATAAATTATCACCTGTAGTTTTACTTGGACGGAACGTAGCTTTTCAGCTCTTGCTCCACTCGGGTAAGAGGTGTTGCTCTGAGGTGTTAGCCTTTGCTGTGTTTTGCTGATAATATCCTTTAGGGATAAATTTGCAGGGGAATACAGACCACAGTGCTTTGGACCTGGGTCACATCTGGATGGATGTGAAGCAGGTGGAACTGGATCCCTGAGGACTGACTCTGGCCACAGCGATTGATGTGTTCAGAAGGTTAAGACTTCAGTCCCAAATCAAGTTCTGCTCTGACAATTCCTGAGCATGTACCCTGCTTAGAACCACAGAATCACAGAACATTAGGGGTTGGAAGGGACCTCGAAAGATCATCTAGTCCAATTTCCGCCGCCAGAGCAGGATCACCTAGATCAAGTCACACAGGAGCATATCCAGGTGGGTTTTAAATGTCTCCAGAGGAGACTCCACAACCCCCCTGGGCAGCCAAGGGGCTCCTCCTTCTCTGTTACCCTCCCTGTGAAGAAGTTCCTTCTCATATTGATGTGGAACCTCCTATGTTCCAGCTTGCACCCGTTGCCCCTTGTCCTATCATTAGATGACTCTGAGAAAAGCCTGGCTTAGGACATGGACCTGCTGGTAGCTGTGTGTGCAATCAGTTTGATCTACATGCTTTCACCTGTTAACCAAATGAAATGAATCCCATGGGTTAAGACATTCCTGGACTGGAAGTATGAGCTTCTGTGTTTCTAAAGTGACTTCACGTGCATTCTTCAAGTGTCCAGTTTTTAGCCTTAAGTAGTGTAAAAATCACCCTTCTCCAGCAGTACTTCCCTGCCTCTTAGAAGTAGTCTGTTCTCATTCTCTTCCATTGCAGAGAGCAGTTTTTATTATGGTTTCTGAAGACCACACCTAAACATATATTTAATTTCACTTACAAATTCCCAAACCCTATAAAACTGTAGAAAATTCACTAAGAAAAATATTTATATTCTCGTACTAGCTGTATAATACAAATATTTTGTCACCATTAGCATTCCAGGGCAGCTTAGAAATGAAAATGCATACAATATATTTATTTCCAACATATATTTCTTTTCAAAATATTTTCAAGCACATTATAATTATTAGGGTGAATCACATAACTTTTTGCCTTTTGGGTTAGCCAGAACCACTGTATTTATTCTTTCTGGCTTGTACCAGTAATAAAAGTGTTGGCTGTTGTCCAGAATGGTTCACGAGCCTGAAGAGAGACTGGTGAACAAGACAGCAGAAAACCAGCCTCTTGGAGTATTTCTTCTTGAGGGGTTGTTAAACACCATCATTCTGTTTATGGCCAGATATGACTGTGAGCCAGTCCAGAAGCCCTGCAGCCCTCTCAGCAAAGCTCTGGGCTAATAACAGCCATTCTATTGATCTGCTGTTGTGCTAATATGGCTCCTACAATGGATGACCTCATAGGTTGTTTCTCACCAGCCTAGATCAGAGCACAGCCCTTCTTTCTGCACCCACCCTTGTGCCTACGAAGGAGATCCTCTCTACGCCATGGCTATGTCTTTGCACCCTCCAATGAGCTGTGAGTGCTGATGACTGCTTATTTTGCATGATCTGCAGCCACATCGTCAGAATCTAGTTACCGTTAGGCGATAGGATAACAGCATCCTAAGCTCTCTTTACCTTAGATCATTATGGCCTGAACCTTGGTTTGATCTGAGATGTAAGTTCAACTTGCCTGGTTTCCAAGACTGCCTAATACTATATGTGCTTATATTTCCTAGATTCCTCCTTAATTAACCTGAAAGGTCCCCAGGTATTTAGGTTTAGCCACCCGCATGTGGTCAGCAATCCTGATGCGTGACTTTTACCTGTAGGTAAGCAGACACCTGAATACTGTTGGTATTGCCTGGAAAAGCCTCTAGGCTCACTTACAGTAAAAAGTGCAGCTGAGTGTCATTAGTAAGGGTTATTCTTGCTGGTTTGTATAAATGTTCTTCCTCATCTTTACGAGGAGGGGGAGAGTTCAATTTTAAGTGTGAGGGAGGATTTAGGCTTATCAAGGAAGTTGCTGAGGCTTGCAGACAATGAGATATTCCTGTTGGACCCACTATCTGTTTTTCCACCTCTTCTCTGAAGCCAAGTCACTGCAAAATCAGGCACCCAAGAGTCTGGGAGTTGTAAAAGCAATTTATGTCAGAGCCTACTTCTAGTGTAGAGACTTGATTGCTCAGCTGAAGCTGCTAGAAATTTGTGCTTGAATTTTTAGGAGTTATTGTTCCTTTCCAAGAACTACTTTGTTCTTCATCCAGTATCTTATGTCACAAGCATACACATCCAAGGGACTTGGAGTGGAGCTCTGGCTCTGCGGCACATATGTTGCCTGTAGATATACAGAGAGCCACTCTTACCAGAAGTTTCTGCACAAGAATTCTGAGCAGGGATATCAGGATTCATCACAGGAGGTGCCAGTGCTGCTGCTGCTGCTTATATCATCCTCTATCCTCTTGGAATTTTAGAAGAAAAATCAGAGTAGTAAGACAGTGTCTCAAGCAATAAAAGCAGCAGAGAAGCTCTGAAGGATGCAAGAGTAAAAATCTCAGGCAACTCTCAGTTATCTGCACATATTGCAACCAGATTGAGGATTATGTGGGTCAGGACTCGAGGGTCATATAAGCTGATTCAAGGTTGAGTCTGCTTTAGTATTTCAGTATCGCCAATCCCTGAACACAAATATGCGGCTTCTTAGGGACAGCTCGTGTTCAGAGGCATCCCGGCCACTTCAGTGTGTCCTGTAATCCAATCTAGCACAACCTGCTGAACATGTACTAATTCGGGGTAGAACCAGCTCAGCTGCTCATGCTTTGTGTTCTTGGGCTCCAAACAAGTACAAAATATGACGCATTGCTGTACAACCAGCTCCGACATAGCAGGGTTTATTAGCCTTGTCTGACCTGAGTTACCTCTGCACGCTCATGCTGTCCTGTAACCAGTTTAAGAATCTTCTCCTAGTCCTCAGGGTGCTGGAAAGCATGAATACAGAGACACCAGAGAGGTTGTCCAGTGGTTCTTTTGGGTTGTGCTAGTTCTTGGAGTTTCCTTCTCTGGAGAAGTTTAAAACCCACCTGGACATGTTCCTGTGCGACTTGGTCTAGGGGATCCTGCTGTGGCAGGGGGACTGGACTAGATGATTTGTCAAAGTCCCTTCCAATCCCTAATGTTCTGTGATTCTGTGATTTGGTCAGTGCTTGTGTACCCTGATGAATCCATGGCAGTTGACTTTGGCTAGCTTTTAGTACCATCTTTTCAATAACTTAGGCATTGAGTTACCCATGTTCTTCTTTTATCCTCAACAGCCCAGACTATGAGGAGCTGCTGGTGTAATTTATACATCTGAAACAACTTCCAGATTGATTTGCCTATGCCTGTTATACGTCATCTTGAAAATACAAACTGTAACTTAAAGAGCAACTGTTCTCAGGACAGGCTGAGACTTGCAGCTTCACACCAGAAGAAGCCATTTGTGCAGGGTCTTTGTCTGTAGCATGCCCCATCTCTGGATTTATGACAGCAAGAAACATTACCAAGCCCTCAGAGACATTTAAAAGCAGACTAAGAAAAAAACCTAATTTTAATTTGCATAGTCTCACAGTTGGAAAGCCCTCAGCTGACTTCTTCAGGGTAATTTTCTTTCTTTCTTCCCTTTTTTTTTTTCATGCACATCTCTTTGAAGTGTTTTGCATGAAAGTGTTATTGCATATTTTGGGAAGTGTTATTGTCCCTGTGTGTTTTCTTCCAATGTAACTATAAAATTCTATCCAAATATGCTCAGAAGCTGTTTGCTGTCAGAACATGAAATCAACTGGTAGATAAGCAGACATAAAGGTGCTTATTTCCATAGAGAAATCAAAGGCACCAACCAAATTAACAACATTCTTTGAGTTTGAAACACAGACAGCTATATGGGTGGCGAAACAGGTGGTTTTGCTTCTTAAAGTGTATTTTCTTAAGTATGAGCTTGAGTTTAAAGTGTCCCCAACATGAATTTGCTCCTTTTGTTTTTTAACAGCAATTCACTCATGAAATTCCACCTCACATCTCACATAGTGACAGGTCATTAATTTTAACTGCTAGAAGTTAGCTCGTGTAAAGTAGGTGATTTACCTGCCTTAATATCCTATGGAGGAAGAGAAGCAGCTCCCAAATGTCATCAACCCACACCTTCAATATGTGATATCCTAGAACTGTCTGTATATGGAAGGAACTGGAAGCACTGACCTGGTGGTTACGGTGAGAGTTGAGACCAGCTAGCTTGGATGAAGTGCGTAAATTTTAGAGAGCTAAAATTAGTCACATTAAATCCTGGCCAAATGGCATAGAAGATGTGTAATGGGGTCTACATTTGCATTAACAAGTAATCCACTACGACAGGAGCAGATGAGCAGTTCAGAGCCTTATAACCATGCTTGCATCAAAGCAGACTAAGCCCAATGCTCTGCACCAAACATCTCCACAAATCCTACTGTTCAAAGATGTGTGAAGGGCCAGTCACTAGTTTTAACCTTTATGTGCCACCTCAGGGTCACTGAACATTGATGTACAGCCGGAGCAGAGTTTCTGGTTTAGTTTTCTTCATTAGGAATCTAGCTTATCTTCTTCCCAAGCAACCTTGCAATTGCACCAATGCATGGGACACTTGGGAAACTGGGCTACTGTTCCAAGCATAGGTGCTCAACTACAGCCTCAGCTTTTTATTAGTGTCTGCTAAGAGAGGCTGCTATTAGATGTAAGGTATCAGTGAAATCAAGTGAGTCTCAGCAGGGACTGAAGAGCTTCCAAGGGCTGACTGCTAGATCCCAGCCCAGTTAAAAATCCTCATAAACGTATTGCTAAGAGTTTTATATCAAACTGGGTCCTTATGCAAGACAATGACTTAAAGAGAACTTACAAGCAAATCACAGGAAAAGAAATAAATCAAACACATTGAACAGACAGGGTAAGGGCTGGCAAAAATCTCCTATCGCTTTTAATTTATTTTCCATTACTCAGTTCCCATGTTTCCCCTTTATATTTAAAAAGCAATTTCCCCAATAACCTATTAAATTCAGGTACTAATAAACTGCTACTGTGATAGTACCTCTCTGCAGCAATTCTTCATGTGCCTTGTCCTGTCCTATCTTTAATCCCTCTGCCCTATACGTTGGCTTTACAGAACTCTACTAATGGAGAATGGTTCACCTCATTTGAGAACATTCTGAGATGATTCATCTCTCTGATCTCTGGATTTCCTTTCAGAATTGACACAGTCAAATTCAATATCAGGATTTTAATGACTGATAGTTGGAGCTATCATCTGTTAGTAGATTTTTTCATTCACACCTGGTCAAAGTGATGAGTTGTTTTTCACTCAGTGTCTATGTTCCATGAATAGGGACCTGCAGTTAGTCTGGCTTGGCATACTCATAGTGGATAGACTGAATAAAAAGGGTAACATGCACTACATGGGAAGATAGCAGAGAAATATTTGCTTCCTGCTAGCAGCAAAAGAATCCACCTAGGAGGAGCTCAGTGGTACAGCAGAGGCAAGACTAATATATAAAGGAGAGAGGATAAAAAGTTTTATTATAGCATCTTTGCTAGTGGTTTGGAACTGCCTGTGTTGGTAGAATAATTGGGGAACATGCATTGAATAGCATTCAGTGAGCTTTTGGCTAATGCTCTGGTGTTAAAAGTACTCCTGTGCCATTAGAAAATTACGTAGTCCATGCATCATTGAGAAGATAATAGGGAGACATAGGGAAACACTGATCCACACTAGCTCCAGGCAAAGGGGTGAGATCTCTGTAAGTTTTCTAAGCAAGGAGAATGTATGTTGTGACATAGTACACATGCAGAAACCCCCATTGCCTAGTTTACTTTGGTGACACAGGCAGAACAGACTTCTGTATACTGATTATGTAGCCAGAGAACATTTCCACGCTCACTACGGGCTTCCAAATGCATTTTTTAGTAGTGTTCTAAAAATGAACCATTTCAGTGACCTTCCTGCTCTGAAATAATTCACTGCTCTTCTGTCACAGGCAAGTGGAGCACTTACAAAATTTGTTTTGCATGCTGGCAGGCTCTTTTTGCAAAATATCCTCAGGGCTAATTGCCTAATTATTAAATTATTAAAGGAACATTATGTGGTGTCAGCCGTATCAGTGCGTAACTGAGCTGTGGTCAACACTTTGAATCCTGTTCTCAGCTGCTCTAAGGCACGTGGGGTACACAAGCATATCTCTGTTTACATCACTGAGACTGGACCTCTGTGTTCTTTAGCATTTCTGAGTCCCAGGGCAAAAACCCCCTTTCTTCTCTCTGCAGAGCTGTGATCCATACTATCAGATATGTTCCCAGCATGGAAATACGTGAAATAATTGCAAGTTCTGTTGAGTGATTGTTCCGATAACAGCAAGGAATGTTTCAAGAAGAAAAAGCTCATAGCTGGAATTGCAGTAATTGCAGTTACTGTGAGCTGGTCTTAAAGCAGATAGATTGAACTTCAATCAAGCAGTATGTTTTTCCAGATGCCCATAAGGATGTGTTTTATAATCTGCGTTTTAACGAGCGTTTGTTTCTTAACTCCTGAGGTAAGAGTAAATTAAGACATAACCCCGAAGTCAGTTTAAAGAATGCCACAAACACCAAAGTCTGTTTTTCTTCCCTGTACACAAATAAGATATCGCTGAGAGACAGTGATAGCCTGCTTTTCTCTGTTTCTCTCACAGGGACATGCAAGGGTGCCTGTGAATACAATGCTGCCAGCACCTTCATTGCTTATTCATAAGCCAAAAAGCCACTAGGCTTTGCTTAAAAGTTTTGTGTTAGACGAGGAAACCAACAATGGTCAAAGCCCTGATTGAGGCATGGACTCCAGAGATCTCAGACAGCCCTCACTCCACCAGTAATAAAACTTCCACTAAATCCTGTCTGTGCTATGAGTGGATTTATTGTTTTTCCCATTTGGTCAACCTAGAGAGTCCCTTGAGATCCCACAAAACCTCTTCCCTGGGAAGAAAGCTTGACTAGAGGTCAGCTGAGCACCCAGATTCACTTTCTACCAGGGCGGAGTACATCCATGTAGTACATCTCTGAATCTTAGGTGATGCTGGGTTGACCACTTGGCCACTGGTAGCCCAGTCTGCCTTCCTGGTCTTCACAGAGCAGATTGCTCCAGAGGGTGGATCTCACCCCCAAACTTGAGCATGGGGCCCCAGCAGCTGGAAGCAGGTGAGTGAGAGCCCAGAAGACCCTGTGAAATGCACTTTTACTCACTCTTAGGAAGAAGCAGATCTGGAGGGAGCCGCAATTGTGTAACATCAGTATTTGCAGCAGGATCAGAAATGCCCTAATTCCTAGAGTAATTCAGGGTTGTGTAACTCGGCGAATGAGCTTTGCTTTAGCATGTGCTGCCGAGAAGGAAGGAGGCACTTGGGGGAACAGGGTGAAATACACTGCAACTCAGACAGAGGCAGTGGATTAAGTGGGATTTCAGAACAACGCAGGCATTAATTGTAGTAGCAGCAGAGCATTCCAGAAGGTACCACCTCTCCATCGCTGCAGGAAAAAGACACAGAGCAAAAGTCCACAATAAAGTGGCAGCTTCAGAGCACTGAGAACACAGCACTTGGGGGTTACTAAGCCTCCAAACTTCAGTTTTACAAAGCTGAGCCTTTCAATGTTGCTGCTGCTACCTGCCTTATCCCCACAGCTTCCCCACAGGATCAGTGGGCTGTTCAACATTTTATTATTCCATGTCTCACCAAGCAGAGCTGTTGTCTTCATGCCCCACTTGCTGCGGTAAGCCATAGACTCAAAAAGAGGAGAGCAAGGAGAATAATGCCAAGTAAACCTTAAAACCAAGCACGTTGCCAGTACGAATTTAGAGTATCTAGCAGAGTGTACTTTGAAAGGCTTGTAAGTGAAAAAACAGCATAACAATAGAAATAATGAAAAAAGAAAGAGGAACTAGCTTATCCCCAGTGTGCCAGGAGCTCTTCTAGGGATGTTTTAGAGATACACCCCTGATGAACAAGATTCAGACCTCGGTTTGAGTCATCTTCTGGAAATTCCTTTCTCTCCACCAGCAGTACAGGGAGGGTAAGCTAGGTCTGCTCCCAGCACAGGTTTAGGAAGCTAGAGCAAGATGGGATGAATCTGCAGCTGGATGATTATGTGTTCGCCCGGGTGAGCCCTATGTAATTTGCCTCTGAGGACTATAAAACAAAAAGCAGTGTAGCAGGTCAAGACGAAGCTGCAGCTCTCCAGGGAGCTCTTTATGTTTCTCTTATTATTTGGCAATAAATGTGTGGGAACAACTCGCTTCCCTTCTCCCGCTACGGTTCTACCTTTTGATTTTGTTTTCTTCAAAGCACCGTCAGAAGATGTTCCTTCAGGACAGAGCTGAGCCACAAGCACCACTGAGGGTGGAAAACTAAGATCTGCATGAAAATTAAAATCTGATTTGAAAATGCCTACCAGACATACATTTAAAATTCAGTTCGCCGGACACTTGCAAAAGACATCCTGGGAATAACAATGTAAACACTGGAAGACCTGGGGTTGTTTGGTTGGTTTTTTTACCACCTTTTTTAACATCTCTTTTACACATTTCTCAAAGGAATGTATGAAACAGTAACTTGCACACTGGGCTGCCAACACACAGAGCCTGTATATACAGTGCTTAGGACAGGAACATCCGTGTGACCTTCGTGCACACAGATCACACAGAATCACAGAAAGTTAGGGATTGGAAGGGACCTCAAAAGATCATCTAGTCCAATCCCCCTGCCAGAACAGGATTACCTAGACCAACTCACACAGGAACATATCCAGGCGGGCTTTAAATGTCTCCAAAGGAGACTCCACAAGCCCCTTGGGCAACCCCTTCCAGTGCTCCATCACCCTCACTGTGAAGTTCCTTCTAATATTTATATGGAACCTCCTGTGACTGGAATTGTTTCCTTTCTTTAAGCTGCCATGGAAAATCTGGGAGAGTGAGCAAATCCTTCCTCAGGCCACCACGTTCTGAAACCCAACATTAGAGAAATTCAAAGGTGCTGAATGGAGATGAGACTTGTTTGCTCCTGCATCATGTGGCCACTCGCATGCATTTGTGGCAGACAATTTGTTTGCACAGAAATAGCACCACAAGGAATCTTGGCAGTGCTCGTGAAGACTCCTTTAAACATGTATCTACACATGCATATGTTTGCTTCTTGCTTCTTTAAACTGCCACCAAATTGATCCATAAATAACTTCTGTCCACTCTCTTCCTTCTCGACTCTCTCTGGATTTATTATTATGTCATCTGGCTTATTATTATACCTTGTGTTCTTTTTCTTCTTCATTGCAGTTCTGTAAAAAGCTTCTTGGGCTTCTTATTAATTTTCCCCCTCTCTTTCCTTTTCCTTTTTTCTCCTCCCCAGTCTTAATTGTATATCTTTGAAATTGTGTTCCTGAGGTTTTGGCTTTGGCGGGGAGCTCAGTAGTTATATTTATGGGTCTACCACCAGTTTGCTGCAGTTCAAGTGATTTTTCTGCTTTTTGCTTGTTATGTTTTTGCCTCAGCTTGATAGACTTTATGAGTTTTCCTGCGATATTGGCTTGTGTATCTGGCATAGATAATATTTTGCCTTTCTGCTAATATCCTATCAGAGACCCAAAGAGTAATAATTTTTTCTTCCTGTGTAATGTTGGGAGAATATATTTTTTTCTAAATGAGCTGGAAGGCTTTATTAGTTTACCAGAAATGAAAGCTTGTAATGAATCCACATGGAATTCTTTAATCATATCTTTCCTATTTTATAACTGTACCTTAAGTGGAATGTGTTTATATTTGCAGAGGAAAAAAAAATGTTCTCTTGTTTTGCATTTTGGCATTATGCAGGAATGTTCAGTGCATGGGGTTGCTCATCATTTTTTCAAGAGTACAAAGAGTACTCAGAAGGGAGAGAGCAAAAAGGTGAGAGGTGCTTTTTCAGCTTGAGAAAGGTGAAAGAGAGGCTCCTCTCTGCTATTGGAGATTAATCTTCTGGCAAGCTGACTTATGTGCTGTCATGTAGAGCTGGGTTGTGGTCGTATGGGTGACACAAACAGCCCAATATTGTACAGAGAGTTTCGGAGAGGAGTTCTGTTTTATTAAACTTTCATTCTGTGACAAAATTCCAAGAAAAATTTCGGGCTAAGAATCACAGAATCACAGAACATTAGGGATTGGAGGGGACTTCAAAAGTTCTTCTAGTCCAATCCCCCTGCCACAGCAGGACCACCTAGACTAAGTTGCACAGGAACATATCCAGGTGGGTTTTAAGCATCTCCAGAGAAGGAGACTCCACAACACCTCTGGGCAGCCTGTTCCAGTGCTCTGTCACCCTCACTGTGAAGAAGTTCCTTCTGATATTTATATGGAACCTTCT
>JAOXOE010000001.1:95764183-95785978 GCA_028565055.1 Phoeniculus purpureus
AGGCCCGTTTCAGTCCCTAATGTTCTGTGACTCTGTGATTCAGTTTGGATTCTGTCACATTTACACATCACTAGGTCAGGGAGGATCCCTCCTGTGTCTACATCAAGCCTCAGTAATTGTGCTGAAAACAGGGTTTGACAGGGGGCAACTATTTCAGCCAGCACAACTGGGTCTCAATTTTGTCTAATACATACCCCGGGGTCTATCCTGTATGTATTAAATACATATGTAAATGTCTTTGCATTTTTCTGTCTTATATGTCACATTGCACAAGCTGTCTCGAGAGAAAAAACAAGAGGTGCAAGTGTTTAGTAGGAGCTGCTGACATGCTTCAGAATTCCAAATACAGCATTTCTTCCGAGACAAGTGTGACAAGCACGGCTTCTGCCCTTCACAGTATCTCAGCACTCAAGCAGAGATAGTTTTTTAAGGACTTTGATTTTAAGGAAGTGCTTTTAGCACCAAGATCTTTTATGATAGTGACTTGAGCAACTCGAAATGGTCAAAAATCCCTCTATGTATTTCACGGAAGCACAGAACATTAGAGGTTGGAAGGGACCTCCCTGCCAGGGCAGGATCACCTAGATCCAGTCTCACAGGAACATATCCAGGCAGGTTTTAAATGTCTCCAGAGAAGGAGACTCCACAACACCTCTGGGCAGACCCTTCCAGCGACCCATCACCCTCACTGTGAATAAGTTCCTTCTCATATTTACATGGAACCTCCCGTGTTCCAGCTAACACCCATTGCCCCTTGTCCTATCAATAGATGACACTGAGCAGAGCCTGGTTCCATCCCTGTGACACCCACCCTTCACATATTTATAGACATTAATGAGGTCACCCCTCAGTCTCCTCTCATCCAAGATAAAGAGACCCAGCTCCCTCAGCCTTTCCTCATAAGGGAGATGTTTCACTCCCTCAATCATCTTTGTGTCTCTGCGCTGGACTCTCTCCAGCAGTTCTATGTCCTTCTTGAACTGAGGGGCCCAGAACCAGACATAATATTCCAGATGCAGTCTCACTAGGGCAGAGTAGAGGGGGAGGAGAACCTCTCTCGATCTGCTAACCACCCCCCTTCTGATCCACCCCAGGATGCCATTTGCCTTCTTGGCCACAAGGGCACAGTGCTGGCTGAAAATTTAAATCAGGAATTTTTTTTAACATCCTTGGTAGTGAAAATGGGTTTTTCCCTTCACCCCCTTAAAGGAACCAGGTGTTCCTTTAACAGATCTTGCATATCTTGCATAGAATTTTAGACCAACTTCCCTTGGACTTGTGTTTTTATTCATATCAAAAGTTTTCATGTAGTGTGGCATTTGAGTTATCAAGCCCTTTGCGCTACTCAAAGTCAGGGAGAATTGAGTGTTGGTCCAAAAGGCAGGCTATGTCTGGGATCTTTCCATATGAAACAAGAACCCAAATGATAGAGAATGAAGTTCCATTTTTCAGAGGCAATTTTAAAAACATGATCACTTCTAAAACTCATAACTTCTAGTGCCATCGATTGAAAGCAGAGAGACAGGTCAAGTCAACACTGGGTGAGAAAGAAGAGGAATTTTTTTGATCACTTTCTGAAGTTCATTCAGACCACACAAAGAACTTGGTGTTCCCCAGGGTCTCAGCCATTTCCTTATATATTTTAATACTTGATTAAAAATGAAGGAAGAAACATGTGCTTGAGGGATTCAAACACTATGAAAATGAGGGCAAGCCAAAATGAGACTAACAGATGGCCAGGCATGAGGTCCTGCTTTAAGACATACACCGCCGTGTTAAGCTACAGTCCTTCTGGAAATGTAAATGAACTCTGAGAAACAATAGTGCTCCCCTGCTCATCATTATTCACTTTACATGTAAAGCCTTCTTATTTCCATTTCTACTGTATTTTATTCCTATTGTAAAACAGGTATTGAAGATGGATGAAGGGTCCCACTGTATTTCCGTTGTTTCTGTTCAGTCATGTCGTCTAGAAAAACTCATTTCTCTGTGTGTGAACACGACAGAGAGACAAGGGAGAGAAAAGCTGTGGCATCATTTTGCTACCAAAGTTAGGTGACGCATGACTTTCACACCTAACTTCCTTCTTCCTCAGCAGTCCTGGCTGTATGTGTTCCCTCTCATTGTCCTGTCCATGTGCTGCTAAACTTTTCCCCAGACTTTCTGCTTTCCATGTTCTCTTTCCTCACAATGCTGCCTTACTTCTGCATTGTACTCACTGAGCTCCAGCTCCCCAAAATTTCTCTTCACCAGGACCAGTAGAAAATTCAACTTTTCTCTAAGAATCCCCCGTGTTAGAAGAGGAGTTACTCTTAGATCTGAACAAAAATATATGACCCCCACCTTGCACCCTCCTCCTAGGTGCAACTTGCACTCTGCTCAAGAGGTAAGAGAAGGCAGGAAGAAGTATGAAGCAACCCTAGGAAGAACCTTCTGACTGCTCATGTATAGCCAGACCTTCAACTGCTGCATTCTCATCCACTGAACCAGCTTTTTCCACCTGCCTCATTTACCTACCTTCCTCCAGGATAGAAGGGAGTGCTGACCCAACTTGATGAGCTACAGTGTGATCCTCTGTTTACTCATTGTCCCTTTCCCTCGCTGTCAGAGGAAGAAAATAGGTGGAGGTTGTTCACCTTTAAAACCCCATCAGAAATTCAGAAGTGGATGTGCTTTCTTTGCTCGCAGCACAGTAGTATTCAAGGGTTTTCCTTCGGTCCCTTAGAGAGGAAAAGGCAAGTGGGATAGAAAGTATCAAGAGCTCCCAAATTTGTCCATGAATTTGTCAGTCCCTAACAGTAAAGGGAATTTGAGGGGCTGCTACAGGCTTAGCAGTTCATACTTCAAAAATCCACTCAAAAGACATTTCTGCAGTGAGCAAAACCTGATTTCTCAACATCAATTTGCTCTTATAAATTAGAAGCAGTTACCACAGACACATCCACTGTAAGTGTGCAGCTTTCCAGTGCTGCTAGAGTCCCACTGTACTTTTCATATACAAGCTAACTTGCGTGTGTGTAGGCCTGCAAAGTGTCTTCTCACTGTTCCTTCAGAGAGGATCAGCACATCTTGAGAGTGGGGTGCAAGGATGTGTGTTGCTGGAGCCAGGTCTATAATACCATAATACACCTCGAGTACTGTGTCCAGTTCTGGAGTCACCAACATCAGAAGGACATAGAGCTCCTGGAGCATGTCCAGAGGAGAGCAACTCAAATGATCAGAGGGTTGGAGCACCTCCCCTGTGAGGACAGGCTGAGCAAGTTGGGGTTGTTCAGCCTGGAGGAGACTCTCAGGCAACCTTATAGCAGCTTTCCAAGATCTGAAGGGAGCTACAAGGAAGTTGGGGTAGGGCTTTTTACATGAGTGTGCATTGAGAGGACAAGGGGAAAGGGTTACCAACTTGAAGAGAGGAGATTTAGGTTGGACATTAGGAACAAATTCTTTCCTGTGAGGGTGGTGAAATGCTGAAACAGGTTGCCCAAGGAAGTGGTGGCTACTCCATTCCTGAAAGTGTTGAAGGCCAGGTTGGATGGGTCCTTGAGTAATCTGATCTAGAGAAGGTGTCCCTGCCTGTGCAGAAGGGTTGGAACTAGATAATCTTTCAGGTTCCTTCCAGCACTGGCCATTCTATGATTCTATACTAAAGGCTCCAGACCAACTTTGGCCATGAGCCACATCTTGGTTCCTCTCTATGCTGCTTAACACTTGCTCCCAAAAGCACAAACTCCCCTATTTGTTTGGAAGAGATCTTTAAGGTCATCAGATCCAACCGATAGCCCAGCACTGACAAGTCACCAATAGTCATATCCCTCAGTCCTACATCTATACCTCTAACTCCAGCAATTGTAACTCCCTAGCAATCTGTTCAAATAACTCTTATTCACTTAAATAACTTTTGGTGAAGAATATTTCCTACTATCCAATATGAACCTCCCCTGGCACAATGTGAGGACATCTCCTCTAGTTCTATTACTTGCTACTTGAGAGAATAGACCAATCTCCACCTCACTACCACCTCCTTTCAGGTAGCTGTAAAGAACAAGAAGCCTACTCTCATCCTTTTTTTTATCCAGGCTAAACAACTCCAGTTGTAAAGCCCCTTTACCTTCAAGCAGATTGACACACCCAACTAAGTTAGCCTTGTCTGCAAACTTACTGATGCTGTAGCTGGTCCCCTCGTCCAGATAACTGGTAAAGAGAACAGGTTCCAACACTGAGCTTTGAGGAACACCATTTGTGACCAGCCAACAACTAGGTTTTATTCCATTCACCACCACTTTTGGGGCTCAGCCACCCAGCCAGTTTCTTACGCAGTGCCAAGTGCGCTTATCAAACCCTTGAGCAGCCAGATTCTGAAGTAGAAAACTTGTGGCAAATAGTCTTGAGCTAACTCCACAAAACCCAAGGAATAGGCTACTCTGCTGAGTAGGTTAGATTATCCATGCTAGAGCTCAGGCTCTGCCTCCTTGTTTTTAACAGTGTCTACGTGCTGTGAAAGCTCAGTCTTGCACAGAGTCATTTGTATAAGAGCCATTTAGCCCAAAGGCTAAACGAGGTGTACTTCAGACAGCCTAGTACACCATGATCCCAAATCATCTCCCCAGTGCTGGGACTCTGCAGAATCAAATCCCCCACTTCTTTGGAATTTTGCAATAATTTTCACTCTGGTGATCAACATTTTCTTCACTGATTTCTCTTCCAGTGCACCTTTAATGGCTTTGCACGTATCTGTTCCTTCATAATTGTGGGCTTCTGTAGAGCTTAATGTCCCCTCTATAATTTTTCAGCTAAAATATGTGGAGAAGATCTGACATGGGTAGGGCTGGTAATTTTATAAACTTAGCCTCTAATTTTCACACAGGAATCTGTGAGGCTTGTAAGCAGTGTCCAAGTAAAAAAAGAAGGAGGAAAGGAAGAAACCATGAGTCTCTACTGTTCTTTTAAAATTTATCCTGCATTTTCCTAGCCACCACAAAATCCTTCTTTCAGAGAAATTTTAGATAGACTTTGTCCTATTTCAAATGACCAAAGAATGTGCTTTGCCATTAGAAGTATAAAAGCAAAGAAGTTCATAGATATTCACTGGGCATTTGATCTTAGACTTAAGTGCAGAGTTAGTTCAGAGTTTACCTTAGATTGGATGAGTCACAAATCTGTTTGCTTTTTCACTCTATCTCTGAACAGCTGGTGAAATGTTTACTGCTAATAATAGCTAGATGCAACTGAGCCAAAATGAGACATTTCTTGGACAGAAGGACTTTATGCAATGAAGAAGATAAATATCCAATATGTAAAGTCTTTTCCTTACTTATCCTTTTTCTTATTTTAATCCATTTTTCCTCTTATTAGATGCCCCAAGACACGTATTCCCTATTAATGGAATCATAGAATCATAGAATCATCAGGGATTGGAAGGGACCTGCCACAGCAGGATCACCTAGACCAAGTCACACAGGAACATATCCATAGTGTTTTGGAGAAGTTCTAAGCACCTGGTAGAAATTCTAAGCACCTAATAAATACAAAATAAATATAAAAATAAATATAAAAGCTGATCTGTAGTTGTTGTAGTTTTTCTTAAGCTACAATGACTAGATGAACTTTCGAGGTCCCTTCCAATCCCTGATAGTTCTGTGATTCTATGATTTAGAGCACAATAAGCTGAAGGAAAAAGACTGACTGCAGTAATATACACTGGTGAGCAGATCACCCCTAAACAAACCAAATAGATGTGGTCTAAAGAGGAGTCTTCAGTGCAAACAATGCCAAGAGATGCAGCAAGCCAAAAGTGTATTCTGCATGACAATCACAGGATTATTAGGGATTTGGTGGGACCTCAAAAGCTCATCTAGTCCAATCCCCCCGCCACAGCAGGATCACCTAGACCAAGTCGCACAGGAACACGTCCAGGCGGCGTTTAAACATCTCCAGAGAAGGAAACTCCACAACCCCTCTGGGCAGCCCATTACTGGCTTAATGGCACTATTTCTAGAAGAAGTAAAATATTTGAAAATATGGTTCTGATAGCAAGTCCTCCACTCCCTCTGCTGCTGAAAAGGGACATCTCATACTGCAAACCCACCATAATTCTAAGCCCTCAAATGTGTGTTTTAGTAAGAATTATGTGAAGTTAGGCAAAATAAATCTAACTGAATTTTAGTTTTTAAGAAAAAACCTCCTGAAATCAAGGTGAGACTATTTGTCCTGTTTCGCAACCTACAAGTAGATATTAAGCAATCGGCATCTCCTTTTAGTTTCTATAAGCCTTGCATTGAGTAATGCTCGGTGCTTTATTGGATCACATCAGCAGACATGGCAAGATGTACTGTACGTGTCAGATGTCTTTAATTTTGCCACATATTCTGTGGGTGGCTGAGGAACAAGCACGTTCCAGGACCCTGAAAATGAGTCTTGCTCTGTAGAAAGGGAGGGTATTTGAATATTCTTTTTACGAAACCTTTCTCTAGTTATGTCATAATATTCAACTTGAAGGACAACATTTTAAAGGGACCAGCCAAATCCTCAGAAGCACAAAACCCGGTTTCATCAACCACTTGAAGGATAAGCTCACCTCGTGAGATATATAGAACAGGTTGAAGTGTTTTTGGAAAGTACACGCTTTGGCACAGTAAAGACGTTCATCCACGCTCTAGTCATGACACTTCTGTTAACAAAATACTACATAGTTCTATAGCTGAACCTTCACGTTCAGCTTAAGCCACAACACCTTTTTTAGCTCCAGAATCAGCTGCCTTGGTCACACAAGGTCAGGACTATAAGTAGCTCCAGTGAACTCTGGAATGTATTTTCCAGTAACAACATCTGGCTATTGAAAACTCCACTGACAGCTGCATTGGAGGCTACCTTCAGGTCAAACTGCTGTAGGGCTGGCTGAGCCCTCCTTTTCATCAATGAGATTTACTTTTCCATCCCTTTCCCTTTGAATGTGGATGATATAAATTCTTCAACCTTTCCTTGGAGTCATGAAAACACTCATCATGTTAAGCTATGAGCTGATGTAAGAACATAGTTGAGCAATAATACAGTTGAGCTTGAACGGTTGGATCTCATTGAGCCTCAAATAATCTTTGCAAGTTTTCCCCCGTGAAGGTAATTTTTATAGTCGGCTCTATATTATCTTATGAATGAAGTGGTTTGCCCTGATACCCCACTGGCTGATCTTGTAGTGATAGTGCCTCCCCTGAGAATTGCACCACTTTCCTCATTTCACCCTTAGAGAAGGAAATGTATTATCTCAGTGCTTTGTGAAGTGAGGTTTGGCTCAGTATGTGTGTCCCTAGAACACAAGGATGAGCTAAGCTACATCTTCTCTGAGGCTGCCACCTTCTTTGTCTAACCCACTATCATGTTCTTGTGATAAGATGCCTTGTGTATGTTGCCCTTCCTCTTCTAGCCCCAGCAGTCGCAGAAGAGGATCTAAGTGTAAGAGTAGAGCGAGCCTCACTTCAAGGTACTTCTGAGGAGAGGATACGACAAAGTCTCCAAAGTCTCCTAAAGGAAACTAGCTGCTTTCTTTACTGATTTGGTTGACTGGTTGGTTTTTTAATCTGCAAACTCAGTTGAATTTTTTAATTTCAGCTGTCCCATACTACAGGAGCCTCAGCCCATTTCTAGAACCAAGCAGAAACCTCTAAGCCCAAGCCAAAAGCAATAAAGCTCATGTGAAAGGTAAGAAGGTAGGGTGTGCAGGTAGATAGAGCCTGTACACTCCATCTAGTTTTTCAAATGTGGAGGCACTACTGGGACACCAGCTGACATGTATGGAGAGACGAGCTAGATCTGAAACAGTCATTTCTCTGACATGTTTAAAATGAGATTTCTGGTGATTGCCTGGAAAAAATGTTAGTCCTTTTCTATGAAATTGAGTTGCTTTGACTTTGGAAAAGTCAAACAGGTTTCACATCTGTCTGTTTATTTGGCTGTTCCTTCACTGAAAGAGTGGTCAGATATGGGAACAGGCTGTCCAGGGAGGTGGTGGAGTCACCATCCCTGGAGGTGTTCAAAAAACATGTAGATGTGGTGCTTGAAAACATAATTTAGTGCACACGGTGGCACTGGGCTGATGGCTGGACTTGATGATCTTGTAGGTCTCTTCCAACCTTAATGATGCTGTGATTCCAAATTTCTGCTTAATTTTTCTGGAGTAATCATCTTGGAGATGATTTCCAGAGAATGAAAACCAGACTGGTATGTAGCAAAATAAAAGCCGTTTCCAACAGGAGTTGGGAAAGTTCATTGGAAACGTTAGCAGTTCCATCTCTAGGAGATTCTGAAGTTCGACAACTTTTTTCCAGTTGGCTTTAAGGTATGATTAAATTGTTTTGCATAGCTGAGGACTGCAGGAGGACTGTTGATTATAAATACTTTACTAGGAAATTGTTTGAGCTGGAACATCATTTTTTTAAATGTTCATTTGCCATCAATTCTGGAAATGCTCACGCCCAACCCTCAGTGGATTTCAGTGTTTGCAAAGAGCTCAGTCGAACTCCTACTGTAATTAATGGAAAAATCTGAGTAGTGGAAAAGTCTCTAAATACAATCAACTATATCCTTCTCTGCTTGCTCAGAAGACTTAACTGCCATGATTCTTAAATCAACCATGGACAAGAAGTGCAGCAAATGAAATCCTGTCTTATCTTAAATCAGTGACAGCTTTGCCTTTGACTGTAAGAAATCAGGCGATCGGCTACGAGGCAGAAATGACATCGACAACGCAGCCTTTACTTTCTTCCCTGTATTCTTCTCTACTCACGTTAGCATTCCCAAAACTCTCCAGATTTCATTTTAACTCCAAATAATTATAATGCAATGTTAGCCAGGCCTAATTACCATCTCATTTTATATTTACTACTGATTTGATATAATCTTGATATGCAGAGAGATAAGAATTGGGTAAACCCAAAGTTCTCTTGCACAAATAAAAATAGTCAATAGTCACGCTGTGTAGATGAACTTGGGTTAATAAGGAAAATAAGATTTCCATTTGCAATGCCGAACGTAGGCAGCATTTGTATCTGTCAAAAACATTTTGTATGCTACTAGATTGGCTTTGAACTTATTTCCCATGGGAGTTGATGTTGCTCAAGAAAACAGGTGTTTCAGTACAATACCTGGAGGGCATTGTTTAAGCAAGTTTAATATTATTTGTTTAAGGAATCCACTCAAGGTATCTTGCACTTTGTTTTGACACAGTTCAGCAGAAGAAATGTATTAGGATTTAAATAGACCATGGTTCCTAATTGTAAATGCCCATGACTGCCACATAAATCTGTTCAGACCTGCTAACGACTTAAAAACTGTACCAAGACATCACGTCTTCTAAGCTCTGGTTTTTGTATACCTGCCTCTCCAAACTCTGAAAACAATGGCATTAACCCTTTGGCTGGTCCTGCCTGGAACTGCACTGAAGTAGCTGCAGCCGCATTGACTGACGCCCTACTGCTGATTCCCAAGAACTGTGCCCATTCTGTGGAAGGTGCTTGTAGTCTCATCCTTAGCAGGTCAGACTCCTCTTACCTAACTCCTGCATCTCAAAGTTAGGCACAGTCTAGAGTAATTGCTGCAGATCCTTTAGAGAATAGAACAGAACACAGTTTCAAAAAGAGATTAATCACCCTATGTTCGGGTGCAGTGAATTACTGCTTGAACTGCCCATCTAGCCATTGCTGACAGGGAGAACCTCTGCTCCTACCAAGCTTTCCACAGCTAGCTTTTCCACGGGTAGTGCTAGGGGAGTTGATCCCATGGCTGTGACTAATGATTTACAGAGCATGCCTGCACAGGTGGGTACAGACAACCCTGGGTTCATCCTCTCCACACTTCTGCTCAGTCAGCTAGCTCTGTGGAATGGCAAAATGATCTCAGGTCTGCCTGTAGCTGCCTGAGAAAAACATGCCCTTGGAAGAGAAGGTGTAAGTGGCCAGTTGCTCCTTTAAGTTGCACCCAAGTAGATCCACAGAGGTCATCTGCCCCTGGGAAAAAAAATATTAAAAATCAATAGGAAAAGTCAACTGAATGGTGTTCAAAAAATGCCCTCTCTCTGACTCTAAGTGTGAAAAGCAGAAACTGGGAAGAGAGGAGATATAGTTAATAAATATGTGAGTTTTTAAAGGCCATTAGGCTCTAATTGCAGTGAAAGAAGCCAACTTCCCTAAAATCAGCTCCTGCACAGTAGCAAGTGCTTTTCTTCCCGTGCACAGACTGCTCTGCTTTGAGTGTAAAGCAGATTTGGAGGTGTCTAGGACATAAGTTCAAACACTTATTTTTGAAACTCTGTTCATCTTATCTGAGTGCCGGGAGTTCTATTTTCATGGTGAAAGGAAGCACAGCAACGCGAGTGCTGCTTTTTAAATGGCACACTTGATGCACTGCAACAAACATATTGAAAGTGTCTGCAAGGAAAAATACAGAAGTGACTTTTTGTTTGTGCTTTAGCACGCGGTTTTAAAGCTGTGCACTTGGGAAACGTCGTTCTTTTACTTCTGAATAAATCTTTCCCTTTTTCCAGTGGAGATTAGGGAAAGGCTGGTGACTAATGTGAGGCTCAAGGACAGCCTTGGCGACTTGATCTGGGGCGTCCTGCTATGGCAGGGGGATTGGACTGGATGATCTTTCGTGGTCCCTTCCAATCCCTGATGTTCTGTGGTTCTGTGGTTCTGACTTGGTGTAGGTGATGCTGCTGTGGCGGGGGGATTGGACTAGATGATCTTTCGAGGTCCCTTCCCATCCCTAATGATTCTATGTTCCTTGTTACCATGGAATAAATAAACCATAGATTACCTACCATAAACTGATCAGACACATTTTAAAATTATGAGGTTTCTTCTTCCACTAGTTTTAGACTCACAGCTTTATTTTGTAGAGTCATTGAATAGTTTGGGTTGGAAGTGACCTTCTTCACAGGTAGGGGACACCTTCCACTACATTGGGTTTCTCAAAGTTCCATCCAAACTGACCTTGAACATCTTCAGGCAAAGGGTATTTATTTCTCTGAGCTAATTTTTAACTATCCTCTCTGTTCCTACACGATATTTTAGCTTAAATTAGATCTTTTGTCTTCTTATACTTATCTCCTGAGTTTAAAGACAGACCAGCCTTTTCTCCTCTCAGTCTTCAGTTTGCCTCCTTAAGGAATGAAGAAATGGTTCCACGCTGGGGGACTCAGCACAGTGAGACCACATAAAGTTTTGGTCTTTGGGCGCAAGAGTGGAATTTACAATCTCAAGTACTGCATTTAAATCCTTTGCCCAAGGTTTCGGTGCACCCAGTTCTTATGAAAAGAATTCACTCACAAGAATCAATATTCTGACACCTAACCTAACCACGCAGGAAATACCTGAGAGAGGAATGTGTCTGAGATTCTCACCATGGCTCTGCCATGACATCTGTATTTCTGGGGGTTTTTTTCTGCTTGAAATGCCTGGTCCAATACATCCTAAGAGTAAGTAGATAACCTGCAGAGATCTGGATCCCTAGTTTAATACAGAAACCAGCCAGGATATACTGAAGCTTTTATTCATTTAGTAGAAATTCAGAATTGAAATAACAAATAAGAATTGATGAGACTGATAAAACTATTCCTGTGCTCTTTAGTTGGTTAGGAAAAAGGATTTACACTGACTTGCTTTAAAAGTACAAGTAGGGAGAATTACCACCTGCATGCATTTTTTCCTTGCGAAAGCATCCGAGTGCATTAAGGAGGAAAGCATGCAAAAATAAACCGGACCAAAAGTAACATAAAGTAAGTAAAAGACGTTCTGTTGCTAGAAAAGTTTCTGTGCTCTCAAATAGTTCATTTGTTTATTACAACAGGGTCTCTTTCAGGTTGTCTGAAATATTTCTTTTTCAGTCTTCCTCGGCCGCATTTCAATAGGGCACTGAGAGAATCCATTAAGCTTTTATTAGCACAAAATGTGAAGGCTGCTGCCACCTGGATTTTGAAACCCCATGAAATCATAATTGCAATTGTAACAGCAAATGCAGCTTCGTTATTAAGCAAATAACCTGCTCGAGACTCTCTGAAATCGTCTCCACCCATCAAGGCTATATCAAGTTTTTCACACTCTTTTTCAGATTTAATTGGTTGTCAGTTCAGTTACTGATGCAATTTGAAGTCTCTGTGTAAGTATTATATTTACGACAGAAAAAAGCCACTATTTGTGGGCTTCATTCATTCATTCATCACCTTTTCAAAGACACTTTTTGGAGTTTGGTTACGTAGCAACATTCCAGTCAAACATCCCCATCGGCAAACTTGCTATAGCTGCCAGAAATGCATCATTCAGTAGGTTATGGTGGCCACGAGATTGGATGTGCTGGCAGAATGATTTTGTTTGACTGAGCTCACTATTCACACTCACACAAATACAAAATTTAAGACTTTCAATTACTGGCAATTTAATATAACTTGCCTTTGTCATTCTAAAATGGGTTTTAATGAAAGGAATTTATGTTTCTCTAATCACACGGATCCATCTTGTATCTATGAATGTCTAAGTTAGGTTGGCACCGATCTTTAGAAATTACATTTAATTGGGTTAAAATAATTGTATAGGGATGTTGAAAATAAAATTAATTCCTCAATAAATAGTCAAATCATACTTATTTTTCATTTTGAAATCCATGTACAAACAGGGTCAATGTATCTCTCCTTGAGGATATCATCTTCAGGATATCATCTCAATATATGGGTTTAGCGACATCTTAGATTCTTTTGATTAGTCACCTTGCCTTCAGCTACTTCACTGGTAGAGTGCAAGACATTGGATCCTGTCTTATGTCAGGTCAACACAGATTTTTTTAGACCATCTGGGATGGTCTAAAGTGGGATAGTCTGGATGAGCGATCCTGGACACCTGTGTTTAGGCAGCTGACTTGAGACCTCAGATGGTTACCTTGCAATTTGGGGTAATATTCATGCAACACCTCCTCAACGTGGAGGCCGTTTGAGCTCAACTCAATACAATAAATGGAGTATCCAGCTGACCAAATGTAAGCATCTACTGGGTAGGGAGTTGAATCCAGATTTTATCTGCTGTACTAAGAGCCAGCTTAGTTACGTAAATGTAGACATTCAGTTCCAAATAAGCCATTCTAGAATATTCTACCTACCTTCTAAAGTCAGTCCAGAAGGATTTGAACTTCTCACACATGTGTTCTTTCTGCCAGCCCCGACCAGTGCCCCAAGTATGTGGAACAATCCTTTCAGCACCCCTGAAAAGACAGAAGAATTAATCCCTAAAACACCATTTACGAGGAAAGAACTGACAAGTCTGTCTCACATGCAGAAACTTATACTTGTACGCATTGACGTCTACATGCACTGATTGCTGACATAATTAACCTGACATAATTAGCCAAGCCTAACCTTGTAGCCTGGTATGTCTCTAGAAACAGCAAGAGCAGCAGACATTTCCAACGGGAAGCTCAGACCTTTCTAAGATCAGATGTAGCTAGGATGAGATTCCTTTTTCTCTCCTTGAAAACTCACAGCTAATGATGGTAACTGAAGATCCGTGTTATTCTATGGATGTTGCAGGCACTGTAGATGAATAAAGGTGATGCTGAGGTAAGGACCTGTGTGAGTCCTATGGACAGCAGGACTTGCCCAGAATTGTCTTTAAGAATCTGAGAAGAAAGAAGCAGCTAGGTGTCGCTACCAAGAGCTCAAAATTCAGGATTCAGATGGAAGGTCATTATTTTGGGATCAAACCCGTGAGGTCTTGTACCTCAGGTATTATCAGTATTGAAAGGGTGTGCACCAGTACTTTATATTGTGCTTGTGCTGCAAGTTCAAAGACATAGGAAGCTTTTCTCAGATACTGCATTTGTTTTCAGCTAGTCAGTGAATGAATAAGGCGCCCTTACAAAAGGACCCATAATCCCAGCACAGAACTGCATTTCGGTGTATGTTTTGCAAAGAAAAAAGAAGACGTTGAGAGTTCTCATTTCGAGAGCTTCCTTCTGTGTGGGCTGAGCAATACAAAACAGATCGTTTCCTTTCATTACTGTGTGGGACTGTCATGTAAGGTACAGTCTGAATGGATGGGGTGCAGCTGTTCTTTAGTTCTCCAGAGTTTGGAGCCTGATAGCTTAAATTCAGTAAATCAAGAGCGCCAACAAAGCGAGGAAAAGGCTTCTGTGCTTGCTGCTTTTACTAGGTTTAGCAGTTCATAACAGCGTGTCATGTCACTGCCCAATGTACAACGAGACAAAGCCTTGATTTAAGATGATGGTTTCAGGGGCTTGGGACGGTATCTTTTAAAAAGATTTAGAAGTTCTTAACCCATTATCTATAATCCTGTCAGAATCAATCTAAGGTTAATTACATGGTACAATTTAAATAGTTCCTTATCTTCTTTTGTCAAAAACAGAGAGACAAAGGTAATACACAACTCTTCTGCTGGCCATCAGCTGTCACTGTGGGTTTTAGAGATAGTGGGAGCCGAGACAGGTTAGGAAATAAATGATGTAGAATTAGTGTGTATCTAGGGTGCAGATCTCTGGATCCTCTGGCACCCTTAGCATACAGTCCTTTTGAATTACCCTTTTGTTTCCTTCCACAGATCTAAATCCTCTCCCACCCATTCTTTAGGTCTTGTCAGAAAGTGAACCTGAAATTTATAAAAGGACTTCTCTACACTTTGCAGTGCCTTAGACTAGTGCTAGTCATTTCATCTTCATGCAGATATATTTGACTTCTGCAGCCTGTCACTGCTGCTCTAGCAGCAACAGATGAGAGTTATGACTATTGTATGCACATGCATGCACACACAGAGGTCTCTGCGCTTTGAAGATGTGCTGGCTGGTTTGCATCCCAATTTGTTTCTGTAACTACGTGGAGCAGCGTATCCAGCTTGCTGTCCAATCAAGACAACTCCTTTCACGCACAGCTACACTATTTAGTAGATATTAAAGCTCTCTGGAGTCTCTGCACTGGCACCCTTGTAGTTCAGTGTTCCTCCTGCAGCACCTCAAATGTGTGCACAAACAAGTTATGCTTTGCCATGAAATCCATTTTTGGTGGAGAGTGGCTACCTGACCAATGCAGCAATGGGTGGGAAGTGTCTGTCCTCATGGCAGAACTGCATGCTGACTATTAATGACTGTTCCTGTGCAACATGATGTGAAGGATTTTAGGTTATCTAATATTGAACATTAGAATATTCTTGAAGATCAAAGGTTCTGAAGAGCTCCAGATACCAATTACAACAAGTGTGGCATTTTGCACCACTGAGAGTTTCAAAGGTTCCTCCTTGTACACATTTTAAAATACATTTTTATAATTACATGAGCTATATTTGCATTTACAGAATGGGAGGAACCTCTAAACAAGTTGTCCTGCCTGCACTGTGTTCACAGAATCATAGAATCACAGAACATTAGGGATTGGAAGCGACCTCGAAAAATCATCCAATCCAATCCACCTACCAGAGCAGGATCACCTAGACCAAGTTCTCCAGCTCCACTAAACTGTACTTGCTGCAGCTGTGGATGAACATAGGTGACACTCTTTTTCCCCATCTCAGGGGTAACACTCTTTTTCCCCATTTCTGATCCTTTTGTTGTAAACATAGTATAGACAAGAGTCACTCCAACGCAGAACAATGGATCCAGGATGCACTATCCAGCATGCACCATCCACGGTCTTCTTTCCACTAGCAATGGATGAAGTATTTTGGTTTCAGAGGAAATTAGGTTGGATTGCAAAAGCCATCAATTCCAGGCACTACTTTAATAAAGATTTGTCCATTAGTGGATGATGAGTGGAAACGGAACTTTGGGATCCAAAATAACAAAACTGTGTATGTTGGAAAAGGTCCTTTAAGATAACTGAGTCCAAACATTAACCCACACTGCCAAGTCACCATTACATCATGTTGTTTAAGTACCTCCAGGGATCATGACTCCACCACCTCAGTGGACAGCCTATTCCAAAATCTCATAAGCACTCTGGTGAAAAAAATGTTCATAATATCCAATCTGAACCTCCCCTGGTGCTACTTGAATCCATTTAATCTATTTCTATCACTGCCACTTGGTAGAACAGACCAATGCCAACCTCATTAGAAGTTCCTTTCAGGCAGTTGTAGTGAGCAGTAACATCACCTTTTAGCCTCCTAAAACTGCGCAGTGGAAAAGGACCTGGGGGTGTTAGCAAACAGCCATCTGAATATGAGCCAGCACTGTGCCCAGGTGGCCAAGAGAGCCACTGGTATCCTGGCCTGCATCAGAAGTCTTGCAGTCAGCAGGAATAGGGAAATTATTGTCACCCGGTGTTCAGCACTACCGAGGCATCTTCTGGAACAGTATGTTCGGTTTGGGCACCTCAATACAAGAAGGACATTGAGTTGCTGGAGCAAGTCCAAAGAAGGGCAACAAGACTAGTGAAGGACCCCAAGACAAGTCTTGCAGGTCTCTTCCAGCCTTAATGGTTCTAGGATTCTAACTCCAGTTCCCTCACCACTCCTCATAGGAGTGCTCTAGACCCATCACAGCTTTGTTGCCCTTCTTTGGACACTCTCCAGAACTTGTAGTGGGAGGCCAAAATCTGAACTGAGTACTTGAGTGTGACTTCACTAGTGCCATGTACAGGGGGACAATTACTTCCCTACACCTACTGGCCACACTA
Source organism: Phoeniculus purpureus (assembly GCA_028565055.1). Taxonomy (NCBI): domain Eukaryota; kingdom Metazoa; phylum Chordata; class Aves; order Bucerotiformes; family Phoeniculidae; genus Phoeniculus; species Phoeniculus purpureus. Next base: position 95,780,835 of record JAOXOE010000001.1, read on the forward strand.
TTTCTAATACAAGTCAGGATGCTGTTGGCCTTCTTGGCCACCTGGGCACACTGCAGACTCACATTGAACCAACACCTTCAGGTCCTTTTCCACCAAGCAGCTTTCCAGCCAGTCTTCCCCAAGCCTGTGATGTTGCATGAGGTTGTTGTGGCCCAAGTGCAGGGTCTGCCACTTGGCCTTGTTGAACCTCATACAATTGGTCTGAGTCCTCCATTGCAGCCTCTCCAAATGTCTCTGTAGACCCTCCCCACCCTCAAGCAGATCAACACTTCTGTCACCTTTTGGATTGCAAGAGCCTTAAATTCTATGCATAATCTGCTGAAAACATAGAAAAGACCTACACTGTTTTCTGTATGGGTCTGTTCAGTAAGGTAGGATGATGTTCCTAGGTGACCCTGCTCTGGCAGGGGGATCAGACTAGATGATCTTTCGAGGTCCCTTCCACTCCCTAATGTTCTGTGAATCTGTGATTCATTTACATTCACACGGGTGTTAAAGCATGTCTGGACTTTCAATTTCAAGGCTCCTTCAATTAATAGCTATTTAATTTGCAAAGCACGTTACCATTACTAAAGACTTGTTAATACCAATGGATAATCTGGTTAATCTTTTATAAACTGCCAACGTGCAATGACATTTTCTGTGTTTCTTTAGTGAACTTCATCACAATGAAGTACTGGTTCTGCTATAATTCAATCTGTTTTACTGACTCCCTCTGAGGTCAATCCCTAATGCTCTGTGATTCTGTGACTCACAAAGGCTGGAGTAAAATGACAGTCTTTTTGGTCCTTCCCTTAGAACTCTCCACAACACTGAACATTTATCTGCTGCACAGAAAGTACAGCACTATGTGAACTCTTGATCCACAATTACCATTGCAAAACCAACTTGAAAGTAGAATAGAGCCACCCTGACACGTAAAGTGATAGAGACGTATGTTGGTTCTGAGGAGATACGAATAAAACTCTAGCCTGTCATTAAGAACTATGTGTGGTGGAAACCCCAATGATCATGTCGTGAAGATTGGAATCTTGGCCAGGGGTCAAGGGATCTGTGTAGCTGGTAGTCCAAATAAGCCAAAGAGGTAGGGCATAATGCTTGTCTACCATCATACAGAAGTACCTGTATCAAGTGATTTGGGCAAGTGATTATGCAAGTATGCTTTCTCCTGTGTTCATTCAGGGAAGAGAAGGACTTAGAATATTAAAACTGGGTTAGCAGGATTAAAAAGTCACCTTGCTTTAATTGCTGTACAAAAAGTAAATCCACTGTAATTTGTGTGATTTTGACATTCATGTCATGCGGAAAGAATGCACCATAGGGCTGCAAAGATGATTAGGGGGCTGGAACATGTCTTTCATGAGGAAAGACTAAAGTGCTTTGGTCTTCATAGTCTGGAGAAGATTGAGAGGGATCTTATCATCTCTTCTAGTTATCTAAACAGCAGGTGTCAGGACAAGGGGACTAGTCTCTTCTTAATGATGCTTAGAGATAGGAAAAGAGGCAACTGGCACAAACTGAAACACAAGGATTTCCATGTCAACATGGAACAATCGTTACTAGTAAACTTATGCAGTATCTAAATATTAATTGGAGAAGAGACCTTAATGAGGGACTTGCTCATTTCAGGTAACTGTACTGTGCTCTGGACCAGACCTACTCTAATATTGCATCTGATTTTCCTCACTGGAACCAAGTGGATTAACAGTCTCAATTACAGCATGGTAGGGATGGGAAATAAAAGAACAAGGAAGAATAAACAGAAATTCGAACTTGGTCCTGTCATATTCCAATTGGTGGTGATGAAAAACTGTCATAAAACTTTTGCAGCTGCTCAAGTTCCCAAACCTTCTATTTCAAAGAAGCAGACGTTTAAAGCCGGGTAGACAGCTAACAAGGTCATCAGGAGTTTTTGTTTAAAGCATTGAGCAGTCGGCAGAACATAATGAGGGTAAACAGTGCAGCTTAGTCTTCTTTTTTCCTGTGCATGAAGCTTTATTTTGTGAAAAGACCCCGTGAGCTGAAGCCACCAGGCTGGTAAGTGGGGAAGGATTTAGGTCATTCTGGTGTTTGTAGCCTGATGTGTCTAGATGCACGCTGGGTATCTACATTTCAAATACAAAGCAATTCTTTGGTGTTTTGGAAACAATTCAGCTGGGTCAAATGTTGTTGTCTTCTTGAGAGTGACCTAGACTGACTAGGTCTCAGAAGACTTCTGCAAGATTGCAGCACCACTTGTGTAGATTTCTACACTGCATGTACTCTTGGTAAACAAAGAGTTAGCTTTGAGAGACCCAGTACTGCTCTGTTTCAAATAAATACAAACCCATCCCACATTCAGCAAATCTAAACTGGTTTTGAGCTGCAACTCTTTGAATACCTAGACCTGCCTTCAGTGAAAAGAGACAAACATCATCAGAGGGCAGTTTAATTCTGGAGTGAGGTAAATCACCCTCAAGAGATCTGCGTCTCCTTTGACAAGGAGGAAGGTCATGGTGAATAGGTGCCTAACTTAAGTAGCATGAAACCTGCCCTTCCAGTCTGGAGCTTCTGTGCTGCTGCGTGCTTTTGACTAGCTCTTCATAATGGTTACCTTTCGCTCGAGCGATGTGTGTTTGTGTTTCTCTGTTGCCGTGTACAAACAGTGTGCGCACGCATGTGTGTACAGGGATGAAACACAAATGGGCTGCTGCTGAGTCTGTTGACTTGAGGAAGCATAACTGCTAAGAAAAATGGAACTAATTGCCTGAATTCTGTAGTTTTTAAAAATACACATATTTGGGCTGAAATAACAACTCTAGACATTCTCGTTAGTGGCTACGAGAATGCCAATAAATGATGTGCCTGTCGTGAAGGGGCCACCATCTGTGGTTCAGAAGACGGCATAACCCATGGTCACGACTGTTTACATTAATAAACATCAGCTCCCAAGCCTGTGTGGTTACAAACTGCTCTGTTACACAGAACAAATTTTATAGCTCAAGATTTTAGGCCAGCAAGGAAACTCAAGAACTTCAAACAGTCACATACAGTTCTTCAAGACCATAAGAATGCAGAATGAATGAGGAGGTCAAAACTTCTAACAGCATCATCTCAAAGAGGACACTGTGGTTAAGCCTATGTAGTAATTAAAAGCAGTCTTGAAAAGCCAGAGTCTGAGATCCTTCCATTTGCATTATTCCCTCAATGACTGACTGAACTGACCCTGACTGAATTCCTAGTGTGAGGGAACCTGGGTGAGAGGAGACAGAAGTCAACATGCCAGGCGTGGAGAGACATGTTTCCCTGGCAGATCTGGGAGGTCACGGTTTGTCCAAGCCCCAGGCTACTACCACATGCCTGCAAAATGGACAGAAGGTGAGCCTGCTTTTCAGAATGAATGTGTGGAGTTAGACACCTTGTCGTAAACAAATTCAAATAAGTTTCTTGGAAGACTTGCAAATGAGAGTCGAGACCTAGTACTAGAATCACAGCATTGCCATCTCACGTGGTAAGTCCCACATTACCTGATAGCTGACTGAAGTTCAGGTTCCTAAGAGAAATGCTTTTCTAGAGATCTCTGCATCTTTTTGTCTTCTTATGAGTATTTAAGTCTGAGCAAGACACGTTGGCCTTGCTACATGTAGTAGACATAGAGGAAAAAACCCCTCCAGAAGGTGATTTGTCTCAGCCTAAGATAGGCACCCGAGATAGCTCGTACAATTTGCCTCTGGGGGTGTATATTTTCTCCTCCACTAGCTCTAACAGAGACCTTGGTTGACTAGCTCACGCTTGGATGTCCGTCCTTTTTTGTACATCTGGAAGGCATCTGAAGGCAGGGTCTGAGAGGCCGGGAACAAGGCATGTTAGCTAGGGCTTTGCATTGTGCTAATGGGATGCACATGGCTTTTGACTGTCAGAGAGACTGGGCAGAGCTCACACAGTGCCTGCATAGACACACCCTGAGAGAGATTATCTGAGGGAATTCCCTGAAGAGAGAACTTTTCCATCCTACCTGCAGCAAGTGTTGAGCAACAGTGGCAAAAACGCTGTCAAGTGCTGTGGAGAAGTGGCGAGTACACGAGCAAGACTAGAAAGAGAGCTCCCAAGGAGCAGAGTTTCTTGATCTGCCCTGACCTCAGCATGGGGCATAGCCACGGGCAGTAGTAATTCCTCCATACATCTACCACCCAGAAATATGTGAAACCAGTGACAATGAAATATCTGCAATTTCCAGGCACATTTGGCCTAGGGGTTCCAGTGGCCACAGCAGCTCTCCTTCATCACTGCCAGTTTTTACAACACCCATAACAGACCTTTATTCTTCCACTTCGGTTTATGGCTTCTTGTGCATGACAATGGCTACTAATTGTTAGCAATGTTTATGACAGCAGTGTCCCCAGCAATTCAAAAGATGAATGGACTATCACCCCAGACTTCACAAGCCACCTCGACGTGTTTTGATTTTTACAGCTTCAGATACATGTCTTTCAGGATTTACTGGAAGATGCACCTGCTTTCCCAGGCTTTGACTGGGTAGAGGAAGAATGGATGGACTGCATGAATGATGGCTTTTGGGCAGACTCAGACAGATGGTAGAAGATTCTCTAGCGGTGTCTGTGCAGCACAACTACGTAGCCTAGTGGCTATCATGCTATGCAGAAAAAGTTGGGCTGGATGAGCCAATAAACTTTAATTCAATATTTTCCTATTTAAGTGTATAAATTCTTCAGTATGTGCAGACCAAGAGTTAGCCACAATAAAAAACTAGACAAATAAATAATCTGAAATAAACTTGTGATCATCAGCCCGGCAAGGATCAGCTTCCTTGTCTGGAATAGGATAAATGGTCTAGCATTTCTGTTTAGCTGCGTATTTGAGAGCTTGAAAACCAACCTGATAGCACTGTCATATGAAGCAATGGTTGCTGGAAGACATAATGAGATAAACCACTGAACCTGGGTGCAGCAGAAGACAGTAAAGACCTCATGTATCTCTCACAGAATCACAGAATCACAGAACATTAGTGATTGGAAGGGACCTCAAAAGATCACCCAGTCCAATCCCACTGCAACAGCAGGATCACCTAGACCAAGTCACACAGGAACACATCCAGATGGGTTTTAAACGTCTCCAGAGAAGGAGACTCCACAACCCCCCTGGGC
>JAOXOE010000001.1:95786078-95803414 GCA_028565055.1 Phoeniculus purpureus
ACCTGAGGGTCCTGGTGGACAGCAGGATGACCATGAGCCAGCAATGTGCTCTTGTGGCCAAGAGGGCCAACAGCACCCTGGGGTGGTTCAGAAGGGGGGTGATTAGCAGATGGAGAGAGATTCTTCTGCCCCTCTACTCTGCCCTAGTGAGACCACATCTGGAGTATTGAGTCCAGTTCTCGAGATCCCTTCCAATCCCTAATGTTCTGTGATTCTGTGTGATTCTTGGATAAATGTTGTTTATTCTCTTTAAACTCAATGGGAATACTTCAGTCAGAAGACGCTTGACCTGCATTCTGTGGTCTTTTTGCACACTTTCCCTGATCATTCTTGGTTGTCATTAACTCACACCACACAAGGAAAGGGTGGGAAGTTCCAATTTGATCTCACACTTTGTATCCATCCTTCATGCAAAAGCATCATTAAAACTTGATGGGGATAATCAGCTCTTTGCCCTTCCTTGTTAAGGTTTCTCATAGGCTGAAGTCAAGAAACTCCTGCGTTTTGCAACTCTTTTCTGACATGAACAAACATTTCCTTAAAAACCATCCTGCAGTAATGGCACACTTTGTTAGTCAAGATTCAGTTTGGATCAACTGACTCATTTTTACTTGTAGTCTAACCACAACTTCATTGCCATAAAAAATCAAGCCTAACAACAAGTCTCCCCTCTGATCTCCCCAGCTTCGGTGCTTCCTTACTCATTTGACCCTGAAGTGTGTCCACACAACCTTTCTCATTCTGGACTTTTTTACATTGGCAGATGGCACTCATGATATTTGCATGTGTTTGCATGCCAGGAATCCCTGCTTGGCGCGGCGCAGCACGAAGGTGCCTGCTAATAATTCTACCGGGGGAGATGGGAATAGATGCTGTCAGCACCAGTCCAGAGTAATCTGCACTTTTGAAAATGAAACCGTTTATATTTAGACGCATAAATATAGACTAAGACTCTAAATTTAATTCTTAGGTTGAAAATGTTGACCTCAATGAGCAGACCCCTGTGGTGAAATCTGCAAAGGAATGGTATTATTAAACAGTTGAAGAGGATCATCTGAACCCTTCACTGCATTCATCTTCTGCTAAGACACCCTGGCCCTTAAGCAAACACTTCCTTGAAAATTACCTTGGTCTTAACAGGCTCGCAGGTTTCATATTTTAGCATAACTGGCTTTAAACCAAAACACAGCCCTTGCAAATAAATAAATAATTACTAGATAGATAGATAGATAGAGAAAGTATATCAATAAATCTCTATTTACTAGTATGTACAGCCCCTAGAGATAGACAGATAAATACATAAATAAAGCCCTATAAGTGAGGAGCTGTTCGATGTACTGTCGCCAGGTCCATGTACCTGTGCTCTGGGATATTCATGCACAGCAGTGCGCAAAGGGCTCGGAACGGATGCCATGTTCCAGGCACGGCAAAACACGTATTTATATAGGTACACACAAGCAGCCAGCCTTCCTGTCTCGAGGAGCTTGTACTGTAATCACTGACAAAACGTAACGTCAGAAAACCACAGAAATAGGAAGCAAAGGGAAGGAGGAAGAACGGAGAGCAGTCACCCCAATGCTAACGTATTTACGGCTTGACTGAGATTTCACACTATATGTTAATCAAAAACATACTCATTAGTGACTTCAAAGCACACGGAAGTCAACATAAAGGCTCCTATTTGTCTGCCATAGACATTGAAGCAAGCCTTTGAAAACACATGGCTACCTGCTTTGTGTCAGATGGTGTCAACCAATGCAAAATGTCACTCGCCAAAACAAGCTGCATGAACAGCTTTTTGTTTCTTCCGTGTTTCGCTGTCAGCTTGTCATACGTGAGCTGCTTCACAATAACAGACCGTGGCAGATCTGATTAACATCAGTTTTTATTACAGCAGTTACGACCATTTAGTGTCTGGCTGACTAATGATGAGATTTGACGTGGTTCTTATCTAACAGCCAATGGTATCGAGTTCATTAAAGTTCACCGAACGTAAACGCTAAGAATTGAGATGCTGAAACTTTTATATGTGCAAACTCTCCAGTTGGCACATTCACATGACTTTGTCAGCTCAAGCTGCACTAAACAAGAAGAGCAAACGAAAATGAGTTGGAAGAGTAATTCGAGTTTGCTCCCATCTTCAAGTTATTTGTTCTTCCCAAAAAAATATTGAGTAGCTTCCTTAGTGGGTGTTTTCTGTTATGATTTAAAATTATGTCTCATAAATCCCTTGAAGAATTATCCTAAAAATACAGGGTGAAACACAGGCCTATTGAAGTCAATGCCAAAACTCCCATTGACTGCAGCAGAGCCAGGATTCCACCCACATTAAAATTCAAAACAAGAAATTACAAAACGTCCTTTTCTGTAGACGTTTAGTGCCATTGTTGAGCGCTCAGGTCTGCAGCGTTTAGTCTTCGCGTTCACCTTGTCTCTGACTGGAGTTTTAAATCCTAACTCAGCTCACAAACAACCTTTGAGCATGCTGTTTGCTAAAGCAGTATCTATAAAGAAACACAGCGTGTGCACTTCGTTCTTGCTTTTGTGTATCCGACGTTTTGCTGCTACAATTTGCATGTAAATTAAAAAGCTTGATTAAGGCAACCGAAAAATCTACTTGTAAATGACTTCAGAGATAACTGCTTGCCTTAGAGAAAAAGCACAGTTTCTGCAGTGCAAGATAAGAGTCTGTCTTAAATATACTGCATCTTGAATTGTAAGTGTTTGGCATCCAGATGACATTGTAAGAATTTAATGTTAATATCCAGGAAATAATAAAGTTGCTATAATTAATACAGAGGAATCTTGCCTGTGAAGTTCGTAGGGCTGCTGCATATGCAGCGTACCCAAATCAAGGCTAAAAAGCAAGGAAATGAAACCATAAGCTACATGAAAGCATGCAGATTCTACTTTTCCTTTCAAAACTTGCTCACTACTGTCAGAGCACCAGACGCTACGCTCCTGACGGAGCTTCCTTAAGAGCACCAAAATCTAACCACTTCTCCCCAACAGACTTTGTTCTCCAAAGGTAAAAGTCATGGGATAAATAATCACTCACTTTGAGAGACAGACACCTGGCAAACACAAGCGAAAACATACCAGGAAGGAGCAGATACCTTGCACGGACACGGTAGATGTGTGAACACGGCAGGATGGGCACATCCATCTCCAGCGCTGCCCTACTCAGAGTGGTCCAGGCAGCCTGAGCCAGTCGATGCCTCCCTTCAGATCTGGAGCTCAAGGGTCTGAGCTCCATTACTGAGGAATAAATAACCGAGGTTGCCAGACTATTCAGCCCCGTCTGCAAAAGTTTTAATGACACCAAGAATCGCAATGAAAACGTGGGATGAATTTGCTGGTTTCATTCTATCTCTTTGTATTTGCTCGCCAGATGAAAATGATAACAGTCTGATATGGTCTCTCAAGCAAGAACCTAACTGTCTCTAGCTCGAGGGTATGAGATGACTTGTCCTTACAAAAGGAAATATTAATAGCACTCATTAGCAGCAGACTGGGTTTCTCTCTACTGGCTTATTAGAATTCACAAAGGAAAGAGCCTATTTGAGTGGGGCCTCGGCAGAGCTTGTTCAGAAACACAAACACGTGCTTGTGACTCTGAGTGTTTCGCACGTATAAAGGGGAACCTGAGACGCTCTGATGCGGTGGCTGGGAAAACACAACAGGCAAGAGCGGTAACTGCAGCGTTTTCAGTGGGACAGCCATCGGGGTGAAGACGACTTGGTGACACCTCGGGGTGTGCTGCATGCCACGGGTCTGCATTTTGCAGGAAACCAAGCCAGGACAACCTTTCAGTTCTGGGTGGCACTGTGTTCTGAGTCAGTGTGACACCTGAATTCTGTGTCTGACCAAAGCTTTACTCTCACTGATGTAGTGAGGAAGGCGGCGCCTTTCTAGAGAGCTGTAAAAGTTCTTTACCCTTTGCCACCATCTCACCCACAGCATCTCATTCTGCCTTTCTGTGGTCCATTATGGGGATCACCCCTGCTCTGTGTCCTCAAGGTGAGAAAGAGGCAGCGGCACATTCCTGGCAGGAGCCTCACAGGACTAGAAGGAACTTGCTCCTGTGACCTCTCTCAGCCAAGCCTGCTGACTTTTTCAAAGGTGGAGCAGACGCCTTATTAATTCTGGCATTTCCTCCATGTAGACCTGCAATCACAACTTCCTTGTTTCAGACTGACAGTGTTGTTTCTGACCTATAAACTCCTGAAAGGCTTGACAAGTGTTTACCTCGAGGATTACCTTGTTCACTGCTCTGTGCCGCTGCAGCTGAGAAAAGGCAGCTGAAATCCTACCCGCAGAAGACCACAAGCTGCCGGTGTACCATGGAGATGAAACAAGTTAGGTTGGGTATGTAGAGGATAAAGGTTGTTGCTTTGCTCTTAATGTGGACTGGACTGTACTTCTAAGGATCTGTACGGGGTACCTGAACCCCACTACAACGCAGTGACACCACTCTTGGGCTCATTAGCTCCGGGACAACACAGAATGAGCAACACAAAAAGCCAGCAGTGATATGTGATGGACTATGTGTTCCTGTGCAACTTGGTCTACGTGATCCTGCTCTGGCAGGGGGATTGGGCTAGATGGTCTTTCGAGGTCCCTTCCCATCCCTAATGATTCTATGGCTCTTCTCCTCAGAAGAACATTATAAGAGAGCTGTCCAGTAGGGTTCACACACATGTTCCCTGCTGCTGCTGCTCTGCCCCAGGTGCAAAGTGTCATCCCCTTTTACACAGGCAGACATTTCCAACACTGTGCCTACAGGCTGGGAATCACTTACAGCATGTTCCTTGCTGACCCACAACTATTTCTGAGGATCCCTCATACCTGCAGAAGATTGAAAACCCTGGCTCAACTGCACACAGATGAAAGGGTCACCAAGACTGTATCGCCCCCTTCATCCCCCCTTAAATGTCTCCTCTTACTTCTTTGGATATCTGGTCACCTAAGACCATGGCAGCCAGCCAGAAGGTGGCTGCAGGTACACGTGCAATAGTTGTAGGTTCTGTCTCTGTAAGAGATGTTAACTGACTCATCTCTGCTGGGGATTTGCTAGATCCTTTCCCCAGCATTGTTTTGAAACAGGTGCTGTGAGACTTGCAGTGCCATTAGACCCTCACTGGTATTTCAAACATTCCTACACCCCCCAGTCTGCAGGCGTGAACCATCCTACGGTGGCTGTCACGGTGTGATAGTACCTTCTGTCATTTAGATATAGGATAGCCACAGCCCTGCCTGTGTAGTCATTCGAAATTGTTTAAAGGTTTAATTGATAAGAACATGCTTTCATGTCAAAGCTGTGATTGCTCCTTCTCAGCCCAAGTAATGCAACTGCCAAGAGAAGCAGGGTGCAGCAAAGGATTGTTCCCGGTGAGGCTATGAGGACTGTGATGGGACTGCTGCAGAGGGATATAAAAGCATCACACAGGGAGGCTAACTTCAGTCTAACGATTTTTGCCACTCCTGCAGGACTGGTTCAGGGCACTTAAAGCTGGGCTTCTGCTCTGCCTTATCTACAAAGGCAAACTGCTGAGACTAAAGTCCACCTTTGGCAGCACAAAACAGAAACCAGCGTGTGCACGAGCAAATTTTCAGAACAAGTGCCTAGTTCCACCACCAAGTGGTCCAAAACCACCAAGGCGCTGCCTGCCTGCCAGAGATGCTGTACAGTGCACAGAAGGTGAGGAAGGGGTGCGCAAAGGATAACTGCCAAGGGCTAAAGCTCAGGTAAATGCTCCAGAGCTGCTCAGCAGCTGAGGTGAAGCTAGCAGTGCATCTGTGGAAACAGAGAACTTGGTGCAAGGTGCAAAGGCTAACATAAAAGCTGACAAAATGCTTGAGCAACGTACCGTGCTATCAGGGCACAGATGTACTAGTACCTCAGAAAGGAGACACAGATCGAAGCTGATCGAGGGATACCTGCCTAAGCTGAAGACACAGTGAGAAGCATAGAATCATAAAATCATTAGGGATTGGAAGGGACCTCGAAAGATCACCTCCCCCCCCCTTACATCATCTTAAATGCTTGTTGCCTTCAGAGGAATGCTCCCGTGTCTAAGGAAAGCTCAGCTGCTCACACCATGACCAGACTGATTGTGTTTCACAACACAGGGTTCAAGTTGGAGGGGAAACAAAGCAAAGTGCACGTGCTCGCATCCTACCCGCTGCCTCTGACAGAGATGCTATTTCAGAAGCAGAGTGGAAATACCAACGTTTTCAAACAGTTGCAAAGCGCAGTTGGGCTTCAAACCTGTGCTCTGGCATCCACAGCACGTAATTAGCTTTAACATCAGCACTGATGAGGAGTCACAGCCCCTACTAGGAGACAGGCACTAAGATAGCTGAGGGAGACAGGGCTATCTCTAAATCAGGACAGTGGCCTCAGGCCCACCTTTGGAACAAAAAGCTCCATCTTTACAGCACCAAAGCCCAGATCCTCAAAGACATTCAGATGCTAAGTTCCCCTTGACCTCTCTTTAAGGCTTCAGGCTTCAAATTTCAGCATTTTGGAAGGGAGCACAGAAACATGTTCCTCAGGTCTCTCTAAAACCAACATTAACCTTCCATTTGTCTCCAGCTTATAACTTACATGTGATGACAGAATTCAAGGCTGGGTTTATGACAGGTAAGAATCACAGCACATCCTCATTGTGTTTCAGGGTGAAAACCCAACCAGAATAACTAGAATCAAATTCTTTTGCTGTACATGGGTCACAATCGGTGACTGCTGAAATAAATGATCCACCTGCAAACGCTGAAGCCACAGCTAGAAACAGGCTCATTGAAACTGGAATGGAATTTGCAGCGGTGCATCCGCAGCAGCCTCGATATTTGAGCTACAGACAGAAGAAAGCACTCAACTCTGTCTGCTTTTCTCAGTAGTTCTGATCTGAGTAAGATTTTATCTGCCCTTGTGTTTCTCAACATGGGGAATCCAGGGTTTCCTAGGAATCACACTTTCACAGCAGGGAAATGCTGAAACTCCAAGAAGGTTTAGGAATAGTTTCTGTTTTAAGCTGCAACAAGCAGTGCAGCTGTTAACAAATAAAGGTGCATAAAGCTTTGGACACCAAGTCACGCGTCCTTCACGTCGTACATAGTGCCTATTTCCCTTTTAAAAGGAACCTAAGGATCAGCTATTTAATTCTAAAAGTTTGCAGACGTGGTGCTGAAGAGTACCACAGAGCTTAAAAGCTCTTGTGCTGATCTTGTCAGTTCATATACGCTGATCATGTGGGTTAGGTATAACATTACATGTAATGGAGAGTGGGAAATTTGCTGAAATGTATGCTTGAGGAGGGAGGGAGCACCAGCTTTCAAGAAGCTCCTGCTAAATACCACATATGAACCAACATTTTAAAAGGAAGAAAGGTTATTACATTTTTAAAAACCACATCAGTTTCTCACGGAGCCAAAACTGTAGGCTTTAAACGGAGGAGCACCCGAAATGCTTTGCTTGCCCGTTGGCCAATGCTTTTTCCATGAATAATTTTGGCACTAAGTAGGTTAAATCAAAACCACAGTGCTCTGTTTCATCACAATTTTTGCGATACCCAATGCCAGACACTGTAAGGTTTGAATGACAGAGTCACACCGCAGCTCTTGATTCCAAGTGTAACCTACAGAGCGAGTGTGTGAGCAAGAGCATTCCAACTGTGTCTAGAGTATCTGGATTGCCAGACTTCAAATCCCCAGTAAACAGCCTGTTGCAAGCCTAAAAATAGCTGGACATGTGCAGGACCTGATGCAGCAGCTTTCAGAAGGAAGACTCCCAAGCAGGGGGAAAACCAGAAGGCATTAGGCATTCAATGAGTTGTAGCTGAGCTTCATTTGAGGTTTTTCTTCATTGCTGTCCACCTCATTATCACAGTATAAATACAACTCTGACTCAAGACATCATTCAGATGCTTAGAGGACTCAGGAACACGATTTTTTCAACCTTGGCCAGCCACACAGTGAAATTTAATTTTAAGTGGGTTTTTTTTCCACATCTAAATATCAGCCAAGTTGTCACTACGGACAAAGCGTGTACACCTGCATCTTTCTTTTTGCTGATCAGACCCCACTTATTTCAGGAATTGGCCTGTTTCCTGTCATTCTTGTGGGCTGGTCTGTTGACATCTAAGAACACCTCGGTTTCAGGGGCTCCAGAAGTTGTTCCCAGAACTTTTAAGAATACTTTTTAGTCCACCTGGACATGTTCCTGTGCAACTTGGTCTAGGTGATCCTGCTGTGGCAGGGGGATTGGACTAGATGATCTTTGGAGGTCTCTTCCAATCCCTAATGATTCTGTGATTCTATATATGGAATTAATTTGTGCTATTGACACGTTTTGGGTTGCATGAAAGTCTGAAAAAGCAAATTGCCACAGGCCACCTTAAATATTCCCTTGCCACAGCTGGCCTATCTGCATGGCATTGCTGTCTCAAGCATGGACATAAGTATTCGTCATGGTCTGGCATACGAGGGCAATGATGAGTACTGCTAGCATCACCTCCATGAAACAGAATCACAGAATCACTCTGTTTGGAAAAGACTCCTCGGATTCATCGAGTCCAATCATCTACCCTACCTTACAAGTTCACGCCGAAACCACATCCCTCAACACCTCATCCAAAAGATCTTTAAACACATCCAAGGATGGCAACTCAAGCACCTCCCTGGGAAGCCTATTCCGGTGCCTGACCAAACATCGGACATCACCTCAAGAAACACTTTCCCCTAGCACTGCACCTCTTTGGTAAAGGTCTTCCTCCCCAGAGCTGCAACACAACGTGACAATTAGCACAAAGTGATAGAAAACTGGAATAGCAAAGTATTTGTTGGTCTGGGAGGCCAAGGCAAACAATTGCAGCTCTGTCAAGCTTACATGCATGCATGATTTATCGAATAAGAGCGTTTGAAATACGATTTGTGTCTAAAGTTCATGGTGTTCTTTCCTGACTATTACTTTGTGGGAAGTTCAGTGTAAACACGTTATATAAAATGTTTTGAAGTCTTAAAATAAAAATGGCTTGGCATTTGTATGTGTGCCAAGGATTTATACTGCAGATATACATGCGTGCTGAAATAGCCATATTCCAGCATCTTACAGCACCTAACATATGTAGTTCATCCTTTCCAAAGAATTTCATTGCATGAATGTTTTAAGCACTGATCTATTTATACTCATCCTTCACCACAGTATATTCAGAAACTACTTACATGACTTCAGTGCCTATTTTGAAAGAATCATAGAATCTCTACAGAAAGTGTTGGGTTGGAATGGACCTCTGAAGGTCATCTAGTCCAACTCCCCGACAACAAGCAGGGACATCTCTAGCTAGAACAGATTGCTCAGAGCCCCATCAAGCCTGAATATCTCCAGGAATGGGGCCTCCACCACATTTCAAGGTCCCTTCTGATCCCTAATGATTCTATGATTCTATGATCTCTAGGCAACAAATTCCAGTGATCCACCCCCCTCATAACAGAGAACGTTTTCCTAATGTCCAGCCTAAATTTACCCTTTTCCAGCTAAAACCCATTACCCCTTCTCCTATCGTTCCATGCCCTTGTCAACAGTTCTTCCCCAGCCTTCTTATAGGTCCCTCTCAGGTATTGGAAGGTTGTTGTAAGATCCCCTGGTGCGTTTATATCTTGCATACGTACTTCAGCCCAACATAAAGCTGTGGGTAGCCACCATAAGGGCGTGTGTATCATTGTGCATAACATGGACTCTGTCAGTTACTTCATACCACGTAGAGCTGAAGGACCTTTACTATTACTTTACAATATAGACGTTGTTAAAGGATCATCTAGAAATTTGAGAATGTTCAGGTGAGAATAACAAGCACAAAAGTTCACTGAATTTTCAAACATGCAAACCGAAGCAGAAGCAATATTGTTTTGCTTGATTTCTTGCCAGAAGTAGTAAACTAGTAGTTCCTCAAGGTGTTACAAACGGCGTTCCCTGAGTCTTCAAAATGGTGCACTCCTACACGATAATTCTTTTTAAAACACTCACATACGTGAGAATTTTCTTCGTTTAAGTGTATGCAACGGTAAAAACAGTGGACTCATTTAACTACCTCTTGATAGCATCACTTTCTTTGTCTTTGTAAGTCACAAGTACTGCATTTTCCTAAGTCAACTGAAATGGTGCCTGAAACATGAACTTGGTGTCACTGCTCTGGGTGGGTGATAGAATCATTAGGGATTGGAAGGGACCTTGAAAGATCATCCAGTCCAATTCCCCTGCCAGAGCAGGATCACCTACACCAAGTTGCACAGGAACATATCAGGTCAAACCTAAAGACTCAAGCTTGAACAACAAACATCTCTCAATGTTTTGTTAGCGTTTCCTTTACGCCTGTTGGGTTAAGAACCCAATCTACCCTGTATGGACTATAGTACTGGGGGTTGTTCTGAGGGTTTTTTCTGCTCCTCTGGTTGCCCGGGGGAAAGTACAGGAGAGGAGCACACCACGAAGTTAACGTGTAGTAACGCTTACGATGTGATCCAAGGAAGGCATCACAAAAGTCAATTCAGGGAAGCTGTGAACTACGACACAGAACTGTGCTATTAACTAGCAAACAGGACTTTCTCCAGCAACTCAAAAAGTAATGAACAAATGGAATGTCTCCTCCCTGTATGCCTCTCTGCCTTCTAGCAAATTGCTGTGTGACATTTAAACCATGCCTCGCCTGGAATTACATAGTGCCCATACTGAACATATATTCCATGCACCGACAGACACGAGTGATACAGAAGACACAGCACCCGCAGGGGCAGAGGAGTCCAGCAGGAGAGGAGAAACAGACCTTCTCTTCAGTGACTGTGGGATAGACAGAAAACCAAGCAGCTCTAGGCATTCAGCTAGAAGGCTGTTCTGGCAGGATTCTGAGTACTGCCTAGGCACTCGTGGCCCAGTGCAAGCTTGCCACGTAGACCTGCTCCCAGCTGAGGCACCTGCATACTCTTGAGGACTTCTGCCAGGAACCGTGTTGAAGAGGAGTGTTGGACCCAGGGCTAGCGCCCTAACCACCAGAAAATCTTTCCTCTTGTTACTCTTTATCATTCAAATGCCAAAGAATGGTCTTGCGGTTTAGCCCCAATCAGGATCAGAAAACGTGGAGCCAAGCACCCCAGGCATAGGCAGGTGCAACATGAATTGTAATGGGTTGGAGGCACACCCACCTTAAATCAAAGGTACCTTCACTTCCTGGCTTCTATTCCTGACTTGGACCTTGCACAAGTCACTTGAACTGTTGGTGCTTCTGTTTCCTCACCTGCAATTTTAGGGTAACGAAAATGGCCTCCTCACAGTATCAGAGAACACTAGGGATCGGAAGGGACCTCAAAAGATCATCTAGTCCAATCCCCCTGCCAGAGCAGGACCACCTAGACCAAGACACGCAGGAGCACACCCAGGCAGGTTTTAAATGTCTCCAGAGAAGGAGACTCCTCCCAAGGCTACTGTGAGGTTCTGCCTGCATCTCCTGGTAAAGGGCAGTGCGGTCATGGGTAGGGAAGCTGCACATGCATGTGCTGCACAGTTATCATTCACTTTACTCGTGGAGGAGTCAGATATGTAAATACACACACGCAATCATTTCGTTTTACTGGTTCATTATGTGCCAGTGAACTAATTGCAGATTACTGTGTGGTTAGTCCTAAATAAGACTCTTCCCAGAAACACCGAATTGCTCAGTCAAGCGTCAAAGTGTGACTGAATATCTTTACATTATTTGGGTCATTTTCTGCTTCATATAAACGAGTGGCGTGGTTTTACACTGCTGGCAAGCTGGCTCCCAAGTTTTTGTTAGGTAAGGTTTCGATCACGGCAGACAGACCCTACAAAACCAGTTGAAAATTTAATGAAAATTGATAACGTGGACTGTTAGCTGTTTTCTGCTCCAGAGCTGCCCATGTGGCATTCCTGGAGGGAGGCTGGGCGGTCGGGTGAGCACGCTGTGGTTAATTGGTAGGGCTGCAGCCTGGCTCCCTTCCCACTGGCAGCTCTCAGGCATTCCCAGTGCAGCCCCATCTGCTGCTGCATCACTGGTGGCATCAGCCCAGCTTTAGATGGGGCTGTGCAGTTTGTTGTTGCTTTGCCATAGAGCCAATATATTCCTGAGAAGTTCAACCGAGAGGAAAGAAGGAAGTATTAGTAGCGTACGAGTCAGCCAGTTCTCCAGAACAGGCACTTCTTTCCCTCGCCAAAAGCCAAAGTCTACTGTATACAAAGAAGGCATTATAGCTTCTCATAAAAAAGGTCAAAAGGATCTTTTGTAATGGAAAGTGGTGTACAGCCCAAATATAGGCTGTGTCCCAGAATGCCTATAGCGTGTAGATTAAATGCTGTTTATTAGCAATGTGTGGGCTGCTGCTACGCCACGCTGTACAAAACTCAGCCGCAGTGGAAAGAGGACAAACCAAACCTATTCTGTTCGAGTTCTGTGCAACGGGCTACGTCGTACATAGTTTAGAAGAACAGTAATTCATCTGCAGGATGTTCTAAGATGTAATTCATCTGCAGGATGTTCTAAGATGAGTCCCTGACCTCCCAGCCTCTTCTGCAAAATGTGTGCAGCTTTTGTGTTCCTGTCTTCATGTAACCTGTGGCGTATCCTTTTGCACAAGCAAAATCCTTCTACGAGCTTTTAGAACATGTCGTAAAAATCCGTACCGCGAGGAGCTCCAGCACAACACATGCCATCGTGAAGGAATTCCTGAGCATAGAATTACATCACATGCCATTACTGTGTCAAAGTATGCAAAGATTAGCTCTTAATGGCCCCGGGATCAATAATGAACATTTGAAATGCCCCTGAATACGTAGTCACAAGATACTGTTTTGCAGGCTCAACGGATCTCTTACCCAAAGGTGATGGAAGATGATTAATTACGATTAGCTATAACTTTGTTCACTCAATAACACACCATGTGCTGCCCAGGAAAATGGGAGTGGGGATTTCTCTCCAAGACTAGATGATCTTTTGAGGTCCCTTCCAATCCCTAATGATTCTATGATCTATCTCATAATGGTCATGACCGATTCTTAAATCCCAGTCCTGCATTAAGAAAAACCTCATGCTACAAAAGCATCCTCAAGTCAACTTATCCACTTAAAGCAAAATATACGTATTTGAAGAAAATGATGACATTTCCCAACCTTATCTTGGCCCTGCCTAATCTAAAAAACCTGCTTGGCTTTTCAATTACTGTTGAAAACCTGGCAAGCACCACAAAGAGTAGAGCAATGTGTATTATCTGTGCTGTTAGACATTCATTTCTAGGAAGCTCTGTCCTTTTGACATTACAGTGGGAAATTACTGGCAATTTTAACATCAGAAAACTGAGCTAGCATTTTCCATGGAATAGCTTTTCCCCTTTCTGGCTGTACTTCTAAGTGCTCAGAAACAAAACAGTCCTTATCTACCAATACAATTGCTGTTTCTCTCTCAGTCGATACTCCAGCAACACCCCCACTCAAAAAGTGCGAAGGTTGTTATTAATAAAGATCTTTAGAAGAAAAGCAGCTTTGGCTATCGGGGCTTTTTTTTTGTGGCAAAGAAACAATCATTAACCTTTATCGTTTCAGCTCGTGTTGCTGCTTGCAGTAGACGGGGCAGCAATCACTTCAAACACGGCAAAGCATTTGCAGAAGTGTGTCTCTTATTCTTTATATATTCATTACACACCCCTGTATGTACATTTAAATTGTGTCAGATTTGTGAGGGGAAAGCTGAACAACAACAAAATCAAAACAGATTTGCAAAGGAAATACCTGCAAACGGTTACACTAGTCATGCTGCAGGAAAATCATGCTACAAGGGTTACTCATGTGAAGAGCATTTTCTGGATGCCAGCCGTGAAACCCCCCTGTACGTTCATTACTTGGAGAAGAGCACAGTTGGGATACCAGTGACTATGACATCTGAATTACAGCAGGAAAAGACAGAGGTAGCGTCACTGACAGCTGAAGAGGGGTTTTTTGAAAAATATATGGTTGCTGGAGGCCATGATTCTGGTGGAGTGAGATTCCTCTCCTTATTTTTGCCACCTAGAAGTGAGTTGTCTTATCTAAACTTGTCACCTTGATTGTCTCCGTGGAAGTCAATGGGGAAGAGGCAATTCATCTTCTTCTACTATAATTGTCTAAGATAAGTGAATGAGCTGCCCTTTGTAGGCATCTCATTCTTTTCATTGACTGCGGAGAGCCAAGATAAGTTATTTAGATTTGGCCTTAAGTTTTTAGGTGATTAATAGTCAGGGAGACAATTGCCACTTGGCTCCCATGGGAGAAGAGACAGACATCTCATTCCAAGGCCAATAGGAGGAATAGGCTATCCAGCACCTGGAATCCGCAGTCCTTAATGTGGCTTCCTTGAACCAAATCTAGAAGTCTGGAGCTAAGGAAAATCTCTGAAATGAAGGTTCTTTATTCAATAATAAAGAATAATAAATATTAATAAATGAAGGGTCTTTATTCAATAATTAGTGTGAAATATTTGTATTTCACACACTGTCACTACCCTTGTGCCCCTCTTTGCTTGTGTTTATAATGACAAAGACTGACTTTGCAAAGAAAAGAGTTAGACTTTCCATTTGAATAGCTCTAACAACAGGTCTTGTGGAACTGTTATCTCTGTGTTGAAAAGCAAGAGACACTGGTCTTTGGAGTGTGTAACAGGTAGGTCAGTAGGTTGTGTGAGAGATCCACTAATGATCAATAATTTATTAATTATTTAGCCCTCTCACGCAGACTCTGGCTCTCACCCTTGGAACTGCCCAGCAGGGCTGACCACGGGCAATTTGTGCAGAGGTAAGTAGAGATAGTTGGTCTTTCCACAGGTAGACAAAGCTGTGGGGCATTACACGCTCTCTATAAGCACTTCATCACACCTCAGGAGAGAGATTCAGCACGGCCATGCAGAGGACTGAAGAGGCTCGGGCATTGCTTTTAACTCTAGCAAACCCATACTGAGCTATTCTGGTTACACAGGCTTCCAGGTGAAGTTTGTTCACCTCTCTAAGACTTTGCTATGACACCACCAGACCCTTGTCTGGACACAAGCACGGCGTCATGGGTTGCTTGCAGGCTTTAGGGAGGAATGCATGCCCGCTAATTATTTTGGAACAAGATCAATTGACAGAACAACCAGAACGTGCAGGACTGAGTGCTGATCTCATCAGCTTGGCATGCATGTTTTATTCTACCACCCGCCATAGAATTAATTCCCTCTGAAACTGGTGTCAAAAAGAGTAACTGAGAGTTGTAACTCTATGGTGACGGTTAGCTAAGTGATTTAAATAATGTGAGTAATCTGATCAGAAATAATTGGTGACATTTTCTTTGCCAAAATTCTCAAAGCTACAGCTAGAAGGAAGCAGTACAAGTTGAATTAATGTTTCATTAAATTCTTCCTGCCCAGCTCTCCAGCCCATCCACATCCTGCTGAATGGCAGCACAGCCTGGTGGGGTGTTGGCCACTCCTTCCAGCAAACTTGCTGACAGTGCACTCTAATCCCTCATTCAAGTCATTAATGGATAGATTGAATGGTACTGGTCCCAGTACCAACCCTTGGGGGACTCCACCAGATACAGGCCTCCAGCTAGACTCTGTCCCATTGACCCCTACTCTCTGGCTTCTATCCCACAGCCAGCTGACAACCCATCTCACAATCCTACCCTATTGTCCAGTCCACACTGCCTCACTTTGGCTACAAGGATTCTGTGGGAGACTCTGTCAAATGCTTTACTGAAGTCAAGATGGACCACATCCACTGCTTTGCCGTCATCTATCCACCTGCTTAAGCCCTCACAAAAGGCTATCAGGTTGGTCAAGCACGACCTTCCCTTGGTGAAGCCATGCTGACTGGCCCTAAAGACCCTCTTGTCCTTGATGTGCCTGGAGACAGCGTCAAGGATAAGTTGTTCCATCACCTTTCCTGGGATGGAGGATGTATGCATTTATGTACTATATAAATAAACACATTATTATTATTATTATATGCTTAAGGCAAATGCATTTTGCCCAAGCCATGGAATAAACGTCTTGTCTAAAAGGCAAACCAATGACAGTGGCTACCTGCAGCTTTGTCTGCCCCAAGTCCCTGAGGCAAAAACCAAACCCCCTTTGGCATATAGTAGATTACCGGCAATAAAGAGCTCCTTTGCTTAGGACAAACTGTTTTGATGCGATGACTAGAGATCTCTTAACTAGACAAAGAAGCCAGCTCTTGTGTTTCTTGGAGAATTTACTTTTCATGGATTCTTTCCCGGTAGTTTGGTTACAGATTTATGGGATACTTAATATCTTTGCTTTACATTCCAGAAGTGGAAAGCTGATATAAAACAAAGATTAAGATATCAAAAAACAACTCTTTCAACATTTTCTTTCATAAACCAATACAATAAATGATTTAGTACAACTTGCAGCGGCATTTTACAGTCTTTTTCTTAATTTCTTTGAAGAACGGAATAAGTCATTCCTCGACTGGGTCAGGGATTCTGTCAATGTGCTATGATATATTTTTATTTAGTAAGCTAACCCTCACTGGCATTATTTAGCATCACAGTTCTCTTTGACTCAGGGTAATTTAAAGATCCAGTTGAGCTGCTTCATGGAAGGTGTAGCTGAAACAGCTAAACCCTTCAGCCAAAATAAGTCCATTACCAAGCCTCTGGTGTATGATGGAAACTTTAGCTGAATATGCTGTGGCATGATGCAGACACTTACCTGGGTTTTAAGCAGGACTAATATCCTTCTACTATTCTCTAGCTCCGAGCAAGCATGGGGCATGGCTGGCCTTTGCTGTCTAGTATCAAGAAGATGCCTCAGGGGAAAAGGGATTAGTGTACTGCATCTGTGCACTAGTGTGAGAAATACCACAGAGAGACAGAGGAGATACAAAAACCAGGACAGGTGCCAGAAGCAGCACCGGGAAATCGCTGGCAAAAGAGTCTCAGACCTGCTTGCCTTTGTCTGAGTCCTCCTGCGTGCAGGAAACATCAGCCTGAGCGTTTGCCATAGACAGGAGTGGAAAGGGAATGTGTAAAAAAGGTGGTTGTACCCATCGACAACCCTTCATTAAATGCCTCAAAGTGGTAACGTTTCCACAACTGCCTCAACAGAGTCAAAACTTTGAAATGGAATTGGGACGGTGCCACAAAGACAAATCACTCCTTTAATTCAAGTGTAGAGTGTTGCATCTAGGCAAGAACAACAGCAGTATAGGTTGGGGGCTGACCTGTTGGAGAGCAGTGTAGGAGAAAGGAACCTGGGGGTCCTAGTGGACAGCAGGATGACCATGAGCCAGCAATGTGC
>JAOXOE010000001.1:95803514-95835623 GCA_028565055.1 Phoeniculus purpureus
AGGAGGCTCCGAGGTGACCTTCTTGTGGCCTTCCAGTATCTGAAGGGGGCCTACAAAAAGGCTGGGGAGGGACTATTCAGGATGGTGGGTAGCGACAGGCCTAGGGGGAATGGAGCAAAGCTGGAGCTGGGTAGATTTAGACTGGATGTGAGGAGGAGGAAGTTCTTCACCGTGAGAGTGGTGAGAGCCTGGAATGGGTTGCCCAGCGAAGTGGTTGAGGCCCATCCCTGGAGGTGTTTAAGGCCAGGCCGGATGAGGCCCTGGCCAGCCTGATCTAGGGTGGGATGTCCCTGCCCGTGGTAGGGGGGCTGGAACCGGATGATCCTGTGGTCCCTTCCAGCCCTGACTGATTCTGTAGTGACTTAGGGTGGAGAAGGTACTTTCGTCCTAAAGCCTGTGTTGCAGGTGCTTATAACTTCTAGAAAACAATATGGACGTGTTCCTGGGTGACTTGGTCTGGGTGATCCTGCTATGACAGGGGGATTGGACTAGATGATCTTTCAAGGTCCCTTCCAACCCCTAATGACTCTATGATTCTACTGGGAGGGCAACTCCAGAGTGGGTTACAGAGCAGTAAGAGTAGCAAGTCTTTGCGGCTGCTTTGTGTGTGCGTGTAGACTCAAGCGGGTCCAGCCATACCTTCACTGGATCTAATCTTTGTACTCGTCACCAATTTTCAGCAGAAAAGAAACTCGGGGCTTTCTGATTCCAAAATGCCTACCTAAAACTCTTTTAATTTACAGGGAATATAAATACATAAAACTTGATCCAAGAGCTTAGCTCACCTTACTGTAAAGAAAACTAGTCCTGACCCCGGTCAGTGAAAAGAGGTCTGACTTTACGGACCTCTCCACGCAGTGATTTCCAAGGTGTTGAGTTGCCGTTTCCTTTCCTCAGCACGGAACAGCAAACACAATACTGAGTATTCACACACAAAGAAATAATGTTTATGGAAATCACACTGTCATGGCAACAGAAGAGGTCTTGCAAGTGTTTTAAAAATAGCAAATTAACAAAACCCTTCACGCAGTCTAAAATCCTCTCTTTTGTGAGCGCGGTTCAAAAACGGAGGCAACGAATGGTTTTCTACCAAGAGCAACGCACCGCCGCCTTACCTCACCACCCTGGCAGATGCCACAGGCAGATGCATGTAAATGAACAGCTATTTTTACGTCTATGTCAGCTGGGCAGTGTCACCCTAACGTGATCATTCGGTTTACTTTCTTCCCGGTAAAATATTTTGATGTAAATAGTGTGATTCACACTCTGGAAAATGACTCTACTTTTTAACAGAGCAAACTTGTAACGATGGCTCCCTATCATCTCATTTATTCATCTTCATTAAAATCTCAGTCCTTCAAGGGCTTATTAGCAACTCCTTAACTATGCACAAACACTCTCTAAAAACACCGCTCTTACTTAGGTCAGCTGCATTTGTTTTCAACAGAACCTCAAGACTAATCTGACCGTTTAGGCTTTGCGCTCTTTAAAAACTTGCTTCTATAACAACAACTGAAATATTATCTACACGCTCAGAGCGTTTGTAAGCTTTGTGTGGATGTTTGTCAGTGCTGATGGCAAACTGAGCCAAGATAAAAGGCTAGCTGGTGAGATGCTGGATAATTATCTGTGAGATGTGTAAACTCTCAATCCCAGAGATGGCAGCATCGGTTCCCTGCACAGCTCCTTGTACGACGACTACAACTGCAGTTAGAAATGTGGTGCACGCCAAAGCCCTGCAGTGAACGTGACAGTGTCTCCAACAGCTCCTCTACTGATCATACTGTTGGAGAGCAGTGTAGGAGAAAGGAACCTGGGGGTCCTAGTGGACAGCAGGATGACCATGAGCCAGCAATGTGCTCTTGTGGTCAAGAAGGCCAACAGCACCCTAGGGTGGATCAGAATGGCTAGCAGATCAAGAGAGGTTCTCCTCCCCCTCTACTCTGCAGATGTCTGGAGTGTCGTGTCCAGTTCTGGGCCCCTCAGTTCAAAAGTGGAAATACATGTATAAGGATAATGAGAAGTGGAAATTGATTCTGAATACAGGGAAGGGATAATCCAAGCTAAGGCTGGCTTGCTAGACAGAATCCAGAAGGTAACCTGTTGTCCTTCACTGAACCTTGTAAGTTCAGAGTTGGTCCCACACAAGTCCTAGAAAAACTGCTCTAAACCCTGAGCTAGAGAATAAAGGACAAACTGTGGTTGTGTCACGAGCTACATAACTAGCAGTTTGGTATTCTCAGGTGTTAGATAGTAAAAGACTTGTTCAGTGCCTGAAAATGGTGTTTTGAGGACAGTGTTCTCTAGTGCTTTGGGAATTCAGAGGCTGGTACAAGCAGATATGATGATCCAGCAAATAAGGCCACAGTTGTCACAATTTATTCCCAGACCACACAGGCTGATCGACGTTAGGATCAATTAGACAGTGACAGGTTTTGATAGCAGAGGAAAAGGAGGCAGAGGAAATACAACTAAACAAGACAGTATTTGAGAATGGAATGGAGGAAAGCTGTGGGTATTGAGTTTTGGAGGGGGCTTGGGTTGTTTTAGTCATGTTGACATTTAACCTCGTTATTGTACTCCTTTAAAATATAGGGTCTGCACAATTTCTGGGCAGAAACAGTATTTACTGGTGGCAGCTCTCTTTTTTGCATGTGTCTGCACTGGTGACTGAGAAAATCAGACAAACACCACTAACTTCATCTTGCTATTTTCTTTTTTTTCAGTATAAACAGAAGATCCTGATTGTAATCCCTCTGCTCCAAGATACACAACTTAAGAGGAGGGGGGTTGTTTTTTCAAGAATACTTTCCCTTCCTTATCCTTTGTATAAACTCTTTTCGGATCAAAACAATAGTCTTTCGTTACTGAAGTCAACTGCATAAGGAACCTTCAAAATACTCCCCTAGCATAAAAAAATAAACCCAAACTCTTCCCCTTGGTGGAAAGGTGCTTATAAAATCAAGTTGGATAGAAATAGATGACAAATGGGATAGGCTGAAGCATACAGCACCTTGGGTTGCAGACTTTTATAGAGCACCAGCATCACTTTGTGATTTAAATAGGAACTGAAGACAGAAGTTGTATGAACACCCTGGTAATGCGTCTGTGCAGCTTTTGAAGGAGGTGAAACAATTGCAAACATTCATGCTTGATTTATAAAGGATTTCAGGAGACACCAGTTTCAGATCCTTTTCCTGCCCACTAAGCTGCAAGAAACTATCCACAGGCAGTGGATAGTTAATCCATAATAAGTTAACTTAATCATTATGTTAAGTATGAGTAATTAATCCTAAATAACAAACAGTTAGGTGTCTGAAGGAAGTGCTACCACATACAAACCAACCCGTAAGAATCTCATCCTAAATGCTGCAATTTACATTACTGTCCAAATAAATTTGTTTTCTACAGGAAAAATGTCTTTGGAACTTGAAAGTCAGGTGAGCTCAGAACCACAGACTCATTCAGATTGGAAAAGAGCCTTGGGATCATCAAGTCCAACCATCAACCCTACTCTACAAGTTCACCCCTAAATCAGATCCCCCAACACCACATCCAAGTGTCTTTTAAACTCATCCAGGGACGGTGATTCAACCACCACCCTGGGCAGCCCATTCCACTGCCTGACCAGTCTCTCTGAACGACCACATCCACAGCTCCTGGAAGACCACATCCATCAGATGAGTTTGCAGCAACACTTTGGGGCTATGTTGTATAGATCTGCATCACCCACCACCACATAGCAAACAGCACCAACAGGAACCTGCCCGTTCAATGACACAGTGGAGCACTCGGGAGCAGTAACAGGTCAGCAGCACCACACGACACTACGGTTAGTGTATCGTTACTATGGCTCTGTATGGTTAATAAGATTTAGAGCAGCGTGGTTACTAAGATCTGTGTTTTAAGATTGAACATGGCTGAGAATTTTATTTATTTAGGTTAATGCAAGATTGTTTTAATGGAAGTCAGATTAAAAAGATTGAGACTGTCAAACCTGCAGACTCATCCACGTGAATCTGTGGGAAAAATCAATTTGCCAGGAGATCATGACCAATCAAAGCAATAATTTTGCTTATTGTAAAAGAAAGCAAGGGAGAAGAGCAGCCTTTTATGCTTTCTGTAGCGTGCTTGTTTTCTGCTTGGTATTTTCATAGACTCCTGAAAGTGCTGGGAGCCCCCTTGCCATGCTATAGCTACAACAAGCTCATCCTACACATCTCAAACTTTCTCGAAAGGCACTCCTTTCCTCTGTGTCAGGAAGGAGTGGGAAGAAGGGGAGTTAACCAGATTAATGTTTGTCTAGCTAGCAGAACGCTTGTCATCGTTGATCAGGACTCTAATTTATGTGACCACATGAGAGATAGAGACTCTCAGTCAGCAACTCTCTCACTCACTACTGGAGGAAGACTTTGGCCCAAATTCAAACCAATTATTTATTTTTGAAAATACAAATACAACTTCCATTGGGACTTCCCCGATGAATAACAGTGTAGCCAGAAAGGGAGGTAGGACCCAATTAATGTAGCATATGGGGAGAGTTACTGTAACCAGCGAAGTGGCCAGTGAAAGCTTGTATTGTGAACCAAAAAACCCCCTGTTGTTATTAATTATGACTCAGTACTATGCGACACTGAAGACCTAGAATGCTTCATAATACTAAGCAAAGCAACAAGCTTTCTTTCTTTGAATGGAAGGTGAGTTAAGAAAAAGAACTTGCCTCAGGAAGCAAGCATGACAAGATAAAGTTTCATACCGGGGCTGAAGTCCTCTGCGATAGTAGACAGAATCAGATGGATAACGGACTCCTTAAGTGTTCCAGGAGAAGACTGGCAAAGCTTGAGGCACATCTGTCCTGGTGGGAAGAAGGGAAATGAAACCTGGTGACTGGGGTTCACAGAAGAGCTAAAAAATGGTAGTAAGGTTTGTGAAGCACCTGGGTGTAAATACAATGAGAATAGCTGCTCAAGGAGTAGAAGGGTCATGAAGGCATTGTGCCAGGAGATGCAGAGCATGCAAACTGAGTTTCATCTCGCCTCCCTTTAAAAATCTTGGAAATAGTCACTCAATTTCCCATTATAGTCAATAAGTACTTCCAGGGAGTGAGTCACCTGACCTAAATTAGACACCTATCTTGAGATGGGATGAATCACACACTCAAAGTGGCTATTGATATCTATTGACTATAAAAGGAACAAGGACTTGCTTAGATGCAGACATCTACATCGCATATGAATCCCATCCTTAGGCATTTTACAGGGCAACTCGATAAAGGTAGGGAAAATCCATCCTTTCGGGTCAAACTTCAAACACAGAATGCGGGCACAGAGAACCTGGTAACACACACCCCATATATAACTGAAAGGAGGTTTATTAGATGGGGTTTTAGGATAATCCTTTCCTGAGTTGAGGAGAGGAATGCAGCTCCACAGAGCACTTCTGTTAATGACAATAATTAGGCTGAATCAGAGGCATTGCTTGAAAGACAACAGTAAGATATGTGTTGGGCGGAGGAGAGAAGGAGCAAATAGCCTCTCTTCACTTTGGAATGCGGGATGCTGCAGCTAATCAGAGGCTGATATCAAAGTGTTAAAACTTTATTAAAAGCAGAATCTAAACAAATGCCTTTCTCCCCTGCTCACCCTCCCAAATTCCTTAATGGAGAGTTTAAATGAAAATAAAAGTTCAAAATGAGTTCAGTCCATCTTGAGGAGCTCTTATATCTGAACATTCTGCTAAGAGAGTAGCTTGTTATTTATTAACTAGAGGTGGTAAGAAGCCAAATTTCAGTAAGGTGTTGCCCATGCTAGCCAAAAATTTGCCACATATTTCCAATATCCCATACTTTAAAATACCGTATGCTGTAATCACGCTCACAGGCTCTTGTATGTGCTCTGTGTTCTTAAATCCTTGGCTGTTCTCTGCTCTGCATTCTCACCCATGCAAAGTGTCCTCACTCGGTTGAAGTGGATCAAAATGTTGATACTGAGTTCTGTGGAGGTGGGATTTCCTCCACTATGTGGGCAATGCCCAGTCTGCTGCATCAAGCACAAGACTTGCACGTGTGTTCAGGAAGATTTTACCGATGTGCAGGAGATAGAGGTGTTCATTGCTTGGGCACCCCCAGTTTTAGTGTCTTGTTGGAACCTCAGTTGCTTCTAAGTATTTCAATAGTTTTAATAGTTAAAAATTCCATTTTAACATTTTTATTCCACCTTTTCTCAGACAGATGATATGCAGCTTCCCTACCTCACACTTAGTCCATTGTAGTATGCCCTGATCACCCCTTTTCTTTGTGTACCCAGCTTGGTTTTCACAATAGTGTTCTACAAGTTGTTTGTAGGTTCTCCTGAGCTGTAAGTATCTGTTGATCTGTGCAAGGTAAACAGAGCCCCAGAGCATTTATCGAAGGTATCTGTGATACCAGTTAAAATGCAGCTATCCAAGTCAAATACTGCTATTGAGCACAGGCTGTAGTCAGAAGAACAAATTACATCCACAATACAAGAGTACATCACCGATTGCCGCAGTGTAGTTTCCCTTAATACTATGCAGGAATTTTCTGTATTGCATTATTGATACAACTTAAGTTGATTCCTGATAGCTTAAGTGAGATATATGGTAAAAATCACCCTTTAAAACACCGAAACTCTGGGGAGAATAACACGTGGAAAGATCTACCTAAACTTGCTTGCATAATTCATGGCAGGCTTCAGTATCATCTCCATTAGAGCCAATATAAGGAGTACAAAGGCAGTTTTAAAACAACCAGTGAAACATTTAAATGTGCTCTGCAATCAGACTCAGTGTGGAGATTCCAGTGAATCTTAAAGTGCATTTCTCAGTTTAACATTTGTTTTGCTAATTCCTCCGTGTCTCCATGGGTTGTATTTACTGTTCTGTTGCTAATGCATTTTAAAGCTTTAAAGCTTTTAACCTTTAATCTCTACTTATTCAAGTGAGGTTAAGTGATCTTTTTCCTTACCTGGTGTCCAAAAACAGGTCTTCAATCAAACATTCTTCTGAAAAGACCACACTCACACTTAACCTATATCCTCATAAGCTTCCTTCTAAACGCAGAGCCCTTTCTTAACAGCAATTCATAAGAAACATATTAAACAGCTAGTGCGGAATTCAACAGCAAAACAAACACTCTTCTTCCCCCCACCCCGTCCTTTCACGTTTAAGGAAGGAGATACTGAGCACGCCTGGTGGATACACGTGAAGATGGTTCTCCACAACAAACATGATACCACCTTTATCTGAAGTAGGAGTGCAGTACTGCTACTGCACTGCAACGGACAGATTCGACTGAGAGAGAGGCAGAGCTTCAGGGAAAGAGACCCCAGCAAACCAGACACACTGTGTCAAGGCAGATGTGTTTTTAAATAACTCAACTTCACAATTAGTTTTGTCAGTGCAAGAACTGAGCTATAAATAACTCAACAAAGGCTACAGGAAAGAGACCCATTTTTAAACATTTAGTCTGTTTTTTCCTTTAGCATCTCTCCCTGACTCAACCACAACGCACTAGTTGCACCTTCTAGAGGTGCCTTCATCTTTCTCTTGAAGAAGAGGGAGACTGGGAAATGAGCTCAGAGCAAATGCTCAGCCTTTAGGCAAAGCAAGTCACCGAGTTCATGTTCAGCCATCTCACACTACAAGGAGAGGCACCCAAGTACATTAAAATGTGGGTATAATACGTCCTCTTTCAAAAATATCAGCTTGGTACCCTAGCTCTTGCTGTGCCTGTGTGAGATATCAATCTGACAGCAGCAGCAGAAGCAGAAGAGCTGCAGAAGAGAAAACATGTAGGCAGGAGGCTGTACAGCTCCTCTGGTGAGTTTCTTAGTGAAAAAAAAATCACTTCTAGAGCTGAAATTCACATCCTCGTTTGTTTTTCACATTCACATTCTCCTTTGTTTTTCACATCCACATTCTCCTTTGTTTTTCACATTCACATCCTCCTTTGTTTTTTGGCCTCTAAGCAGATATTCCCAGCGAAGTCCCCCCAACTAACTAACTATTCTGATACTTGCTAATGGGACCTAATTGCACAATTTGAGCATGAAATCTCTCTTCTAAGATCTTCCAGATCCTCCAACACTTTATATTGAATCTGTATTTGGAGACTGAGATGACATGGACGCACCAGTTCAAAGAGATGCTGATCTAGTGTTTCATCCTTTGTGGATTATTGAACACAGACAGCGCTGGTCTTAAAATGAGGGTGAATACATGAGAAACCCAGACACGGGGCTACAAAAAATGCGACTTTCATTTATCAGGGAGAGATCCAAAGCTGTTTGCTGTCAGTGGGAATTCTTCCATTTACCCTTCATCTTTCCGTCACTCTCCCCACAAATCACACGGCAAAATATCCTTTTGGTATCAAAAGTTCAGGGCCGTTGCTCGTCCGTTTTGTTCACATGATAAAAAGTTGGGGGGGAATTTGAGACCAAACTAGTCCAGTAATCTGTGGAAAGTGGAAATGCAGTCGACTCTCAGATGATGTAACAACATAAATATCACGCTCGGTGACACTGTACACCAGCGAGCACCTTTTGTCAGTGTCCAGCAGTGTAAAAAAAACCTTGACAGGAATCTTGTGGCAAGTTTGTTCAAAGATAGTGTTCTGGGCTGTTCCTTTTTTCATTTTGGTTTTAATTATAGCGATCGCTGTAATAAAAGGTTCTGAGGTAAGGACTTGTGCATTCCATTCACTCACTGCCGTGTTTAATTCCTATCACTGTTCAATCACTTGTTACTTTATTTTTAGGGACAAATTTATAGCAAGCTGCTGGATCACATGTACCCAAGTATTTGAAGTATCTGCAGCTGCTTACATTGCAAGAGATCCAAGCTGCATTCCTGTCATGAATCATAGATTTGTGAGGGCAGAGCCACAAATATATATTAAAAAAAATGCGGCTTACACGACTCACAATCAGAATTTGAACCACCTTCCTAAAGGAGCTACGGTGCCAGAAGAGCTGAGGCACTCATTATCTCAGAATACGGTCCTTATCCTGGTGCAGGGCATCTTTAAGAGCTTCTCTTCTTTTCCTGGTGCAGGGCATCTTTAAGACAACTCTTGAAGAGCTTCTGCGGGGATGTTTAATCCAGATCATAGTCACTGTGTGACTGTCGGTAGAAAGGGTAATTAACAGGTAATTAACAGAAAATATTTCAGCTTCCTAGGGGGTTTCCACTTGCAAAAGCCGAAGCTCGATGCATTTTGCATTATCGTTGATGCAAATTCTTTCCTTCAAGTTTTGCTTATGCAAACAGGACTTGGACCTGTGACTTACGTCACTTGACCGTATAAGAGAACGTCATCAACTCAAATTACACCTGTAAGTAACTGGTGGTTAAAGAGGGCAGACAGGAAAACCATTGTTGGAAAAATCTATGTCAAATAGGTCTAAATACTGGTAACTAGCAGAGTGTGTGAATGTTTATGGACAGGGTAGTTCGTTCTCAATCACATCCTCTGTTCTGAGAATGCCGACTATTGCCAGGTTTCTGTGAAAGGATCTGAGACAAAAGGGTATCTCCACTGCTATTGTGACTAGATAATAAAAATGAGAGTGACTGCTGTTAGTCACCAGTTAGTCACTTGTTAGTCATTACTTAGAGCCCTGGAAATCACTTTGTGATTCACTTTTAGTTTCCGATCATGAAGAAGAAGGAGGTTATCATGTGACACAGCTATCAACCCAACCAGTGCAAACAGAGTTAAACAAAGAGTTCACGAACAACATGTAGTCTGAAATTAAAGTTTTCCACCACTCCCTTTGTTTTTCTTTCGTGTACAGATTGGAATAATTCTGACAGCGGATAAGTTCATACATGAGTCACTAACTAGAGTGACTCTGCTCTAAACTGGTCTAGACTCCGGTCTAAACTGCTTGCATAGTTTGACAAGTTCTCTGAAAATAAGAAGAAACCCGATATAAGCACACTCATTCAAAAGTCATAATTGTAATAGGGGTTCTAGCTAGAATCCCTTGTGATACGTACAAAAATCTGGAGTTTTCCTATCGAAGACTCAAAACACTAGGCACACAAGGCAGGTAGGACTGTTAGACTGCAGAAAGGTCCAACTTAAGCAGCTGCTACGTTTGCAAATAACTATTTGCCATTAGGCCTTCGAAATGGCCACTAAAACATTTGTCCTACATTTCTTTTAGTTTTTTCCACACAGGATAATAGAAAATATTGAGTTGGAAGGGATCTCTAAAGGTCATATAGCCCAACCCTTCTGCATCAAGCAGGGATGTTTTTAAGCAGAACACATTGCTCAGAGACCCATCAAGCCAATTTCTTTCCTAACCCACAATACCAGTCTAATGATTTTAACTGTTTTTCCCAACAGGTCTCTTTAAACAAACAAACAAAAACCCCATAATGTTCAGTCCACAGTTAGTTTATAAACAAATTGTGGTCATCTTATGGCTTGAAGGCAAGAAGACACCTCTTGAAGCAGGGCCAATATCCAAACATTTGTCTCAGATAACAAGTGAGGATGATGAATATAACGAGGACTTTCACATTTCACAAAGCATTAGCTTGAATCACCAAATCGCAGAACATTAGGGACTGGAAAGGATCTTGAAAGATCATCTAGTCCAATCCCCCTGCCAGAGCAGGATCACCTAGACGAAGTCACACAGGAACACGTCCAGGTGGGTTTTAAATGTCTCCAGAGAAGGAGACTTCACAACCCACCCTGGGCAGCCATTCCAGTGCTCTGTCACCCTCACTGTGAAGAAGTTGCCTCTCATATTTATGTGGAACCTCCTGTACTCCAGCTAACACCCATTGCCCCTTGTCCTTGAGAAGACGAAAGTACTGGTTTTCTCCACCATTTAAAAGTTTTGGAGGTGCTTGCCCTTACCCAGTGTTGGAAACACACTGCCTTTGACACGCGTACGTGTAATGGAATGAAGATGCTTTTCTAGGTTCATACTTTTGAACAAATAGCTGTCGGATAGATACAACAGTAGTAAATCTGGTATGAGAAATACAGGGCATGATCACACAGAGGAGAGAGCACTTGAGACTAACCGTGGACTGGGAAGGAACGTAGCATTTTTATTCCGGCTTTTTTTCTTCTTGAATGCCTTATCTACGTTACAGAAGGATGGATAGTTATGAGTTCAAACAAATACCACTTCTGAGCCCCTTCAAGCAGCTTGTCATCTGAGTTCAACCTCCCTCTAAATCAGCTATTTATGTGATCTCTTAATGTCGGGTTTTGAGATAAGAACAAAACACAGAATGGATTTGTGTGAGAATGCCTGTCTTCTTTTACGCCTGAATATTGCTATAACTTTTTATACCAAGTTTCAAAGACACGCACGTCCATAAAATCCTGTCCAATAATAATGGTACATTATTTATAGGTACAGTAAAAGTGCTACCTGTAAAAGGGTTTTCTGAGAGCAGCGATAGATTGCACCTCACAGTGACCAGCAGCTCTTCTCAGACAATTTCCCACATTGGGTATGTATGGGCATCTTTACACGGGCGCGTAAAAGCCTTGAGATGCTTTGCTGATACCAAAACCAAGCTGAGTGCAAGGCAGTTCTGCCTGGAAGCTTTATGGCCCTGTTAACATGGAGTGCTCCAGAGTCAGAATACCCCTCCTTGTGCAACACTCTTTGCCATGGAGATAGACAGGCTCTGCTCTTAAAGAACGATATAGGATTCTACAGATTTTCTTAAAAGTGTTACTAAAGGAGTCTCCTTCTCTGGAGATGTTTAAAACCTGCCTGGATGTGTTCCTGTGCGACTGGATCTGGGGGATTCTGCTGTGGCAGGGGGTTGGACTGGATGATCTTTCAAGGTCCCTTCCAATCCCTGATGTTCTGTGATGCTGTGAATGTGTTAAATTGCTAATCATGAAGTCAGAGAAGATTTCTGTATAAAATAAACAACATTTAGCTGGACCGAAGAGGTGTGCATTCACGTATCCTTGTTTCAGTCTTTGCTTCTAAAGTAAATGATAAGTCAGTGCAGAAGACTGAAAGTCGATAAGGCAAATACATTTTCTTGTAACTTGTCCAAAGGTTATGATTTAGTTACAGTGCAACTTCAGCTGTTGGTTCAGTTCCCGAGTGTGCAACAGTATGACATCTTTTTATTGAGCATGAACCAAGCAGCTCACAGAACAAAGAGAAGAGGGCTTAAAATGACGAGATAAGAGAACAATTCTGTGTTAGCAGGCTTTAGTACACCCATTTCCCAACGCTGCGTCTTGATCTGAAGCCCACAGGAGCAAATAACCGTTTATCTATTGAGTATTGAGAGACATTTGGGAAATTTTATGTAATTAAAAAAGGTAATAAAATCTACCTGTGAGACACATTCATTAGCCAAGTTGCATTCCTCATATGGTGCTTTTTTGATGACGATGACGTTTTGCCATCACAGAACATTAGGGATTGGAAGGGAACTCAAAACATCATCTAGTCCAATCCCCCCACCACAGCAGGATCACCTAGATCACGTCGCACAGGAACATATAAAGAACTATATAGAACAGGAATAATTCACAGCAAAGAGGTAAAGTCCAGGTTTTCCTCAAATTGTAATGCAGGCTTATTGCATCAGGTTCTTTCAAAGTCTTCTTCTCATGGAAGACATTCTTGTCCATTCCTTAAATGCAGGACTTTGAAGACCAAGCTCACTCAGGTAATAACCTACACACTGTGCTGTAAATGGAGATACGTATATGGAGATACACCAAGTGTGAAATGCCACTTCTTAAAAGCAGTTTGATGCCTGGAAACTAGGCTAAGGGCGAAGGGCGAGAGGTTTCTTATGCTACAGGCATAAGAAAACTCTGG
Organism: Phoeniculus purpureus; assembly: GCA_028565055.1. Lineage (NCBI taxonomy): Eukaryota > Metazoa > Chordata > Aves > Bucerotiformes > Phoeniculidae > Phoeniculus > Phoeniculus purpureus. Next base: position 95,816,369 of record JAOXOE010000001.1, read on the forward strand.
CAGCAGTACTTGAAAGCACAGAGCAGGACAGAATGAGGATAGTTTACATTTTTTAAGTTTGCAGGAGGATGTATTTAGCATCCTGTGGGCTTATCACCTAAAAATATGTGCTACCCACTCCTTAAATAAAAGTCCTACTCTCAATACCTTCTGCTTTGACCTTGCAAGACAGGCAATGCTACAATCAGTTATCCTCAAAGCTTTCGTTATGCCACCACTAAAACATCTACTCCAAAGTGAAAAACAGGATTTTGAAAAAGCCCCAAGTTAAATAGAAAGTGACTGGCATTCGTTACAATCAGAATGGCTCGGAGGTTCAATTTCCACGTGCCCCTCCACTAACGCCAGTTGCTACCAACGCGACTAGCGAATGTGTCTTCACTAGAGCCTGATGTGTCGCAGAATGTTCTGATAAAGCCAGCCTGAGGAACAGAGAGGTGGGGGGGGTGTGCCTGGGATCTGCTTTTGTTCTGTTGTCTCTTCACACAGAACAGGTTTCAGGCAGTTCACCCATCAACCAAGAGGCAGTGAGATCCTGGAAATGATTGAAAATGGAGTCACTTGCTGCCTTGGGCTTCAGGCCAAAAAAAGAGAAACCGGTTTTATAAGTAACTGGGATGAAAATTCACCGAAGGGCTGGGACACCCAGGGACAAACCTTGGAATTCTTTTATACCAAATAAAATGTCTATGGCAAGAGAATCTGAAACCAAGGAAGCTGGCAGAATAGGGCTCTTTGCCAGGCGCATAGGTAGCTTCTGCCCTGTGCCAGGAGAGAGCCTGCGTCGCGCTCACCTAGCAGAACAGCATCATCATGGGTGTACTCTACAAACCATGCCCTGGCCATACATTCTGCTGTGCTTTGACCACACTTATAGGGTCTGGCCCATGGTGCCCCTTAATTTGAGACCCCTCTTTGGCTTGAACTTTAAGCAGCCTCTGTGTGTGTCAATGTCAAAAATGGACATCAAATAGCTTTTCAAGTCAATCACTAGCAAATATTTGGTAGCAAAGCTTATTATTACTTCTAAATGTTCGTTTGTGCATAGTCCTTGCAGGTTAGGTCTTGTCATAAGGAACTGACAGCTCATCGGGGAGACTATTCACCAGCATGAGGTGGAGGAAAGAGAATAGGGTATGTCTGTCAAGTTAAGCATGGAGCTTCTTACATCACATCTCCTGCTTTGGCCATGTACACTCTGAGATATTTCAATGAAATGAGAGATCATGGCACATTTTGACAGTATCTTACCATGGGCCAGCCAAGTGTCGAAACAGAACAGAGCAACACTGCTGTGAGCAATGAAGGCTGGGAGGGAAGTGTTAAGATTTTGAGTAAAAAATAGGCTAATCCTCTAAAAACTGGAGCCTGGGTTCTATGATTATTTGTTTTTAAAGTTTTTTTTTTATTCCTGCATTTGAGATCCACAAGAAAAAAAAATTATTAGTTTTTAAAAACTTTGTAGATCACAAGTGTTTAAAGTACCTGTGGTACTGGATTTGGAAGGACACATGGAGAATTTTATACTTACATGTGCCACAGATTCTTTGCCAATGCAAAGACCTGACATTCTTGGGAGACCGTCTGCCAGATAAATTAATGACAGTTCGGATGTGGATGTTGAGCCACTGATGGCATCTCTTTACAGAAGTTAGTGTGAAGGAGATATTTGGTATCTTTGCTGTATCATAGAACATTAGGGATTGGAAGGGATGTCAAAAGATCACCTAGTCCAATCCCTCTCCCAGAGCAGGATCACCTAGACAAAGTCACACAGGAACAAATCCGGGTGAGTTTTAAACGTCTCCAAAGAAGGAGACTCCACAACTGCCCTGGGCAGCCCCTTCCAGCGCTCTGTCACCCTCACCGTAAAGAAGTTCCATCTCATGTTGGTGTGGAACCTCCCGTGTTCCAGCTGTCATTAGATGACATTGAGAAGAGCCTGGTTCCATCCTCCTGACACCCACCCTTCACGTATTTATCAACATTAATGAGGTCGTCCCTCAGTCTTCATTTCCTCAAGTTAAAGGACCCAGCTCCCTCAGCCTTTCTTCATCAGGGAGATGTTCTGCTCCCCTCATCAACTTTGTGGCTCTGCGCTGGACTGTCTCCAGCAGTTCTGTGCCCTTCTTGAACAGAGGGTCCCAGAACTGGACTCAATATTCCAGAAGTCTTCTCACTAGGGCAGAGTAGAGGGGGAGGAGAATGTCTCTCCATCTGCTAACCACCCCCATTCTGCTCCACCCCAAGATGCCATTGGCCTTCTCGGCCACAAGGGCACATTGCTAGCTCATGGTCATTTTGCTGGCCACCAGGGTGCCCAGGTCCCTTTTTCCTACTCTGCTCTCCAACAGGTCAGTCAGCTTCCTGCTCCACTCTGCCTGGAACAGGGAAAGAGCTGGAAGGATCATGTTCCGTATATCGAAAGTGTACAGTAAGAGACCTCTAAAACTCTACTCCAAACAAAGGGCAAACTTTAGGAAAATTTAATAACAAATAAAGATGAAGCAAAGGACTTGCATGAACTTGGCAGAGGAAAGGCAGAACGGTTATCTGCTGGGGAGCGGAGGCGTAAGAAAATAAAACTCCTTGAAATGCACCTAAAAAACTCTGAAAACACCTCTTTGGTTTGTTTGGTTGCTCGATGCAATGGGGTGTTTTTTGCCACGTTGGAATTTTAAGTGCAAATACGTTTTCTGAAGGCATCTGTGACGTTTAAAGGCTTTGATCACGAACTGGCCTGCTAGAACAGCACAAACCTGCTATGTTTCTTATTACCATGAATCGAATAAACAGCAACAATTGCTTTTCCTTTGAAAAATGACTAGTTTTGCTGTATTTCAATAGTCCCCCCACTTTCCTGTATTCTAAGTCAGTTTTAGTAATTGTGATGAGTCACAGTGTAGTTATTCTGATGGCTGTGCTGCCAGGAGGCTCTGCTCTATAGCCAATGCATAATTCGGCAGCGTTTCACTTCGTTTCCTTTTCGCTAGAAATTTGCCTACGATAACTTTGGCTCACTCGGTCCTAGATTTGTACCGTCCACATCTCAAGCACATAACTAACATAGGAGGTTACAGCTTCGTGAATAGACACCTTAATAAGTTAAATTCAGCTTGATTCACCACCATGCTGCTTATTCTCACTTCTCTGGGTACTGAGCGACTGCTATTATAGGCACTTCAGTCAGGCAGGATTAATCCAGGTCCTGAGATCTTTAAAGCAGTGTTAAACATCTACTTACAAAGACACACTATCTTTCACAAGGACACCATAAATCTAATGAAAAATTCACTGGTGAACCCGCAACACATTGGGCAGACCTAGTTCTGGACTCCTCAGGTCCAGAAGGACACAGAACCGATGGAGGGAGTCCAGCACAGGACCACAAAGAGGATGGAGTGGAACATCTCCCTGATGAGGAAAGGCTGAGGGAGCTTAGCTTAGAAAAAGGGAGACTGAGGGGTGACCTCATTAATGTCGATAAATATGTGAAGGGCAGGTGTCAGGAGGATGCAGCCAGGCTCTGCTCAATATCATCTAATGATAGAACAAAGGGCAATGGGTGTCAGCTGGAACACAGGAGGTTCCACGTCAACATGAGATGGAACTTCTTTACGATCTGGATGACAGAGCACTGGAATGGGTTGTGGAGGGGGGTTGTGGAGTCTCCTTCTCTGGAGATATTTACTACCCTCCTGGGTGTGTTCCTGTGTGACTTGGTCTAGGTGATCCTGTTGTGGCAGGGGGATTGCACTGGATGATCTTTCGAGGTCTCTTCCAGTCCCCAATGTTCTGTGATTCTGTTGTTCTGTGACTTGATGTTCAAAATGTCTTCTGTGACTTTATGTACTCAGAAGTCATGGAGTTGAAAGTCTGGTGGACTGCAGTCATCCTGGCTAAAAAAAATCCTACTAGGCAAAACCTAGTGAAAAATAAACTTTTTACCAACTTCAATTTGCAATGTTTTTTCATACAGCATAATTTATTCTGAGATATGCCAACATACTCACTTTTGTTGGTATAAATCAGGGTTGCAAAGATTGGCTTTCCTCCCCTGTATGACTGCAGTTCACTTAGCTCTGGAGGATCGTTTCCTGAAGAAGTGGCAGCTGATGTTCAGCTTAGAGCAGCACTCTGTGACTGGGTAAATGAGCTCATTATATTGCAGTTGCTGAGCTTGTCGCAAAAAACTCTTGGTTCCTTCATCAAAGCCGGTTTTTTTACATACAAAATCGATGGGAACATTTTCTGAACCTTCAGTATTTCCCTCGTCCCTGCCTTTGTGCTTGTTTATTCTTACTCAGCCCCATCACATTCTGGCATTGTTCTCGACTAATTGCAACAGACTGATTCCTAACATGTGTTGTCAATGGGTTGTTTGCTGGCATATCTGACAATATCACCATCCACTTCAGCCTCTTGTAAATTTTGATGGTTTTTATACTGTAGAAATTTAATAAAGAGACTAGTCATTTCGAAAAAGAAATGTCAACAAGATGTGTGGGGTAGGACAAGTCCTGCTCTATACCCCATATTCTTCAAATGCAATTGTTTCTTTTCAAAGCAGTGCAGCTGTTCGGCAATCAAGGACTATCTGTATCCCATATGCTAAAGCCAGATGTCAATACTGCTGTGTGTGGATTTGCAACGCGCTGCTCACAACAGTCAAATCATATTTCAGGGGAGAACATTGTCCAGGGAACTGAAGCGGGAGAGTTTCCAGCTCAGCTCCTTGCCAAAGTGGTAATAAATCCTTTCTTTAGGGATTAGGCAAAAGCTTTGCATTATGTGGAAAACTAACTTCTTTCTTAACCAATAAAGCCACAAAAACACAAATGTTTTAAAAAACACTCACCTCTCTCCACTGCTTTCTAAAGGCACCCAGCGCAGGCAGCTCAGATGAAACACATCTACTTTTTGTCAAACGAATCCCACCCTCAGCGTAGAATCACATGCAATTATGAAAGCACAGATTTACTGTCTTCCTCCCCTACGGCACATGCTGTATCTTCCCACTCATTCCACCCCCCTCCATGAGATATGTTCATCAGATGTGTCTCCCCCTCTGATCCCTTTAAACACTCTCTGCTCTGCCAGTACTGCTGAGGCAGAAGGAAATGTCCCACTACTCCAGTGGCAGCAGCAACTCTGAAGAGACATTGAAGTCTTGCTAACTCACTTTCCAGCCTTCTAGTACAGACTGTTTTCTTCTTGCTCTGAATCTGAGCGTTATCACTACAGACCACTCATCTGGGTGAGATTTGGGAGGCCAGAAGGAAAGAGGTGACCTGGAGTCTGACTGTTGCCAGGATACGAAGAAGGATGAGGTGCTCAATGATATTTTCACCTCAGTCTTCACTGAAAAGCTCTCAAGCCACGCCACCCAAGTCACAGAAGTCAAAGGCTGGGACTGGAAGAAAGAATCAATACTCGTGGTAGGGGCAGGTCTGGTTCGTAACCACACAAAGAACCTGAAGGTTCACAAGTCCACAAGACCTAATGGGATTCACCCATGGGTTCTGAGGGAACTGCTGGATGAAGTTGCTGGGCCACTATCTGTCGTGTCTGAGAAATCATGACAGCGTGGTGAAGTTCCCACTGACGGAAAAAGGGGAAATATAAGTCCCATCAGGTTAAAAAGGTGACCCAGAAAACTATAGGCTGGCCAGTCTCACCTCTGTGCCTAGAAGACCATGGAGCAAATCCTCCTGGAAACTAAAGCATATGAAAGATAAGGAGGTGATTGATGACAGCCAAAGCAGCTTCACTAAGGACAGATTGTGCTTGATAAAACCAGTGGCCTTCTATGACTGGGTTACAGCACTGGCAGATAAGGGTAGAGCAACTGGTGTCATCTACCTGGACCTGTGCAAGGCATTTGACACTGTCCCACATGACATCCTTGTCTCTGAAATGAGACATGGATCCAACAGATGGACCACTCAGTGAAGAAGGAGTTGACTGAAGGGTTCAAGTGGAGATCAGCTATGAGCGATGTTCCTCAGGGGTCTATTTCGGGTCTGGTTCTGTTTAAACATCTTTGTGAGTGACATGGGCACCGCCATCGAATGCACCCTCAGCAAGTTTGCTGATGACACCAAGTTTGTGGCGTGGTGTGGTTGACAAGCTGGATGGAAGGGAGGCCATCCACAAGGACCTCGATGGGCCCATGCAAACTGCATGATGTCCAATAAGGCTAAGCGCAAGGTTGGGACAATATGAAGCACAAATACTGTGAATGGATTGAGAGCAACTGGGCAGCCCAGTCTAGTGAGAGGTGTCCCTGCTTGTGGCAGAGAGGTTGAAGTAGATGATCCCTGAGGTTCCTCTCAACCTAAGACATTCTGTATTTCTAGCAAGGCATAGAAAATGAAATTAATGAGGAATTAGAAGCAATGTGGTGTTCAGCCTTCTGAAACACAATCCTTAGGCAACAAGAATGGTTGAAAACTTAGAATACATGCTGGATAGGAGGAAATATGTTACTGGATTTACTTTCTACTGACTGAAACTCTAGGGTCTTATCACATGTGGAATCCTCTACAGTCCATTAGGATTTAAATCCCACCATTTCTGCATGCACAGTGCACCCATCCATCATCAGTGACCAGCTATCCTCACACCATGAGTTTTTGCACATTTACATCTGGGACTATTGCTGGCATGGAAGCCACAAGACCCCTGAAGATGAGCTAGAAGAAGATTGTACACTGAATCAAGAGCACTAGCAGTTGCATGAACACAAGCCAATGACCTCACAACTCAAATAACTTGATCCAGGGTGGTGTTTGTAAGCCAGAGAGCTTGCAGTTTGGTTTGTGTGCGTGCACATCAGTGGAGTAAACAGAAATGGATTGCATGTAAGAGCAATGCAAAGAGAACTTTTGCTGTATGTCTACCAGTAACAACACAAAGCTTCCAACAGAGTTAAAATGAGTCATATAGGTCCCTCTTTTTCCCCTCCTATAACATCCAAAAGACACTCGTAATTTATTTATGTTGCCCTTTCTATGGAAGACAACAGATGGGTAACAGAGCTGCAGGAGCTGAATCCGGAGGAGAGGTGACAAATCTGATTTCCAAGAATGGTGCAGTGCTCCAAATGTATGTTTGAAGGCCTTTACAGCACTTCATTCCCAACAGCTTATTGTACTGTGACTAGAGCAGTTTTTGGATGTGATCCCATTAGGACAGCTGGGTGCTGATGTGTGTTAAAACTACTTCAATCCTCTGCCATCCAACAGAAAATGTTAACTTCTTGGGTGTTATTTTCAGGTTTATTCGCCAAACGAGAAAGATTATACATTGGATGGAGCCAGGCTCTTCTCAGTGTCATCTAGTGACGGGACAAGGGTCAATGGGTGTCAGCTGGGACAGAGGAGGTTCCACATCAATATGAGAAGGAGCTTCTTCCCAGTGAGGGTGACAGAGCACTGGAAGGGGCTGCCCAGGGGGTTTGTGGAATCTCCTTCTCTGGAGCTTCAGCCTGTGAATCTTTACTGTGCACCATCTAGGAGCTGTTTGGCTAATAACTAAAAATTAATAAGATGAGTAAGTAAATAATTTAAGAATTTCTCCAGTGCACTGTGTTTCTTGTACAAGAACACTTGTTTTGAAGCTATACAGGATGTAAGAAAGAATTGCAAAGCTTAAGTGAAGTTGGCTCTATAGCTGAAGGAGGAAGGAGACCTTGTGGTTTGAGATCTGATATAAAATTTCTTTTATTTCATGCCAGTCATCAGGAGTTTGTTAATAAGAAAGGAGTGTGTATATTAATGGGGTTTTTTCACTGTTTAACTTAAAACTTCTGGAACCGTGTGTAGATTATTAATGGGAAGAAAAATAAATGTATGTAGCACACAGTGTATTTCTTATTGAAACGTACATTAGACTGGAAAGAAGGGCAAATATTGAATGGCCATTGCAATGCTCTTGTTGAATGCTTTGACTTGTTTTTTTTCCCTTTTTTTATTTACTAGGTACTACCTACAGTGCTGTGGAATCCCACAGGGCTCCATTCTGTCAACATTACTTTGTAGCTTATGCTATGGAGACATGGAAAACAAGCTGCTCTGTGGCGTACAGCAGGATGGGTAGGGATGCTTTTGTTCTCTGCTCTCTTATAGAAAGCATAATGTATAGTATAGACAGGAGACATTTTCTCTGAAACTTAGTTTTGAATTTCAAGCTCACCATTGCTTGAGCAGGTGCAGAGGAGGGCAACGAAGCTGGTGAAGGGCCTGGAGAACAAATCTTATGAAGAAAGACTGACAGAGCTGGGGCTCTTTGGTTTGAGGAAGAGGAGGCTGAGAAGAGACCTCATCACTCTCTACAACTACCTGAAAGGATGTTATGGAGAGGTTGGTGCTGGTCTCATCTCACAAGCAATTAGTGATAGAACAAGAGGGAATGGGTTCAAGTTACAACAGGGTAGTTTTAGACTTGATCTTAGGAAGAATTTTTCCCCAGAAAGGGTGGTCAGACCCTGGAATGGGCTTCCCAGAGAGGTGGTTGAGTTGCCATCCCTGGCTGTGTTTAAAGATGGTTTGGATGAGGTTTTAGGGGTGAACTTGTAAGGTCAGGTAGCTGGTTGGACTTGATAATCCCAGGGGTCTTTTCCAGTCAGTGTGATTCTGTAATTAGGAGTGCAGTGCACACAAACATCTCTGCAGCTGCAGTATTACTGCTTTGCAGGGTGGGATTTTGTGTTTGCCCTAAGATTGGAAAGAGAAGCTTTTCCAGCTATGTGAGGAGACTTTTTTTGTACAGAAAGCACATTATTTAGGGATGATGTATAGAGTTTGACAGGCTGCTCTTCTACATCTAAGTAGTTTATGGTTCTCTCACACTCATTGCCACAGCATCTGTGGTCTTTTGTCCTCAAACAACACAGGAAGTTTGTTAGAGGCTCTCTAGTAGTCCAGCCTTCTGGGATCTTTCCAGTCCACCATCTATCAATGTTATCATTTTATCAAGGCCACAGCTTTATTGTAGATGTTTACAAGGCATACTGGTTGTGGTTTCAAGCTCTATGTTACTCTTGGTGCATCTTCTCGAGTCCAGAGAAGGGCAACCAAGCTGGTGAAGGGGCTGGAAGACATGCCCTATGAGGAGAGGCTGAGGGAGCCGGGGCTGTTTAGTCTGGAAAAGATAAGACTGAGAGGAGACCTTATTGCCCTCTACAACTACCCGAAAGGAGGTGGTAGCAAGGCTGGTGTTGGTCTCTTCTCTCAAATTAGTGATGATAGGGCGAGGGGAAATGGCCTCAAATTGCATCAGGGGAGGTTTAGATTGGATGTTAGAAAGACGTTCTTTACTGAGAGGGTGGTTAGGTACTCGAATAGATTGCCCAGGGAGGTGGTGGTGTCACCATCCCTGGAGGTGTTAAGGAATGAGTGGACATGACGGTTAGGGATCTGGTCTAGCAGTTAGATAATAGGATAAAGGTTGGACTCAATGACCCTGGAGGTCCTTTCCAGCCATGACGACTCTGTGGTTCTGTGATTCTGTGAAGTTCTGGCCCTTACCATGGGAGCTGCAGTACCAAAGCTTGAATGAGATGCCTTCAAACAGATCATCATTGGAAGGAACAGAAGAGCCATCCTTCCATGGTTAATTAGGAAAACACGAGCCTCATTTAAAAATAGTGCCCTCTTGTAGGGGAAGGAATTAGGGGAGCTAAAATTTTTACAGCAGAAAATGGGAATCTCAGAGAGAGACTGTTGGACTCAAAGAAAGAAAAGATCCAAATCCATTTTCCACAGACATAGTACAACTCGGGGCTTAGAGTATCTTCAAAGCACCACACAAGCAGAAGTTGAGCTTCACACTTCATTCTTAAATTTAGCTCATTTAAGAGCCCTGTGTATGGCACAGCTCTTCCCAGAGACAGCATCACCCCGCTCCTTTGTTTCCCCGTGATTACCCACCCAGACCCCAAGCAAGTCCAAAACGTCTGGAGGGTGCTGAGGGAGTGTGGCTGGGGACACCCCAGCCCAAGGGCACTGGGTGCCAGCTCCCCTGGTGGGAAGCTGGCAGCAGATTATCCTAAAATGAGATGGGAACTCTACATCCTATACAGAGATGTTTCTACTGGTGCAGATGCACTTAGTGGCACCCCTGGAGATCAAGAAATGTAGATCTCACATCTACACCAACCATCAAGACAGGCTAGTACCAATGGGCTTTCCAACAAGGCATCTCTGGAGGACAAGGGGATGGGTTCAAGCTCAAAGAGGGGAGATAGAGATAAGATCTGAGACAGAAATCCCTTCCTGGGAGGGGGCTGAGATCCTGGAACAGGTTACCCAGGGAGGTTGTGGCTGCTCCACCCCTGGCAGTGTCCAAGGCCAGGTTGGATGGGCCTCTGGGCAGCCTGGTCTGGTGAGAGGTGTCACTGCCCACGGCAGGGGGATGGGGCTGGGTGAACCCTGAGTTCCAACCCGGCCCAGTCTGTGATTCCATGATTCTAAGAGCCCTCACATATGCCGAGCAACTAAAATATTAAATTCAAATCACTCTGAATTTCAGTTATTTAAACAGCACAGACAGGCTCAGACCAGTAGGTGCTGGTCTGGAATCACTGTGTTCTGTAGGGACACAGGTGCTACCTGAACCATGTTCTCAGGACAGATCTAAACACCCAAACCTGCTTGTCTGGATACATGATTATTATTTTTCCTCCTTTTCCAGATCTACATTGAGATAAAATACAATTTCCAGCTAAATTCTCCAGCCCCAAGCTACTGTCCTATTGGGGTGAGGGTTTATAAGGCTGAAACCAAGCGCCTAAACCCCCATGGGGCCTGGAGCAGGCACTGAATAACACCCTATCGCCACAATCATCTCTGGGAGAAGACGGTACCGTGGATAATGTGCTTTGATTTAAGATCCTGATCAGCTGAGATACTGTTTTTAATTACATCCTTCTCAATATCACCCCTAGTACACAAGAAAAGGAACACTAATTGGGATCAGGTAGAGCGAGGGCAGCAGCTCTTGGCTTGGAGGCTCTGCAGACTATTCACCGTGGGATGGAGGGCAAATGGCCTCCCCAGAGGGGCAGAAGCTCTGCCAAGCATTATGAGGGACCTTATAACGACCTTCCAACCCCTGAAAGGGGTTGTCAGAAGGCTGGGGAAGGCTGTTCCCAAGGACAAGGAACAACAGGACAAGGGGTCATGGTTTGAAGCTGGAAAAGGGTGGAGTGAGGCTGGACAAGAGGAATGAGGTCTGAAATCTTATGGTGGGGGATCCCTGGAACAGGCTGTCTAGAGAGAGGGTGGAGGCCCCATCCCTGGAGCCATTCAAGGTCAGGCTGGCTGGGGCTCTGGGCAACCTGATCTGGGGAGTGATGGCCCTGCTTGGTGTAGGAGGTTTGGACTGGATGCCCTCTGAAGGTCCCTTCCAACCCTATGATTCTGTGAAAGACAACACCCAAGCAGTGATGACATGGAGCGGTCCCACTGTGACTCTCGTAAGTGCTCAGCAAAGTGTTTTTCTTTTCATTAGATTTTCTACAGCTCTGAGGACACTGGGGGACCATTAGGATCTCTGCTACAATGTGAGGAAACAGTTCCACGCCTGCCACATCTGAATAAAGTAAACACCAAATACAATCACAGAATAGAAACAAGCTGTCTACAAACCAGGGATTCATCAGGATCTATTCAGTGAAACAATCAGATAGTGAAGCAGAACCACCACAAACTTGGAAGAGATGCAAATGGGCCCTTCCAGGAGATCTTGGGTGCTCACCAGCCCCTCAGGAGCAGCTCAGATTCAGGGAAACTCCCCAGCAACCATTGCTATAGTGGGTATGAGCCCTGAGAGATGAGAACAGGGATGCTGGGGAAGCTGCCCAAGGTAGGGTACCCCCCATGCCATGAGCTCTGCTGGAGCAATAAACAGTGCTGTAGTTCTTCAGGATGGCCCTTGAATGTCAAGAGCACTATGCTACCTTCAGAAGAAGGAAAAGCATGCGAAGAAAGGGATGTTTTAAAGCTGTCGCTATGAGAGCGTTATTTATTCTGCTGCTCTCCATGAGCCTCAGCTCATTGCTAAGCAACCCCTGCTGCCTCGCAGCTTGGCCCTGCTGATGCTCAGGCGCTGCTTCCTACTTCCTTTCTCACTTCTCCATTCTTCTTCTCAATGGACCTCCATGGCTTCTCCTGCAACCCACCTCCTTGGTTGTCCTGCGGGACCCCCTGGAACTGGCCTTGTCCTGGCATTTTTCTGGGCATGGGAGGTTGGTTGGGTTTTTGTGAAACTGAATCTATCTGCTGCCCCGTAGCACAGCTGGCTGAGCTGCTGTGTTGACTCTTGAGGACTAGGGGGCCAGAGGAACAGGCAGGGAAGGTCTGGGAGTGCCCCAAGCCAGGATGGCCAAGTCCTCTGTACACACAGCCCTAGGCTCAAGGAATACCCCAAGACACAAGAACCTACAGGACACAGCAGATGTGTACCACCACATCAAACACTAGCAACCACCAGCTGCTCCATGCTCTTTCCAGAGAACTCAAACATTCCTGCAGCACTATGAAGGATTTGAGTAGCTGTTTAGTGCTCCTCCCTTTTGCTTCTTTTTCTCTGCATCTGTCTGCAGTTCTGTTCCTGATCCCATAATCAGCCCTTTTCACTACAGAAAACCTCATAAGTGCAGTCACTTAAACACTCTTAGAATGATAGAAGAGTTTGGGCTGGAAGAGACCTTCAAGATCATCCAGTCCAACCTTTTCCCAGCCCTATCAGCACCACTAAACCCTGTCCCTCAATGCAACATCTACCCTTCTCTTAAACACCTCCAGGGATGGTGACTCAATCCTCTCCCTGGGCAGCTGTTCCAGTGTCTGACAGCCCTTTCAGGAAAGACATTCCTCCTGACATCCAACTTGAACCTCCCCTGGCACTGCTCACGGCCATTTCCCCTCCTCCAGTCACTGGGCACTAGGGAGAACAGACCAGTCCCTGACTCTCTACAACCTTTTTTCAAGTAGTTGCAGAGAGCATTAAGGTCTACCTTCAATCTCCTCTTCTCCAGGCTGAACAACCCCAACTCCCTCAGCCACTCCTCTTACATCACAGGGATTGACTTCATTTCACCGTGTCTGAAGTGGCTTCTGGCTGCAGGTTCAAACATTTCACATCTCCTCGTCCATGTCTCACTCCTTTCTCAAACCAACTAGGGAAAAGAGAGTATCACCAACAGTTTTAGCAGCCTCCTCTCCTCATATCTCACACAAAGGGGCTTTTCCCAGTGAGTGCAGCACTTTGCACAGTCCCACCTGCATGCAGGAAGGAGCTTCAGGATCATTGTGCCTCCGGTCACACTGAGAGTCCCATTAGATCTTGTACCACAGAATCACAGAACATTAGGGATTGGAAGGGACCTCGAAAGATCATCCAGTCCAATTCCCCTGCCACCTAGATCCAGTCGCACAGGAACGTGGGCAGGTTTGAAATATCTCCAGAGAAGGAGACTCCACACCCACCCTGGGCAGCCCCTTCCAGGGCTCTGACACCCGCACTGGGAAGAAGTTCCTTCTCACATTGATGTGGAACCTCCTCTGCTCCAGCTCACACCCGCTGCCCCTTGTCCTATTATTTGGTGCCCCTGAGCAGAGCCTGGCTCCATCCTCCTGACATCTGCCCTTTCCATATTGATCAACATTCATGGAGTCACCCCTCAGTCTCCTTTTTTCCAAGCTCAAGAGACCCAGCTCCCTCAGCCTTTCCTCATCAAAGAGGTGCTCCACTCACTTCATCATCTTTGTGGCTTTGCGCTGGACTCTATAATCTCTCCATCTTCTTTGCGCCGCCTGTTTTCTGCCCTCGGAATCACACGTTTGGATCTTTCTGGGATTCTAATGTCTTCTCAAAACCGAGTATTTCCTTTGCAGGATTTTGTAAAGAGGTTCTACCTGACTCAGCAGCTCTGCTCCCTGCTTCCTGCAGCCACAGCTTTACCTGCTGACATCAGGACAAAAATTTGGTTTGGCTGAGTTTTCTTTCCACAAGAAGAAAGAAGAAATTTGAGGCTGGTTCCTTTCGTCCTGTCACTTGTTCCTGGGGAGAAGTGACCACCTACCACCTGGCTCCAACTCCTGAAGTTCTTGGAATTGTGGAAAGTGAGAAGACTGCTCTGAGCCTCCTTTTCTCCAGTTCAATCCCACCAGTTCCCTCAGCTGCCTCTGACAGTGCTGGTGCTCCAGCCCCTTCCCCAGATCAGTTGCTCTCTTTTGGTCCCAATCCAGCCCCTCCATGTCTGGCAGTGAGTGCTCAGTTCAGCAGGGTAATTCCTGCCCTGGTCCTGCTGGCCACCTCAGTGCTGACAGAAGCCAGAATGCTGGTGACCTTGTTGGCCCCCTGGGCACATTCTGCCTCATTCCAGCTGCTGTTGATCAATTTTGTTCCTCAGGCAAGAGATGTTGGTGAATGCAGAGGCTGCCACTGACAATCATGGGGAGCTCTATAGAAACAAGGCAGGTTCTGCGGAGGTGGCAGATAGGGTTTCTCGGTGCCTGACTGGCAAATGGAGAGCATAACCCTATGTGAGGGGGCCCCTTCTCCTGTGGGCATTAAACAGCCTGGCAGACAGTGCAGGGCTCTGCGTGCTCCAGACACCTCATGACATGGGAGCAGACTCAGGGTTCACTGAGCACCCATCAGAGCAGCTTCACACAAAGAGTCCTGGGGGTATCCATGGATCATTGGCTAAACATGGGTCAGCAGTGAGCTCAGGTGGCCAAGAAGGGCAATAACATCCTGCCTTGGATCAGAAATACAAGACAGACATTGAGTGCTTGAGTGGAGCCAGAGAAGGGCACCAAGGTTGGGGAAGAGTCCGGAGAAGGAGCCTGGTGAGGAGCAGCTGAGGGAACTGGTTAGACTAGAGAGAAGGAGGCTGAAGGGAGGGAGACCTTATTGCTGTCTGCAACTGCCTGACAGGAGGGTGCAGAGTGGTGAGGGTTGGTCTCTTCTCACAAGGAACAAGGGACAGGACAAGAGGAGAAGTCCTCAAGCTGCCCCAGGGGAAGCTGAAGTTGGTCCTGAGGAGAAACTTCTTCCTGGAAAATGAGCTCAGGACTTGAACAGGCTGCCCAGGGAGGGTGTAGAATTGCCATCCCTGGACGTGCTTATCAGTCATGGAGATCTGGAGCTCAGGGACAGCATTTAGCAGTGGGTTGGGACAGCTGGGATCAGGGTTGGACTTGACTAGTTTGAAGGGCTTTTACAAGCTGAATGATTCTGTGATTTTGTTTCTCACTTCCCTGCACACCCAGCAGCTGTAAGGACACACTGACCACCAGCCACCATGCTGCAGAAATCAGAAAAACAACTGTACTTGTTGGTGACAAAGTGGCAGCACTTCATCTGCCAGTTCTCATCACGCTAGCCAAGCCCTCAAGAGTCCTCTCTAAAGGTAGGCACAACCACACACTCCATCTAGAGCAACCTTCCCACTGTTTTAAGTTTAGTCCACCCAATCTTGCCATAGAATCGTAGTAGCTGGAAAGGACCTCCAGGATCAGCAAGTCCAGATCTCATCCCAACAGCTCCCTAACCCCTACACCATGGCCTCAAGTGCTCTAGCTACTTGGTTTTTAAACACTTCCAGGGATGGGGACTCTACCACCTCCCTGGGCAGCCTGTTCCAGTGACCAACCCCTCTCCCAGGAAACAACTTCATCCTAAGATCCAATCTAAAACCTTCCCTGACACAACTGGAGACCATTTCCCCTCATCCTATCATCAATAATTTAGGAGAAGAGACCAGCACCAGCCTTGCTACAACCTCCTTTGAGGTAGCTGGAGAGAGCAAGAAGCTCTCCTCTCAGCTTCCTCTTTTCTAGACTAGTAACCCCAGTTCCCTCAGCCATTCTTCACAGGGCCAGTTCTCCAGCCCTCTCCCCAGCCTCGTTGTCCTTCTCTGGACAGCTCCAGCCCCTCAATGTCCTTCTGATACTGTAGCACCCAAAACTGGACCCAGAACTCAAGGTGCGGTCTCAAGAGTGCAAAGTACAGGGGCAAAATCACCTCCCTAATGTTCTCTCACCCCATTTCTGAAGTGGTTCTCCAAAAGATGGAGCTTTTAGCAGACACTTTGCATTTTACAGACATGTATTTTTGAATATCACTGCAAGTGTGTCAGTACAGGTAATTCTCTACCCACATGTCTGACTAACACCCCATCTCTGGACCGGCTGATAAAACTCACTACAATCATAAAAGCAGCTTTGTCTGTTTTAAATGCAAGTACATAAGACCTGGACGGTGAGCACACCAAGAAAGAAATGTGTGCCAGTAAAACGAGAGGAACTCAAGCACCACTTTGGTTTCTCTTCTCATGGTTTGTGGGCTCTTTAAACAAGATTCAGTAGGACCGAATCCCACTGAAACAATTACGCCATGTAGGTGTTCCCTGGAGTACCCTCACCTGGGGTCCTGTGTCCAGCTCTCGAGCCCCCAATACCAGAAGGATGAGTTGCTGTTGGAGCAGGTTCAGAGGAGGTCATAGAAATACTTAGAGGGCTGGAACCCCTCTGCTCTGGGACAGGCTGAGGGAGCTGGGGCTGTTCAGCCTGTAGAGGAGAAGGGTCCAGGGGGGCTTCTGGTCCCTGAAGGGCATCTCTTAGAAAGCTGGGGAAGGGCTTTTTACAAGAGTTTGTAGTGACAGGATGAGGGGAAACTGCTTTAAGCTAGATGAGGGGAAACTGAGATGAGATCTGAAGCAGAAATATCTCCCTGGGATGGGGCTGAGGCCCTGGAACAGGTTGTCCAGGTAGGTTGTGGCTGCTCTATCCCTGGCAGTGTCCAAGACCAGGTTGGATGGGGCTCTGGGCAACCTGGTCTGGTGAGAGTTGTCGCTTCCCCTGAAGAGGGTTGGCACTGGGGGACCTCTGAGATCCCTTCCAGCCCAGACCATTCTATGAAAGAGGAAACTTCTGGGCAGCTGCAGGACAAAGTGCCCTGAGGCTATGGTGGGGCTCTACCCACAGATCACCTGGCTGTGCCACTGAGTCAGGTCACCATGGAGGTAAGGTCATGCAGGCTGGAAAGGCTGGGTTTGCCAGCAAGTAATTAAGGGGTTTATTCTCTGTGGGACCAGAGACTGTCACCAACCTCAGAGCTGGAGGTTTGGATGGAGGGATTTTGGGCACCCAAACTGAGCACTCATGAAGGATGGAGCTCTAAACCCAGAGAGACAAAAGGCACAAGAGATCCAGGTCCAAATGGGGAGGGGTGAGTTGAGAAGAGGAAGGAAGGAAGCTAGACATGCACACCAGGGAGTTCTCATTGAAAATACAATTCATGAAGTCCCAATAATCCATTTTTCTCAATTAAATTAGTGAAGTGGGGTGATCCCATATGCCAATAGGTCCTTCTGTGGCCAGTCTCTTCTCCATTTAATCTGTAAAATATCATCTACATCACTTTAAAACCTTAAAACATCACAGAATAACAGAACATTAGGGATTGGAAGGGATCTCAAACAATCATCCAGTCCAATATCCCTGACACAGCAGGGCCACCTAGATCCAGTCACACAGGAACATGGCCAGGCTGGTTTAAATGTCTCCAGAGACTCCACAGCACTCCTGGGCAGCCCCTTGCACTGCTCTGGCACCCTCACTGGGAAGAAGTTCCTTCTCACATTGATGGGGAACCTCCTCTGTTCCAGTTCACACCTGTTGCCCCTTGTCCTATCATCGGGTGCCCCTAAGCAGAGCCTGGCTCCATCCTCCTGACACCCACCCTTTCCATGTTGATCAATGTCAATGGGGTCACCCCTCAGCTTCCTTTTTTCTAAGCTCAAGAGACCCAGCTCCCTCAGCCTTTCCTCATTAGGGAGATGTTCCACTCATCTCTGTGGGTCTGTGCTGGACTCACTCCAGCAGCTCTGTGTCTTTCTGGAACTGAGGGGCCCAGAACTGGACACAAGATTCCAGACATAGTCTGACCAGGGCAGAGTAGAGGGGGAGGAGAACCTCTTTCCATCTACTAAACCACCCCTCTTCTAATCCATCTCAGGACATCATTAACCCATCGCTCTAATAAATTGCAGGACAATACTGAACAGAAGTAGATCAGAGAAATAGTGACCTGCACATGCAAGAGAAGCTGGAAGGGGCTGCCCATGGGGTTGTGGAGTCTCCTTCTCTGGAGAAATTTAAAACCCATCTGGACAAGTTCTTCTGCAACTGGATCTAGAGGATCCTGCTGTGGCAGGGGAATTGGACTGGGTGACCTTTTGAGGCCCCTTCCAATCCCTAATGTTCTGTGACTCTGTGAAACAAACCCCAGAGCTGTTAGGAAAGAGAAGCTCCTGGTCATAAATGCATGGTCTTTTACCCCAATGCTGTGAAATATTATGAAGTTGTCTTGAACATCCAAATAAGCCTCAAATGACCTATAAATATAGAATTAATCCACTTCATTAAGAGCCAGGATGGGATGTTTATGAATGAGCTGGTGCACCACAGAAGTAGCAAAGAGAAAACTAGAGAAATACAAGATGCAAAAGGTCCATGGGGGCTGCAAAAGGACCTGGCTGCTGGCTCCCACCACCCCAAGCAAGACAGACACTCAGTAATGGATCCCATGGGCTGAGAAGACTCTCGCAGGTCACCAATTTGGGGGTCTGGCAGGTTTTTTTCCCTGGGGAAGATGAAGCAAAATCACAAAGTTCAGAGTGTTGTAGAGAA
The DNA here is from genome assembly GCA_028565055.1 of Phoeniculus purpureus. NCBI lineage: Eukaryota > Metazoa > Chordata > Aves > Bucerotiformes > Phoeniculidae > Phoeniculus > Phoeniculus purpureus. The sequence continues at coordinate 95,835,076 of JAOXOE010000001.1, forward strand.
AAGCAAGTGGAGAAGATGGAAACCTTGAAGGCAGCTATGGATCTCTACACTGTCACAAGCACAATGGGTTCAGTGCCATGATGGAGGTACACAGCCGGCTGCCACACAAATGTATGACCGGAGGCTGAAAAGATCTCAGGGGTGAGATATCTTATTAGCAACACTAGAGAAAAACACTCTGAAGATAACTGGTGACAAATGGTTTGGAGAAAGTTTCACATCAATAAGCTTGAGGTGGCAAATTTTTCAGTGGTGCTGCCAATCTCACACCAGTTTGTCAATGAACATTGTGTTCATCTCTTGGAGGGTTTCCCGTTCGAGGTTTGTTTTGTTTCAGCACTGACAGATGCCGGGGAAAATAATTCTCCGTAGGATTATGTATTCTGCGCTCACAGTGGGAATGCTGCGCTCGCTGATCCTGTCCAATCCCGTTGTTAAACAGAATCACAGAACTATTGAGGCTGTAGAAGCCCTCTGAGCTCATCCAGCCCAGCCCAGGACCTAACATCACCACAGCAGCCAGACCAGGGCACTAAGGGCCACAGCCA
>JAOXOE010000001.1:95835723-95846696 GCA_028565055.1 Phoeniculus purpureus
TAGGTGATCCTGCTGTGGCAGGGGGATTGGACTAGATGATCTTTCAAGGTCCCTTCCAATCCCTAATGATTCTATGGTTCTGTAAAAGAAAAATGTTCTAAAGCACGAGTCATTTGAAAACCTAGATCCTAATTTCAAGGATATATTTGCATATTACCTGAAAATCCTACCTACAGCCTCAAGCATCTTAGTACCTCAACAGTTTGAGTCTCCATGAACACTAACGCTGAGCCTTGTCTTGCAGAAGTCCCAAGTCTACTAAATGCACGTGAAAAAAAATCACCCTGAGTAGTTTCTGGTTTTACATATTTGTTCTGCCTCAGTCATTCTCGCACAGGGTTAATCGCTGGTAAACTCTGCACTAGTGTAGGTGTTTCCCAGCCAGGCGTGGTTCTGCAACCACTTACGTTGGCCAGACGGCTGGGAGAAGACACCATCACCGTCATTGCCATGAAGGTGCATAGAAGGTTGTCGCAAGGCAGGAGAGCAGTTGACAGGTTCATATAGCAACAGTCCTAACAGGATTTGCCAATTCCCAACTAGAAAAATTCTCCTCCTAAGGAGAGAACAAGAGAAATCAAACCAGCCACAGAGACACAATTCTTCTGAAGATGACAAAGAGCAAGCCTTGAGAGAATAGCAGAGTGTAGTATAGCACTGCAAAGAATACACTATTCATTCCCTGCTCTTGCCTCCCAGTGATTTTGCTGCCCTGCCCTCTGTACTTCATATTCTTCGGCTATTAAAGGAATTAAAAATTCAATACTACACATTAAAAACAGCATCCTTGACCCAAAGGAATGGAAGTAACTGTTGAGGCTCTCTAAACTTTCTCAGAGAAAGCACACAAACCCATTTACAATCCTGCAATTCATCAAAAAGCAGCAAATAATTTCCTACGTCTCCTGATTTTACGCGTCTTCAAGGCTCGTGTCAGCTTCATGCAGAAAGTACAATTAATTCCACGTGCGATTCAACGTGGCAACTGAAGCTGCATAGTGGCTTTAAGTGGCCTTATAGATTTTCTTAAGTGTTCTTTAAAAATGATAAACTGCTCCAGTTTAGAAGGAGTTGTAATAAAAGAAACGAGCATTTCATCATGTTCCTTCCTGTGGCACATTAGTGCTGTTGGCGGTTGGTCTTTTGCTTCTACGTCTTGAATCTGTGACAAGGTATTGGAAGCGTTTTGTGGCCTGTGGTTTGAGGGGGTGTTTTGGAGCAGACGTTCTGTGAACCCTTCGGGACTGCTCTATCCTTTGCATGCAACTGGAAGGGATAGGACTTGGTAATCTAGGTGGTCCCTTCTGTTCTACGATCTCACCCTTCCAACCCTTAGCCATGTACTACAGCTTACATGTCTTTTGCACTCTCAAAGCACTGGTGGAGAAGATTTAACTGTGGTTATAGCATAAAAAACCGAAGGGTCAAGGGCTTGGTCAATGGCTTGGACGGCGTTCGCTTCCAACAGTGGGGTATTAATCACAAAGAAATACATCTCACCACAGGTTAAAGAAACATCTTTCTCATTTCTGCGACTCGAGCTGTTGTTTCTACTGAAACAAAGGGGCTTCCCCATGTAGGGCAAGAGGTTACCACTGTATCTAGCATCTACTTCAGGCTCTATCGGGCCATCCCGATTCATCTTTGTCAAACGCTAAGCCCTTTGGCCACAGCCTCCTTTCCCCTGCAGGTGTCAGAACTGCAAATCTGTGATTTATAATAAGGCAGAAGATGACAGGATCCCATTTGCACAACACACCTAGGTGCCAAAAGGTAATCTTATTACAAACAACACAACCTCCTCGCAGCACTTGCCGTACTATTTTCTGGGTGGTCTAAGAAGTTGGTTGGGAGAATAATGCCACAACAGCAACTTGTAGTTCCTAAGGCCAAGTAGCCAGATGTGTCAATAATCAGAGCAAAGTGGAAACAGATGGAGGCCCTTGTTGAATTATAAATGTAATGAAAATACTTCCTTAGCTCTCTCGTGCTTTCACACACACGAGAATTTATGTCTTCCATATATTTTCTAATTGAATTTATTCGCTGCTTCACTTTTATGTCACCAAGATCTCCTTCTAAAGCTCAGCCACTCCACAATGAGCTAATAGAGATTGGTGTATCCACAGCAGTTGCTTCACATCTGCTGAAATTGGTTCCATCCAATCTTTTCATCATGGAAATTTGTTATCACTAAGGTAAGATGAAAACTCTTGAGGGCAGATGTGAAGGCCAAGACTGGGCAGCCTCTCATACCTGCAAAGTTTCTGCACGTGTATGACAGTAGACAACCTGTAGAGTCGATGACATGACTCAGCCCACTGACAAAGCCCCTCACAGACATAAGCACTGAGTGAAAGTCAGAAGAAACTTTCAGGAGCATTTCATGCTGTCAGGATGTTTGCAAGCCCCTGCACACAGCCACATCTCCAAGCCTGATCTATACGTTCAGTCCTTGCTTGCAGGTGACGACCGCTCAGTTATGTGAAATGCTACTGTAAAGCAGAACACCATCTTCCAAACTAAGGAGGAATCCTTTCCGAGGAGAGCTAAGGACACAGGTAATATCTGTTTAGATTTTATGTTCAGCATCAATTGAAAATAAAAATCCACTCCAACTTTTTTAAATGGGAGGAGTCACCTTTTTCTTACCTAACGTAGTTTGAAGGTTTTGGAGCGGTCTGGCACCCCAGACTGAGAAAACGGTTTCCACTATATAGGAAACACAGCGTCAATGTCAGAACTCTAAAGCCTTTGTATAAAGCTAACATTGTGCTTTTAGAAAGTAACCAGGGCTACCACCTTATGAAATGAAACTGGAAATTGGGAGAAAAAGGTTCTCTGCCTGGTTCCCCATGTGCCAGTGTGCACAGTTACCAGTCAGAGCAGCCACGTCTGTATAGAGGAAGGACAAAGACTAGTGAGCGAGAGTCAGAGCAGTCACATCTGTATAGAGGAAGGACAAAGACTAGTGAGCAGAGCTCTGGAGCGTGAGTCATTGCCACAAACTGAACTGGGAAAGAGGTTTCACATGCAAAACCCCCCCCAAAGGTGTTAGAGCACTCGTTGTTCTTCCTGAAAATGAGTATGGGAGCATAACCAATGCTGCAGGAGAAATGGGTGTAAACTGGTTATACTACTTGTTTCCTATAGACTACTGTTATCCTTCAGGCTCTGGCCTCAGTCCTCAAGCAGACAGATTCAGTGGCACTGCCAGCTGTGGGAATCCTAACCTGGCTCCAACTACCCTTTTGCTCCCCCTCCTTCTCCTTCCTGCAGTGGCAGCTCCTCTCCAATTCACCAGCACAATTGTTTGAGGGACTGGGCTGCAAATCACATTTTATTTAAGCTTTTCCTTAACCCAGACCATTTATGGGATGAAATCTGAGCAGAAAGAAGGGGAGCAGACAAACCCAACTTTTTAAGGTGGCATTGCCCCACAGCCACTGTACTGTGAAACCAGCATCAGTAACTGGTTTTGCCCTTCCAAGTTCATTGCTGATGAAAGCCCAAGTGGGCCAAATAGACTGTACAAAGGGTGTTCTAATATTTATACATACACAAGCTTATTGCCTTCCTGTACAAACGTGACTTACAAGCAACAGATCTGCATCAGAACCTGTGTGTCTCCTTGGACGCTGATAACCTGATAGAGAAAGAGAAGGTGGGTAGATGTCTGTAAATGGGAGCAAAGCTCTGCTTTGATTCTTGCGTTACGGTTATGGCCATTAAGTAAGCGTATCCATGGGTGATTAGCTACGTGTCTAAGCTGAAATGTCCCCCTTACCCTAGTTTCAAGATCTTTGAGCTCAAAATCAAGTGCAACAGAGAGCTGGGTTTGCTCGAACATTAACTGTCATGCAGCCACAGGGACCATGACAAAGTTTAATAACGTTTACCAGACTACTGTAATTCAGAAAGCGATGACACTAAAACCAACACAGACCAACATCCAGAACTACCTGAACGTGAGTTCCCACACGTGTTGTCGCACAAGCAAACCAAGACATTAGTCAGGCACACCAGCAGATTTGGTTTTTAAAGGGGGAGTTGGCCAGTGGCACTGTTGGTGTTTGTGACATCGAAGAGTTGTGCTTCCTGTGTCTGGTTTGCTATCCTCACTGACGTAGAGATTGGAAATCTGGTGAGGATTCATGCAACAAGGATCTGTGGCTTAGAAAACTTGCCTTATAAAATCTGATGAAAGCCATGCCCGCAGTCTCACAGCGCTGCTTGGTCCTTGCTGCGCAGCCATCAGGGTTACTCTACTGCCCAGCAACACTCAGCCGCCTGACACAGGCTTCCATTAGGTCTCTAATTAAAATAATGGAGCTCACTCATAAAAGCAGCTGGTTTAGAAATTTAGGATGCTTTCAGAAGCAACCCCAGCATGGGGTTGGTTATCTTTCTGGTGTGCAGCTTCTGGCTCCTCTCCTGCTCTCTCAGATCCCAGAGGATCTCTTCCAGCAGGGAAAAGACTCTTCCACAGACTGGGAATGCATTATATTTGGTGGATGCTTCGTGAGAAACTTGTATGCCTGTTGATTTCACAAAGAGCCTGGCTCTGGCATCGCTCTGGAGTTTACAGACACCACTGGTCAGGGAAAACCTTTAGATGCTGAATCTGAATAAATACTAAACACATCTTAAAGACAAGGCATAGATGTTAGTTGCCTCGTTCATGAAATGAATGTGATACTACTTTGTTTCTCACAAGGTTGTTAATGAGGTTTAACAGCTCAGAAGTCATCAGATATACAGACAGGACCATACAGGTACCTTCTAGAAGAAGGCAGGTAATAGCAGTCGTGTGATAGAGAAATTAGGATAGATAGATTCTGAAGCTCAAAGAGACAATGACAGCTAGTGTGACCTTCTCCATCACGTCAGCAAAAAACCCACTGACAGATTTTTACCGTATGCTAATACAGCAGACACATCCCCTGGAAAGAATTGCCACCTTGCATTAGCCAAGTCAATCTGGAGAATTAGTCCTATGTGTGTGTAGTCTGTTACCAACAAGGGTTAAATAGCCTCGTGAAAAACTTCATCATCTTTTCTGCTTAAACTCTGTTGACTTAACTTAGAGCTATTAGTTCATGTAACAGCTTTGATAGATTACAGAATCATTGCAACACTGGCTGGAGCAGTGCCTAAATACCTTTGAAAAATAGGTCTTAGCTATGTGCCCAAGGAAGCCTGCTGGAAGAGGAACCTTGACTTCTTTAGTCCTGGAAATAACACGCCCAGCCTTACGAGCACAGAACACTGACCTGCCTTTAGCTGATTACAAATATACATGTATGTGTGTGTATAATACTCAAAGCAATATAAAATAGTAAAAAATACAGTTCAAACAAGAACTAAAATTGCTGTTTATCAGTCCTCAGTAACCTGAAAGCCTTTTGAACACAGACTTTGCTTTCACTGCTATCTTGTGATAAATGATGGAAAAGAGGAAGCCTTTTCCAAGAGAAGATGACTCACAGAGAAGACTCTTAGGAACTCATAATATTCAATACAGCTGGCACTGAACAAAAAAAGCTCCTTTTATCATTTTTTTTAATCTTCCTTAATGCAATACTCACAAAACACGTCACACTAGTCAGTTATTCCCACAGTGTCCTTCAGCACTCTGCATTACTAATTCCAACAGCGTATCCTGATTAGCAAGTTCATAAACTTCATGCTAGCAGTAAAAAATATAATTTCATAGGATAAATTAATTTGCACTGAATTCCACTTCACCATTATCACACTACTTCTAGTGCTCGAGATAGCTTAGGTGTGCACTGCAATGCAGATGCATCAGGTAGGATTTATAGCCATTAGCTTGGGAAATTCCTGTCTGAGTTGGTCATCTTCATCTTCTCCTGACATCAGTTAAGTAAGAAAAACAAGTAAAAGGTTCATTTCAGCCTTCTGCAGATATGGGAAATGGGTCCAAAGAATCATGTTAGTGTCCACTGACTACAGGGTGACTAGCTCAGGTGTTGCTGCGACACTCATTTTCTAAAGATGAAGGTGAAACATGAGGTAATGTCTTCTATATGAACAACAACTAGCGTTGGTAAAACCAATAAAACTTCTGGACTTCTCAGTCTTTCTGATTTGAGAAAGGCCTTGCAGTTCTGAAGCTTTGCCTTTCCCAGCTATCACAACTGATCTAATAGAAACCAGCCTCTATCTGTAAGCCCAGCCTTAGCTCTGTTGGAAGCATTCCCATTAGAAACATCTCCACGTGGTCAAATTAAGCCACCTTGGCACTGACAAATGTGTTTGTCAAGATGAACTTTCCTTCAGTGTCCTGGTAAGCAGTAATTACTAATTCAGTTGCAAATTAGACCTCTGAGTCCAATAGAGCCCATTGGGAACGCTCATTCTCAAAGTTCTTGTTTACGCTTCTCATGCAGTCCTGGATCTTATTCACTTAGTGGAATTACTTAATAAATATCTTACTTCCACAAAATTAGGTATTCAGAACTGTCATAACAATTTATCAGTAGGGAGGCATTACCCAAAGGAAAAACGAAAATGAAAGGAAAAGTTAAAAAGAGAAAGAGAACAGTGCCAGGAAGGCAGATTGACTCACCGCTCCTGAAAGTGCTGCCTTTGGAGATAAACTGTGCAATTCAGAGACACGGCATCGCCCAACGTGCACCCTGGGCAGACTCTCCAAACGCAAACCTCCGCGTGAGCAGGCAACTATCCCTAAATCAGCAGATAAAATAGTATCTATGGGTACAATGTTCATCTACATTTTTCACTCAGTACATAATGTTCTCAAATTTGTATCTTCCCTTATTTGCATCTGGCAGTTATTAACTTTTAAAAAAAATCAAGTATGAGTGGAGTCTCCTTCTCTAGAGAGGTTTAAGACCTGCCTGAATATGTTCCTGTGCAACTTGGTCGAGGTGGTCCTGCTCTGGCAGGAGGATTAGACTAGATGATCTTTCGAGGTCTCTTCCAATCCCTAATGATTCTGTGAAGCCTCTCACTTTGTCTAGGATTACGGGAATATTAGTGAAATTGTTGTGCTGTGGAAGACACGAAACGCTGTTCAGTCATTGCTATGGCCCTGATGAATTAATGTGCGTACTGCAAACTGTGCATTCCTCACCTACGTCACCCACTGTGCTTTGATAGCTGTGTTAAGGAAAATCTTGCAGGGGATGCGGTAGTTGGGATGTCTGATAGGAGGAAAAACAGGAAAAATTGAGAAACTTTCCTCTTTCATTTTCTCATTCTTTTCAGAATGAAAAGATAGGATGTTTTTTACTAAAGAGCTAAGCAAAGAAACTATTAATCCCTCTGATTCACTCCTCTGTCAAAACAGGGTTTATTACGAGCCAGCTAAGGCATTTCTGCAGAGAATTCCATAGTGTGACACAGACACTGACAGTAGAATCGTCAGACAAGCGATAGAGAATTATTGCAGCTACACTGCTCAGGAGTAGCTTCTTTCAGAGCCAGCTCAGCAGTTACGAGCTGATGCAGCATAGAGCTGTCTCATGGTACTCCCTTAGCCCTTCTATATGGGCCACTTCTACATGCATCTGCTTGTATGTTCTGCATGCATGTGCACAGAGAAGTGGCCAATACAATTTGTCCTGTATAAGTTATCTATAACATATATGTCCACATCATCCCAAACACTCTCAACATTCACATAAAGTCTGCTGACCGTGCTTTTCAGGGCTCGAGATGCGACAGTCCTGTTCCCTGTTCCTACCAGCTTTGTGCAGAGTCAACATTACATCTTGTCAGGAGCTTAAAGCACCTCTCCTTGCTTTTTCACCTTCTAAAGTCGGGGCTAATGTTGAAACAACTTGCTAAATACAACATGAATGTCTTATAAAAGACCCGATCCAATGGCAACTCCTGAATACTCCTGGATTTCTCAGCTTCTGTGCCACACAAAGAGAAGTTCGTATGCCTGATCGTAAAGGTTCTAAACAGACTTCTGCAATTAATACATCCTTTCCTTTCTTCACATCACCCAGATATCTGTTAAAGACACTGAAGATGCCCTGGAAAATGTCAAAGCCCGTTCCTAGACACGCTATGAAGAGCGGTGGCACCACACGGTGAGAACATTGGCATAACAACTGCTCCGTGTTGTTATAACAAACAAAGGACTGGCTGGCTCATTTCATGTCCTACAGGTCGTTGTGCTGTCTTCATACCACTTGAGAAGCATTTCCGTGGAGATATAAATTAAATATCAAACCAAATGCAAGCCTTTGTGAGATCGTATTGCGCAGTAGGTAGTTGCACACTGGAATAGGTTGAAGAGCTGCCAAACAACATAACGAAACCAGACTGCAAAGCGTGTTAGTTCTGGTAAGTGATGGGCCAGGAGTGAATATGCAGAGAGTCAGGGAGGTTCATTCAAGGAAGAGTTGATGCATCTGAACAGTTCATATCTTTCCATGTTTGAATTGAAATTTTATATGAAAATGCATATCTCCAGGCTCATCCACATCTTAGTGCCTCATACGATACTTTCTAAGTCAAAGACCCGGCTCTGGGAGTTAGAATACCATTAAAGTTATTTTTTCTTCTTTCCCTTCCCTCTATTTTTTTCTTTTTAAGTATTGGAATTGTTGTCATTCCTTTAGTAGTTTTTGACAGAACTTCTGTCACTCAAGAAAATATCTCATTTCAGTTTTTAACAAGATCTGCCCTAAATCTGTTTATTGGAGCGTTTCTATAAAGAGGAGATCTGCAGCAACAGAGCATTCCTCAGTAATCACTCAATCAGTAATTAGTTGTTCTGTTGAGCTGTTTCAGACTACATTTAGTCACAATAAGGAGCAGTCTTACTTTATTTTATAATGCAGTGAGAAGACGGGAAGGTCTGTCCATCAAAATCGCACTTAACAACTCATTAGCAACCTGGAAGACACAGCTGTCGGATTCAGGTTGTCAGAGCTTTTCTTCTCTGGTGACAGCAGATATGTTAGCTGGGAGGTTTTACAGGGTAGGGGGGAGACAAATGGTTTGTTTTAATCTTTCCTTAATTTGCTTTTTTTTTTTAAGCACAATAGGCAATGTTGAGAAAGCTCCGTCTCGTTTCACTCAGTATAAAGGCAATTGCAGCTGGCATTATCACAAGATACGAGTTTGCGCCATCTCCACTCTGCTCCTAAAGGCCTGAACCAAAAGGGACCTCTCAAGAAACTGGTTTCTTCATCCATTTAAATTTTTTTCATACTTAAAAGGAAAAAAAAAAATCCCACTAGGATTTTGGATGGAAACTTCAAATTTCACAAACAATTTGAAAGAAAACAAAAGAATTAGTTCAGAGACTCTGATTTATTTAGTTTGATAATAAGGAAACACTTTAAAATCCTATGTGACCAACATTAATTTTGTTGTAGTCAATCATTCTAAATGAAAAATGAAGTAGAAAAGCAGAGCATTTTTTTTTCCACATTTCAGCAGTTCCAAACCTTTTTTCCAAAAAGACTGAATATATCAAAACCAGCTATTTTGCATGAAGGGGTTTGCCTTTGAAGAACTGCCATTTTTTTTTCCCCCCAATTAAAAACATTTCATGATAATTTAGTGTATTCCAAAATCCACTGAAGTCCTTACAAACTTCCTTTGATTTCAGAAGTTTTTGGATCAGGTCCACAGACGGGATTGATGCAAGCAGAGTACAAGAGAAATTCACAACCATTCCACTGGTTCAGATTTGAAGCTTAGATCTACACATACGTTTCCCCTTGACTTCAGAGACAAATACATGTAAGGGCAGCATTTGGCCCTGGGATGGATTTTTAAAAGTAAATAAAATAGAACCTGAACTTTACAGCTGAGAAAATAGCTGAATTAATTTTTAAAAAGATATTACATTATTTATGACTTAAACACTAATGAGTATACATATTGCTGCATGAAAAGAGATCAACGGTGTAGATAACCTCTTTTTATTAAAGTATGGATTTAAGTTAAAGCAACTAATTGATATCTTTGTCTTGACAGCAGCTTATTATAGAATCATACAGGGTTAACATGCCAGTGATTACACTGCACATAGGTACACGGAACAACTGATCATAGGTAGACACAAGTGCACGTCCAGCTATTCATCTCTGCTATAGCCCATAAGTAATATGTCAAATTAAACTTAATTCAGACTAATTGATCTAGGTGATCCTGCTCTTGCAGAGGGATTGGATTAGATGATCTTTTGAGGTCCCTTCCAATCTCAAATGTTCTGTGATACCATTACATGTACATGTATGCAAATACATTAAAATATGAGAGACTTTGAAGGTACTTCATGTAATGTTATAGTATTAAAAACCACCAAATATATAGCTGGACTGTAGATGCACGCTGTCACAAGACAAACAGGATTCCATGTTTCAATATTGACTCTCGTATATGCACATATATATATATATAAAACATTAAAAGAAGTTACTGGAACCGCAAGTCCTTGTGTGCCTGAACGTTTGTGACATTTGCTCAGCTACCACCTTCACTAACACACCTTATCAGTATTTTTTCTATGCACAGGTACACATAAAAAGACTTCTTTTCCCTTTTAATAGCAAGATATCCAACACTAAAACTCAACATAAAAGCCATTTTAACTTGCACCTGACTTTTATTTCTTCTAATAAAACTTGTTCTGCTTTATGGTCCATAGTCAAATAGTCTGCAAGTAAGCACATTAAACCTCTGAAAGTTCAGAAGTTGGCTGTTCATGGTTTTGACTTCAGAGAATGGTAGGAGACAGATAGATCAGCCCTGTGTAAAAAAGGGATCTAAGATAGGTAGATGAAGCACCAGCTTAACATCTCTCTCCACTAAAGCACCTAATAAGTAGACTACATTTAGACAATTAAATATCAGACATCAGTATGAGAAGGAACTTCTTCGCAGTGAGGGTGACAGAGCACTGGAAGGGGCTGCCCAGGGGTGTTGTGGAGTCTCCTTCTCTGGAGACATTTAAAACC
>JAOXOE010000001.1:95846879-95892227 GCA_028565055.1 Phoeniculus purpureus
TTGTGGAGTCTCCTTCTCTGGAGACATTTAAAACCCACCTGGACATGTTCCTGTGCAACTGGATCTAGGTGATCCTGCTGTGGTGGGGGGGTTTGGACTAGATGATCTTTCGGGGTCCCTTCCAACCCCTAATGTTCTGTGTAACTCTGTGCATACCTGTGATTTGCCATAGGATCTCTGCGCAGAGCAGGGCTTGGCTGAGCAGACACATGCCATGGAGCTGCTTGGCGACAGGATGATCCACAAGGTCAAGGGATGCTGATCACCAGCACAACCTTGTTGTGGATGATCAGGAGGAAGATTAACCGTGCAGTGACCCTGTACTCAGTGCAATGTAGGCTTCCAGGTAGAGGCTCTGTCTCCTTTCCATTCCCATGCACTCCTCACCAGCAGAAAGCACCAGAGGAGACAGTATTTCAGTGTGTTTTGGCTTATCGTGCTGTCCTTAACATCTTTAATGCTCATCCCCAAGACCCTCCATCAAAAAGCATATGGAATAACTACATTCACTAGCATGGCACACACTTACTTCCCTCTGCATAGAGTTCCAAGCAATATAGAGGTGAGCAAAGCCTGAAAAGACTTTAAAACTGTGGAACAAGAAATAAGAGGGCACTCACCCTCTCATCCTGTAGTGTCTCATATTGTGCTGCTACTACCTGGGAAGCCGCCTTCACTCTTTACTGTTACACAAACTGAATTCTCTGAAGTTATTGAGCCCAAATTTCAAAGTAATTCCTGAAATAATATTTGGAATCTAAGTCTAAAAAAACCTTCCTTCTCACTTACATGCACCCTAAAAAGCTGTTGTTCACTCTTTGATATATAGGAATGCCATAAACCTCTAGAGCTGAGTGAGCATGATTCGTCAAAACAGCCACAAAACTGATTTCTTTGTGCTACTGTGATCTTCGTCTGTTGTTCTATCATATATATTGAAAACATGTCTACCTTGAGATGCTCTCTAAGACGTATCGTAGCTTTGTCACGGTTTATTTAACATCAGTCAAAGTTTATGCTTCCTCTCCAAACCAAACAGTCATCATGGACCTGGAGTAATAATTAGTGTGACCACATAAACTATGGGTGAAATGGTGCTGCTAAATATTCAGGAGCCAGGAACCCGGCGCCACACTTCCATGCTACCACATCAGATACCCTTCTCTGTTTCTACTCCTACTTGTTTAGAGTAAAGCGTCTCAGCTTCAAAGATAAGCAAGTGCAGGTGCAACAGGACATTGTTTGCCAAGTGGTAAACAGAAATACACACTGCATAGCTTGATCTCGTCTAACTCCAGTAAATAAAGCATGTAAGCAAACAACATGTCTTGTCTTCTATAGTAAAAGATGGGAAGGCTCTTCCTTACAGCAATCACTGCATTTTAGCAAATGCCTCTCAGCATCATACCCAGTCCCTCGCGCATCAAGCCCTAACTCACTCAGCTGAAGTTTTCAATAGCTTTGCCCCTCTTTTAGGTAAAGATGGTATTCTTTGGGCATTCTGGCAAGAGGATGGGGAAGAACCAGCTCAGGTGAGCCAGGTAGGATGCTGTTGCTGAGCCTTTTGGCATCCAAAAGGGACTGCTGCCTGATACCCTCTGTAAGGGATAGATCTACATGGTTTGCTCAGTTTATCTGAGTTTACCAGTTCCCAGTCAGCTGTAGGCAGACAGGATAGTTCTGCTGCCTACAAGCTGCCTCCACCACAGCGGGCACGGAGGAGCACCAGGAGAGCGAGCTGCTTTTGTCCTTAATCTCCACTCCTCTCTCAAAGGTTGGACACCATCTGTCCATAATAAAGACTCCAGCTAACGCATCTTTGAAGTGGGAAGTTGAGTCACACTGCCTGTGAAACCCTCATTTTTCATTGTTATGAAAAGGCACCTCAATGCCAGAGTACCCCGTTGTTTATTTGCTGCTCTGGCATGGCCAGGCAGTGGGGTGGATGCCAATCACACAGCAATCTGCAGAAGGCAGCCAAGCATGGTGGGTAAGACTAGTTATAGACAAGACACCTGCCTTGGAAAGAACCAGTGTGTTGCCAGTACAACTGGGAGCCCTTGGAGGCTTCAGAAACGTGGCCCTCGGTGTTTTGGCTTACGAGTCAGTTACATGGGAAAACAATATAGGGTTATACTATACCCAGAAACACAGCTCCTGCCTTAAGCAGAATAAGATGGGCTTGCTTTTTGAAAATGATGGGAGAAAACTCTTCGAACTAAGACACCGATTCAAGCATTTGCAGTTGTGTAAAACGCACGTTTTTACCAGAGCATCTCTTTACGCAGCCACCCTTAACTACATCATCATGGAGAGGATGCAAACAGGACTGCCGCTTGTACCTCTTGCTTCCTTTAGACTGGTGAACAAAATGCCACCTCCAACATAGTGTATGTCACCTTTGGCATTAAGCCAGGATTTCACGCACAACTTCCTTCAGCTACTGACAGTGAACGATTCTGTTCGTTAGTTTTTGCCTTTGCTGTCAATAAGTAATTTTATACATCAATTATTACTAATTCTCCATCTGAAATGAAGATTTCAGTAGCATCTTGGCACAAAGGGCTCCATCACATTATTACTTTGTCAAAACCTTATGCCAAAATAAATCCTTCATTTCTTTGTCTTTATCAGAAGTACACAAGGCTGTTGAAATACTTGGTCTGGGTGACCCTGCTGTGGCAGGAGGACTGGACTAGATGATCTTTCGAGGTCACTTCCAATCCCTAATGATTGCACGATTCTATGATTCTATGATGTACCTTAATACTGGAAGATGAAATGCATTAGAAATGAATACCTTGAATTCTCAGGGTAGAAATACATTTTATACTTTTCTCAGGAAGATGGAAATAAATTGATTTGCTTATGTTCTGGTGCAACTTGATCTAGGTGATCCTGCTGTGGCAGGGGGATTGGACTGGATGACCTTTCGAGGTCCCTTCCAATCCCTGATGTTCTGTGATGCTTTGATTCTTTGAAATGGCATTCTCGTTATGTCCCAGACATTCAAAAGTGATCCAAGTATAGGCTCCATTACAGCAGTGTCATCATTCTTACTGCTTTGTGTTTTAGCATATGTTTGTTTTCAGTCCAGGAGAGTAACCTGCCAGAAGGAACCTGGATGTGATTTGGAGAGTAGACAAACTTGGCCAAGGACTATTTTGTTAAGGAAACTGGATGCAGTTACACTGTTTTGGGGATGGAAGAGATTTATGTGTTTGTAAGCCACATCTTGCCACTTGCCCTTAGGACCAGAGAAGAGACCTTTTTCATCTACCTGTACACAGATATAGCCACTGGGCCTCTAAGTAGATGAGATGCCCGAGGGTGTTCAGGATATTTACATGTGACTACAAACACCCCACCTACAAGCAGACAGACCTTGGCTTCAATGGGAACTTAACCACTAGGCTTCCATGCACACACCTGTATGAAGACATCTGCCTTCAGTTATCTGAGCCTGTGACAAAATACGAGCCCATGGTCAGTATTCAACTGCTTAAACCTTGATGTTTAGCACCAAACACAGTATGTTATCCTGACTGATCAACAGCTGCTACTGCAGAATGGCTCAGGTGCCCCATATCGGCTCATGCCATGCAGGTGTCTTGGATATTCAGATGCCTCAGGTATCTGAGTTTACCTAAGATAACACTGGGCAGCTCTATTGGAGCAATTGAGCCATATGTGTGGTGACCAAATTTGGAGTCAACTTCTAAAAGAGGTCACCTTTATATGACTGTTTTCTCAAGGTGCTAGAGTAAAACTTTTCAGCTCCAGACACACAGAGACTTCAGCACCTGGACTTCCAAGGCAGCAGAATGTTGTACTGTGAATGACTGCTATCTGCCCACTGAACGGTGGTGGCATTGAGGTTGAAGAAAGAACTTTTATCGTTTCCTCTAAGTGATAAAACCCATATTGACTATGATTTAAAAGAGCTAAAAGGCCCAGTCAAGGCTCACCATCTGTGTGGCTCAAGCTGTTTAAATACGATCGTAACACTGATATTGTTCTGACCTCTGTTATGCATCTCTCTGCCATCTGCAGAGCTGGGAGAACAGGTTCTCTTTATATTCACTGTGACGGACTTTGTGCTAGAGTGAAGGAAATCATGTTTCTATAAATACATAGCGTGTATACAATACATGTAAAGTAACTTGAACAACTTGTCTGAACACCAAGGATTCAGGAAGGGACAGTAAGTCACCTCTGTTATCAAAATGCAAACAGAATTTTGTCCAACCAGAACCTTTGTGAAACAGGTGGCGTGCACCAGTAGGTTTGAAGGTTATGAGTTTATGTCAAACAGCTACAATAACTGTTAGGGATAGAAAAGGCTATGCAGCATATGCCATCTAAAAACACAAGTGATAGCGTTGGACTTCATTACTGACTACAGCAAGAAAATGTAAAGAAAAGGAGAGGTGGTTCTAAAATAGAGAAATAACGTTGTTGTCTGTGTGTTACCCTAAAATACACTTTTATGTGTGGAATAGTAATGAAGAGGTTCATATATTCACTTCAGCAACCATCAGGCATATAAACACATAGAGAGGTATCAGTAACAGAGAGCACTTCACTGCCACCAGAAAGTGTGTCTCAGAAAGATGTGTCTGAACACAAGCCCTGTGCCAGCAACATTGCTCAGAACGTCAGGGGCAGTGTTTTGCCTAGGTAGCATCATTTTACAATTAGCTATTTTAAACTGGTTTTGGCTGGTCTTCTTCTCAAAGATGGCACTGTAGGGTAAAGAAGGTGTCTGAGAACTAAAGCACTTCAGACCTGTACTATGAGCTGCTGAGATTGTTATAGGTTTGTGATTGATTCCAACAGTCTCTGAATCAGATGTCACATAAGAATAACGAGGAAAAGGGTGGTCAGCGCTAGGAACTGGGTGACGTGACGTGGTAAAACAGAAAAGGAAGTGAGGAAACATAGACAATGTTCATGTCAAGCTGCGGAAGTATGTTGAGAATCACAGAATCATTCAGGTTGGAAAAGACCCTTGGGATCATCGAGTTCAACCATCAACCCTACTCTTCAAGTTCACCCCTAAACCAGATCCCCCAACACTACGTCTAAGTGACTTGTAAACACATCCAGGGATGGGGACTCAACTACCACCATGGGCAGATCATTCCAGAACCTGACCAGTCTCTCCTTGAAGAATTTCTGTCTGATGTCTAGTCTAAAGCTACCCTGTTGAAGCTTGAAGCCCTTCCCTCTGGTTCTGTCGCTAATTACCTGTGAGAAGAGACACACAGAATCACTGTGGTTGGAAAGACCCCTGGGATCATCAAGTCCAAAATGAAGAAAGGTTACACGTGATTGTCAAGTTGGGAGCTCACAAGAGAGCTACAACTCTGAAGAGCTGGTGGCAACGCTACGGGATTGACTGTTCACCCACAAAGCGGCAACTCAAGAGCAAATGCACCCTTAGGATTTTGCCAAGTACCAACCTGATTCTGAGTCAGAATGCAAAAAACAACCTAGTGAGTCATCGGCTTTACTTCCTTCTGCACAATTCATTTCCTGAAGAGCTGCACATCTACTCCTGATCTCCTAAGATCTAGTAATGGCATGGCTGAAGATCAGTGTAAGAAATGTCACGCTGACAGGACAGTAAGAGGAAGCAAGACTCTTCTCAGAGCACGCACGGCACATTCTATGTGCCTGTGCTTTAGAGGAGCAAAGGCAAGTCAACTAGAAATTAGGCGTGTTTTCACCGTGTCATTCTTCACGTGAATCATCGCATCGAGTTTACACCATTTTCTAATTTAAAAAGTTTAAACACGCAGGAAAACGTGCTTTTTCGCCGTCTCTCTTATCGTGACCATCACCAGCACGCTGCCACCCTCTCTCACTAAAAATATTCTCCACCATGCCAACTGCGAACACGCCCCGGGCTTCTTTCTTAAGAAACACTACGCATTACCTCATGCGGCGCGTTGAAAAGACACCCAATAACAACACAACATCTAAGGAAAATGCAGAAGCCATTATTTGCTGTCAGTGAGGTTAACGACTAATTTCTGTCTTAGTCTGGGAGGAAGGGAAAAAGGCGGTTTTCCCTTTACTTTTTGATTTCCTGATGCGGCTTGCACCATTTAGTCTTCGTGCTCCTTTCAGCAGGCTTACGAGGGAGACCAGACTGGTCAAGTCGGTTGATTTAATGTAGTGTCATTGTCAACACCTCGATTTCAAGTTCTTACGCAAAGAGCAGGTAATAAAATCAAAGGATCACCATGCAATTGTTATTCACTGGAGCTGGCACAGCTCTCACGCAGGCAAGAAACGATGAAGACCATGGAAAATTGCAGCGAATAGGGTTTCCCTTTAGCAAGCTGAAGTCATTACTCACCTTGCAGTAATGACGGCTGCTTCGGATGCGCTGTCCGTTTGCACTTCACTCTTGGCATGCCTGAGTATCGCACACTGATTCTTGGATTATTCTCGCCAGTTGCATCCCTGAGTCTGCACCTGCACCCTCAAGCTCCTCCACCCATTACACCAAGACTGACTTTTTTTCCCATTACAGAATTCAGGTGTTATAAAACTCCACAGCAGTGAGAAGGAGAGCTGGTTGGGCAACAACATCTCCGAGAACACTCATAGTTACTGCAACTGTCTTATTCTGCCAAAGGGCAGAATTTCCTAGTAATGGAAATTTCCGTCGCTGACATCCTTATGCGTTCTGCTGTCCTAACTCACAAGAAATGACCCGATGTGTAGGAGTTGAGAGGACTTGGAGACAACAATAAATAGCGGCTACGGAACAGCTCTGTGAATGCAAGCTCCATTTGGCCTTTTTGACCGAAGAATAGCGTTGTGTGCATCTATGGCCTGATCCTGTCTCCTCCAGATTTCACAGATAGGCTCACTGCTCAGGGAAGCCACAGAGGCTGCCAGCACCATGGTGGTAGCATGATCTCTAGCCTGAATTGGTAGATCTAATCTGGTTAGCTCATAACAAACCCTAATGCAATTAGACACCCACTTAAATGGCCTCTGGCTAACCGTCTGACTTGCCGTCCTATCTGTGAAACTGGCAAACAACAGTTTGGGAAACTGAAAGCTTTGGTCCTATCCTGGTTTTAAAGAGCCCTGTACATCCAGGGTAGGTACTCTGGTTTCATTGTGTCAGAGTCAGGTTTGAAAAAGTGGTAATCAAGTAAGTAATCGGGTACAAAGGTAAGGATGAGACCACGGTACGTGAAAGCTCTGATGTGAAACACAAAGATGATTCTGTCCTTATGGAATTCAGTGGCCTTACCAAACCAGCATTTCGTGGGCAAAGGAAAAGAGAGAAATGCACAAGTTTCATAAGAGTTTCTTAGCAGTATCTGGTTTAGAGGTTGGTATTGCATTTGTCATCACGCAGCACGCATTCCTCATCGGCTTCAGTAACCATGTACTAGCCAGGTGAACTAACTGCAGTATGTGAGGTACCCAAGGGATGTGAGACATCCCTTGTCATCTCTAGGAATTCCTTTCTATCTTAAACTGTCCTGAGATCCCAGACCTCTGTACTCTTCTTGAGTTGCCTGGCATTTGTTGTAAGGGAGTTGGACTAGATGACCTTTAGATGTCCCTACCAACTCAATGCATTCTATGATCCTATGATTCTTGATAACCTTTTCTTTTTTATCTGGGGCCCAGTCAGGACAATCTTCTTCCTTGCTGGTTCATCTTGTGGTGCATGAGAACAGCCTGCTCTTGCACTTTCAGGGGCACTTCCTAAAGAACATCCAGCTTTCCTGGACTCCTTTGTCATTCAGGAGTATGTCCCAAGGGACTTACTCAACCAATATATAAATTCTAGCCCCAGAAATCCATTGTAGTGGTTTTCCTGACCCTTAACTTCACCAAGGACTTAGAACTTAACCATTCCGTGATCACTAAGCCCAAAACAGCCTCAGATGACCACATGTGCCACTGGACTTCTCTGTTTGCAAACAGCAGGTCTAGCAAGGCACCTCCCCAGCTGGTTCACTCACCAGTTGTGCTGAGGAAGTCATCTTCCACATGATTGAGGAAACTTTTATACTGTTTCCCCTCTGCTGTGTTACATTCCCAACACATGTCCTCCATGACAACAAGGGATAGAAACTGGGAGACTTCTGCCAACTGCCTGTAGAATGCTTCATCCACCACTTCGTCCTGGTTGGGTGGTCTACAACAGACTCCCAACAAGATAGCCACTTTGTTGGCCTTCCCCTTCATCCTTGCCCATAAGCACTTGACCTGATAATTAGCCTAGTTGTGTTGTATACAGTCAAATCTGTATAGAAAACGAGGTCATCATTCTGCAGATTCTCACCGGCATTCCCTTCTTCACCAGAGCTGCTGCTACCACAACATAGCTCCCCTTTTAAAGTTCATGATCACCTCAGTGTCGATGACCTGGCTCTGAAATTTTTATTGCATGTGCCTTAGCAGGAAAGGGTCACCACAGCGCTTCATCCTTTTCTGGGGTCTATTTCCATCAAAAGCAGGAACTAGCCGAGTGAATTGCCAATGCTTGCAAGATGATAAACATTCTTTCACAGAGGAGATAACCTCAGCAGGCTGGATGGGGTGTTGCTTTCAGCACTGAGCAAAGGCTCATTACTGGAGCTGCATATGATGTAGGAGGCAAGTGCAGCTCAGCAAGAAGACCTATATGACCCAGCACTGCAGAGGAGGCAAGTGCTAAAGTCTGCCTGGGGGCCAAACTCTTCTGTTAGCTGTTCTAAGCAATGGGTTATCAATGCTCCTCTACCAAAAAACCTGTTCTAGGGGAAGACAACTGTGACTATTTTTGCCTACAACCGTCCTTCCAAGTATGAGCCACGAGCTACCTTTTGAGAATTACACAAAGTCTCGCCCTTCCTGAGGCCAAGGAATGCAACCCACCCGTTCAGTCCCTTGAGGAGAAATGCTTTCTCCAACCATGGTCATTATGTGAAGGAGGACTTGGCTGCTTTTCCAGTGCCCTGAAACCTTCTTAATAGAAGGCACACAGCAACCTGGTCTGAGCCAAAGCTCACATCAAGACTCTTAAAGGACTCTGTCCATGCACATAATGCAGAGGAACAGAAGCGTGAGTGGGTTCAAAGTGGAATTAGACAAACATGGCAGAAGAGTTCATCAGTGACTGTGAAGCACAATGATTTGAACACAACTGCAAACTCATCTGATACTGAAAATCCAGAAACTATGTAAGAGTAGGTACCCTACTCATACATGGGCATTTATTCTAAGCAATTGTTCCTGGGTGGTAACAAAGAAATTGTACAGTAGGGTTGATGGTTCTACTCAATGATCCCAAGGGTCTTTTCCAACCTGAATGATTC
Source organism: Phoeniculus purpureus (assembly GCA_028565055.1). Taxonomy (NCBI): domain Eukaryota; kingdom Metazoa; phylum Chordata; class Aves; order Bucerotiformes; family Phoeniculidae; genus Phoeniculus; species Phoeniculus purpureus. Next base: position 95,856,221 of record JAOXOE010000001.1, read on the forward strand.
TGTGAGAGAGAGCTGCATGGGGATATGTGTCTTATTTGGCCCAGCATTTCTTCTGTTCTTAGCTCCCTGAGGCCACTGGCAAAGATGGATGGGGAAGGAAGGTGTCTACATCACAGTTATACCACTGCACAAATAAATTACCTAGGAAGTGTCCCTCTATTACATCTCCTCTGCCTTCTTTTAATAGCTTGTTGCACCCTACATAGCTCCATGATAATCTACAGAGCTTCAGTGCTAGTAAATGCTTTTGACTGGGACTCCAGGGGTTTATTGCTGTTGTCTCTAGCTCTGCAATTGGTCACACATGAAGAAATTAATTTGTCATGTCACTATCTATTCCTGGGCCACTATCATAGAATCACAGAATCATTAGTGATTGGAAGGGACCACAAAAGATCATCTAGTCCAATCCCCCTCCCACAGCAGGATCACTTAGACCAAGTCACATGGGAACACATCCAGGTGGGTCTTAAACATCTTCAGTGAAGGAGACTCCACAACTCCCCTTGGCAGCCTGTTCCAGTGCTCTGTCACCCTCACTGTGAAGAAGTTCCTTCTCATATTGATGTGGAACCTATCATTTCAGGCATGTGTGTGTGCTATCAGAATCTACCTTCCCATAAAAGTTGTCTGCTCTCTCCTTGTTGGCTGTTTCTACTATGTCTATTAGCTGCTCGATAGTTTTCACTGCTTTTCAGCAAGTTTCCTACCAAGGAACCCACTGCTACATGAAAGGTTGGCTGTATCAGCTTAGGAAAAGGAAAATCTTCCAAGAGCAGAGGTATATCCAAGACACCTCTGAGCAAAACTCTGGATTCTAGCTCCAGAGTTACTGCCCTGGTTTATGTCTCTTCATCTCACTGATCCTTGGTTGTGGGAGAGATATGAAAAGTTGGACCTCATATTTTGTCTTTGAGCTCAGAGAGAAAATGTGTGTGGGCTTTTGGGAAGGATTGCTTTTTAATGAACATGTAAAACTTCATCTACTGCCAAATACGCTACAAACACAGAGGAGCAAACCAACATTTCTGAAAGAAAACAATATAAAATTTATAACAAGCAGAATTAAAATTAACAGAAAGTCCTCCGGGAACTTCCTGAGGGAATGTGGAGACATTGCTTTTGTGGAAGAAGTGTTGCTCATAGTCAGTGATGATAGAAGAAATTGATGACAGCACAAGACCGGAGGTATAGTCACTGGCTAACTACAGACACTATAGTCCATCTATCCACATACTTTTGTGTCTTCATTCCCTGATCTTGTGCTGACCGAATACAGATGACAAAAAAGTTTGTTTGGTAGAAATACTGTAATGAACTATTTTAGCTTGCTTTTGTATGTCTGATGTGTTTTCTTAAAGGCTCAGGGAGCGGGGTCTCTTGAGCTTGGAGGAGACTGAGGGGTGACCTCATTAATGTCTATAATCGTGTGAAGGGTGGGTGTCAGGAGGATGGAGCCAGGCTCTGCTCAGTGTCATCTGGTGATAGGACAAGGGGCAATGGATGTCAGCTGGAACACAGGAGGTTCCCTATAAATATCAGAAGGAACATCTTCATGGTGAGAGTGACGGAGCACTGGAACAGGCTGCCCAGGGGGGTTGTGGAGTCTCCTTCTCTGGAGGCATTTAAAACCTACCTGGATATGTTCCTGCATGACTGGATCCAGGGGATCCTGCTGTGGCAGGGGGATTGGACAAGATGATCTTTCGAGGTCCCTTCCAATCCCTAATGTTCTGGGATTCTAATGTCATTTGAATATACAATTTTAAACTGCATTTCCTTTTCCTATAAAAACTGCTGATAGAAAGCACATTTTTCCTAGCTTTACATTAAATGAAAAACAAAACCCAAAGAGAAAAGGCTCTAGTGTGTGTAACACTAATATACATATATATATATATATATGATAAGCTCTGCAAAGGTTAAAGCTTTCATTTATGGTGAATACCACCAGCACCCTAATACACAGACACACAGGTCACTAGGGATTGGAAGGGGTCATCAAGTCCATCCCCAATGTGCAAGCAGGATCATAAAACCTAGAACAGGTTACATAGAAATTAATCCAGATGGGTCAAAAAAAAAAAAAAAAAAAAATCGAGAGAAACAGACTCCACAACCTGCCTGGGCAGCCCATTCTAATGCTCAGAAGCCCTCAGAGTAAAGAAGTTGTTTCTCATATTGAGATGGAACTTCTTGTGCTCCAAACCCAAGCACACGTTTCAAAGTGAGCTCACGCTCATGAAACTGTAAAGACAAAAACAACCAATGGGAAAATAAATGAAAATAATTAAGTGGAAGTATAGGCACCAAAGCATCAGAGCTGAGGAGGTCTTGCTGTACTTCAGTTCTGGAGACAAGGATGGAGCTCAAGGGTTTGTCCTTCAGTTTCCCCTGCCATTACACTACTACTATCATTCAATACTTAGCGACAGCACACGGAGACACAGAGTGAATCTCTCTGATGTCAATATAAATCACAGAGTGGTGTAAGGAATCCCTTATCTGCATTACAAATTGAGGGCCAAACTGAGACCTGAAAGACAAAGGCTTTGGGAAATAAGGGACTGCAACAGAATTTGGACCTTGGAGCAAGATTCCTCAAGTGAAGACCTGGAGGCCCAACGCAGCTCACGATACCCAGCCAAAGCTCCTGACAAATAAGCCTGCATGGGGAGATCATGACTAGGTGAGTGATAAGAGCCCTTCAATGGTAGTCACACATATACATCAAGCAGGCAGAAGCAGGGTACAAGCTCATCCCACACCTCCCAGTCCTATGTGTGCTTTTGAGCATTCTCCTGCTTGGGTTTTGATCTGTCTGCTCTTCTTTGCTTTCCTCCTTTCAAAAAACAGTGCACGTGCATTTTTATTTTCTTTTACTCCAAACAACTTTTTTCTCAGTGGGATGTTAAAAGCAAATTCCTTCAAGATGTTTCAATAGCACTTCACTTATATTTTTTTGAAAGAAACCAAAATCTGGGCCCTAAACCACACTTATGAAATTAAGTCTCTATGCATCTGGTATTTCTGCTTCCTCTTCTAAGCTGGACCACTCAAAGATGTGCTCGGGCTTGAATTCTAAGAACATCATAATCTTTTTGCACCTGGGTAAGTGCCTCAAACACCGTTTTGTCTGTTGGTGGACGATGGTTTTAATGTTTTCTATGATAATTACAAACACAAGACTAAAACAGCCTAATGGGCAAGTGTAGGTAGAGAACATTTACTTAATATAACTGCTCATAACTAGAACAGGATCATAGAATCTTTAGGGATTGGAAGGGACCTCGAAGGATCATCTAGTCCAATCCCCCATCACAGCAGGATCACCTAAAGCAAATCACACAGGAACACATCCAGGCGGGTTTTAAACTTCTCCAGAGAAGGAGACTCCACAACGCCCCTGGACAGCCCATTCCAGTGCTCCGTTACCCTCACTGTGAAGTTCCTTCTCACATTTATATGGAATCTCCTATGTTCCAGCTTACACCCATTGCCCCTCGTCCTATCACTAGATGACAATGAGCAGAGCCTGGCTCCATCCTCCTGACACCCACCCTTCACACATTTACAGACATTAATGAGGTCACCCCTCAGTTTCCTCTTCTCCAAGCTCAAGACACCCAGCTCCCTTCAGCCTTTCCTCATAAGAGAGGTGCTCCACTTCCTTCGTCATAAGTACCTGCAGTGCCTGTTTACTTACGATAAGCCACAATGGGTACATTTACAGCGTAGTACATTTATAGTGAACATATCCCCCAGACTCCTGATGGTTGTGCTGCTTGAATCCTAGCTCATTCCTTGAATCTGTTCTTAAGATTAGTCCTCTACACAGGCTCTGGGATGATTCTGCTGTAAAAAAGACTGGTGCTAGGCAGCATTGATGCAAGCCAGGCAGCATCACTTGACAACCAGGTGATGGGCTGGTCCCTGCCTTGCTTTCAGACAGCACCACTTCATACACATAGACATGAGTTAGACACACTCTTCTTTTTGCCTGGCATTATGCCCATCTCTATTTCAACTGGTAATTACGGCATTGGGATGATAGGAAGATGAATGGGGCATCAGCAGAGCAACCAAATTTTGTGTGCTTTTCCCTGAAGTTGTCCTGTAGGAAGGACATGCTAAAGAAAAACAACCATCTTCCCACCTCTGCTGGGCTAACGCGTGGGGCATTATTTTAGCATCATTATTACAGAAGATTCACTCAAGAAATTAAGTTATATCCCTTAATATGCCCTTTTACGTCCCTTACAACTTGCAGGACAGAGGAGATTGTGTTCCTGATGAGTTCTCCTGCAAAGGAGTCCCATCATCCAAGACACTAACTTTACCACCTCAGTTCAGAACCCAAACTTACGAATCTTCCTGCTGTCCTTGCAACCAAAGCCAGCTCTGCGTAATATGCTATCCAATGCTATTTGCCTTGCACATGCTTGTAAGACCCACAGCTTTATTATTCCAGCTGTCATCTTTTTTTAAAAAAATATAGATCTCCCAGTATATTTTTTATGCTACAGTTTCACGATCCATTCCAGCTTGGCTTCAGAGCAACATTTTTCCACCCACACAGAAAAGCATGCCAAGCCTCCGAGGTTTTGCAATATTCTTTTGTAGTATTACTTTTATCAGGCAATCAAGTAAATATTAATATTGCTTTTCTTTTCTTTTTTTTTTTAAGGAAAAGCAATTTTTGCTGCCAACTGCACAACTTTCCATGCGATAGTCAGAAGTACCAACACGTACCTTCTTTGAAACATTCAACCTCTATATTCCTAAACTTTTGTAGCTTTAAGCTGCTCGTGGGCACGAACAGAACATCACAGGTATTTTTACTCTTTCTATAGAGACTGTTTGTGTTGTGCAGGACTCAAGGTCTGCTCACTTGATTCACACAAGCGTTCCCATTTCACCCAGAGTAGGTAAAACCAACGACTTTATGACCAAAGTTCTGTGCTCTGGTGCAAGCGCAGTGATGCTGGCGGGTAAGTTTAAATGCCATTACAGTTTATTCTAGACCCTGAACAGGCATAACCCGCAGCAGTTTCAGTACTTCTACATCTGTGATAGCATGTTTAGACCGACACACTTTATCAGTTTAACAGTATAATTAATTCAGACAAACTTTCAGGTCTAAATCTGATGTCAGAACATAAGAATCTGCCTCATATACCCTTGTAATGATAGGGTTTGGGTTATTATTTTGGAGACGAGTGAACACACAGACACACTGTCCGGTTTCACAATCTTTTTGCATGATGAATCACTTTTGCTCACTCACATAGGCGGGGAAGTATTGAGGCACTACACGTGAACGCAATCCAAAGTAAAAGCTGCAGAGTGGAACTCATAAAATACGTAATATAGCAGATAAGGTTTCCAGTCACGCTGTGAAATAGGATTGTTTGTTATTTCCTGTCATATCGCTGCATGGTAATTCTCAGGTCATTATCTGGTGGTTCCTGCCCACCATCCTTTCTAAGCTTTTTAATCCACAGCTACAGGAATACATCTACCACGCTTAACCCATGGCTACAGGCTACGTAGAAACCTAGTTCCTAGTCATTAACAAACCAGAGAGACACATGTTCCTTATATTAGCTAATAAACAGACACACAAAACCAATCTATTTCAGGTTAACTGAAAGGAATTTACTGTATAACTTCCAGTTCAACCACCAAACCCCCGAATCCATTATTTGCACAGTTCCATTTCCAGCGCACATAAATATGCCATTCCTGTTCATTAATAGCACCACAGCCTACCTCTGTCCTTTATTCCCTGTGAATAGGGCTATTCTTCACGCTGCCAGTGCCTGTTTACCGCTTCCATTGCATTCATTATGAGATATTGGATAGAATTCAGATTGCCTGAGCTTAAGCTGAGCAACACAGGTGTGTGTATCTGAGCTTGTCCAAGTTTCCATCAGAGTCAAGGGAAAGCTCAGATCCACTTCAGGTTCCTAAACATAGGTGTCATGTTGATGTGTCAGATGCTGTGTGTTATCACTCTTTAGGCTGCTCCAGGAGAGCATGTGTCACCTCTAGGTCTTGTGTCTTATCTGCGGGCTTCATGCCGATACCTCACACTCTTGATGGCATCTCAGATGGCATTAGAAGGCTGTGCTTAGGTAACATCAAAACCTCCACTAACTTTAATAGGAGCTTAACACCTAATTGAGGTACAGATATCTACACTGCAGGCATCATACATCAGGCTACGTTGAATCTTGTGCTGTCAGACTCTAGGATAACAGACCCTCATCTGTTTTGGGACTTATGGAAACTTCTCTGACTAACCTCTCCTGACTTAGTTCTGAATCCAGACATCCTTCTCATGAGGCCCTTTATCCTTTGCAATTACACTGAAAATGCTTTATCCTATCCCATCATTTGTAGACAGAAAGTGAAAGTAATTAATGCCTTTTGTAAAGCCACTGTCACGACCGGCACAACAAAACAACCAACAAAACATGCTGGATATGTGCTTGTGTGATTTGCTCTAGGAGATCCTGCTGTGGCGGGGGGATTGGGCTGGGTGATCTTTCGAGGTCCCTTCCAATCCTTAATGTGCTGTGGTCTGTGGACACAGTGCTGACTGTCACAAGGAAATCAGCTAATGCTCAAAGATCTGTAGGAATTTGATCAGAAAGGAAACACACTCTTTTCTTGAAAGAAATATACTCTCTTCAGGACTCTTACAGTGGTTTTGATTCTGAGCAAATTAAACCAAGAAAAGACAAAAGGGGGAGGGGGATGGAGAAAACCACAGCCAGCATCATCTGGGACTCAATCATGTTCCACAGTACATTGTAGGCTACTCACTCACAAGTGACCACAATAAATGGACATTTCCAGAGGCTGTCATGGATCCAACAATAAAACAGTTCTCTAGGACAGCAGACTAAATTTTAGAGGGCAAAGTCATGCTGATGTTACAGACAAATGGAAGAGCTGCAAATTGCACTGAGGTTGTTCTGCACCACGTATTCACTCCTCTCACAGCTCTGCAGTGAGCCTTTCAAAACATGAGGTATCTAAGGCTACATCTACATGAGCAAACGCAGAGCAATGGGAATGGGTGCTGAGGAATGCGTACACTGCACACACTTCCGGGGTTTGACATCAGACTAGTTCTCGTTTGGTCCTGTTAACTGAATTTCCATTAGCAAGTCGAGGGTGTTAGGTAGTGTTCTGGAGCACATTGTCTAGTTAGTGTCATCCAAAAGGAATCCAGCTTCCACGCTTCGAGAGGCTCCGTGATGCAAACTGAAGCTTCACTGGCTAGCAAGTCAAGCGATGTGACCCTGACTCTTGGCTCTGGTGAGGCCTTATCTTGACTACTGCTTCCAGGTCTGGTGTCCTCAGAACAGCAGAGACATGGAACCAGCTGCCTAGGGGAGTTGTGGAGTCCAGTTATAACTGGAGATGTTTAAAACCTGCCCGGATGTGTTCCTGTGTGACTTGGTCTAGGTGATCCTGCTATGGCAGGGGGATTGGACTGGATGGTCTTTCGATGTCTCTTCCAATCCCTAATCATTCTATGAACCCATTTGAGTCGGTCCAAAGTAGGGCTGCAAAAATGATAAAAGGGCTGGGGCACCTTTCCAATGAAGCAAGGCTGAGTTTGTTCAGCCTGGAGGAGAGACAGCTCTAGACAGACCTTCTTGCAGCATCTCGGTACTTAAAGGGAGCTTATACAAAAGTTAGGGACAGACTTTTTAAGTGGTCCTGTAGCAACCGGACAAGGTATAATGATTTTAAACTAAAAGATGGTAGATTTAGGCTACATAAACAAATACTTCTAACTCAAACTAAAATTGTAATAAAGACCTGTTCTTAAACAGCTCTTCTGCCTTTGGTGATACGCTCTGCTCGTGGTTTCTGGGATGCCTTTGTACACTGCATGCATCCATTCATCTGCAGAAGTACTTCTGTCCTTTAAGTACCAGAATAGAAAAAAATTAGAGGTCTGGGCAGATGCGAGCAAATATCAGTGTCTTGGTACAATATGAAACTACAGATGGACATCACAGAAGGGATTGTAATTAGCACTCTTCACAAGAGGTTCAGCACAGTCTCTAGAAAATGAACTGTCACTGGTGTAATACATTTACTTAATAGGGGTCTGGTGAGTTTTTGCACTGCACTTGTTCTGTGACAATACTAGTGGCTTCTCAGGCTGGGTTTAATTACCTACCACATTTTGTCAGTTCTCTGTGTGTGTATTTTACTGATTTCCTGGCCACTGTCCTTTTGGCTCAATTCATTCACGGCTTCTTTGTTTCTTGACATTCAGTGATGTAGTAAATGGAGCACAAAGGGTTAACCCATTTTCAAAGGGTGCTGTTTAACAATGGTTGCCCTTCTGAATCATGGATTAGCAAATAATCATTTGTTCTGATGATGTAACTTACAGTAATGTTACTAAAGGGAGGAGTTCTGTGAAAATTGGTTTGAACTGGTCTCTCTGGTTTACGATCCTTCCTTATGCGCACTGACTTAATCTTACTCAGTAAACACATTTGTTTCCCAATTCTCCCTCAGACCCTAATTTGCAAACAGTTTGGAGGAATCCTCCAAAATCATCAAGAAGAGTAAAAATATTTCTTAGCCCCGAAAAGCAAAGGAAAATACCGCTGGAAAATTGTTATTCGAACTCAGCATAAAATTAACTCCCTGGAGACTGCTGATAAATACATTTGTCTTCCTAAGCTTTCACTTGGTTGAGAATCTGGAGTATATCAAGGGTTTCTTTTTAAAGCAGTTCCTGCCAGGCAGAACTAAGTGTTACTTATTCTTACTAGAGGTAAAAAAATGATGCGATTCTGCAATTATATTTGCCACCAGAAGCATAGAAGGTTTAAAGCACTTCTAGACATTCCAGAGATTTTCTTCCCATAGGTGCTAAAATATGTCACTTCATTTGGGCTGCAGACTTCATCAGGAATTCCTTGAATACCTACTGATAAATCCTGAAGTGGAATCCTGCTGCTTTTTCTTATTTCTATCCCTTTTCTACCACAGACGATGAGTAGGAGTAAGGATTGTCTGATCGCCTTGTACTTATTCACCCCAGCAGCGACCACTGTCGAAGAACCAGCAGTCGAGGTCTGTTGTCACACCACAACACGTGCTGTAACATCTAAAACAAAGAGCTACTTCCAAGCATCCTGTGCCAATGCAGGGAGTATGTCTGTTAGTGAAGACTAATAAATATTTACTTTCTAATGATACTGTAGCGTGTGTCTGGTTGTGTATAGTAAATCACAAGGGAGAGACTGGGCGCATCTATGACGGAGAATCATGCCTAGGCTGTGGCGTGAGCAGGAAGGAGGAAGCCATTATTCTGTGTGATGGATTGTGAGTTTGACAGCAGTAGGACGGAGATTCCTGCCAAATGCTAAGCCACTTTCTCTGCACGCAACTGCAGTGTTCCTCAGCACAGTCCTGAGCACAGCCCACTGCTGACTCTAATCTGTAGTCTGCAGTATAACCATGATATCTCCTCTTAACATCATGAGAGGTTTCTTGCTGCTCAGAGTGGACTTTTACAGGAAATTCAGTAATATCAATACTAGTCCCTTGACAGCAAGAAGCTGGAGGGCTTCTTTCTTTACCAAGAACCACTGGTTAGAAATAGATTTTCTAGCTGCACATTGAAGTCTATGCGACCAACTCAAGAAACCAATACAGTAAGCGTACGCACCAGGTTGTGTGAGAGCGTTCCCGAGCAGTGAAGTACCTCAAATAGATGGCATGCACTGATGCGTGGGTCAATCAAGTCACAGCATGCTTTTGTTTAGTCCAATAGCAGACACTCTCCAAACAATCATAACGCACTACACGGTCAAACAATGTCGTAAGTGGGTTTTTACTGTGCATTCTTCAGCTCCTATTCTGTTCAAACCAGTGCAACGTTTTCTTTCTGACTGGGTAAGTTTCTCATGACTTTCTTACTACTGTTAGAAAATGCTTTGGTAAACAGCCACACTAATTACTCATTTATAATATGTTGACTTAGAACTGGAAAGTATTCAACATATCCTTAAACACTTAACTGCTGCATCATAAAGCCCAACAGTTTGGGGAGTATCCAGCAGTGATGCAGTCCATTCACCCACCACCACCACCACCAGACTGCTGGAATTTTAGATTGCTTTTCAACCCTTCACACAATCTTAAAGATGAGAACTGATAGCTGAACGGCTGGGACAGAAAAGCTGATTAGAACTGCGAACACCGTTCACGTCAAGTACGATTTCGACATTTGCTTTGGTGCTAATTCACAGCTAAACCAAACGATTTAAAAGTTGTCACAGGACAAAATATTTACATTTTTTTTAATTTAAAAATTAACTTGGAAGGTAGTTCAGATTTCAATCCAACCCACAATTCTGATTTTAAGCCAACCTAAAGGTCCTCATTGCTAGCAACAGAATTGACCGAGCTACAGTTACAGGTATTTACCTAATGGCTGGATTGTGGAAGTCCATAATGAAACACACGCCAGAACGCATTAGCTGAGACAGGATTGCAGTATAATGGAAAGATACAGTAAACAGATGGCTGCTCTAATTATTACGTTGAATGTTTACATGCGCTTCTTGCTAAGCACCGAACTGTTTCATCAGAACAAAAACATGAGATACTTTGATCTGGAAAATAAGGCGAGATGGTTCAATGATACACTACGGTCACAATTCATCCTGCCTAAGGTTAATCACCTATGCAAGGCATGTAAATTAGGGGGTTGGTCACGTCAGGCTCCCTCTAATGTCACAGGAGGAAGACTGGCACTTTCTCGGTGTGGCAGGGAGACTTGGTGGCTCTGCAACAATGGAGGGAGCCACAGTGGCTGGGCTGTAACGTCAGGTTCAGGCATTACCTCACAACCCCTGGTTTCCAAAACAAAAATCAATGAAATAGCACAATTGTTCTTACTTTGTAATTCAGTTTGGAGAGGCTCAGGGGCTTTTTTTGTAGGAAACACCAGGAAAATATTCCTGATTCCACAAGAGCTCCTATGTCTTTAGAAAGGTCCAAATCATAGAATCGTTAGGGATTGGAAGGGACCTCAAAAGAGCATCTAGATCATTCCCACTAGTTTCAGCTGCAAACACTGCAAAAGGACAGATCACCAATTCATATGATGTTATTATACAGCTTTCATTCTTCAAACTACACTTATGACTTCAGGAACCGCCTTTAAAGGAATCTGGAAAGTGGCCAAGTCAACCTGCCCTTTGGCCCACACACAAGTCAAGCCGAAGTGATGATTGTGAGGGACAAAATGGGGGGTTAAAGGCACCTGAACTGCAAGATCAGTTCAGCACACATAAATCCCTTTGGCAGTCTTCACAGTACCCTTTGAATTGTATTGCATGACAGAAACATGAACTCAGAATATATTACTGCAACCCTACGCAAACATCAACATCACGGGGGAAAGCAGATACATGTATCTTGAGCAAAAAGCAACGGAAGTGGAATCAGGTTGACATAGTGTAAGATGTCAAAGGTAAGAATGACTACGTGCTTTCTAGATTCCTCAAATCAAGGACTGGAGGAAGCCTTTTGGGAAGGCAGCTCTGGAGGTCATCTGTAGCAATTGTCATCTCAAACTGGAACTATCACAAATACTTAGCAAGGACCTTTTCCAGATGAGTGCTGGGAGTCCTCCCAGTATGAAGACACCACAACTGCTCTAGTTTTTCTACTGAAACAAGTTGCCTCGAGAAATAAAAGTTAATGTCTAACCTAAACAACCTGAGGCTGTTTCCTCTTGTTCTATCACTTGTTAGTTGTGAGAAGAAACCAATACTCATCTCTACAATCTCCCGTCAGGTAGTTCTAGACAGCAATAAGATCTCCCTTGAGCTTCCTTTCCTTCAGACTAAATAGCCCCATCTCTAACAGATGACTCTCTAAGACTTTATCAGTGTCTACAAAAGAGATCAAATATAATTGAGGTTAAGTGAGAAATACAGGGTTCCAGAAAAACCAAAGGACCTAGAAACAGCAAAATTATATCACTAAATGAAAAAACCGCTGGGCTATTGGTTAATGTGGAAAGGAACTCAAAGTTACATTATCAAGTCTTACCAAGGACAGTGAAAACTAAGTACACTGGTAGCCTACGTGGCTGACCGATGCACTGGAAACCAGAACCTATGTGTTACTGTCTATATACACAGCATAGGGAAGGTCAAGTACCCCAAGACATGATGATTTGAATCTACATTTTCACCCTACTCAGGCACTTTCAGATCTTATATAGCAAACACAAAGATCACAAAATCCCGGAATCACAGAATTGTTGGAGTTGGAGGGGATCTCAAGAGATCATCAAGACCAACCTCTCACCAAAACAGGACTGCTTCTAGGCAGGTTTTGAATATCTCTGGAGAAGGAGGCTCCACCACCTCTGAGGAGACTGTTCCAGTGCTTTGTGACCTGTACTGTAATGAAGCCTTTTCCATATTTCACAGAACATTAGGGGTTGGAAGGGACCTCAAAAGATCATCTAGTCCAATTCCCCTGCCAGAGCAGGAACACCTAGACCAAGTAGCACAGGAACATATTCAAAATGAAACTCACAGACCACATCTTGTAAGTAGATGCCTACTTCTCCTCCAAAATCATGCCTCTGAAATATGCTGGTGATGGAAATGCTTCTGTCCGATTAGTACAAGGCTGTAGAGGACAAAGTAGGAGACTAGAAGTTAATTCCTTCCACTCTTCCAAGTGCCAAATCTCCTCCTTGTCTGAGTTGAATTGAAGGAATGTTGACCAGAAAATATATAAAGAGGCCTTGAAGGAGGCAGCTCTGCTCAGACCTACCTTGCCCAGGCTACAGAACGATGTGCCTCTGTGGAGATGCCTATGCAGTGACTACTGTATTTTCTGCTACTCAGTTAACCAACTTCAAAAGGAAGAGTAGAGAGAGTGTATGAAAGCCCATCTCGCCTGCTCTGAACGTTGTCACCCCTTGAGAGAATATTTGCCTTGGAGAGACTTTGGTTTCAACCCCCTCAGTTAGAGCGAAGTGTTCAATCAGAGACTGACTCTCTAAGCGAATGGTTTAACCACAGAGCACTGTATGAAAGATGGGTGGCAGATCCTCCTCCACTGTCTGTTTCACAAAAGCACCCACAAAGCATTTTTCAAGGAGCGTTCTGGGTGTGCAGTTGGTGTTTTTTGAGAGTGTCTGCATGTTTGAGCCCCCCAGGAGTCTCCTGCAGAGGAATGCCTCGCTTCTTAGGTGGGAGATAGCTATCAGGCTGCTTAAACTGTTCTGGGCATGTGCCAGAGCAGAGCTCTGGACACCCAGAATTTCTGAAGCTCAGACAGGCAGGTGCCTTCAGCAAGATTCAAATAAAGCACCTAAGCACTTACAGTGCAACTGAGGAGAATTTCATCAAAGCAAGAGAAAAGCGATTTTTCCCAATAACATCTGCCCCACTAAAGTACTCGAAATTTCCATTACAAAATTTACTTTGATGCTTAAAATTACCCTGCTGACACCCTGGCTGAGCTAAATATACAGACTGCCATTTCTCCAAGTACATTTGGGCTTTACAAAGTAGGTATTCCACTGCCTGAGGCCCCCAAGGATCCCAATCTTGTAGGCACACTTAGATCATGTCTAATGCGTATCAGCACCACTGGGTTCAGCACAGGCCAGAGCTGCCATGGTCACCTTAATCCAAAAACAGCGGTGTAGGGGAAGAAGCTGCGGTGGTAGTGATGGTATCTACATTTTGCATACCAGCCTACAGGACTGACAACACACACAGCCACGAATGATTCAGGTTCATTGAATTCTGGCATCAAACTGCCAGCATGAGAGCAGATAGATCCTGCCCAGTGAAGCCATGGTGTCATCTGGCAAGACATTTATAACCAGGTAATTATGGGGATTTTTCATGATATACATTGAAGAAGAATGTTTTGAAGAACTATGGAGGATTTCGTGTCCAAGCTGATCACAGAATCACTCTGGTTGGAAAAGACCCCTGGGATCATCAAGTTCAACCATCTACCCTACCTTACACATTCACCCCTAAACCAGACCCCTCAACACCTCATCCAAATGATCTTTAAACACATCCAGGGATGGAGACTCAATCACCTCCCTGGGAAGCCCATTCCAGTGCTTGACCACCTTTTCCATGAAAAACTCTTCCTTATATCAAGTCTGATGTCCAACACGGACCAGTTTGGTGAAGTTAATTAACCTTTTCTATTCAATAAGCATTCTCACTCTGTAAAAGAAGAACTCGATCTAATGTGTTCTATTCCAAAGCGGGGGGGGGGGGCACCACAGCCACCTACCCCCATCTGTGACTAGGACAAATTTAGCCCACTTCCACTGAAAAGGGCAAACAGTGACAGCAGCTGTCTGTTGGGACAAGATGATAACGAAGTGTGAACAACAAGCCTCCCTTTCACGTAGATATTATGCAGATTATTCTTATTTGGTAACACCCAGAGCTGCTGAGAAGCTTAAACACATGCTGTTTGGTTAAGTAAATTACGAGAGAATATGGGAACCCAAAGGCACTGTTGGAGAAACCACCTAACCTCATCGCCAGATGGGACTCAAAATTCTGCAAGGCTGCTGAATGTAGGCTGCAGAAAACAAAAGCCAGCAATGCTATCTATGACACAAGAAGAAAAATAGGAAACTCAGCACAGGGTTTAGAGATGTCTGTGGAGGTGGATGAGTCACTGTTGCTCACACTTTGAAGTGAGTGAGACAAGCCTGTGCGTCACATATTATTTCCTCTTAATCTGCAGAGAACAGGCCATCCCAAGCCATTGATGGAAGCTAAACACTTGGAGCACAAACGAAACGTGACTGGACTTGGGTTTCTCTTAGTCAAGCATCCTGGGAGCCTAGAACCGCAAGTCAGACTGTCAGCAGTTGAAATGCCTTTGGTTTACGGGTTAACAACCCGGCGATAAAAATGAACTGTGGCTGAAACTAAGCCTACGTGGGCCTGATGCAATTAGGAGCCAAGTTTCACACCGCTATAGGGCTGATACTACACCCACTGAAGACAATGATAATCTTTGCGCGAATAACAGAGGCAGATCCTTTCATCTTTTGATGCCCATACTTATAAAACTGGATAACGGTACTTCCCTTCTCCGATGTTTGCAGCCTCAAAATCATTTTGCACCAAAGACTGTCTCTTTCTAGGCACTTCATATGGCATTTAACACCTCCAGATTCCTCTCGTGCTTAGAATCTGAAGCATGCAAAAAACACCAGGGCTGTCGTGGCATTTGCAGCAGATACGATGGGGTTTGTGTGCAGAGAGCCAGCACAGACTTTTGACATAAGTTTGTGGCTACCACCAGAAACTCTCTACGTGCTAATGCTGCTTCTTGAAAGTCTCTTCTAAAAAATCCTGGGGGTTTTTTTTTTATCTCTTATTTGAACTACTACACTAGTGTAAAGCTTGCGAAGACAGCAGAGCTGTTAAATCACTAGGAATTTCATAGGATTCCTCAGGCACGAGGCTGACTCCATCAGTGAAGACAACGTTTAAGTTCAATACCTTGGCTATTTATACATCTTCTGTTCGTAAAGTGCTGCTTAAACATGTGGCACATGTTTAAGGTGAAGGTGTGTGTCTACCCTTCTACACTGCTCTTGTGAGACCTCATGTGGAGCACTGAGTCCAGTATTGGAGCCCTCAGTACAGGGAGGATAATCAACTGTTGGAGCAAGTTCAGAGGAGGTCACAAGGAAGATCAGAGAGCTGGAGCACCCCTCTTATGAGGACAGGCTGAGGGGATGGGGACTGTTCAACCTGGAGAAGAGAAGGCTCTGGAGGAGACTTTATAGCAGCCTTCCTGTACCTGAAGGGAGCCTACAGGAAAGTCCCTACAGAGAGGGACTTTTTATGAGGGACTCTAGTGACAGCACAAAGAGGAATGCTTTCAAGCTAGAAGATTAGATCTTAGGAAGAAATTCCTAAAGGAACAAATTCTTCATTCTTATGAGGGTGATGAGAAACAGGAACAGGTTGTCCAGGGAGGTTGTGATGCCCCATCCCTGGAAGCATTCAGAGTTGGAGGGGGCAGAACCCTCAGCAACCCGGTCTAGTGAGAGGTGTCCCTGCCTATGATGGGGAGGTTGGAACTAGATAATCTTTAAACTCCCTTCCAACCTAAATTATTCTATGACCCCATGAATCTGTGAACTGTTTCTAGCATGTACAGGATAAAAGAAATCTTGCATGAGCTACAGTGCTTTGGTCTGTATTGGTAACTGAGATGGTCTTTTCATTTAGTCTTTGTATTTCTTAGCTGAATATAGGTTTTGGCTTGGTTTTTTTCCCCCTTTGTGGGAAGCAAATGTATTTTGCATAGACTGCTATTTTTCACTGTTTTGAAGAGACCATAGAGTCATTAGGGATTGGAAAGGACCTCGAAAGATCATCTAGTCCAATCCCCCCACCACAGCAAGATCACCTAGACCAAGTCACACAGAACACATCCAGGCAGGCTTTAAACATCTCCAGCAAAGGAGATTCCACAACCCCCCTGGGCAGCCCATTCCAGTGCTCCGTCAGCCTCACTGTGAGGAAGTTCCTGCTCATATTTATGTGGAACCTCCTCTGTTCCAGCTTACACCCATTGCCCCTTGTCCTATCACTAGCTGACGTGCCAGACTTGTCAGTTCACATCCTCTGCAGGCCTTAGGTCTTTTTTTCTTTTCAAGTAAATATATGTTTACTTGAACATGACATGCTGGAAAAACATTCTATTACAGTTCTGTTCTGAAGTCCCACACCAAACACATGCATGACCTGAAAGGATATTAATCTTCACTTTGGCTTAAGTAGCCAGTCATAACCTTGCCAGGCTCTAAGCACCTTACTAATTAATACGAGCAAGTCCACTTTAACACTAGAGAGGAATCTTTCCCCAGGAGTCCTCAGTTAGGTCTCCAGATCTTGTTGCCAAACTGCTGCCATGTCACAGGAGACCTGAAAAGTTGTGATTTGAGAAGAAAAGCCAGAGGTAAGAACCTGCCAATCCTTCACAGTTTGCAGAGCCCTTCCATCTTCAAAACCTGGCGTCTGTCCTATTGGAACTGCCCATTTTAAGGTTAACAAAATGCCTCCAAATTATAGACTCCTTCAAGACTTTTTAGCACTAAATACTCGCTCGTTGCTCTTGGAAGAAAACAAATCCTTGGGCAAGTAAGCATAGAAAACAGGGCTGAACAACCTGTTTAGAAATCCCAACCTGCCTAAGCACAGCAAGTTTCAGCTTGATGAAGACAGTGCTGAAGATGGCCTGAAGCCCACAGAATGCAGCTAACTTCCGTGTCGGTTAGTTAGGAGCTTCAGCGAGCTGGGGGGAGACGTTTTCTTTTAAAGAGAAGGACCCACTCGGCTGTTTCAATAGCACTTCATTTTCCTCACAAGACATAAACAAGAAAAAGGAGGAGTAAATTACTGAAATAACCTGGTGGCATTTTTTTCACTATTATAGAGCTTCCATACATCCAAGATACTTGTCGGGAGTTTATGGATGGCAATAACTTCCACTGCTTACTCAGATGTGGAAAATGTCCTTGAACCTGATGGTGGAAAACTGTAGAAGAGAGGAGCAAAGGGGGCTGATTCGCTAGTTCACTACAGTGCTTGATGCCAAGATAACATGAGGGTGCAATACTGCAGGGGTTGATTGAGTCACATGAACATAAAGTTGGGTCAAAGAGGTACTGGATTTGGCTTAAAATATATATCAGAGTTCTGGGGAAGGGGACACTGCCTTCTACTACTTGAAAACAGAGGGACGTGTTTTTTTATGTAAAACAGTAGTGGCTGCCAATAATTCACCGGGCTGGTTGAAAACACTTTCACATGACTGCAGGTAACCATATGTTATAAACTAGCTGGGACCTGGGAAAACACTCTAGGCAGTGGTAGGCAGACAGGTAAACTTAGCCTCATGCTTTGCTTTTAGAAGTTCCAGTACATACTGCCACAACCAGTTTTTGTTTTGGTTTTTTCCCCAGAGAGCCAGTCTGCAACCACAGACGAATGTTTTTCTCTGTTGAAACTCATCCGTACGGCACGACAGCCTGCTTAGTTCTTGCTTGTGCTGTGTGCGTAGCAAGACTGCTCAAACATAAAAGGGATGGAGAACCAGAGTGCGAGACATTTTGCCTCGACTTTAGCTTCCAGAAGAGCAAACTCTGGCACACACAGATCTTTGTGCTGGTTCCCAGTGATCACTGGCTGCTGGTTCTCAATGATCAAACACAATTACTGGCTGCTGTAAGTGAACAGCAGCCACTGCTGCCAGCCAGGTTTCTAAATTTATTTAAGAAATATTTCTCTTAGGCTTCTCCTTTGTTTTATTCCAACACACTCTTTCTCTCATACTCTGGATTGAACGCATTCTCCTCGGTAGCCCACAATACACAGAGCCGGTCTTCCAGTTTCTGTTGTCTACGTCTATCATCTGGTTTCTGTTGTGTTCACCTTTTGTGACTAACCTTGTAAATCACTCCTTATCTCACATGGGTAATTATGCCAATAAAAATTTCAGCAAAATGACGTTAAGACGCCTTATGTTCACGTCCTACGACTCATCAAAATACTCTGGCCAGCAGCTTAAGGTGGAAAAAAATGAGGTTTGTTGCTTCCTCTAAAGATTCGCCCCTGACATCCAAAAATCAAGCTGCTCTCTCTCCATACATTTGAATAGCTATTGAAATTCAGCTATGGAAATCCGTGCCTCAGTTCAGCAACGCACAGCTGTTTGCTTAATAGTGGGTGAGACAAGGCTGATCCAGCTCACTTTTCCATGTATGGGCAGTGCAAGACCTGCTAGAGCTAGGGAAGGGAGAAGATTATTTCCATAAGCAGCACAGGTGGGCACAGCTGAAGGAAAGCACACCGATTTCACTTTTGTGCTCCTGACTTTTCATTCAGTCGCAGATCAGCCCTACACAGGTGCTCACCGCATCCCAGAGGGGAGTTTGGAGCTCCTGCGATGGACTGAGTTGGGTAACGCTGATGGGATCATGCTCGCACAGAGCTGCTGCTCAGCTGCACCAAAGGACCCAATACTCTCCTGTTTAGTTGTACTCCAACTGTCTTTACTCACGGTGAATAATTCCTTTGAAGTTAGTGTGTCTACACAAGTGAGTAATGGCCTCAGGATCCGGCCCTTCAGCAGTGTATGACGTGTTGTGTTTCAAGTGCTTCTGCCCTGTTGTTTTTAATCCTGCGTTCCAATTTACCTACTGGAACTATCTTCTGAACAGCTTCTTTCCACGGATCCCATTATGCATATTCTTTTATTTAGTACGTTTTCACTTTGATCTGCGTGCCAATCAAGATAAGCTCAATAAAGATAGAATTTTAATGAACACGAGGAACTACGTGCGGCTGCATCAGCCAGTTTTACTAGTTTTAGGGGCGTGTGCATTTATTTTTACTCGTGTAACATCCAGATTGCGAGGTTGCAGCCTGTGAAGTAGCTCCTATTGATTTGGTTGTTGTAAAGAGTGAGATGTGTCTATTATTTTCAGTACTATCGCAGCTAATTTTATCTGTTTGACACTTCTTGTTCAACAATACAGAATTAAAGACCGGAAGACAAGCGTATAAAATCGAATCAAGTCAAAGATCAATAACCCCCAGAGAGGATACTCAGGACCCTTTAAGAACAGGTACTGCCAACAGTGAAATGTCTACCTCCTGACTCCAGATAGGTTACACATGGATGTTTTGAAGATCAGGATCAAAGCAGATTAATCCTGTTAAAACTCTTTGCCAAGAGTCAAAAGGATTGGGAACAATCAACAGTTGCTGAGTACCTCTATCTTCTAGTAGACGAGAAGTGGGACAGGACTGAGTGAACTTACGGGAAAGGCACAAGGAAGGACAGAGGTTGAGATGGAGATTTGTACCTTCAACACCATTCCTTACTGTTATCTACCTTATCTTTCGATAAGTAATGCATGGGTTACCCAGATAAGGCAATCAACACAAGTACTTGAAGACATGTTTCTGTACATGTGTCAAACCCAGTCAGGTTATGATCAGGAGACAGAGTTAGCCTTCTCCAGCCCAAGGTCCAATCCTATGGTTGTTAGGGGGGGATAGTTTCTATCACAGTAGACAGGGACTGTGGGGGAACAAAAAAAAGAGCAAGTTCCAGTTGTAAGAGAGGGGGGTTTTACAAAATAATGGGAAGAGGAGTAGTCTGTGATAGAAGAGACTAAGATAGAGTTTTTCCTGCAACAATGGAAGGTAATTTAACAGTTAACAACCACCAGAGATGCGTTGGTACAAGAAATCATCCAAAATGTTAGGCTAGCATAACAGCATTAATAAAAGCGATCATTGATTGCTTCACATTCAAAGTGATCGTTACCAAAGGGATGTGTTTTGACTACGCTCAAGCAGGTACTTTGTGTTCCATTTCTTCCTTCTGGCAATATCAAATTAACCCATCACTGAAGCCACCTGTGGGTGTTTGAACTGTGCAAAACAAGAACAGCGCACTGGACCAAAAAGCATTTACGAGTAAGTGTGCCCATAGAAGCTGCTGCTGAGACCCACCCTCAAAAAAACCAAGGAACAACCAGGGCTTGACTTAATGCAATTCCTCACAGTAGAGCTGTAATGTTGTGGACCTAATCCACAACACTGATTCTGACAGTGAAGTTGACACCAGTGGCCTGTCCAAGGTGCACATGGCCATGCAAAGCAGACTTCTATACAGCCATCCCCAATTGCTTTGCCATTACTCACACAATTTTTGTTCCTTGTGCTGATGAACACAGAAAAATGCATTTCCCCCCCTTTTGAAGGTACCTTGCACCACTGCTGGTGGAGTGGATGGAAACATTGAGCCTGGCTTCAACACTGGGTCCTGGGGTGCACTCACACAAGAAAAGACACGAGGCAAATCGCTTTGAAACAATCGCTCCTCCAGAGCACTAGATTTCTAACATAGATGGACTGGTTGGGCACCAGCCTACCTGCCTGAGTGAAAGATGGCGTGAAACAAGCTCATTCACCTTCTAAATTCCAGTGACAAATACCTGCATTGAAAGATATCTATGCTCTTCTTTACCAGAGGTTTACTGCAGCTTAACTATTGACACAAAAGAAAAATCAGCAACGTGTGTCCAACTTACTGCAGCTCAAAACCTGACGTGTAAAAAACAACCAGCAATGTGTCCACTCAGCACTCAGTGAAGCATCCCTAGGATACGAAGGATGACCTCAGATTCACCATCATAATTCTTTGCTCTATACTGGAAATGTTACGATAAACAAAGTCAGGTGGATCTGTCAACCAAATGATGAAAGCAAAAAGTTGGTTCTCTTTCCTAACTTTACCCTCACCTTCTAGTACTTTCTCAGAAGCATGAGACATCGTTCAAAGACCACTAAATTTTAACCAGTTTCAAGACCTCAGCTGAATGTCTTCTTGATGACATAACTCAACAGCTTCTTGAGAAAGCGACAGGACTCCAGAGACACAGGCAGAGGTTGCAGCAGCTCAAGCAATTAGTGACATAGAGACAATAATAATGTCCATTGTCCGTGAGGCAGGGCAAGCGCAGAAAACACAGGGCTCTGTCAGAAGGGTCAAGGAAAGGACGATGAAGTACACAAATAGAAATGAAGCATGAGACAGAGCACGTCGTTGCCACAGTGAGAAGAGTGTATTGTATACATTAGCCAAGGAGAAAGAAGGCAGCGATGCCTGCCCCTCAGTGCTGCAGGATGTGTGGTTCTTCATGGTTTGTCAGTGCTGTGTCAGAGAACCTGTTTATGCTCCGCTCTGAATCAGTGTTTGAGAGGTTTTGTTCCTTACCTTGATCTTTTGCTCAAAATCCCCACACTTCCCATTAAGCTCCTGTTTTCGAGAATAAGAACTTTCCTCAACACATCCTCATTAGACTTCCCTGGACAGACAGGACTTGGTCTGTGCTCTGCATTTCTGCTAAGACAGCTCTGTCACTACATGTTGGCTATCCATGTTCAGATAAATATGGACATACCAACGAGAAGCCTGAGTATACTGGCCATAGCCCCAGCAGGAAGCCTCGGTTACACCAGCTAAGTGCTCTGGTGTAGACAGCTTGAAGCACAGAGTGCAAAACCCTCTCTATTTTGTTTGGATGTGACCATACACTTCTGCCTTGTTCCAGAGAAAGTATTACATTGATTTGAAAACAGTGGAAGGACATCTGTTAATTTTCAAGCAGAAACTAAAGTACAAATAATTCCTTTTCCCTTACTCATCTCTGGTACAGCAAAGTTTGACCTTAAATCATCAGCAGAAATGTTCAAAAATACGTAGATGTGGGCTAGGGGATGCAGTTCAGTGGGCACGGAGGGGTTGGCAGTTGGACTAGATGATCCTGCAGGTCTCTTCCAACCTTAATGATGCCATGATGCTGTGATTCCATGAAATCTAGTGCTGAAGCATTGAGATGGATAAAAATCCATACAATGATTTAAAAAGAGGTCTTTTGCTGACTTAAAAAGAGAGTTAATGTCTTATTTGATCCTGATGGGTATAACCTGCATAGTTAAGACACAAGACGGGATGAATACAGGTTGGATTCCAATCTCTGCACCATCAAGAGCCAGTTCTGCTTCATTGGCTTCAAAGAAACCTGAAGAATGAAACAAGAATACTGTGCCCTACAGGCTGGGTAAATACACAGGAGAGCTGTGCAGCACTGCATGTTCCATCAAGGAAAGCCAACAGCAAGAAAAAGGTGTTTGCCCATTACCACGAGGAAAATGAATGGTGTATACCAGGCAAACAATTTCACCACCCTCGCCTCAAAGGGAAAATAACCACAAGAGGTGCATCCTTGGTGTACACACACCTTCCCAGGTGAGCAGGCTGGAATAACAAGCAGCTCTCCTGAGATCCCTGCAGCTGTGTGAAACCACACATGAACTCTTCCCAAGAAAGAGTCAAGTTCAGGTTGGTGGAGAGGGAGTTGAACACCTCGTAAGATCTCACTGGACAGAGGAGGCACACCATGTAGGCCTGCTGATGGCATAAAGCCGAAAGGCAAGGCAAGGCAGTGCACATACATAATCCATCAGTTGCTTTGACACGTGTGGGGTGGATTCACTGAGGTGACTTCATGCCTCAGAGATCTCCCAAACCGTGCCGTCAGACGGCCTGCCTCGCTCTGCCCCTGGGGCTGCAACTTTTTCTCCACTGTCACATCCCTTTGGGAATCCACAGCCCATGGGCTGGGCTGGGTCTGGAGCTCTATTGCACAGGACCTGCAGCCACCCTATTGGGAGGAAGGTGGACACAGGCATCTCACTACTGCACAGACAGTGAACAGGAACTGTGCTTCTAGTTACCACAGTAGAAACCTACAGTCACAGTGGATGTGCAGCACACAAAGAATGCACCCAAATCCCAGTTAAACCCCAGGCTGACAAAACCATTCCCATGCTGCAACTGCAGGACCTGCTCTGTTCATGAATCTATAGGGTATGATAGAACAGTTGCAGCAGGTGCAGCAACACCTGATCCTTCGTGTGCCATAGAGCAGATGGTTTATCACCTAGCTCTCCGTGCAGCAGAGCTGCGTTGCTGTGATGATGATGAACATAACCTTGTACTCTGTCAATGATTAATTCATCTGCGTGTCTTCTGCTAACAAATGGATTTCATAGCAAGTGCTAACGACGGGACACAGCTACTTTGCTGAAAGAAATGTGGGCTTGTGACAGAACATTTTTAAAGTTGTTGTGACATTCACAACTCTTCTTTTTTTTAAAGCAGACCAGTCCCTCCATTGTCTCTGACACAAACACCACTGAAGCAATTTTGTTCTCTTAGTAGATAAAATACATTTGAAATACACACATTTTGTCCTCAATCTCCTCAAGACAATGTATTCAAGGCCACTACTTGTAGGTAAGGTTGTATTTAAAGGGCAAGAAGTTTACTGTTCTGAAGGCAAAAACACTGCAAAGCAATGCACACCAAAAAAATGTGATGCCATTAACCCCCTCAGTGCCAGCAAAACAGTACTTTGAGATACAGCTTGGAAAGTGGATAAATAAAAGAGAGTCAGAATTAGGTATTTTACAAGTAACTATCTGTAAGCACATCGTTCTGAGAGAGAACACTTTACCCTCTGTGATTAGCTGTGAGGAAACATTACAGAGGTGTCCGTCATCTAACAAGCACTTGTAACACTGTAGCAAACCCTTTGAAACATAGTTTTGATGTAGCAAAGCCTCAGAGTAAACAGTTGTGAAAATCACTAAGTCCTGAGAAAACGCTGACATCAGAACTATCTGCATAAAAGTACATTAGGGTGTCCTGCTAAAAATGCCCCACGCGGAGATCTCTCCAAATAATCTATTTGAAAACAGATGGTTGATTTAAATGCAGTTTTATGGGGTTGGTCAGTGAATCAGAGCAACATAAGGCTGGAAATGACCTTAAGAGATTGTTTCGTTCCCAGATCATTCTTAGAGGAGGTTTCCTAACCCATCCTTAAAATCATAGCATGGTTTGGGTTGGAAGGGACTTTAAAGATCATCTAGTTCCAACTCAAAAAGCCGCCAAAAAAGGAGATTTTCAACTGCCTCTAGTTAATCTATCTTTTTATAGCAATCTTACTGTACTAGACTTTACATTCCTTTTTCCCTTCTGAGTCTTTCCCTTTTAGAATCACAGAACATTGGGGATTGGAAGGGACCTCAGAAGATCATCTAGTTCAACCCCCCCACCACAGCAGGATCACCTAGACCAAGTCACACAGAAACATGTCCAGGCTAGACCTAGATCCAGTCACACAGAATCACAGAACATTAGGGACTGAAAGAGACCCTGTAAGATCATCTAGTCCAATCCCCCTGCCACAGCAGGGTCACCTAGACCCAGTCACACAGGAACACATCCAGGCAGGTTTTAAACATGTCCAAAGAAGGAGACTCCACAACACCCCTGAGCAGCCCCTTCCCATGCTCTGTCACCCTCTTTGGAAAGAAGTTCCTTCTCATACTGATGTGGAACCTCCTACATTTCAGCCACCACCCATGCAATACTCTTCCTATTGCTCTCTTTTGTAGTCATATTTTCTAAAACTCTTACCCTACGTGTCTCCTTCCACAGAAGCTTGTTCAAGTCCAGCAGAGTCTTCTAGCTGAGGTTTCACCAACACCAAACAGAGCTAAGCCATCACCTGTTGTCTCTTATAGATGATGATCACATCAAGCTTAATTAGTTTACAGCAATCAGGTGGCTGCCATGAGTAGTGCTTCATAGTGATCCCCAAATCCTTTGCAGCTGTGCCTCTGTACCTCTCATTAGTCTCCACTTTATTTGTGAGTTTGATTTTTCCCTCTGAACCACACTTCTCTGCACTCCCTCCTAATTCTATTTGGTGGATTTCAGTACCCACCTCTTTGTCCACTTGATTTCTAAAGTGATTCTCTAAAGCACCTGGAGCTTGTGTGAGCTGCAAATTAACTGTGGGCACAGGCTTTCTAGCCTGTTGTCTAGACCCTTAATGGAAATCCATATTAGAGCTGGAAGCAGGATGAAAGCCTACAAGGATCCCATTTGGAAGGACTTCATGATTTTGCAGTGAATCTCACGCTTGGCTCCTTAGGAAAGATGTTCCAGGCTGTCCTACTCCCCAATTATTTTTTACACGCTGTGTTTCCTTGCCTTGCTCATGACATCATGGGAAGCAGTGTCAGAAAAGCCTGCCGAACTATTTGCCTGCTGCTCCCCCACCCTTCAGCAGGTCACTTAACCACTCAAAGGAATAAAAGCTCGCAAGAAGGCAGTACCTTCACACTGAGTCACTCAACAATCCTTACATTCTAAGCAAGATCCTAAAGCAAAGCCATCTGGAGAATTAACGCCGGAACGTTCCCACCGGTGACTTAATAAACCTCCCGTGTTTAAAAAGTAAAATGAGAGAAACAGAAGGACACTCATGCTGCAGGTATGTAGAAATACTTCTGATCACGCAGCAAATGACTACAACTCACACGTCACTTATGGACTGTTTGCTTTGGCATTTGTGGTATAATATGTCTGTACGAGGAGAGGGCTCGTCATGCAACGCGATTATTTTCCCACCTACTCGTGTCACAGGGTTTCCTGAAAGTGCAGATTCTGTCTTCACTCCCTGTACCAAGCCTCACAATCGCACTGCACAGTCAAAAACCTCCCGTGTTGTGTAAATGTCTCCGAGGGCATTTGATCTCTTCATTCTTCTTTCCTCCTGGTCCATTAGCAGTTTTATTGCAGCTGCTTGAATGCAAAGTGAGGAAGGCTCATGTTTCTGTTTACACTGGGTCTGCACTGCTACACAAAACACCAAAAGAAGCTAAAAGTCTAGGAATCCTTACAGAGATTGCAGTCAGACGGCTACTGTTTTCTAGTCCGTACTTTGGTCGGTGTCAGGACCTGGCAGTCAACGTGTTAAAGGGATTCTTTGTAAAACACTTTTATTTCTCTGTGCAGTGAAAGGCAGCGCACTTCACCCTGGTAAATAATTTAAATCAGATAATAACTTGTACTTGTGTTTCACCTGTGATCAACAAGAGACTTGTGACTGTGTAATGATCTAGGTGATGCTGCTCTGGCAGGAGGGTTGGACTAGATGGTCTTTTGAGGTCCCTTCCAATCCCGAATGATTCTGTGATTCGAATGGTTTCTGTTCTTCAGGCAGGGTATCTGGCTCCAAGAGACTTGTGACTGTGTAATGATCTAGGTGACCCTGCTCTGGCAAGGGGATTGGACTAGATGATCATTTGCGGTCCCTTCCAATCCCTAATGATTCTATGATTCGAATGGTTTCTGTTCTTCAAGCAGGGTATCTGGCTCAACGTTACACGGGGATGGGAGGTGAATGAGACTGTTACTTGCATACCCTACGAGTCCTTCTGACTTCTGCAGGAGAGCAATGGGAAGTCTCCAACGGTGGGAATGTTGATATCATACACTGGACAAGAAGGTGAGGAGTGCATCCTTCTTGGATGCAAGTAGCTGTGTCTTCCGATATTGCTGCACAAAGGCACATGGCAAGAGAACAAACTAGCCCAACAACAGCTCTTCCGTAAGCCATCCTTTTCCCAGGGATGAATTCCCTCTGCATAGTGAAACAGGAGGTAATAAAGTCCAGAGGCTATTTCTTCCATTGTCCTATAAGACCAGAGCTAGACCTTCTCCTTCACTTCATCTGATCTGTTAAACAAACTCCTGCTTCCTTGTCTAGGGGGTGGTCTACGGGATATTTGAAACCTCTGAGATTCAGGCCCAATGTGTATATTGTCTATTTTTGTTCTTTTTAAACACACTACCCTTGGGCTCATGTGAAAACAAGTCACCTTGAGTCACTCATCCTTCGAACCAGTGTGCTGGCAGCAGTAACACGATCATCTTTTGGTGTACTTGCTGCAATCAACGTTATTAATGTCAACGTTTCTAATTATTCTTAAGTATTCCTAATTCTAAAAATAGTTTTAATCACTCAAGCCAGCCTCTCAGTCCTGGGCTAGCCGTTGCTTACCAAGCTACCTCTCCTCATCATTAACCTCCAGCTTATCAACAGGTCTTTCTTAGGGGACAGTCAACAATATGAGGGCAGCTTTCACAGGCAAGACAGAGCTGACTGTAAACTGCTTAGACTGAGTGAGAGCAGCAGCAGTGTGAGGGTTAGTACAGGGCTGCATGCATATCTCAGGCAGCTAAATATTTGAGTGGTCATCCTAAGCAGAGCCTTGTGCAGCTGCAGTTGCATTATTAGCTAAATTCACAGAATCACTGAATAGTAGGAGTTGGAAGGGACCTCTGAAGACCATCTGGATAGTGCAGTGATACTAACACTGGCTATAGTGATACCTTTGGTGGAAGTACACCCTAAAAGAAGAGATGAACTAGGCTTGTTCTCTAACAATTTTCAGTAACAGAGAGTAAAGGCTGATCCTTAGTAGATAGATTAGATCAATAGATAAATTGGTGGATAGCTAGATTAGATAGATAAGATAGGTGGATAGATAGATTAGATAGATAGATAGATAGATAGATAGATAGATGGATAGATAGATGGATAGATAGATTAGATCAATAGATAAATAGGTGGATAGATAGATTAGATAGATAGATTGATTAGATAGATAGGTGATAGATAGGCAGGTAGGTAGATAGATAGGTAGTTAGGTAGATCAGATAGATATGTAGGTAGATAGATAGATAGGTAGGTAGATCAGATAGATAGATAGAGGGACAGATCTGGAATGAGGAAATGTCTAGCCTATACAAAGATAAGTGTTAGGGGAAATGTTCTATTTGTATTGAATCGGTACATAAATATTACGGTTTCCATGGTGTTGGTATTTGTCAAGCTACTTTCTAAGGAGAAGTTCAAATAGTGAATAGTTAAATGACTAAGAATGTCATTTGAATGTTAGTTACTTGAAAAACTTAGTGTGTAACAATATCCACCCAGACCATTTACAAATTCCAAACCACCACAATTATTTTTGAAATTATAACCCCTCCCATGAAATATGTATAAACAGAACTCTCCCAAGCGAGTGCTTGAAAATCTGGCCCTTTGGCCCCAGTCTTTGGTTCCTTGGTTAGTTAATTAATAGGCTTTTCCCAGAAAATAAATTTCATACAAATCCAAACAATGGACGAATTCACAGAAAACGTGGACAGCTCACAGGCAAATCATGAACAGAAGAAACACTTGGACCTCTTCAAACAACTTGATTGATCACAAGACCTCTTGTTTTGCTTAGTGTTTGGAAGAGCAGAGCCGTAGTACATCTGAGAGGCAGTGTGGTAATAAACCTGTAGATGGTTAATGTAATTCTAGAGAGAAAATGACAGTCAAGCACTGCAACAATTTAGTCTCTCTCTCTCTCTCTCTCTCTATTCTTGGCATTCCTGTTAAATTTAACCAGTTTTTCCTAATTCCTACAGAAACTGCAGTGTGTTGAAATATGTTACTGTACAATTGCTATCCTCAGTTGCTATTCTTAAATTACTACGTGGAGTGCTGAAGAAATTGTTACAGAGGGAGCGAGGAACACGTTTAAACATCTTCGAAAAGCTCATTGCATCTCATCTGTATTTTTAGACACCCAAGTACTTATGAAAAGCTCTCTGCAGATGCATAATTTCAAGCCCACAGATAGCTCATTGCAGTAAGAGGATACCATTCACAGGCTTGAAGCTACACATGCCCCTGAGTGCTTTGCAGAATAAAGGTCTACTTTATCTGCCAAACAGAAGTACAAACAGCTGGAAACTCTTTATTAAGCAGCCGGAAGGGAGGGAAATAAAATGTGAATTTAATAAATCAGTAAAATATTCCAATGACTGGTTTTGCATGAAAAATTCAAGCAAACTCCAAACATCTTTGGATGGAAGTCTCAAAGGCAAACCAACGTATGCCGAGCAAGAAAAATCCGCCCTTGCACTCGTATGTTTAACTTACCCACGTGCTGGCTTCATCCCGCACGTTTGAATAAGAGAAGTTCTCATTAAAACTAATGGTAGTTTTGCCTAAACATGCACCTGCAGGATCAGGCTTCGACTGTTGAAACTCACATTTACTCCCTGAAACTACCAGCAGATCAGCGTGTTGATAAGAGCTGAATACATTACCGCAGGAGAACATACAAAGCTGCGTTTGAACAGGTGACATTTCCTTTTCAAGGCAGACCTGTTCAAAAGTTTAGCATTAATCATTTCCAAGCAAGCATAACAAAATTATCTACTATATCTGTCAACTTTCTGCTGCTCATAAAGCTAGACTTCTTCAACCTGTAGAAAGCAATGTTAAAACACAATAAATAGGGCCACTCATTAACTACGCAGCACAATTTAGCAGCAGCATCAGAACCTGCTCCATCAACAGCTGCTGCGTGTCAGCGATGTGTCTGCATTTAGACATCCATGCCGCTTGAAGTAAGAGAAAATATTTGGTTTGCTTAGCTCAGGCTCAGTTCTGCGGAGCACTGTGGTCACAACTGACATTTCACGTAGGAGTGAGCACCCTGATTGCACCAGACTGGATGAGCAATCAATACCCATGTATTCGATAAAGAGGGTGCAATGGATGCACCTGCATCCTATTCTGAAGGGCCCTCACGGGCTTTGTTTCAAGTGCTTGAACCACTACAACGCATTGTTGGCAAGAAGTTAAAGGGAAAAGCACTCGCTTTCACACTCAAGTGTGAGTACTTGTGACACTCCAGAAGCACTTGCTGGCACACACCAGCTCGCCCATGCCATAGGAAAGAGGGTTGTCCCCAGTCTCCCTGTTCCTGTTTGCAGCGGTGTGCCTGGCAAAGCTGCCTTGTGAGCTGTGGAGTGCATAGCAGGATTGTGGACTAAGAGGGAGTCTCCTGGACTCTGCAGTGGATTTCAGTCACAGCTGGGGCTGTGCTTGCAAATTTCTCTACTTGTGCAGCCCAGCTGCTCTTACACTAATGAATGACATTTGCATGGGAATGTTCTCCAGCATCAAAACTGGCCAACTCAGTGTATGATGCCATTAGTAGTAAAGTCTGTTATTCCCTAAAACAGGGTGGCCACACTCACACGGCCACCTGGGAACAGTCCCTAGTGTCTGACGAGTCCTCAGTCATGCCAGGGAATTGTTTCAGGAAGCGCTTGATGGCCCAGGCAAAAAGCATGTCAACGGTCGCTCTGATGACTCCAATTCCAGTGCCTGGGACCCATTTAATTTACCAGTGGAGAGGCAGACTCAGTGCATGTGGTCTGGGGAGCAGCCTCAGGGAGCATCTCAAAGCGAATGTAGAAATATCCCCCAAGGCTATTGGTGGGACAAGTAACTCCTTGATCTGAGCAAGTTTATCAACATCTGGCTTTCAATAAACACCAGTATCCAAACTGGTAATGTGCTGATGCAGTGACACTTAGCACTATTGTAGCGTGCTCTGTTTTGATTAATGAGTGTGCCTTTAACTAAGCAGTACACAGTAACTATTATTAACAGCACATTAATTGTTAACTGCACATTGCCTCGACACTTTATTAGATAATTGCCTCTCCATTAATACATTAATCAATATGCCTACAGATTAAGTGATCTGGAAAAAAACCCCTCATCTCTGTATCAGAAATACATTTATTAAGTTATTACTCTGTGAGGGTATTGATTAAAGAATCCTGAGCATTTTAATGCCTTTCTTACTAGGTTACTTTTACTGCTCTGGCTGCGTGGAAACACCACTCTGTACATATGATCACCAAACAGCTACCACATTCCTATAACCTCAGATCTTATCATCATCCCTACAGCCTTTGCAGAACTAGTTATCAAAGTTTACTCATCAAGAAACAGCCTTTCCACTATAAAAATGAATTTCAGTGCCAGAGTAATCCCTGAATAAAACTTACTGATAACCCTGAATCTGGGATTTTTCTTTGGAATTAGACTCTCAGGTATCTTCCGCTTTTTGACCCAGGAAGTTCCACACACACCTAGAATTTTGCCCCAAATGTATCTGCCCCGTTATAGGGTTGAGCAGCTTGGCTCAAGCCTCAGTAGGATCCTGCCTGAAGAACTTTGGTCCCTTTGTCTTTCCTAAGGCATCCTATATACTGGCTGGATGCATTTGCCTACATGTCACGGAGTGGTTCATATCACTTATGTAATGCACAGCCAAAGGAAGAGCTGTGAGCGAGGGCTTTGTATGCACCAATTTAGCAGCTAGGGTGTTCACGAAGGATGGGCCATGTGGAGATTGTGGTAGTTTTCCTCATGGGGAGGTTCAGCTACCCAGTTTCCAAGTCCCCAGGGTGTATTCCAGCCACCACTGACTGTGTTAAAGCTGTCTGGCTGTATGAAAAACAAACCCAGGGAGTCAGGGAGAGAAAAAGCAAGAAAGAGTACAAGTCTACAACCATTGCCAAGGAGAAGAGTCCTAGGTGTTGATTCTTGTTCCAAGCGTTGTTTGTATGTTTTATCTAACGATTACTTCATGTAAACAGTCCTCACACAAGGGATGGGAATCTCTGGGGCTGATCCAGAGAGGGTTGAAGTCAATGGAAATCAAAGCCAACTGAAGTCAATAGAAAGTTTTCCACAGATCTCAGTAGCTTTGGATCACTTCGGGAGGACTTCTTGGGTGGTAAAGGCTCCACGCCAGTGCACTGAAGGCATGCACCGATTGCATACTAACACACACGTTGTTGTGGCTTACTGCTATATTGGAACCAGCCTTTGAAAACTATCATAATATCCCGAGGCAAACTAGAGAGTCAATTATTCAAAATGTGGGTCTTCAGTGTTTAAAGGCCTAGTCATGGGCTCCTTAGGCTAAGTTCCCACTGCATGCAATGAGAACTCTTTCTGACGAGGACAGGCAGAGTCAAGCTTGGAGACTCACATTCTCAGGGTATTTTGATGCCCTTGGCACAGCCACAACTGCAGTCGAATGCAGAGGTAGCCAACCTGACTTGAAACCATAGTGTGGGTAGTGAACACAATTTAGCCACATTAGCGTAGCAGTTCATACAGGTTGAGTAGCCATGCCAAGAGCCGGAGTTCACTAGCCTGAGGAGAAAGCTGCACAGAGATAGACTACTTCCGACTCATTTGGAGGCAGCTCTGCACAGCAGCGCTCATCGCCATGTACACATGTTAGCTATCAGCCTGCTTCAAACGTTGCTCAATTTCCGATTCTGCGGCAGATACAGCAGTCGTGTCGCTACCAGACCCATCTGCCCCGTCCATGGAAAGGTTTGGCATGCTCTTTGGTATCTCAGTTACCAGAGCACGCACGCTAAGGTTGCCTTCTGACCAGGCAAATCAATCCCAGGTTCAAGTTCGGCACACGAAATTTTAGCAAAGGTATTTTAATTGCTTTCTTTACCCAGCAAAGAAACCAACCCCACAACAAAACAAAACCCAAACCAATAAAACATAACACAATCAGTTCTGCGAGTGACTTCAGCAGCATGAGGCTTGTGTTCCTGGAGACAACCTCCAGCACGAACCAGCATAACACCATCACCAAGCTGTGATCATGTTCTTCATTCATGCATGCAGGAAGACTTTCTCTAGGGTTTGGTGGGCAGCTTTTCACACCCAAGGAGCCTAGACGAGATTCCTTTTCCTAAAGACACATCTTCCACTAAAACTGTTTCCCAACAGCTCCGTAAGTGTGATTTGAACACTGCCAGCTTTGTTTATTCCTTTGCATGAGGGTTCCAGCTAACATGCAAGACACTTCGGTATCCTCACTGCTATAACTCATGAAACTTTGCTCCGAGAATACTTTCACATACACTCTGTGACTCTACAGTCCACTTCATGAACATTTATTTTGGTGCCTGGACAAATAATGTGCTGGATCTGTCCATGGCTTCGGTTTAGGATCTCCTCATGGCAAGTGCCGTGGTCTCAGTCCCAGAGGCTTAGTCTGTGAGAGACCTGAAGTTGCTCAACTGAGAACCCCAAAGGATTTTACCCATAACTGCAGATAAGATCTTTGCCCCAAAGGGCTGAAGAGATAAACATAAACACGAGCAGACAGATAGACCAGACACCTGACGTGTTTCTCAAGCGAGTTGCCACATTGCGGGCATTCGTATTAGCAGCTGGTGAAGTGCAAGAAAAGGGAGGAGCAGTTTATTGACTTGGAGTGATCCACTTTGGTTCTAGAAGCGTCTCTATGGCAATTTAAAACCCACCTGGATGTGTTCCTGTGTGACTTGGTCTAGGTGACCCTGCTGTGGCAGGGGGATTGGACTGGATGATCTTTCGAGGTCCCTTCCAGTCCCTAATGATTCTGTGATTCTATGATTTAACATTCACTGACTTTGCCTCACTGACTACCCTGAAAAGACACACAAAAGTGGTTTGAAGACACTCCACCATAATGTTAAATGCTGAGGCATGTCCATCTCCTGTGGATGTCTATCAGAGGGTTTTTTTCCATTCAATTTCTGAGACTGCCATACAGCTCAGCCAGTTTCAACATCTATTTGCTTGAGTTCTTAACCACTGGGAGTTGACTATGAAAACTGAAAGTGGATAGTTTATCAAATCGTAGAACATTAGGGACTGGAAGGGACCAATCCCCCTGAAACTCAAATGCTTAATTTCACCCTATAACAAGTCAGCTTTCCAAAAGACTTCTACTCTGTTGATATTAGGCACCTGTAGTATTTTCTACTGTTCTTTTTTTCATACACAAACTGTACTGCAAAATTAACAAGTGCTGTGAAATCACTAATGTGAGCAGTTCAGATTACTTCAGCCTTCACAGGTGATGTGCTCTAGGATTCTTCAAACCTCGTATCCATGACAATGTCAGCTGGATTAGCTGTCTCTATCCATCATTGAGAGGATCTCTATGTGAGATGTGACCTCATCACTCTCTACAACTACATGAAAGGACGTTGTGGAGAGGTTGGTGCTGGTCTCTTCTCACAAGCAAGTAGTGATAGAACAAGCAGGGCAGGTTTAGACTTGATATTAGGAAGAATTTTTTCACAGAAAGAGTGGTCAGGCACTGGAATGGGCTGCCCAGGGAAGTGGTTGAGTCGCCATCCCTGGATGTGTTTAAAGGTTGTTTGGATGAGGTGTTGAGGGTTGTGTTTTAGGGTTGAACTTGTAAGGTAGGGTAGCTGGTTGGACTTGATGATCCCCGAGGTGTTTTCCAAGCAGAGTGATTCTGTGACTCCATGATACAGTGGTTATTTGTATTTTCATAGACTCATAGAATCATTAGAGTTTGGAAGGGACTTCGAAAGATCATCCAGTCCAATCCCTCTGCCACAGCAGGATCACTAGACCAAGTTACACAAGAACATGTGCAGGTGGGTTTTAAACATCTCCAGAGAAGGAGACTCTGCAAACCCCCTTGGCAGCCCTTTCCAGTGCTCTGTCACCCTCACAGGGAAGAAGTTCCTTCTCATATTGATGTGGAACCTCCCATGTTCCAGTTTACACCCACTGCCCCTTGTCCTATCATTTTACCACAGTTTTTAGTTATCTAAAGATAATTTTAGTGAGGACAACATGAGGCAGTGGCTCTGAAGACATCGTTACGGCATTGCACAAACCTAACATGGGGACTGTGAGAAAACCCAGCAACTGGCTCAGGAATGGAAGGTCTGCCATCAGCCTGCTTACCCAAGGATGCATGGCGATGAGCTTAATTAAAATAACTCAAGAACCTGCACTGAAGTCTCCATCCAAACAAAGATGGGGTTGTGAGTCCGTGAGCTCTGCCCTACTGAAGTCTAAGTACATGGTGGCATTGTCCAAAACCACAACACTCTTCTAATCTTTGTATCACCCAAAAGACCATAATCAAGCCAAAGACTTTGTCACAGCAGGGAGCACTCACTGTCTCTCATCTCAGGCATGTACAGACTTACAAGGAGCTCTTGTAACTGGAGCTCTGAACACCTGAACTTCAACAAAGGGCGACTGTCAAAATATTGTAAGTTCATCTTCAGGTCTAATATTTTAAATGATTCCCTTGCACGGTAAAATACCTTTGTTTAGACACTGTAGGGTGCCAGTCATCCTTGAAGGGTCTTAGTAAGATGGGCTGATGGTCTGTCTTTTAATCGGTTAGCGCCTTGACTCTGTATGTTGCTGTCTACCGTCAGCTCCGGAGTCCTGCGATATTGTGACTTCGTCTTAGAGTCTAACATCAGGGTTTGCTCCTCCGGCACTTCAGTGACATAACTGAAGAGAAAAGGCGCCAATTTATCAAAACATCTGCACGTTTCAAGAAGTCAGATTACCTGAAGAATTTTTTCATTAAAGGAAATAAATCAAGTTAATTAAAATCATTTGGATAGTGTGGTAGATAAATTATCAGAGAAACTGCAATATGCAGAACCCACCTGGGTGTGTTCCTGTGTGACTTGGTCTAGGTGATCCTGCTGTGGCAGGGGGATTGGACTGGATGATCTTTCGGGGTCCCTT
>JAOXOE010000001.1:95892327-95927060 GCA_028565055.1 Phoeniculus purpureus
GTTCCACATCAATATGAGAAGGAACTTCTTCCCAGTGAGGGTGACAGAGCACTGGAAGGGGCTGCCCAGGGGCGTTGCAGAGTCTCCTTCTCTGGAGATGTTTAAAACCCACCTGGACATGTTGCTGTGTGATTGGAGGTAGGGGATCCTGTTGTGGCAGAGGGATTGGACTGGATGATCTTTCGAGGTCCCTTCCAATCACTAGTGCTCTGTGATTCTGTGATAATACACACACACACACACACACACACACACACACACACACATCTTATCATGTCTGCGATAAACCTTGACTTCATGTCATGGAGCAGTGGAGTGATGCTGGAGCACCCTTGGCTGGATGCTGCAGCACTTTGCTCTCCAGGCAGCCCGATTCGGTGCCCTGTGGGTGATCCTGAGAGGACATAAGGCTGTGCTGGTGCTGTGTGGGCTCTGTAAGACGCAGCTGTTTAGGGTTCCCATGAGGACAGTGGGACTTCTGTCCTTGCAGCACCTAAACGTGTCAAACTCAATCTTCCTGTAACAGAGCTTCCCTCTGAGTGGCAAGTCTGGGAAACTGAGCCCGGCAGCCCACGTAGCGATTAGCATTCCCTTGTACGAGCCACTGGTGAAGGTAACGGTGTGTGAAGTCCTGAAAACCCAAATGCATTTAAGTAGACGCGTTCAAAGGAAATGAGAGGCATGAAGTGCACGTCTCCGCTTACACGAAGTGTCCTCTGCCAGCGCTACGCAGCACTCAGGAACAGTAATGAAATTAAGCGCCGATACCGTAGTCCTGTGGTCCAGCTGACGGGAAGGTACCTGGTTTTGGGGGTGGTGAGCAGCGCGCTGCGAGGCTCGGGGCATTGTCTTTAAGCCATTAGGGAAACCTGACATCGCAGGAAAGCAAAACCTCTAGGGATGTGGTTTCACAAGCCATTTAAGCTGCTTCTCCGTTCGGGCTGTTGGCCAAAAGGGCATCCTGGTTCCCATGTGCTTCCTTGGCAGCTCTGGTTCCATGGTGATGGGGCTGAAAATTAAACCCGCAAGGGGGATGCTTCATTTTCCAGCTGGATCAGCCCGTGGACACAATGGACGGGTCATGGGGCTGCATGGGTGTGGGGACACAGTGCTGGGAGCACCCTGCCCATTTCTCTGCCCCAAGCCACTCGTGACACCCTGTCCAGAGCTCAGCACAGTATGTGGGGAGATGCCAATAACATTTCAGAGCAGCAGCTAGTTGAGGCGCTTCCAGGCATGACTTAATGAGCAACCACAGGTCTCAGCAGGAGGACACTCGCGTAGTCAGCATCCTTCTCCTCCTCCTCCTCCCCCAGCTGTTTATTTGCTACCCTTGAAATGTCCTGCAACCCCCACCTTGTGCTGTGCCATCGCCAGCATCTGTGCTGCCTCATGGCAGAGCCGGTCTGCTGGAACATCGCTGCTGCTGGAGCTGAACTGGTGTGGGCTGGGGAACCAAGATCCCCCAGCTCCGGGTTGGTCCCTGCAAGTCTGAATAGGGAAAAGCTAAATTACTGCGGGTTGCTCTTGCTGGCAAGTTGGAAATTCCATCTCGTGATGTGTTTTCTGCAAGGGGAAGGAATAAGGGGGGTTTTTCGCCCTCCAAAGCAGGCTGATGTGGCTTTGTGGGAGGGGTGATGACCCTTCTCATGTTTTCATGGCTGCTGAATGAGAAAAGGTAGAAGCGAGTCTTCCTTCTCTGTTAGCGGTATGTTTTTCTTCCCAGGAATGAGTGCAGCCTATAAAATGAAACAAGAGCCCTCAGATAGCATCAGCCCTTATAGTCGGACTGAGTATTTAATGGCCATGTCTTGTTTTTTCTCTGGAGAGAAGCAAATGTACCCCATTAAGCGCTCCTGTTACAAGCCCGCGCCCTGGGGGATAAATACTTCAAATATTAATGCTGAGTAATTTTTAAAAGGCTCTGTATGCTTTTTATTTTAAGCCCTCTGCAAATTATTTAAGGCTGCTAAACCAAAATGCCGTTCGCATCGGCTCGTCCCGCGGTCGGTGTGCAGTGATTGAAAAACCTTGCTTCCACCCACCCGCGCTGTCGCGGGCTGGAACGACGGGGAGAGTCTCATCTGTTTGCTGCTGCGGGTCTGTAGGTAGACAAGATGTCCAATTTTCGTAGACGGTGGAGCAGGGGGAACGTTCTAACTATCCTTTCACTCTAATGCAGTCACATGCATTGCAAATGAGTTACCCTGTTGGAAAAAGAAGTCAAACCTGACTTGCATTGAAGTTCTCAGCTATTAACATCCGCGGAGCCAGGGATTCCAGCCAGAACTTCTGTGATTTCCTTGATATCCCTCTGACTTGGTGCGTCGCTCTAACTTTTCCATGTGTGTGCTCTGATTTATAACCCAGCAAGACTTTATTCTGTTGTTGTAAAATTCTTTCAGTCGCTCGGCCGTGCCAAAAGCTTCATCTGTTATTGATTAAACAAACTCCCTCTGCTCCAGGATTTTCGGCTGTTCCGGGTCTGGCGGCGACTTTAGTGGGATGATGAGTGCGACGGTCGATTGTACGAGGAGGTGGGGAAATAGAGGGTTCCGGCAGTTATTGCTGTTTAATCAATAAATTATCCTTCACTTTGCAAAGTGGAGCTGCTTTTCCCACCCACCGCTGGGCTCCTCCATCAGCAGCAAACTGCTGGTGGCTCCTGGTGCTTCCTCCTGGGGGTTGATGGTGATGTTGGATTTTAGTAATGTCAGGAGGAGGATTAACAAGAATTTCATTTCGACTCCTTCACGGGCAATTAGCGGCAGCTGCTGCTGGAGAAAGGGCTCGGTGATTAACACAGTGACCTTTGCAAAGATCAGCTTCCCTTCCAGGAGAGAGCCCTCTCAGGTGGACTTGCGAGCCATTAGCACTAGGCACAGAGTGGGGCGTGAGGCTGCTTTGGGGTTTGGTGGAACAAGGGTCTCTGCTTCACTATTGTCATAATTAGGTGGTAATGAAAAGGAGTTTTCCTGTTAGACTTTGAGGCATTTGCTCTGCTTCAGGATTTTATGCTGCTGTAAAGCTCCGGAGCTGGGCCTTGCCAGCATCCCCAGGAACACGGTCCCACTCTCCAGACATCAGCTGTTTCTTTGGGGTTGTTTCGGTTCATGAGATTTTACTCGCAGGCTTTGGTACGTGTAGTGAGAACAAGGTGAAAGGGAAGGAAATCCAGGCTGGAGGTTCACAAGTGGTGACAGCCAGGCAAATCCGATTTGGGGTTTTGCTGCGTGTGATGGTTTGCAATCCAGTGTGAAGCTGATGGCTGCAAGTGACAGCTAAACCAACCCGCAGCACGGCCAGCACTGAGACTGCTCTGCTATGGCACCCAGGTGAGGCAGCTGTGGGTTCCTGCAGGAACATTTTCCATAGAGGAGAGCAAAACACTTTCTGCTGCGAGGCTGTTCCTATTGCCCTTAGGTGCATCCAAGGGCATTTCTCTGCCCAACCCATGGATGGACAGTGCACGATGCAAACCCATCTTCTTTTTGCCTATGCACAGGTTTGCTCAGTCAGGGCTGACCTCGTGTGCCAGCTCCCAGCCATGCTCATTCCCCTTTCTCCTCTCTTTCTTCCCACCCCTCACTCAGCTTTGCCTGTGCGATGCCCCCACTTAACAAATCCTGTCGAGTTGCAATTATTTTGTGGTTTAATGACCCATGATTTCTAGAATGCTCTGTTTTCCTCA
This sequence comes from Phoeniculus purpureus, assembly GCA_028565055.1. NCBI lineage: Eukaryota > Metazoa > Chordata > Aves > Bucerotiformes > Phoeniculidae > Phoeniculus > Phoeniculus purpureus. The sequence goes on from JAOXOE010000001.1 coordinate 95,896,019, forward strand.
CTTTCAGCATGTTTTTAGTCCCCAGTCAAATAAAGGGTATTAGGAAACCCACCAAGAACAAAGCCTTTGCTTTCCAGTTGAGAGGAAAATGCTTCGAAAGCTGTATTTGTGCTGCACAGGTAAATAATTAGACTGCTAATGAATTAGCTTCGCTTTGAAGGCAAAAGCTGCAGTGTTCCTAATTAAGTTGTGAGGAGAGACACACGAATCTGGCATCTTCAGAACCCGCCTGGGTGTGTTCCTGTGCGGCTTGGTCTAGGTGATCTGCTGTGGCAGGGGGATTGGACTGGATGATCTTTCAAGGTCCCTTCCAATCTCTAACGATTCTATGATCTTTCTCCCAAGAAATGGGGAAAAAGGGGGGCTGTGAACCCAAACAAGGCTGGGGACCACTGATGGGGCGGTGATTGATCCCAATTTGGTCTCAGCCCCATCTCATGATGCTTCTGTGCTTGCAGCACCTTCCAGCACTCCGATGCTGTTTGAATCCCTTGTTTCAGTGTTTTTCCACAGCGATGACTTCAGAGGGGTGATGCTCTGTGCCCCACGTTGCCTTTAATCAGTTTCAAATTAATATTTGAATGGAATGGTTACTTACTCCTGTGTTTTGAGATGAGGAGAACAGAGCTCTGTGCCGTGTTTTCATTCTACCTCTCTATTTGATGTGCTTTTCATCACGGGGACTGTGATTATGTCCATCCTAAGGTGAGCAATCTCATTATTTTTTCCCCCTCTTTCCTGCTCTTTGGGAGCAGGATATGGCGGGGGGGGGGTGGGTGTTCTTTCAGGCCTTTGATCATTCTCATCACCCTCTTCTAAAGGGCCTTTTAAAGTCTCTGACAACGCTCGTTTTCACTTGAGGTGAAAAACTATGCTGGGATTAGGCAGCATCATGTTAATAACGTTGTAGTCTTTATGCTGTTATTCCCCATCCCGTTCGCTAAGCAGACTAGCACTTTGTTTGCCTCCCTCTCCATCCCTCCCTTTTCCCTGGATTGCTGCTCTCTGCAGAGCAGCATCAAGACACTGATGCTCTGGTCTCCTTCCCAGTTAATGTTGTCAACTGAGAGCCACAGGAGAAATACCTCGATTCTCCCCGCCCCGTTTAATTCGCGTCCTTCTGCTTTGGTGTGACTTTGCCTTCCCGCTGCCTTGTCTCCTGATCACTTGATTGTTTGCCAGCTTTGATGGACTTCTCTCTGGGTCAGCTCGGTGTCTGGCCATTTCACAAACTCATCTCCTTCTCCAGCCCCTCACCAAATCTATTGAGGGATTAATACCCAGCCGTGTGGCTTCCTCCTGGTAGTTAACCTTTAGCTGTGATGAAAATCCACTATTTCCATTCGTCGTCCTCCTCCTCCTTAACTGCTTTGCCGCAAAATCAGTCGCCATCTGATTTCTTCGTCTCATTAAATCCCTTAAATGTGTTGATAACACCCTAGGAAAAAAAAATCAGAAAAATCTAATTGCTCTTGTAGAAGCTGAAGGTGGTTTCTACCTGCTGGGGATTTCCTCACCCTCAGCTTTTGTTTGTGCAGGGTAAAAACCCAGGGGATTCGCAGTGATCTCAGAGCTCTTTGTAGGGCTCAGTGTGATTCACCCTTGGAGCACTGCTGCAGAAAGAGATCCCAAACCTGCTCTGCAGGTAGCTGAGAGCTGCCTCACAGTGTCTGCTGCCTCCTCTGCCTTGATCCAAGGTGTTTTAGGTGAAGCTGGTGGGCTTCGCTCTTTGCTTTCCTAATTCACAGAACCACAGAACATTAGGGATTGGAAGGGACCTCGAAAGGTCATCTAGTCATAGAATCATCATGGAATCATTAGGGATCGGAAGGGACCTCGAAAGATCATCCAGTCCAATCCCCCTGCCACAGCAGGATCCCCTAGATCCAGTCGCACAGGATCGGTGCATTGGAGCCTGCATCCCTCCTGCAGCTCCTTGGGGAGGTTTTGGGCGCAGACACCCCTGCAGCTCCCTCTGTGGAAGGGGAATTCTAACGTTCGCCATCCACGCTGCGATTCACCAACCCCATCATGGGAGATGTGCTCATCCCCATCCCTGAGAACTGGCTGCTTGGGACTTTAACAGAAAAAACCCGAAACAACAAACCAGGTCATTTTTGGCCAGAGCTGTGTTGAACTGGAACTCAACTGCAAACGGTTAGTCCTGCTTTGGAATAACGAGGCGCAGGGGATATGTGTTTTCCTCTCTCCTTCTGGCGACGTAAGTGCTGAGACAACACTGGACTCCAGCGAGGAGCTGTGCAACAGGAATAAGATTAAAACCTACTGCCACAAAAAAGAAGAGACAGTGACTCAAGGGTGCCGGTGCTCCCTGGCTGGAGAGAGGCAGTGGGGAGATGCATTGCATTTCTGTCTCATTACGTGGAGCTGCTGAGGGTTGAAATGCTGTTAAATACACCACAGGCTCTTATTAAATGGCCGTATTAAAACAACCCCAAACACCCACCCACCAGATTGCAGCCGGTGGAAGCGGCTTGCTTTATCTGAGGCTCAGTTTTTCAGACAGGCTGACTTTTAATAAGCCTCCTGTGCCGGCTGATGCGTTAGCTCCATGTGACGGGGGTGGAGTGGGATGCTCAGGGGCAACACGAGAGCCTCCGCAGTGCTGGGCTGAGCTGGGTGGGTGCTGCGTGTGAGGGGTCACTCCTGCTGCTGTCACCCACCTTTTACTGGGTGTGGAGGTTGGGTGCTGGTTTTTGTAGGTGTCATAGACCCTGCTGCTGCAGAATGGTTCTGCCTGTGCTTGGGGTGGTGCTTGAGCTCAGGGTATGGGCAGAGGGATGGCACCAAGGTGTGCGCTGGGGTGGTGGTGATGGCAGCGGTATCCAAAACCACTATTTGGCCTGATTCAGGATGAGCACAAGGAACTAAATCCTAGCTTGTATAAAGGCAACAAGGTTGGGGAAAGGTCTGGAGAACAGACCTTATGAGGGAGCTGGGGCTGGTTAGTCTAAAGGAGACCAAGGGGAGACCTGATTGCTGTCTACAGTTACCTGAAAGGAGGGTGTAGAGAGGTGGGGGTGGATATCTTCTCACAAGGAACAAGTGATAGGACCAGAGAAAATGGCTTCAGGTTGCGCCAGGGGAAGTTTAGATTGGACATCAGGAAAACCTTCTTCATGAAAGGGTCAATCAGGCCTTTGGAACAGGCTGCCCAGGGAGGCATCATCCCTGGACGTGTTTAAAATCCATGTAGATGTGGAACTCAGGGACAGGGTTTAGCAGTGGGCCTGGGACAGTTGGGGCAATTGTTGGACTTGGTGATCCTAAAGGTCTTTTCCAGACTGAGTGATACTGTGATTCTATAGTTACTGGTTTTGAAGGCTGCTTTGTCCACCCATGGTGGTTGTGATGTCTGTGGGGTTTGCCCCATCAGTGCCAGCATCACCACAACACAGTCCATTTACCTTGAGCTGGGCCACCTAGTTCAAGAAGGACACAGAACTGCTGGAGAGAGTCCAGTGTGGAGCCTCAAAGATGACGAAGGGAGTGGAGCACCTCCCTGATGAGGAAAGGCTGAGGGAGCTGGGTCTCTTTAGCTTAGAAAAAAGGAGACTGAGAGGTGACCCCATTAATGTTCATAAATATGGAAAGGGTGGGTGTCAGGAGGATGGAGCCAGGCTCTGCTCAGTGTCACCTAATGATAGGACAAGGGGCAATGGGTGTGAGCTGGAACATAGGAGGCTCCATATAAATATGAGAAGGAACTTCTTCCCAGTGAGGGTGACAGAGCACTGGAACAGGCTGCCCAGGGGGTTTTGGAGTCTGCTTCTCTGGAGATGTTTAAAACCCACCTGGATATGTTCGTGTTCAGCTTGGTCTAGGTGATCCTGCTCTGGCAGGAGCATTGCACAAGATGATGTTTCAAGGTCTCTTCTAATCCCTAATGCTCTGTGATTCAGTGATTCTGTGACTCTCATTCTCCAATATCTACACATGACCAGGATTACCCCAACCTAGCTGCAGAATCTGGCACTTGCTTTTGTTCAGTTTCAGAGGGTTGGTGATTGCCCAGCTCTCTAGTCTGCCTGGACTTCTCTGTAAGGCCTCTCTACCCCTGAGGGAGTCCACAGCTCCTCCTAGTTAAATGTCATCAGCAAAACTAACATACATCCAAGATATTTACTCCAGGTAGTCCCTCACATAGTTTAATGACCATGGCATGTGGTAGTCGCCAGCTGTTTCTGAAAAGCCAGTACCTTAGGGTTCGCAGATTGGCTCATAAACTCTTCTTTGGATTGCCATTGGGGAACGCCTTAGGCAGCATGTATTTATACAGCACTGCATAAAGTCGGCTTGGAGCAGTGTGTGTCTCATCCTTGAAAACCAGTAAAGAGCTGCAAATCTGCCCAAACTGGTGCATTCTAGTGCTGAGTGATCTGTAATTAGCCTGCCACTCCTCTGGACACAGGCAAGGCTAATATCACTTGTCTGTTTCTTTTCTTATGGTTAGCAAAGACTGTACAAAGGAACTAGAAAGAATTCAGCATCAACAACTTAAATAAACAGTAACAGATCCTGTGATTATAATAGGAGCAGAATGCTCTAATTCCTGACAAAATGGGTGATCACCTCTTCCAGCTTTGAAGGTAAATTGTCACAAGCCAGTTTCTTAAACTAGCTAGCACACGCTTGTTACAAGTTGAAAAAATCTTCGGTGGTATCTTCCAGATCCTTTCTGCAGTCTCTCCAGGACTCACAGATCTTTTCTTTATACAAAATTCTACTTTCAATCCTATTTAATCACTGCAGAGATAAATTATTTTATTAATCCACTTTATCAAGTCTGAATGATTACAACTTAATTACAGTGATGGCTTCAACAATTTTTCTGAGGTTTCTGCATTAATGTTGAGGAACAGAAACAATTATATGTGAAAATCTGAAGCACAGCTTCAGCTGAAGGCAATCCATAGTGACAGGATAGAGATTGAAATCTCGCAGGAAGTATGAATGAGAACTGAGCTGAAATTTCCTCTGACTGTAGGAAAGAAGCAGAGGCAGCCTTAGAATCATAGAATCATCAAGGTTGGAAAAGACCTTCAAGATCCCTACAACCCCTAACCACTAATCCATCTCCTGAAACACCACGTCTACCTGTTTGTTTAACATGCCTCCAGGGACAGTGCCTCCACCACCTCCCTGGTCGGTCTGTTCCAGGGCGTCACCTTAGTTTTTCCTAATACCTCAACCTGAACCTCCCCTGACACGAATCCATTTCCTCTTGTCCTATGGCTAGTCATTAGAGAGAAGAGCTTTTTGATTGTTATTCCAATGGGTGAGCTCTGGCAGCAATTATCAGTTGTATGTCCTGGTTTGTCCTTGGCCATGCAGCGCCGTGTCTGCACGACGCAGTCCTCTCCATAATCACACTGGCATGAAGTCCACATACAACATCAGGTGTGGAAGTAAACAATATACAGAATTTGACAATATTTACTGTGGAGAACTGAGACAGACTGAGAGAACTGGTGGTGTTCAGCCCGGAGAAGAGAAGGATTCCAGTACTTAAAAGGGGCCTCTGAGAAAGATGAGAAGGGACTCTGTGATACAGAGTGTGGGGACAGAAGAGTGGGTAATGAAAGAAGGTAGATGGAGATTAGATATAAGGAAGTCATTCTTTACTTTGAGGGTAATGAGAAACAGGAACATGTTACCCAGAGAACTTCTGACTGCCCCCCGCATGGAAATGTTCAAAACAGGCTGGATGGAGGTTTGAGCATCCTGGTCTACAGGAAGGAATCCTTGCCCAAGGCAGGGAGGAACTAAGTGACATTTAATGTCTCTTTGAACTCAAACCATTCTATGACGCAACTGTCCTACCTCAAGAGTAAAAGCTACACCTCAAGGATTATGCTTAGCTCTATGCAAGAACTTTTTAGGGTGTATTAAAGCACCTTCTCAGCTGAGACACTGAAGTTCCACAATGTTTGAGGGCAAACGAGGTGTACACACCATGTACTACAGGGCCCCTGAATGCTGCTTATATTTTGGGTTTTTTCATTCCTTGTGTAACAGCCAGGTCTGCTCGGTGATTTAATCCTAAAGCAAGATCAGTCAGACCCTTTTTCTAGAAAAACCAAAAACGATGTGGAAAAATACAGTTTTAAAGCTAAAAAAAATTGCTTTGCAGTAGGGGCATAGGGTTAGCTACACTGAAAATCAGTAGAGCTTATGTGGTACCAAAGAAGTCTCTGAAAGTATTAGAAATACCCAGAGAAGGAAGGCCTTATTGGTTTTGTGTAACTGCTGTAGTTCCTACTACAACTGCCCAGTCATGGACTGTTTGCTGGTTCCCTCATCAAACTGGTTTTGTAAGTGGAAAAAAGAGACATCAGAGAACATCACTGGTCTTTGACACAGGTCACTAAAAAGAATTTGTGTACAGCTGATGGAGGGTGATCCTGGTTTTGTTAATTAGCTGTTGTTGGATGCCTGATGTGACAATTATTGTCTCCTTTCAAGAAAGAGGAGTACATGAAAAAAAGCGCAGATATTTTCTTGCTATGTCTCACAAAGTGGGCTGTCCAGAACCTCAAACAGACATTCCTGCATGGTGTAGCCACACCAACACTCGTGTTCACACCTGCACCCATGGAGATGATTGAACTGCATTCTTTCCCAGAGCTCCACTGACTGCAGAACAATAATCCATGTATGGATTGGTGGTCGAGGTGACAGGATTGGGGCATTAAATGCCTCAGATGTGATTGCAAGTAGGAGGTTAAAACCCGCCTGGATGTGTTCCTGTGTGACTTGGTCTAGGTGATCCTGCTGTGGCAGGGGGATTGGACTGGATGATCTTTCGAGGTCCCTTCCCAACTCTAATGACTGGATCTAGGGGATCCTGCTGTGGCAGGGGTGTTGGACTAGATGATCTTTCAAGCTCCCTTCCCAACCCTAATGACTGGATCTAGGAGATCCTGCTGTGGTGGGGGATTGGACTGGATGATCTTCCAAGGTCCCTTCCCATCCCTAATGACTGGATCTAGGGGATCCTGCTGTGGCAGGGGTGTTGGACTAGATGATCTTCCAAGGTCCCTTCCCATCCCTAATGACTGGATCTAAGCGATCCTGCTGTGGCAGAGGGTTGGACTGGGTGATCTTTCGAGGTCCCTTCCCAACCCTAATGACTGGACCTAGGTGATCCTGCTGTGGCAGGCGGATTGGACTAGAAGATCTTCCGAGGTCCCTTCCAATCCCTAGTGTTCTGTGATTCTGTGATTCTGTGATTCAGATCACTGAGTGCTATCTTGCTAAATTTTTGTGAGAAAAAAATAGTGAGTAAACCAGCATATTTTGTTTACAGCCTTGTTTGCATTTTTCCCATGTTTTGTTTATCCAAACAGCATAAAGTAGGATCTTTTTTTCTTTTTTTTTAATGAATAATCATCCTCAGTCTGACTTCTCACTCCAGTTTCCTCCTCTTGGATCAGTGTTTCTGTAGAGTTGTACATTTCTGAAACATAAGGTTTGTGATAAAAATGCTGACAACTGTAACCATTGCTTAACCTGCTGTTGTGGTCACCGCTAGAGCAACACGACGGGATTTAAGGCATTAAATGATTAAATAACTGTGCTGTTTGTTTCTTTTTGTCTTTGCAGTTTCTGCTTTGTGGCATATGTGGAATATTGTGTGCCAAAAAAAAATCTGGACTTGTTGTAAGTTTCCCCACTATATATATATATATCGAGTACTTGAAAGGCATACTTATCTAACTCGAACTCCTTACTGGCAGCTTTCTGTGTCCAAGTGTTTCTGATAAAAGTCAGTAAAAACTGCACGTCAGCAGTCCAGAGAAGCAACCAGCACTTTGGGGTAATGAAGCAAAATAAGGCTTATTTAGGTCACATTTAAGTCATGCATCCCTGTTTACCCATGACTGGATGAATTTGGATGGCAAGGCTCTTGACACAAATTCATGCCAAGTCAATAAAGAGTTCCCCCATTATGTCACTGTCTTGTATCTTCTCTTCTTCACAAGCCAACACGGGCTGCCACCTCCGTTAGGCTGCTGACCGTGTTTGATTCTAGATATCTGTTCACTGTTTTAATAAGTTTCTTTGGGTTTTAAAATGATGGTAGTTTTCTGTCTCTTCTACGAATCAGAAGTAGTCATTTTCCTGACTACAGTAGAATGGTTTAATGTGACACAAGTCACAGCAGAACTCTGCTGTACATGATCCTATTGTAAGTGATAATGCCTGGCTTAATTGTCTGCCAGCTTGATCATTCTGCAATATACAGATGGAAGTCACGTAAAACCAGCACAAGTGTGAAGGGAATCTCACGGATTATTTTACAAACCAGTGAATGATCCTAAACCCTGTTACAGTGACGGTCTCATTTCTTAAAGCATTTCTGAAAGCACATGGACCATAGCCAGTTGCTAAAAGCTGTCTGTTCTGCTGGTCCCGTGGAGTAGTCACTGCCCAGTAGATCGGAGCATACAAGTGCCACATTCCTCACTATACTCCCATCCCAGTTGTGTACAGAAGTGGTGTGTAAAACTCCATAAGCTGTTCCTACCACAGTAGATAAGTAGATGTACAAAGACACACCAACTAACGTCCAACAGAGCAGCAGCGTCCAGTGAAGTGAATAAGATGATAATTTATCAGGGTGTCCACAGTAAAGTCTTTCACCCAGGAGTCATTGTGGCTCAAGGACATCCTGAACCAGGATGACAATCTTTGTGATTAAAGTGAAAGGAGGTCTTTAAACATGCTAACCGCAGCCTGCTTCACATACTTGTAAACTTCTCACAAACACTACAACTGAGTTAAAACCAGACAAACACATGACCCTCTACAGAGCCGCATCACAGATTTCTTTGCTGCTTCTCATGCTTCCTTGCCCAGCACATTCAACCTGGACACTACTGAAGGCACCACAAAAGCTGCAGAAAGGTTCTAGACTGCTCTCTGGCTGAACAAGTTAGAATTGAACAGGAGGCAGAGTCAGATGGCGCATGAGAGGCTCACTGTGAACACGCGAGGCATTCGCTCCTGAGGAGCCATCAGCCACTGCACAGTAGGAGATTATGACACATTTTGTAGTTTTAATGTTTTGAACGAAACACTGGAAATCAGAATATTTATCTTCTAGTAGTCCTTCTATTGACCAACTCATTCCACCCAACTCTGTCTTGCACGCAACATCAGTCTTCGCTACTGCGCACCAGAAGGCGTGCTGTATTCCCTTGGAGCTCCCAAGGAGGGAGTTAGAAACAAGGGCTTGTGCAGCGTTTTCAAGGCCGTGATGCTACTGAGTTATGGTCAATCTTATGTTTTCATGTGATGGAACCCATCTCTGAAAAAATGTTGCTGTGACACAACCTCTCTTGTTTTTCCTGACAGATGATCCTTTTTTCCGCCTGTTGCATCTGTGGACTAATAGGAGGAATTTTAAACTTTCAATTTCTTCGTGCTCTGACAAAGAAGTCGTCTGCCCTCTACTCTTTGCATCTTACCTCCATGTCTCTTGCATGCATCGGAATTGGTGGTTGCACCCTTTCTTCATGGCTCACTTGTCGGCTAGCCAGCTATGAACAAAGGCGAATGTTCTCAGAAAGAGAACATTCCTTGCATCACTCCCATGAAATGGCAGAAAAAGTGAGTTTGTTCTGCTCCTCCTACAATGCTACTAGATATGTTAATACTTACAGTTGGCAAGAGATGTATTCAGTTGTCAGTCTGATATGAGAAAGAGCATCTGGGAAATGAATTGCTGCTACTCTGTGCAAGCTTTATCATGTTGTATTATATGGAGCTACTATATATTTGCAGTGCATCCATTTCAATGAAGTACATCCATTTTCAACATGATTCCATTGTATAGCTATTCAAGGGCTTAGCTGCTAAATATAGCACTTCATAAATAATTGGAAGCCTTATTAATATGGATTATCATGTATTGTACCGTGAAAAAGCACAGGAAGCTTTCTGCAACCACATCATTGCATGCTTCCAGGATTTAATCAATTCCTTCCTCTCCCAAGTACTCAGCTAATAAAGCAGGTTATTTTAACACAAAAGCCACAGCTCACAAACGTAGATGACTAAACCTAAGCACGTAAAGGCACGCTTAGACACCTAAATGAAACTGGTTCGATTTGCAGCAGCGCCGAGTGTTTGCCACCTTTCTATGTTAATAAGAAGCTTGCCAAGGTGTCCAGGTTTATATTTAGGTGCTGCAATTTAAGCTGCTGAAGTTGACCACGCAGGGCCAAAGTTGATTGAATAGAATTCCTGAAATTGGCTCCTTGGATTTAAGGTTCCAATTAATATTTGAGGAGCAAACTGCTCACTAATACCCCATGCTTTGCTTGGACCTCTCATCCTATGCCTTCCATCTGAGAAATTAGTATAAAAGGGAACAAAAGGAGGCTGACTATCTAAACTTCCATGTGCAGGTGTGAATTACAGTTATGTTCAGCAGTTTGCATCATACCTCTGAGACCTCTGAACAGCAGAGCAAGGATTAATTCACTGAGACTGTAGAAAGCTTTTGGATTCCCTGACAAAACACGATACAGCAGTTAAATGCTCATTAAGTAAAAACTACTTGTCACTGTTTGCTTTCTGAGCTGAGATGAGATTCTGAGTAGAAATAGAGATTGAATTCACCGTAGAAGATGTTTAAAACGTGTTTTCAAAGTTTGACAGTACAGGCTACAGCAGAGACATAAAGCAGGGTGATAAAATCATGAGAAGAGAGACACTTCTCCCTCATTTCAACATGAAGCAGAAATCCATTGAGCTATGCAGGCAAGTACGACCATGGTCTTGTAGATGGTAGGTTAGACCTTGCCCTTCAAAGAGGCTCTTGCCTCAACAGGGACAAAGATGAAGCCTATATGAAAGAAAAAGAGAGAGGTAAAAAAAAACCCAGAAATGTCCTGGGAAGAAAAACCTTTCTAAATACAAACACCTGCTACACTATGAATTTGGGCTGAGGATTACTATGGATAGCGGGTCAGTGCCTCCTTTCCTGGCCTGCTGTCCTACGGATGTTTTAGACACTTAGCAGCCAGGACTGCCAGACACCCACTTGTCTCGGTTAAAGAGCCGTAACATATGTGCAGAGCAACCCTCTTGCACATGCTTAGCAAACGTGGGATGCACTCCACTGATTGTGGACCCCCTGCACGTGTGTTGTCGAATGAAGTATGCATGCACAGACGATCTGATCCGGGACTTCTTAGACCTGCCACTTGCAGACTGCCTGCTGCTGGCAGTTTTGAGTACATTAGCTCAAGGCACACCCCTAGAAAATAAGGAAGAATACTTTAAAACTTACATTCAATTAGGCCCTGATACAGAAACTAGATTTAAAGTGTTTTATATATGACTATATTGTATATTTATACTGAAATACAGTAATATAGACATGTACTGCATGTGCATTTTTTCGTGCTATATTTATTGTATAATTGTTATATTTATATTAGAGATTGAGGGGTATTGAAATAACCGACCTGCCCAGCTGCCCGGTGGTTCCCCCGACACCAGAGTTACCTCCAAGGTACGCTGAACACTAGGGAGCTACCATGTTGTTATGTCACTTCAGGAAGGGCCATCTCTAAGAGGAAGTCACAGTTTCAGCTACTCAAAGTTGGCTGATGCTGTGATGTCACTCCGAGTCAGGAATGGTGCTTCCAGGCAGTGACATAATTCTACGTGGTGAATGCTGCACTCTGGAAGTAAGTTGAGTTATTTAAAATATTCACCCTAGTTATAGACATCCAAATGCTCCCATTTGGATGTTGCCTCCATTGAGTCACTCTGCTTTTAATCTGTGTGCTCCTTCATTTCTTGAATTCAGCAACACTTTTAAATGTACTAACACATTTTTGTAGATAGAAATATTGGGGAAAGTTAATGGTTTTCAGTATTTTCTTAAATGATTATATTCTAATAGCTGATGTCTGCAGAGGATTCAGGCGATAGAGCTGACAAAAGGAAACTTACACTCACTCATAAGCAGCCTTTTGACAGATCACTGCTATCAACCTGTGGCTGACTGATAGTAATAAATGGCATCCTTGGTTCCTTTCCCAGCCTACTGGTAACTTCAGCACAGACCCACCAAAGGGTTTAGGCACCTCTCAACAGTCAAAACATAGTGCCTTGGTTTCAGAGCAGATAACCCTCAAACTGGGCTCCAAAGCCCAGTATTAGGCATGCCTGCTCCTCTCCTGTATATGAGGAGACTAAGGCACCATACAAAATCATCCGATACCATCATCTGCCAAACGGAGAGGTGGGTGGTAGAAAATGGTCAAAATTCAGTAAGTTTACACACCCTGTTCTCTCTGAAACTTGTGCTTGATCCAGGACTATTGATTGACAAGGCTATGTAGTCAGATAGCTCCAAGCTTACTCTGCACAGAGGAATAGGACCTCCTTTGTCTCCAAAACAGTGCAGGGAACCATGAAGGCTGGAAATCTACTCCAAAATGTAACTGGTAACACCTGAGGGAGGAGGCGCCAGTGCTTCCACTTCATGGCAAAATCTGGTCTCCCAGCCTGTTTATCAATAAAATATTGTGAATTAACAGGACAGAGAGAAAGAGTCAGATTACAAACACAGACCAGGATCCAGAATTTCTTTCTCTTTACTGAGAGTCTCCGTTACTATTCTATAAGGCCAGACTCACTCTTTCTGTTCCTCTTTCTCTCTGTTTAGCCCAAAGAATCTTTCTTTACTTTCTTCATAGAACCTTCGACAGGGAGGGGGACAAACCAATTCGTTGTCTTCCACGTTTTTTCCCAAGCGTAGCTAGGAAGTGCAAGAAGTGAGTTTAATCTTTCCACGCAAAGACGACCTTTGGGTTCTTGCCTAACTGTTTTAGAACTAGCCCAACAGTGGCACCTCCACCTTACCTACCTAAATTTTGCAAACAGTAGCCAAACTGCATTTTTATGTGTGCCCATTCCGCTTGGCAGATCCTCTGGGATCTGTCATTGAACATGAGCAGCAGATCGCTTCAGCTCTGCATTCAGACTCAGTTTCTTATGAAGTTCACCTAGGACTGCTTAGAACAAGGCAGTTCTGCACATAAAAGTGGCGTGGCTTTGCAACCTTAAAGGTCAGATAACAGCTTAACTGATGCAGCCACATAATGGCTTAGATGCCTGCTGAGAAGGCATTGGTTGGATTGCAATTTTAGAATTAGAAAATCTAGCTCCAAACAAATCTTCTTTGAGGTGCTTTAGGATTCTGACTCATGATCAGGTCAGCTTGCTCTGGGATGACTCAACTGCCACTGGAGTAGCAATCGCTGAACTGCTAAAAAATGTAGTTTTGGGAAGACCCAAACCAATCGCACCCCAAGGCCAGCAGTCAAAACCATTGGGTCTAGACCTGCTTCCCAAATATCTATCCTAGCTGGCATTGAATGCCATCTGTGTGCAGCATGCCAGTACAGAAAAGGTTTTGACTGGAAATAAAGGCTCCAGTACCATTCTGTTCCTTTGTAGATTGCCACACAAGCACGAGTCGATGCCCTTTCAAAGGACACCACCACAAAACTTGTACAGATGCCATCAATGCTGCATTTGTGGTCTAAGAGTAACGTCCAACTCAATCGGTATCAATGGGTCAAACACACCTCGTCCATATAGGAAGATATGTGACTGTTTTGGAGTTCTTTTAGAGTGAGGTTTATAAAGCAAAATAGAAAATGTAAAGCTATTCTGAATCCTTGAAACAGTTTGCTAAGTTTTTATCACAACCTTAGCTTACTGAATTCAAACAAACGAAAACAACTGTCATTCTAATCAGTGCTTTCTATTCTTGTTCCAGGAAATGACAGACACCCTAAGCAATGGCGGCCCACATCTGATTTATAATGGAAGTGTATATTAAGAGATTTTTAAACGTTTCATTAAAAGAAGTGGTTTTAGAATGTTCTTCAGGAAAAAAATTAATAGACTCCAAGAAAATGGCTCAAATGTCTCAACTGCAAAGCAGCACAGTTGCATTTCCCTCTTAGAAACATCTTCACAATTTGTCTCCTAAACATCTTGTGAATATACAATATTTATTCACCTCCTGGCTACTCTCTTTGGTTGGGTTTTTGTTTTCCGTCTGAAGAACTTTTCAGAAGTGTGACAGTATTTGCAATAGACTTCTCAAGACTCTTCTTCTCATGAAGACTCAAAGACCTGAAAAAATTAATTAAACTGGATTACATTTAGCCCAGTCACAGGACTCCTAAAGAAGAGAGAAGAGGGCTGAGGAAGGATGGCTCAGGGGATCTTTCTCTCCTCTCCGCTTAGCAGCATCTGGTATAATACGATGACTTCAGATTATGTGGCATGGCACCAGCAACTCATCCACACAGTCCCCCTCCACGCATTGTGAATGCATCCAGCCTCAGTTCTCCCAGTAGACTGTATCCAAAGAGTGCAAACTACTCTTCCAAAAGGCTTCCATTTCACATCCAGAGTGTCAATGAAGTGTGCTGGAAACACCACCAATGTCTTTGTTTTGAAAGACGGAATGCTCTAAGAACGCCATAAAATCAGAACCTCAGCAATGCCTTGTTGTAAAGAAGTTGTAAATATTTCCAATTTGTGAATGAAGTATATTTCGTAATTTGTTCATAAACGATGACAAATAAAATCAAATCTCAACCGGATATGTTGGGTAGATGTCGTGGAGTTTTTTCTTGTTAGAATGATCTTGCAAAGGAGACCTGTCACACCTGCAGTTTTACACAAGACATTGAAAGGTTCCTAAAGGGGCAAAGCAAGTCCAGAAAGGAGAAATAGAAAGGCTGAACAGAGGTGTGGTCAAGGTTAGAACATGCTGCCTATTCTGCACATCCATAACAGTGTGGGTTGGGTCAGTTAGGGCAGGATGTATGCTAAGGCAGCAACTTTAACTCACTACAAACTGTATCGTATGATCTAGTGGTTCATCCAGTCATGAAACACTGACTATGTGGTCTGTAACAAAACACACGCAGCATAATACTATATAAAATAGTCTTATTAAATCACTTCCAGGTTACACAGGGTATCTGAGGCTGTACTGCAAAGCCCAGCACTTGAACATGAGTTTGAGATGTGAGCATTATTAATCACAGAATCACAGAACATTAGGGATTGGAAGAGACCTCAAAAGATCATCCAGTCCAGTCCCCCTGCCACAGCAGGATCACTTAGACCAAGTCGCACAGGAACATGTCCAGGCAGGGTTTAAACATCTCCAGAGAAGGAGACTCCTGGCAACATTTGCTAATTTATACCCGTGTTCCCTAAGAAATGTGAACAGATTCTTCTTATTAATCAGGCCATACCATAAAACCTCTGTAATGGGTTGATAATCTATATGATACGAACTAATCTTCAACTCAATTATCTTGGGATTTTCTAAGTCTGTAATTTTCTAAGTCTCTAATTGCTACTAAGGAAACACCTTCACTGTGATTTAAGTCTCTCACTCAAACTCCATGCAAATTAGTTGAATGGCTAAGCTTGTGAGTTAGAAACTAGTCTACCTTATAAAGCTTCTCTTCCAGAACCTACTTTCCCAAAGGGCTTTTGAATCTTCCTGTAGCCCCTGATAGTAAGGGGTGATGTAGGGGAATGGGTGATTCTCCTATATCCAGCACAGTAGCCCCTCTCTCGTGATTTGGAAAGGTAAGAAGGATGCTTTCTCCAAGTTCAAAATGTTTGAAGACTTACTGTAACTTATGAAATACAACCACATCACTTCTGCTGCTTTTCAGGTGTTGGAATGAAAGAGAAGAGACCTGGGCCTCAGAGAACAAAAGATTTAGTTATCTAGGATGGGTTTCCTTCTGCTGCTGCCAAGCCTGTAAAATGCAGAAAACCTGACTGGTCCCTTCATTAAGAACAGTCTGGAAAATGCAAAGCTTGAAGCCAAAAGATTTAGGAACAAATGTGATGAGGACTGCTCCTATGTGAGCCTTACAAAGAGGATCAGAATTAAACGACTATCAGAATTAAATTCAAATTACCATTATATGTGGATGTCTTAGGGGAACCCTAGGGAATGTTTCAGTCAGTTTTACTCCATAACTCCCCAGAAAGTTCAGCCGTAACAGAAATATTTTGCTGTATGTTTTCATTACGAGTGCAGTTGAAAGAACACTTATTTCACTTATCCAACTGTAGATAACCAAAACATGCAGTTTTCAGAATGTGACCAGACAGTGTATCTATACCAACAGCTTGAAGGCTGTACAGCAAAATCCATTTTAATCTAAATAAAATGAAATGGGCATTGTCCTTGACACAGTTATTTCTGATTCATGCTGCTGCAAAAGCAGATGCTGGCTCAGATTCTCTCAAGAGTCATTCAATTGTTATTTACTAGGTCAAGCAACACTCATCCTGAAGGAGCTCACTTACTGAATTTGGTGTATAGGAATTAGCTGGTAAGCCCTTAATATATGTTTTAATATTTTAGGGTATATTTTAGGCTGTCATTGGCATTTAATAGAACTCCAGCCTATGCGAAACACACACCTGTTTTGAATTTTACACCAATCAGCAGTTCTTATTGCAAACTCTGTAGAAAAGTGCATATAATATGTTTTAAATCTATTTTTAATAGATATCGGTTACATTTAGACCTGTGCATCTCCTTTCAGATGTTCTGGGAAGGACAGCGGATCAGATTCAGCAGGAAGTTTACGTGCAGTGAGCCATAATGAAACAATCACACCAAAGAGCATGATTAATTTAGACTTGAAGGGAATAGAAGAGTGTAATGGTTTAAGCCATTTTGAGTTCTTCCAGATCCCAGCTCCAGGCAGGTTAAGGAATGTGCAGCAGTCTTCTATAATTAAAAGCTTAGAAATGTCTGAAAGCAGACTGGTATCAGACTACCTTATTGTAGACACTAACACATAACCTTTCTGCATAAAATATTTCCAGCTAATTTCCCTTCCCCTATCAAAGTTACATCTTTAGCTTCACTATAGTGTCCAACAAATTCCACAAAATGGTTGTACGTGTGTCTTGAGCCACATTTTAACGAATGCTTTTAGAACGTGTACGACGGCTGGCTAGAATCTGTGACGTGAAGGGGGGGGAAAAAAAAAGCAAAACCAAATAAAAATAAAAACCCTATAATTTGATTGGAGTAAAGGTGCTAAGCCCACCCTAGTTTAGCATCAATCAAATGGAAAAAGTTTAGTTTAGCCTCCAGTTTAGCCTGAGGAACTCTAACTGAACTTGGAACCTTGCTCAGGAAGGTCGTTTTCCTCTTCTAATTATAAAATTAAGAAAACGTGCATTCTGAAAAGTGATGGCCCAATAGCTGGAATTTCATCCACAAGTTGTGTGCCTAGAGAGGCTTCTTTGGCTGTGGAAGTCCTGTTCCACTTCAGAAAGTAGCAGTTTTGATTTGGAGCCGAAAATCCAAAGGGCTGCACTGAGATGTCTCTGCAAAATAGTCAATGAAACATTGAAGACTCAGGATAGACACATCTACTTCTTCTAATGAACCTTTGCTCCGTGGTTCCTTTAAATGAGCCCTGACCAAGTATAAAATTGGCCATTTGTTTGGGGTTTTTGCCTTTGTATTATACTTGATTGCTATAACATGTCTTTTATGTCCTTTAACAACTGAGTCACAGCAAGTTGCTTTAATGATTTCTGTGGAAATTTGCTTTGTGATCAGCAAGTGTGTTTTTCCATCCCCAGAGGTCCTTTCTGAAACCCAGATTCAATCCTGTCATAAGTTGCAATATGTGTCCCTCTAAAAACACAGGCAGTTCATAGAATCACAGAATCATCATGGCTGCAAAGGACCTCCAGGGTCATCGAGCCCAACTTTTATCCTATTATCTAACTGCTAGACCAGATCCCTAAGCGTCACGTCCACTCGTTCCTTAAACACCTCCAGGGACAGTGACACCACCACCTCCCTGGGCAATCCATTCCAGTATCTAACCACCCTCTCAGTAAAGAACTTCTTTCTAACATCCAAGCACAGAACATTAGGGATTGGAAGGGGCCTCAAAGCTCTTCAGACTTTTGGTATCTCTGCCATTACAGCTTGATAGCCCTTGAGCAACCTGCAAATTGTTTCCAAAATTGAATTTATCAAGTGAAAAATATGTGGATGCACACACGAGTCCCAGGTCATTGACTTCTGCTGAGACATATTGTCAAAACAGAGTGTTGACTATTAGCACAACCTGCAGCTGTACATAACAAAGCAACTGCCTGTGTCATTCTCAGGCCACCAGAAACCTTGTGGAAAAGAGCAGCCACAATCTGGCCGAAATCATTACTGTAGAAAAGGCCAATCTGTTATTAGATTCTAGTGCTGATGTGCCTCATGTACCCTCATCAGCCTCCTAGAGCAGAGTAGTTGCTGGTCATAGTTGTGGTTACATCCATGTCACATCCAGCTGCCTAGACAGCCTTTCCCAGCTCACACGGATGTGGGATGTGGGTCTCTCTGTCCCTTGGGACAGTGGAATACAGAAATCTATTTCATTTGTAACAAGCATTAACTATCTGACACATAAGAAGACCTACCACTAGGTTCCCATGTTGTGCCTGCAGTGTTACCCAGGTTTATGCATCTACAGCCTGCAGCTGAATCTCCCCTACTTTAAACTGTAATTTAGGACTCAGTTCAGTTGCCTGGACTCTGGTCTCCAGGGATTTCCAAGGTGCTGTGAGATATTTCACACGGCCTCCAAAATACCCCAACATTTCTGTGTTCTATTGACCAGCCCCATGGAACTGCCCTGGCCACCCCGAGCAGACCAATGGCACCACACAACTATCTAGTGCTCATCAAACAGCACTAAACACCTATGCACAGGAACCTGATTTAATCCTTTAGTTCACATTGACACAGCCTCCAATCTGTGAGGCCCTCTTAACTGGAGGAGTTGCTTAAAATACCCAGCCAGATGCATAGTCTGACCTGTTAACTGGAATCCTCTCTGCTTTGTGACCCTTCCTCAGACACTGAACTCAATACCACCATTTCATTTCCATTCTTCAAAATATGTTATAGAGTAGTTTGAATTCTTAAATTGCCAACAGTGGTGGTGGAGGGTCCCTCTACTCTTTCAACCAGTGGTGCAGAAGAAGGTCTCCACGCACCAGTCATGCACCTCCCCAGCAGCACAGATCTGGGCTTCACAACGTCCCTCCCATGACTCCCACACTCAAGACTCCGATGGGGAACTCACCAACGCAGGCGGAAACGGTAGGAAGGTGTTTGTGTCTCCTTCTTACTCCATGCCTTCTTACATTAAATCACAGCCTGCTGAATGCAAGAGTATGAGTGAGGAACGAAAACAAGCAGCAGATGGTATCCAACACGTGGTTCAGATGCTGAAGTGACCTGCTTTAAGTCGCAGGAGTTTGCTTCCCCTGAGTCATCGGTGCCCCTTTAAGTAACCCAATGCAGTTGGGATGGCTACTCTAGAACAAAAGGCTTTGTCAGCTATAATCCTTCCAGTTTAAAACAGAGACAAGTTCAACAAGTTCTGTATTTTGTTTCTTCAATCCATTTCCTTATGACCAGCACCGAAGGAAAGGCTTTAAACTTTTAAACTTGTAACTCACGCAAGTTCAAACATCACGGGTGCTTGACCGTCACACTGAAACAAGAACCGTCCCTCTACAGTCATTGCTGGCACTGCAAACAACCCCTCACTGCACGCTCAGATAGAAATAAGCCCCTTTCTATGAAGTCAGAACGATGCGATGCCTTGTGTGATGCCGTTCACACTCTTACAAGTAGTCGAGGACCTGACATTTATTCACTTGAGGGGAAGACATTTTTTAGAATTCTATCACTGGCTTTATTCGAGGTCCCTTCCAATGCCTAACGATTCTATGATTCTATACAAATATTGATAAGTCTACTCAGGGTGTTCTGAAGAGGTCTCCTTATAGAAAGCAAATAATTTGTGAGTGTCCTCGGTGGGATATTCAAGATTTCCCACTTAGTTTGCTGTAAGGTCTTCCTCAGTTTATGAAACAAATAACAAGTGTACAGTGACCGACTTAGTTTTAGATCAAATACACTCACGCAAGCGAGAGCTAAAAAACAGCTTGGGAAATTCATCTACAGATCTCTTTGGATCCTTGCGAGCGAAGACATCTGCAGCGAACGCCGTGTTCAGCGAGTGGACGCATCTTTTATGTTTTGCCACCCGAGACCTCCTAAATAAGAGCCGTGTGGCTCTTTGAAAAGGCACATCACAGAAAAACTGCCTTCGATGCCGGAGGTTCCTCACGTCTTTGTGATATTGTGTTTTCTTTAATCAGCTCCTGAGGAAGCTCCTATTGCTGCATTCCTACGTTCTGCTCAAAAATCAAAGAGAGGAGTCAAAACAGATCAAAGTGACTGACAGATAAGTAGTCACAGCATCTCATTTAGAACATATCTTTTCCTTAAACAAAATGGATGCAGATCTTGTGTGATAAATAGAGTTCCACACAATCTGCTGTTCCAGCAAGGTGTCGGGTTGGTTTTTTTTCAGGATGCCTCCATGGTATTTGAAGTCCTGCCTCATCCTCCTAGACATCAGTGAATCTCGTCCTTTCTGTTGTCTTCAAGCAAATCTTCCTCTAGAACGTTCCTTTGTAGTTCCCTCTCTCCTGACTGGTTTTGCCTTTGAATACCAAAGCACACCAAATAGCTAACACCCTTGATGTGTCTAACAGAGGGCTGGCTGCTGCGAGGTGTTGGACACGCTGAAGTTCTGAGGACTCACTCCTTTGCAGAATCAGGCCAAACCGTGCTGTCGCTTTGGGGTGAACCAGGCAGTCTCATCTTCGTGGAGGAAAGGGTGACATGAATTAACCACGTGAGATCCCAGGCAGCTGTTGCTCCTTTGGTGACTGAACAAACAAGGTTAGAAGAAGGAACCAACCAATAGAGCAAACACGCTGTGTTTTTGTCAATACGGGGAATTCCATCAGCAATTTAATTCCACTTGGAGCACTTGTGCTCTGAGGAGAGGATGAGGAAGTCCGGGGAACAGATGGCTGATGAGGCATCCAACAGCAGCCCCCCAGTACCTAGAGGGAAGCCAGTGAGGAGATGGAGCCAGGTGCTTTACAGTGATATGTGTCAGGAAAACAAAGTGTGGTGGACTTAAGATGAAGCAAGAGGAGTGGCTGTAAGGAAAAAAGCCAAACAACCCGCGGTGAAGATCGCTACCCTTTGGGAATTTCCAAGGCCAGACCAGACAAAACCCTCAAATCCTAGTCTGAGTGACCTGGTCTTTCCACCTTGGCAATTCTGTGATTCTCTGTCCTTTAAGAGCAAGGAAGCTGGTGAAGGACCTAGACAACAAGTCTTAGGAGAACCAGCTGAGGGAGCTGGGGCTGTTCAGTCTGAGGAAGAAGAGGATCACGGGGAAACCCTATTGCCCCTTATAGCTACCTGAAAGGACATTGCAGAGAGGTAGGTGCTGGTCTCTTCTCACAGGTAGTTAGTGATAGAACAACAGCGAACAGCCCCAAGCTGCACTAGAACATTAGGAAAAACCTTTTCACAGGAAGAGTAGTCAGACCCTGAAAGAGCAGTCAAACACAAGCAGCCCAAGGAGGTGGTTGAGTCAGCACCTCTGAGTGTGTTTAAAGGTCGTTTGGACGTGGTGCTTAGCGATACCGTTTAGTGGTGAACTTGGTAGAGCAGGATTAATGGTTGACTTGATAATTTCAAGGGCCTTTTCCAACCTGAATCATTGCCTGTTTCCAGACTGTAAGTGCATGCAAGTACAGCTTAGGAGCTACAGACATGCTTAGCTTTGTCTGAAATGACTGTGTAGCTCGTCACAGAGCACGGAGGAAGACTCTGTATTTTTGTACAGGCGACGTGAGGACAGAAGAGAGCTGCATCCACAGCATCTACATTTGCTATTTTGGATGCATAGCACGAGTGCAATTTAAAATACCTACAGTGATCTCTACAACAATCTTGACAGAGCCAGGAGCCTCCAACGAGGGATCAGAGCATCTGTTTTGGACTTATAAAACTAGGCTCCATGTCTCTCCAGTCTCCAGGTTGTGGATGTCATTGACTGGGATGTGCATACAGATGTAGATACAGTCCGCTTAGTCCTTTCACACAGCTAGGAGCTATATATGGACACTGGTATTTTGAACAGCAGCTGGTGCTGAGATGCAACGTGCTCCTGCTGGCTGTTATATTTTCAGCTGCATCAGAGAGATGTGAGAAATATGTTTATTCTGTATGTCAGTAATTCGTAGTTTGCATTCCACAGTACTTTCTGCACGTTATTAGAGGTTCCTTTTTTATCCCAGATGCCCTGCTGAGAATTTAACTTTAGAATCACAGAATCACAGAATCATCACCATGGCTGGAAAGGACCTCCAGGGTCATCGAGTCCAACCTTTATCCTATTATCTAGCTGCTAGACCAGATCCCTAAGCATTCACTCGTTCCTTAAACACCTCCAGGGACGGCAACATCACCACCTCCCTGGGCAATCCGTTCCAGAACAAAGATACTCTCCAAAATCTAAAATTAAAACAAAAAGCTTTAGGTGCAGAGAAGCTTCAGAAAGCAACTGGTATGTGCACACATTTATTTAACCCCTAATGTAAACACATGCGTTCTGAAATGTATTTCAGTCCTCTAAGAAGCTAAGAGCAGCTCTCAAGATCACATGACAAGCAAAACATTTGTTAATCAGAAAAATTACAGCCTATTCATACTTACTGTTTGATTACTTCCACTCTGACCTCAACGATCCCATTGTTGATTGAACTAGTTATAGTAACTTCTATTTATTTTTACAACCAGCTATTACCAGCGCAAGCTGTCCTTATCTCCAAGTGATTGATGGGCACATTAAGAAGCTGTTCAACAGGTTGCTAGGTTTGAAGAAATGCTTAAATCATGATTAGTTATTCGTTATCAGCCAAGAGTGGGAGCTAAGCTCAGGCAAATACACGGTGACGAGAATTAAATTTTCAAGTGCTCTCTCGCTCTTTTCTGTTTGCTGTCGTTAGGCAGAGGTGCTGCAGCTTCCTTTCAGCTTTATTCAGGCAGTATTGGGGCTTTCTTAGCAAACTCGGTTGTCATGTCGGTGTGCTTAGGAGAGCTAAAAATCTTGTTCCATGATAACTTTCGCCGGGGACTCCCCGCAGCTCTCCGGTGAGCTGCACAAACACGCTTTCATGCACTCTTCTATCAAAAAACTCAAAGCATCTTTTTGTGGGTGAATATTTGTAAGTGTGGAGACACCATTAAAAACCTTGCATGAGGATCTACAGCCCTGTTCGTGCCAGTCAGCAGAGTGTTTCTATCAGCTCAGGCCATCTGTGCCACAAGGGGACAAAAGAAGTGGAAGGCTGGCTGCAGGAGGAGCAGCCCCCTGTGGTTGTACCAACACAGTGAAGCCTCCTGTGTGAGAATTCTGCAGACAATGCACGCGTTTAGAGCACTTTGCTACCCCTCTGGTTACCCCAGGTAAGATACAGCATGAATTGACACGATTTGTGAGTCCGGTGCACGGGAAGCAGCACAATTTTAACGCACAGAAAATACAAAGGAGCTCAGCTTGTAAATTCTTGGCTTTGGAGAATGGAGCTGGAGAATCCAAAGCTGTCTCAGCAGAGAGCTGCTTTATCCTTTTTGTCAAAACATGCTTGACTCAGTTCCTACTCCTCTAAGTGTGTTTGACCACCACGTTGCAGCAGACTTTCTGCAGGCTCCATGTGTCAAAGCAGAATATTCCCTTCTCCGGTTTTAAACCACAACCACTCCAAAGACATCTTTGACACAATTACAGGGCAGATGAGACCAGGGACAAAGAACTGAAATGAAGATATCAATCTAGAAGGCTCAAAACATTTCTGCTTTTTTCTGTCAACATCCTACAAAGGGCGAAAGGGCGGAACTCTCACTCCATCTTACGCTCAGAGTGTGTGAAAGGAGAAAGGGAAATGTGGTTTTCAGATGGCTCTGAATCTATGAGAGGTTCCATCAAGCCCTCCAATGCTTTTCTTTAATTAAAAAAAAGTAATGAGGAAGACAAAGCCTGAATATAACGTGTTTGCATCCAAGGTGATGATGGCCTTGAAAGTCTCAGGGCACACAGAGCAGGAAAGACCGTGAATACCAAACCCGACTGAGAAAGGACAGTACCAAGTTCACTTGCTCAAGATTTATCACAGAATAATAGAAGCATTTAGGCTGCAAAAGACCTTCAAGATCATGGTGACATGTCATCTAGTGATAGGACAAGGGGCAGTGGGTGCAAGCTGGAACATAGGAGGGTCCATATATATATCAGAAAGAACTTCACAGTGAGGGAGACAGAGTACTGGAACGGGCTGCCCAGGGTGGGTGTGGAGTTTCCTTCTCTGGAGATGTTTAAAACCCACCTGGACGTGTTCCTGTGTGACTTGGTCTAGGTGATCCTGCTGTGGTGGGGGGGGTTGAACTAGATGATCTTTCGACGTCCCTTCCAATCTCTAATGATTCATGATTCTATGATTCTATGGACTCCAAACATTAACCTAACTCTAACAAGCCCACTACTAAACCATGACCCTATGCTCTGTATACACATGACTTTTTACAACACCCAGGGATGTCAATTCAACCACCTCCGAGGGTAGCCTCTCCCAATGTTTAATGACCCTTTCAATGAAGACATTCTTCCTAATGTCTACCCTAAACTTCACGTGGCACAACTTGAAGCCATTGCCTCTTGTCCATTTGTTGCATCTAAGAAAAAACCAACACCCAACTCTCTACAACCTCCTTTCAGGTAGTTGTAGATAGTGACAAGGTCTTCCTTAAGCCTCCTTCAGGCTAAATAGCCTGAACTCCCTCAGACACTCCTTAAAAGGTTTGTTCTCCAGACCCTCGAGAGACTGCTTGCATCCCTTCATATGTCCAAGGAAGTGAAGGGAGAACACCATTGCTCCAGTCTACCCAAGTCTCTCTGAAGAGCCTCCCTACCCTCTAGCAGATGAACACTCCCACCTAACTTGGTGTGATCTGCAAACTTACTAATGATACACTCTGTGTCCTCATTGAGATCATCAATAAAGATGTTAAATAGAGATGGTCCCAAGACTGAGCCCTGAGGCACACCACTTGTGATGGGCCACCAGCTGGATTTAACTCCATTAGCCACCACTCTTTGGGCCAGGCCATTCAAGCAGTGTTTTATCCAGCAGATTGTGTGCTCGTCCAAGCCATGAGCAGCCACCTTATCAAGGAGAATTCCATGGGGAACAGGAACACCTTGAATATCTCCAGGGATGGGGCCTCAACTAATTCCCTAGGCAACCTCTTCCAGCATTCAACCACCCTTATGCTAAACTTCTTCCCAACATCCAATTTAAACCAACCCTTCTCCAGTTTGAAACCACTGCCCCTATCACTACAGGCTTTCACAAACAGTCCCTCTCCAGCCTTCTTGTAGGCCCCTTCAGGTACTGGCAGGTTGCTATGAGGTCCTCCCAGAGCCTTCTCTTCTCCAGGCGGAACAACCCCAACTCTCCCAGCTTGTCCTCATAGCAGAGGTGTTCCAGACCCCTGATCATTTTCGTGACCCTCCTCTGGATCCACTCCATGTGGTAGAAGAAAAGTATTTGACCCCTGGATTGTGAAAGTCTTCTCTAAGCCTTCAGTCTGCCCACCTTAGGCACGTACTACCTTAAAGGAAGGAAGCTTCACAGGGAAATCACAGACGCAAAATCCGCCTTAAGGAAATAAGTGGGTGGCAGCATGTAATTAATAGAAGAAACCTTCCAGAAAATACTTGCTACAGACAGAATCAGTCTTTGCAGGAGACAGCCGTGACAAAATCCAAACCGTAATCTAATTTTTGTGGTATGCGCATCTGCAAATAAATAAACAAAGGCAGCCTCGGGAATACCTCTCCCATTCAAGTCAGACAAGAACCTGATACAGCCACGGAACAGTGAGTCTGCCAACTGCTTGAGTTTGATGTGACAGATCAGGCTGGAAGTCCCAGCTCTTCGTGGCTGTACTAGCCAAGAGAAGTGTGAAGGACTGAGGGTTGTCAGGTTTAGGGTGACCTGGGCTGTTTCTCAGTGTGTGGATCAGCTGGTGGGCTCCAATAGCTCCACTAACCTTCATTCACATACACGTCAAAGGAACCAAGGAACCCAGAGAATAAGACACGTAAGAATCCCGGAGTCATTAGAGATTGGAAGGGACCTCGAAAGATCATCTAGTCCAATCCCCCTGCCACAGCACGATCGCGTAGACCAAGAAGACCAAATGCAAGGAGCTAGGGGAGAGGTGTGCTGGGGAAAGGGAAAATATAGAACTGGGAATGATAACACTGCACAAAGGGAATGAGACAGCAGTTGACCCTCAGCAAACATCAGCTACTTGGCAGGTCTGAGAGGGCTGTATGTGTGGAGCTCCTGTGAGCAACGGGGTCTGGGCACATTCCAGCCCCATCCTGACTCCGATGCCGCTGCACACCAGGTTCTCACACTCAAGTCAACACTATGTCTGAAGCATTTGTCATCAGACCTCCAATGACAAGACTATAGGTTCCTTTTCAGACCCGAGCTGGAAGTGTGATCTCTGCAAGCCCAAGTGCTGTGCGTGCCCACACAACAAATAAGCTAAAGGAAAAGAGACTTTCTTTGTGACTTAGAGTCTGGTAGCAACGGTTAGGAGTGGAAAGGGACCGTGTACAAGAACCAAGAGCAAGATATTTGTCTCCTGCACCCTCTGGGAGATTGCTGCTGGGACCAAGGCAGTGGGAAGAGGAAGCAGAGATGTGGTTTGACAGGGGAGAGGTTAACGTTGTCATCAGAGGGTCATAACGGCATCCACTGGGAAGAGAAGTTTTGTGAGATGGCTCCAAAGCAGGGAGCAGAAACCTAGGCTGGCTGGGTGTGGAGACAGAGAGTGATGACTGAGTATGGAAAATTGGACTGGGACCTGGGACTAGAGAGACAGCTAGCTGAGAAATAGTGGCTGCATCTGTACTTACTTGCTCTGCAGCATATCTTAGGGCCCTCATTTCCTGGTCATCTGAATTCTTGGACCTGTTGGGACATGCTGCAGCTTCCATCCAACACATATGCCCAGGTTTCCATCCCAGCATGAAGCCAGGGCATGACTAAGCACACAACCAGACATGGGAACTGGGAAGCAGTCTTGGGTCCAATGGTGTAAACACAGACGGCAGCTCCAGATAAGGAGCTTGAGAAAGAAGAAAACAACTGTATGGCCATGGTTTGCTAATGGATACGAGCAGCTTGGACATCAAGCAAGACTGCAGAATTAAACAAGACAATGAAATGAAATGTTGGAGCTCTGGAAGAAAAGCTTTGGGAAGGGAAAGCAAGTCTGGAGGAAACGTAGGGATGGAATGGACATGGTGTAGCATCATGGAAAGACCATGGGCTGGACTTTGGAACTGACTACTTGACAAGGCTGGAGCAGTGTGACCAGGCTGGATTGTGGCAAGTCCTGGCAGAGGACTTGGACCAGCTGTGCAGGAAATCAGACATCAGGTGAAAGGCTGGATGCAACCGGTGTCTACTTCTGATGTTATCCACTTAATCCTGTTGTTCAATTCTTGCCCAACTTGTGGCACACAGTCAGACACTACGAAGCACCCTGTGCATCGAAAGGGCATTTGGCATGTGCGATGATCTGCCTGGTGCAGCGCTTGCAAGTAGAACTTTCTAGCCAAGTCAAGGTATGCTTTCGCATCCTTCTTCACAGGATCCCAGAACACTAGGGATTGCAAGGGACCTTGAAAGACCATCTAGTCCAAGCAGCATCACCTAGATCAAGTTCTCCATTGTGATTATTTGTTTTGTTACTAGTCCTAACCTAAAACATTAAGTACAGATTCTCTCACTTCTTTCTTCCATATGAAAAATCACAGGTCAAGCCTTCACCGACCTCTGCTTGTCTAAAGCCAGTCTCTTGAACCATTCTTAGATCAGTTTCTTACCTTTATTGTAACACTTTTAGGCTCATACTCCTGACCATTTAAACCAAAGTCCTATTAGTCCTAAGAGCTTCTTTTAACACTGATGAGACAAACTGGAAATAGACTTTCCTTGAAACATTACGCTGAAGGCTTCAGCTCCTTTCTGTAGACTCGCATCACTGTATGTGGCAGCCACACCGCACGGTTTGTCTCAGACAGGCTTTGCAATGAAAACAGTCCATCTGTGGACTTTATTCCATTGTGTTTTCTCCCAGGTGCTTCAGAGTCTATCTGCTCCACAAGTCTCGCTTGGGCTGGCAGCCACTTTGCAGCTCTTGTATCTGTACCTGAAAGTAAGTGGATGCTGTTTCCCACCAAGGTGTTTGCCGAGCGCCTTTCAGTCAGTAGTTTATGATCGGTTTCAACCAGCAAAGGTTCCAATAAAGCTTTTTTACACCTCGTGGCCCAAGACCAAGTCTTCCTTCTCTATTTGAGTGCTGTGACATTTCATTTCTATAAGTACCCATGACACATGACCCACTGTATTGCTACTTGGCCAGTCTCCATCCAGCCAGGCCAGCTTTACTGTGGCTTGTTGGCTGCTGGTGGAACAATTTAATCCTGCATTTTCCTTACATGAGGACATTGAGTGCCAGTGCAGTAGGAGAACACAGGGAATGGAATGGGCCTGATGCAGCAAGAAAGAAGAGGCTGAGTCTCTCTCTTGCTCTCTTGGAAGAGGAAATGATCGTCCTTGAAATGGTCAGGGTGGACATACCACCGTGCCACCAGCCAGACTGTGCCTAGGGCTCTTGTGACCACAGCCCTGACTGTGAGGAAAAAGAACTGAGGAAAAGGCAGGTCATGAATGATCAGGATATCTGGTGCTAGGACTGGGAGATAATGGGGGAGGATAAGGGAAAGAGGGTGATTTGAAACAAGTGAGATGAGGTGATGAGTTTTTAGGTCAATGTGGTGGTGAAGAGAGGTGCAGATGCATCAGGACTAGATAGAGGCACCTTGGCTCTATGATTTCTTCTCTACCTAGGTGAGGGTACTAGGGATGCCATGCTGGTAGTGCCCTCAAGAGCAGGCTCATGTAAGATGTCTTGTGGACCTCTGAGTTCCTGGGAAAGTAATCACAGAATCACTGAACATTAGGGATTGGAAGAGACCTCGAAAGATCATCTAGTCCAATCCCCCTACCACAGCAGGATCACCTAGACCAAGTCACACAGCAACATAACCAGGCGGGTTTTAAACTCTCTCAGTTCCTTCACCACAAGACTGGTCTCAGCTCAGAATGACAGAATCATAGAACCATTATGGCTGCAAAAGACTTCCAGGATTATCAAGACCAACCTCCATCCCAATATCTCCCTAACCCCTAGACCATGACCTCAAGTGCTCTACTCAATCTTCAAACAACTCCAGGGACAGTGACTTTACCACCTCCTTGGATCATCAAGACCAACCTTCATCCCAACATCTTCCTAACCCCTAGACCATGACCTCAAGTGCTCTATCTTCTCAATTTTCAAACACCTCCAGGGACAGTGACTCCACCACCTCAATGGGCAGCCTGTTCCAATGCCCAACCACTCTCTCATTAAATGATTTCTTCCTAAGATTCCATCTAAACCTTCCCTGATGCAGCTTGAGGCCCAACTTAGAGACCAAGTGGTCTCTAACTCAACCTGCAGCTCCTCAGCAACACTCATGAAACTTGTACCGAAGAGGTTCCTCCTCTCTGCTTCACCAAGTACCCAGCAACAGCAGTTTACTCACAGTATAAACATTCAAGTGATTTTCAAGCTACAGCAGTTCACCAGCAGCTGCCCCAATTATCCTGGAAATGTTCAGATGTGATCTGTAAAATGAGTCCCTACCCCGAAATGGGAACTCACTGTACACTGAGCTAAGAATAGGTGAACCTGCCTGCATGCTTCCTTAGCCCTGTCACATCGTGTTCGCAAGAAGCACTCGTAAATAATAATTCTTGCGGTAGCAGTGGAATATATTAATCACAATTAGTCTTTTCTAAGTGCTGCTTCCTTGTCTCCATGGCCCACCCTGCCACTCTTGCTTTCTTTTATGGAGCAGCTTGCAGAGCAACAGGAGTTTCCTTGTAGAAATCCCTGGCCTGGAGCTGTTTTTAGTGCTGGGGTGGCAGCTGAAGTGTTGCTGGAGCTGGAGGTACGAGGCTGAGGGTGCCTGGCTTGTGCTGCACGGCTCGTCTACACAGTAGAGCTTAAGGGCTGAGGGCAGATGACCTCCAGCAGTAATGGCTATAATGCTGCTCCACTATATCCGAGCATAACTAACTCATTGTAAAGGTCTCCTTAACAGGAAGAGAACAATGATGCTTTTAGAAAGACAACTTCTACGACAAGGCAACACAGGTAGTGCCATTGTGTCGAAGGCCATCACCACAACACAGCTCAGGCATAAGAAGAGGGACCCATGCACTCTGAACAGAGAATGAAACCCAGGGGAAGAGGGTGTTCCCCAAAGCTCTGAAGAGAACCTGCTGACGAGAGTCCAATCCAGCCTCCTTGAATCCCAACGTGGTGTTTGAGACTCTCCAGTAATCTGTCTTCACTGCCCTCACTGCTTCTTACAAGGGCCCTGAGCACAAGGGGGATCCCGGGTAGGTCAGCTATTAATAACTTCAGTAGACACCGTGTAGGGGAAGGTGGAAATGTAGAGAGGGCCATCACGGCTCAGGTTTACAGAATGAGAAAAGAAATAGCAGAAGCAATTGAACAGAAGAAAGTCCTCTCAAGCATTTTGTGCTCTTAAGTATGACCTTGATGAGCATTCTTGAGGAGCAGAAGCTAGTTCAGCTGGCTGAGGAGAAAGCTCTAGCTCCTTCCTTCCCAGGTAAATAACCTGACGTAGGAGATGACACATTATAATTGAAAGCTGAATATTTCAACAGCTCTTCTCTTTTTCCGGGGGTAGGTTGGTTTAAGGCTCATGGACCAACACCATCACACTAGAATTGCTGTGGCAGAGGGATTGGACTGGATGATCTTTCGAGGTCCCTTCCAATCATTAGGGATCGAATCATTAGGGAT